>CM076847.1:17075293-17751638 GCA_039519185.1 Astragalus membranaceus | reverse complement strand
GATTAGGAGTGATTCAGGATCGAAAGGAGCGACGAAATGAGAAATCGGAGTCCGGTAACAGCAGCTCACGCACGGTCCGTGCCCAGGGGCGCACGACCCGTGCGTGATTTACCAAAACCACACAGCCAACCCGAAAGGACGCACGGTCCGTGCCCAGGGGCGCACGACCCGTGCGGCCTGTTCTGTTACCGAATTCTAGTTTCTCATTCCGTTTTCCATTTCTCGCCCAAATCGAATTCCGATCGTTCTCCAACCTGAAAACGGATTTAATAAACAACATTCCAGACCATATTCCAGTGAAAGCACTAAAAATCACAATTTCGTAAATTGTTCAACAATTCAATAAAAACCGTAAAAACGCAACATTTCTCAAAACGGTTTTCGGTTCCAAAAATCTTTCGAAAACGGATAATGCCTTATGACTCAAAACCGATATATTTTCAAGACACATAAAAATATCCCTATCCGTGAGTAGAACTCACCCGGTTGACGATCTCGCAAGAATTCACGCCGGAACACGGACGGCCGGATTGTAACCACTCGAACAATCCTCGTAGTCACGTACCGGCTCCTAGTGCCTCCGCATCTTAACTCGATGGGTCCCACATGCACCACCAGTAACTCGATAAAATTCTTGCTACTGAACCCCACTTCAGTATATCGAACTGATGGCGTTCGAGACTTCGGCGAACCGAACTCAAATTCGACGAACCACATTTCCAGCATTCTTCTTTCTGTTTTCCAGCAACATGACTCAGTTTTGCAACAGGCATAACTTGGTCAATCCGTGACCAAATCTACTCAAATCAGTGCCCATTTCGAAGATAATTTCGTCTACTTTTAAATGGTCAAGGATTCACACGCATGCATCCAGTGGTTTGGGAGATATTAACAAAACAAGATGACTGGTTCAGGACAGTGTTTGATTCTGAAACCGAAACTTATGAACAGGATATCTCTCACATTTCTCCATGCAATCATACGGTTCTTGTGCCCAAAATGAAGATATTTTTGTCTAGTTTCCAGAGGGACAAAATCACGATCATCGGAGTTGTGTGCAGGGCGTTACGATGAAATCACTGAAGGTATACCATACGGGTTTTACCCAGAATTTTGTTGAACTTGCATCTTCACCTTCTAACTTGGAATCCCAGCTCCATCCTTCTTCTACTCGAAAATGGTGGATGGAGATATAGGGGAGGATGATCAGCAACAGTGGTATCAAATGGTAGAGGAAGAAAAATGGTGAAGGATGGCATGAAGATCACTTGCATGCATCAAGGCTTTGGGATTTTCCACTTCTTCTCCTCTCTTCTCTCCATTCGCCTTCTCCTCTTTCTCTCTCTCTTGATGCTATGTTTTTTTTTCTGAGTTTCAGAAAGTGAGGTGTATGGGAGTGAGGCCTGATCCAGGGGCTTTTCAGCTGAAGCTCATTTAAGGGCATGAAAAGACCATACTACCCTTTAGTCCATTTTATTACTTTGATACACTTCTAATTAACCACTAACCTATAATTTCTCTTAACAATCATGGTTATGGTCTTGTGGAATTGAGGAGTGTATTTGGTGTTGGGTAATTTGGGTTACGGGCTTAAGGGACGTGGAAATGACCAAAATGCCCTTGGCCCATTAAGTCTTGTGTTTTGAAGCTAAAACCCCAATAATCTTATGGCTTTCCGCTCGGCATAGGTTTCTCGGCTAATCCTCATTCGATTCGAGATTAATTGCTCACTCAATTGATACGTCTTCGATGTGAGGTAAATTGACGATTTTACCCTTCAGCTGAATTGTTCATTTAATTTATGACTAAGCCACAATTAAATGTAGAGTAGGTTTTCTTTGGACTTTTGCTCGACTATTAATCCCCGAGACACGACCAATTATTCCCACAAATAATTTCTCGGTCTTAGGCATCGTGCAACAACCACTAATCCCGGCGAATCGTGTTTAACTTATTTATTAATCGAAACGCCGACCGTGCAAGAACCACTAATCCCGGCAAATCGTGTGTTTAACTTAGCATAAACCGGCCGTGCAAGAACCACTAATCCCGGTAACCCGTGAGTTGACCACGCCAAAACACATTCAGGGCCTAGGGTGAGGGCTCATGACTTCCCTTCCTAGTATGCTACTTGTCGGGTCGTCACCCAACGCAATACGTATGACAATACGCATCAAGTTCTCGAGAGTTAGATAATTTATATCTTCTTTTTCATTTTGATCACCAAAGGATCAGTCATATAAGCTCATTAGATAATTTATATCTTTCGATCACCAAAGGATCATTCGCATAGTAATTGGATAAACAATATCCATATCGATCTATAATCCGTTTTGAGGAATTCATAATTAGACCTCCGGCCTTATAATCATTTTCATTTGACATATATAAACATATATATTCGGTCAATCCATCAGTCGGTGTACTCACACGCGTACTAGGGTTTCGGTTTTTAAATCAATTATGCTTTCGAAGCCCTTTTCAAAAACATGAGTTGAACAAGTTCAAAATACGGTTGTCATTAAGGCAATATCTTTAAAATTGGTTGGGAAGAAGATTAGGAGTGATTCGGGATCGAAAGGAGCGACGAAATGAGAAATCGGAATCCGGTAACAGCAGCTCACGCACGGTCCGTGCCCAGGGGCGCACGACCCGTGCGGCCTGTTCTGTTACCGAATTCTAGTTTCTCATTCCGTTTTCCATTTCTCGCCCAAATCGAATTCCGATCGTTCTCCAACCTGAAAACGGATTTAATACACAACATTCCAGACCATATTCTAGTGAAAGCACTAAAAATCACAATTTCGTAAATTGTTTAACAATTCAATAAAAACCGTAAAAACGCAACATTTCTCAAAACGGTTTTCGGTTCCAAAAATCTTTCGAAAACGGATAATGCCTTATGACTCAAAACCGATATATTTTCAAGACACATAAAAATATCCCTATCCGTGAGTAGAACTCACCCGGTTGACGATCTCGCGAGAAATCACGCCGGAACACGGACGACCGGATTGTAACCACTCGAACAATCCCCGTAGTCACGTACACGCTTCTAGTGCCTCCGCATCTGAACTCGATGGGTCCCACCTGCACCACCAATAACTCGATCAAATTCTTGCTACTGAACCCCACTTCAGTATATCGAACTGATGGCGTTCGAGACTTCGGCGATCCGAACTCAAATTCGACGAACCACATTTCCAGCATTCTTCTTTCTGTTTTCCAGCAACATGACTCAGTTTTGCAACAGGCATAATTTGGTCAATCCGTGACCAAATCTACTCAAATAAGTGCCCATTATGAGATAATTTCGTTCTACTTTCAGATGGTCAAGGATTCACACGCATGCATCCAGTGGTTTGGGAGATATTAACAAAACAAGATGACTGGTTCAGGATAGTGTTTGATTCTGAAACCGAAACTTGTGAACCGGATATCTCTCTCATTTCTCCATCAAATCATACGTTCTTGTGCCAAAAATGAAGAGACTTTTGTCTAGTTTCCAGATAGACAAGAATCACGATCATCGGAGGAGTGTACAGCGAGATACGATGAAAACAATGAAGATGGTTCATACGGGTTTTACCAGAATTTCCAGCAACACTCTCCTTTCTTCATCCACCATCTTGTCTCCACGAATTGGAGCTCCAAACTTTCAGAACCAGTAGCCTAACACCTAACTCCAACCTTGATGGCGAATTTGGTTCAGTACACACCATGACAAGTTCCCATTTTTCAGCTCTTAGCTCCAATTCAACATGCAAGCAAGGAGATTGGAGTTTGGTCAACATTGAGCTTCAAGCTCCATCTATGGCAATCTGAGTTAGGAGCAGAATGTGAGGCTGAAACTTGTATCATTAGAAAGAGGAATGAAAATGGAGTGGGATGGAGGGATTAGAACTTACATACAATGAATTTTGAAGGACCTCACTTGGATTCCTCTTCTCCACTCTCTTGCATATTATCTCCTCTCCTCTCCCTCACTTTTCAGATTTTGGCAAGTTGCTGAATGAGAGGGAAGAGAGTGAGCTCAGAAGGTTTAATGAAAATTGAGGGTTGTTTAAGTGGGAGTGAAATGACCAAAACGCCCCTTAGTTCTCTAATTCTCACATAATCCATTTTAAATACCTCGAGCACTTATCAATTCGCATGACTTAGGAGCTTTGATACCATTCGAATGATCCTACTATGTCTAGGAATCGATCTACTATTTCATCAAATGATACATCTTCGATATGAGGCGAAATGACGGTTTTACCCTTCAGTTGAATTGTTCAATTAAATTATGACTAAGCCACAATTAATTGTAGAGTAGGATTTCTTTGGACTTTTCCTCGACTATTAATCCCCGAGACTCGACCAATTATTGTAACATCCCTACTTTTTAAAGACTCGTACTATGATGCCTAAGACCGAGTAATTATTTGTGGGAATAATTGGTCGTGTTTCGGGGATTTATAGTCGAAGAAAAGTCCAAAGAAATCCTACTCTACGTTTAATTGTGGCTTAGTCATAATTTAAATGAACAATTAGAGCACAAGGGTAAAATCGTAATTTTCGTCTCAAAATGAAGAAGCATCATTGATGAAGTAACGGATTGGGTTCTAATCGTGCTAGGTTATGGAGATGTTATTAAATTGCTAAGTCATAGGGATTTATGAGTATCAGTGGATTAATATGGACCTAAATGGATATTAATGAACCAAGGGCATTTTGGTCATTTCGCCTCATTTAACCAACCCCCAACTCATATCACCACCTGACCCTACTCCTTTCCCTCTCATTCAGCTTTTTGGAGTCCGGTAACAGCAGCTCACGACGGTCCGTGCCCAGGGGCGCACGACCCCTGTGCGTGATTTACCAAAAACCACACAGCCAACCCGAAGAGGACGCTCACGGTCCGTGCCCAGGGGCGCACGACCGTGCGGCCTGTTCTGTTACCGAATTCTAGTTTCTCATTCCGTTTTCCATTTCTCGCCCAAATCGAATTCCGATCGTTCTCCAACCTGAAAACGGATTTAATACACAACATTCCAGACCATTCCAGTGAAAGCACTTAAAATCACAATTTCATAAATTGTTCAACAATTCAATAAAAACCGTAAAACGCAACATTTCTCAAAAACGGTTTTCGGTTCCAAAAATCTTTCGAAAACGGATAATGCCTTATGACTCAAAAGCGATATATTTTCAAGACACATAAAAATATCCCTATCCGTGAGTAGAACTCACCCGGTTGACGATCTCGCGAGAAATCACGTCGGAACACGGACGGCGGATTGTAACCACTCGAACAATCCCCGTAGTCACGTACACGCTCCTAGTGCCTCCGCATCTGAACTCGATGGTCCTACATGCACCACCAGTAACTCGATCAAATTCTTGTTACTGAACCCACATCAGTATATCGAACTGATGGCGTTCGAGACTTCGGCGAACCGAACTCAAATTTGACGAACCATATTTCCAGCATTCTTCTTCCTGTTTTCCAGCAACATGACTCAGTTTTACAACAGGCATAATTTGGTCAATCCGTGACCAAATCACTCAAATCAGTGCCCATTGTGAAGATAATTTCGTCTACTTTCAAATGGAAGAAGTTTCACGCGCATGCATCCAGTAGATTGAGAGATATTAACAAAACAAGGTGACTGGTTCAGGACAGTGTTTGATTCTGAAACGAAACTTGTGAACAGGATATCTCTCTCATTTCTCCATAAAATCATATGGTTCTTGTGCCAAAAGTGAAGAGCTTTTTGTCTACTTTCCAGAGAAGCAAGAATCGCGTTCAATGGATAACTATGAGAGAGTTACGAAGGATTTACTACACATGGCCAGAACTGTCTTCTTGAGCAGAATTTGTGTGTCTACATCCTCAACTCTACAAATGCATCAACCACGAAATTAGCTCCAAAACTCCACTTTGAGCTCTAAGGTTCAGAATGGCAAGTTGAGAATGGGGAGGAATCAGGTGATGATTTTTTGTATCAATGGATAGAGAATTCAAAATGGGAAAAGAAGAGCTAGGAAGCACTCACATGCATCAAGTTTTTAGAGAATCTCTCTTCTCCTTCTTTCCCTCTTCCCTTCGCCTCCCTCTTCTCTTCTCTCTCTGTATGTTCTAAATTTCTGTCAGGTGTGGAAAGTGAGGAGAATGTTTTTGTGTTGAGCTTTAATGAGAGCTAAATTACCTTATTGCCCTTATGTCTAATTTTCACTTAACTTTCATTTCTTTCACTTTCACTTTTCAAATTTTATTTCCAAAAAGCTGAATGAGAGGGAAAGGAGTAGGGTCAGGTGGTGATATGAGTTGGGGTTGGTTAAATAGGCGAAATGACCAAAATGCCCTTGGTTCATTAATATCCATTTAGGTCCATATTAATCCACTGATACTCATAAATCCCTATGACTTAGCAATTTAATAACATCTCCATAACTAGCACGATTAGAACCCAATCCGTTACTTCATCAACGATGCTTCTTCATTTTGAGACGAAATTACGATTTTACCCTTGTGCTCTAATTGTTCATTTAAATTATGACTAAGCACAATTAAACGTAGAGTAGGATTTCTTTGGACTTTTCTTCGACTATAAATCCCCGAAACACGACCAATTATTCCCACAAATAATTACTCGGTCTTAGGCATCATAGTACGAGTCTTTAAAAAGTAGGGATGTTACAATCACCCCAACTTTTAAAAATTTTGTCCTCAAAATTGACAAAACGAACCTTAAGCAAAATGATATTGATATCGGATCATCATGTCCTCTTCCAATTCCCGAGTAGCCTCTTCGGCTGAGAGCCTTCCCAGACTACTTGACAATCGGAATAGTCCTTGACTTCAATGTCTTCACGCCACGCCCTAGAATATGACTAGATAAGGTTGGAATGATAAATCCGGTCGAAGATCGATCGTTTCAACGCTCAACGGCTGAAGTAGATCGGGAATACATTTTCTCAACTGAGACACGTGAAAGTCATCAGGAAGATACAGACTTTCTTCAGAAATTAACTATTCCGACCTCTTGAAAGCTGGCACTAATTGTTATGGACAATGAAATGCCTACAATCTGTTGAGGATACGAGCTCATAATTATGGTATCCACACATTCTGCACTATCGAAGTCAGAAACTCGGAAGGTTTCGGTCTAGCCGTAGCTTGCATTGGAAGAAAGGATGTTTATAAGAGAATTTCTTTGGGTCAAACCATGCGGTATCCAAAAGAAAATTTTTCTTCCCTTCCCGAGTTACGCTCACAAAAGCGTTTGACTCATTTTACTAAAAATCTTGACCGAAGCAAACAGAGTTATTTTATAAAACAAGTTAACTCTCAGTCCCACGGAATGTAGAAAATAATTTTTCTTGCAACTTGACTCAAGAAAACTATAAAATGGTGGTGATTTATTCTTTCATTAAATCTTTTCCAAAGCTTGAAAGTACAATAGTCTCATTTGAATAAAAATTCTTTTCAATGGGGCTTTCCCATAACAATAGCTTGAAAAAATACGACTATACAAAACGATAATTCCACCCCAACTTAATAAATGACCTTACTCGATGCACGACGTTTCAGTAAAGCGGAATCTCATTCTCAAATTCTTAAAATTTGCAAGTTTGAAAGTGAGAATAAAGGTGTTATTTTGTTGGAGTCAACCATTTGTGCGACCAAATCTCGCAAACTTTTATCGTGCTTGAGTTCGTTCCGTTAAGACAAAACAATTGGGTTCGTTCGAGGAAGGGATCGGGAAGGACATTGGGCCGAAATGAAAGCGGAAATTTTATTTTAAAAAAATTCTTCTCAAGCCGCTATTCCACTGGATTCAATTCACTTCCTTTCAATTCCTTTCTCGAATCGGTCCATGAAAAATTTCGATATTAAAAACAAGGGTCGTATTTCATGATGAAAAACAGACACGACTTGACCGTCTCAAGAGACTACACAAAGGTTATAAGAGTTCACTATCAAGGACTCATGTGTCATACAGTCACTGTCCAATCATTTAGTCTCCGACCGACATACGGTTTCATCCTCACTCACTCTACATCAAACGAGTGTAGAAGGTGAAAAGGTAAAAACACATTATAGGTACTCAACTCATGGATTCTTAGAAAAGCATCGTGTGCTGGACCACAATCGGACAATCCGAATTCTCAGCACATACTTGATTTATCGACATTTAACCATAGGTCAATAGAATGGAGAATTAGCATTGACCCATCTGATGGATCAAAGTCACAACAACTTACTGTTGATCTTAACGAATTCAAGATTAACGATTGGAGTTTCACTTCAGTAGCGGAAGCATGAATGCTATAACATTCGAAGGATGATTTCCCAAACATGGCTTTTTCGGAGTTTTCTACGTCAACGACTTGTCCAATTTCAGCGTTCTTCCTAAATCAACTAAGCTTGAACTTTGATACCTATCTTTCATAGATTCTTGATCACTCAGATCCTAAGGAGATGCAATTTCGATATTAGGATTCTTACTAGGATGACATAAGGTTTTCTTTAGAAGTTACGATTTAGTGCCATCCTATGCAATCCTTGGTTTCTCGATTAACTTCAATGTAGTAATTATTCTCGGATTAGTCCACGAAATTGAAATTGTGGTGGCACCAGGGGATTTTTTGAAAACAAAATTATTTCGGGAATCACACGAGCACACCATAAGTGTCTTCGTATTGATTCGTTGAATTTATCATTTAGAACTTTCCTTGGTCCAGCCTCTTTCCGAACTTCCGCGACTATCCAGACATAATTATTACATTACATTAATCAATATAGCTTCAAAACGGGTTCTAGGAGTCTAAACTGACTGATTGGAGATCCTTTTACCAATTTCCCGAATAACAGGGAGGTCCACATTCCACGAATGCTTAGAGTTTACCGTTCAGATTTAAAACAGAGGTACACTTAATACAATTGAAGATACGGTTCACAACCCATTCATCGGTGTAGATATTTTCGTTAGTTTTCCAACGCCTCTCGGAACATAAAAATCGGAGTTCCAGAGCAGGAGTTACGAACAAATGAGTCGGAAGACTAACGAGAATTTCTCACAGACCGTGATCGGAATGCTTCCAGCAGCGGATTGAAATAAGGTCACTTCTACCGATTCCACATACTGATCTGCTATGAAGGATTTGATTCATAATTCCTGATCGGCACTTATGATTCCGCTAGTCAATACTGACGACGGAGTATCTTTACTCAATTGGCTTTGTCATCTGTCACATTGTGACTCGGAAGAAGAAGAATTGGAATCTATGCTTAAAATTAACCGATAAGGATTTCCTTAACTGCTACCAGAAGGTAAGATTTACAGTGAAATACTGCTTGGATAATTGATAGGCTGACTAGACAAAGGTCAGGGTTTCGGGTGTTAACTAGTCTGATAGCTTTCAGTACACTGACATTGCTACTGCCGCACAATGGCTTTGCTTGACTTGTACTCCTCGATAAGATCTAAGACGTTTCATGTCGCGACTCACTAGCCGCATTCGATTTTTTTACTGAACAGCCGCCCACAGTTTCCTCGAACCATCGCGGATGCCCATCCTTGTTTCCAAATGTAATATGTAGCCCTCTCCTGCCGCTGCACGTTCTGATGAAACGAGAAGGCTGAGAATCCTATGGAGTAGGGTCTCGGACATTTTCGGGGCTGAGGCAACTATCTGCCATAGTTTTCAGTAACTTACATGAAACATTGAGTGGATCCCGACTCAATACGTCACATAATATACTAAAAAGGTCTGACATATAATTGTCTAAGTCCCTAGCTGACTCGATCCTATGTTCTCGACCCGAAGGTCACTACGTCCGACAAGGCCGAACCGCTCTGATACCAAATGTAACACCCTGGTATTTCTTTAACAAAGAAATACCTAAATATACAATTTGGTACAAATCAGAGTATAAAAATTCCTGTTCAGATATACATCTTTACAAGAAACAGCGGAAACTAATAAATAAAATGATACAAGCTCCAGTCATACGACCGAATACAGATACAACTACAGAAGAACAAGGACAACTATAATTGAATCAATCTTCAATCTTCTCCTCGAACCCGACATACCAACTGTGCCGCCTGCTGTCCTTATAACCTGTTCTCTGTAAAAACAACAAATATGGATTGGGTGAGACAACTTGTCTCAGTGAGTCCTACCGCGCCCCCTCACTGACACTCGGTTCAATTATTAAACCGTTACGACAAAATCTGACATAACAATGTCTTATTGATTAATCGAAATGCCGACCGTGCAACAACCACTAATCCCGGCAATTCATATTCATAATTTATTAATCGAAACGCCGACCGTGCAAGAACCACTAATCCCGGCAATTCGTATTCATAATTTATTAATCGAAACGCCGACCGTGCAAGAACCACTAATCCCGGCAATTCGTATTCATAATTTATTAATCGAAACGCCGACCGTGCAAGAACCACTAATCCCGGCAATTCGTATTCATAATTTATTAATCGAAACGCCGACCGTGCAAGAACCACTAATCCCGGCAAATCGTGTGTTTAACTTAGCATAAACCGGCCGTGCAAGAACCACTAATCCCGGTAACCCGTGAGTTGACCACGCCAAAACACATTCAGGGCCTAGGGTGAGGGCTCATGACTTCCCTTCCTAGTATGCTACTTGTCGGGTCGTCACCCAACGCAATACGTATGACAATACGCATCAAGTTCTCGAGAGTTAGATAATTTATATCTTCTTTTTCATTTTGATCACCAAAGGATCAGTCATATAAGCTCATTAGATAATTTATATCTTTCGATCACCAAAGGATCATTCGCATAGTAATTGGATAAACAATATCCATATCGATCTATAATCCGTTTTGAGGAATTCATAATTAGACCTCCGGCATTATAATCATTTTCATTTGACATATATAAACATATATATTCGGTCAATCCATCAGTCGGTGTACTCACACGCGTACTAGGGTTTCGGTTTTTCAATCAATTATGCTTTCGAAGCCCTTTTCAAAAACATGAGTTGAACAAGTTCAAAATACGGTTGTCATTAAGGCAATATCTTTAAAATTTGTTGGGAAGAAGATTAGGAGTGATTCGGGATCGAAAGGAGCGACGAAATGAGAAATCGGAGTTCGGTAACAGCAGCTCACGCACGGTCCGTGCCCAGGGGCGCACGACCCGTGCGTGATTTACCAAAACCACACAGCCAACCCGAAGAGGACGCACGGTCCGTGCCCAGGGGCGCACGACCCGTGCGGCCAGTTCTGTTACCGAATTCTAGTTTCTCATTCCACAAACTTAGAACTTCATTGTCTTCCACCTTGAAGGTTCAAATTTCGAGAATGGTGTTTAGAGAAAGAGTGAGAATCAGCCTCTGATTTTGGTACCATTGGATTCAGAATCAAAAATGGAGTAGAGAGGGGTTTAGAAGACTTACATGCAAAGACAAGTTGAGTAGCTCCTCTCTCCTTTCCTTCTCCTTCCCTTCGCCCACTCTCCTCTCCCTCACTTCTGTTTTTCTTTCTTTTCAGCTGGAGAATGGCCAAGTGAGAGGGTGAGGGTTCAGCTGGGTGTATATGGCTGAGGGTTAAATGATGGCAAAAGACCATTTTGCCCTTGGCCATAGAATGATAGTTTAGGTGTTGAAGGCTTCCCTCGGTACGAAACTTTTTCGATTATCCCGGTTCTGACCCGAAGTTCCTCACTTCTTTTGGTTCGAAATAAATTTTAAATCTTCATAATTATAATTTACTGATTAGGGGTGTGAAAAGACAATTTTGCCCTTCATCCCCAATTCCTTATTTAAATTATGAATAAGCCACACTTTAATGGAGGATAGGATTTCTTGACGAATTACTCGACTATTAATCCCCGAGACGCGACCAATTATCCCCACAAATAATTAATCGGCCTCCGGCATCATAATACGAGTCTTTAAAAATTAGGGATGTTACAATCACCCCAACTTTTAAAATTTTGTCCTCAAAATTGACGAGACGTACCTTACTGAAAGAGATACGGATATCGAGCACGCATGTCTTCTTCCAGTTCCCGGGTAGCCTCTTTGGCTGAAAAGCCATCCCAAACTACTTTGATAATCGAAATTGACCTTGAACGCAGAGTCTTCACACCACGCTCCAAGATATAACTAGGATAAGGTTGAAATGACAAATCCGGTCGCAGGTCAATTGTATCAACACTCAACGGTTGATGCAGATCGGGAACATACTTCCTCAACTGAGACACGTGGAACACATCATGGAGGTTTGATAGGGCCGGAGACAATGCGAGGCGATAGGCAACTGGCCCAATCCGCTCGATGATTTTGGAACGGTCCAATATATCGAGGACTGAGCTTCTTCGCTCTCAAGGCTCTCCCAGTGCCTATGGTTGGAGAAACTTTCAAGAACACATGATCACCAACCTCAAACTCCAACGGTCTCCTTCGGTTGTCAGCGTAGCTCTTTTGCCGACTGAGCAACCTTCATCCTTTCTCGAATTAACTTGATCTTCTCAGTAGTTTCGCGAACCATATCGGGTCCCAAAAACTTATCTTCGCCAATCTCCCACCAGCACAACGGAGTCCTACACTTTCTACCATAAAGTGCTTCAAACGGTGCCATTCCAATGCTGGAGTGGTAACTGTTGTTGTAGGAGCACTACAAAAAATGTTGCCTTTAGCGACGGAATTAGAGAGGGACTTTATGTCCCTCGCAAAAACTGATATTAGCGACGGCATTAGCGAGGGCATAGAGCTGTCGAATTTTTTTAAGCATTAGCGACGGAAATTTTAGCAATAGCGACGGCCAGGCCGTCGCTAATGGCCTGGGCGGGAAAAATTAGCGACGGCTATAGTGTCCCTCGCAAATGTTTTTTGACCGTTCAACGCGTGGAACTGCGTGGAAATGGCGTAACGGTTAGCGACGGCCCATGCCGTCGCTAATGTCAAATTAATTTCCAAAACTGAATCTCAAAACAGAAACCCTCATTTCTCTCTTCTCCTCTCTCTCACCGCATCTCTCTCTCCGCCTCTCTCTCTCTCGCCGCCTCTCTCTCTCACCTACGACGGCCGCCGCACCACCACCATCACCTACCTACGACCTCCTCTCTCCGTCACCTCCTCACTCCGGCTCTCTCTCTTCGCCTCCTCACCGTCTCTCTCTCCCGCCTCTCTCTCTTCCTACGGCCACCGAGAAGCCGCCAACGCCCCAACGCCAACGCCACCACCCTCACAACCACCACCACCATCCTCACCTACCTACGACAGCTCCTCTCCGCCATCTCGCCCTCTCTCTCCGCCTCTCTCTCTCACCTACGGCCAACAACCACCCACCACCACCGTCACAACCACCCACCACCACCAGCACCTACTTTCTGCTGTCTCTCTCTCAGCCTCTCTCTCTCAGCCTCTCTCTCTCTCACCTGCGAACCTGAACTGTGCACCGCCGCCGCCACCACCACCGCCGCCGCCACACCACCACGAATTTCTGCCCTCTCCCTTTTGTAGGTTTTGACATTTTTTTTATGATATTTTTTTGATATTGATTTTTTAAATTTGTTTTGATTTATGTTTTTTGATTGATTTAGGATTGACATCGTTGGTGTTTGGAGTTTAAGAACCGCACCAGAGTGCGCATCGTCACCGAACAACCGCAACAGACGTCAATCTCATAACGGTTAGTTTAATTGAAAAATATTTAATTATTGTTTTGATGAACCCTAGGTTAGATGACTGTGTGTTGTTGATGGAAAAGGGTGAGGGACATCCTAACCCCCATATTTTGCTCGAAATCATCTCCATTGAGATAATTGCGAGACGATACTAACAACGGTAAGGTTGGGAGTTATATGAAATAACTTCCTTCACTACTTGGATGGAAAAGGGTTTTGTGCTGTCCTTAACCCCCATATTCGGCTCGAAATCATCTCCACTGAGATCATATTGATGCCACTAACTTGAAATATTATTGGGAATGTTATCTAACACGTTTTCTTAAATACGTGTAGATGAATTTGTATGAATTTAATCGTGATTGGGTGTATGATCGGTTATATCCGAGAAGAGCGGGTTTAAAGGAATCTTTTGTAATTGGGGTTGAACAGTTTCTTGTGGTAGCGTGGCGACATGAATTGGCTCAACAGGAAAAAGGGGTTAGATGTCCATGCTTAAAATGCGACGGTGAACCTATTATGACCGATGATGAAATCAGGGATCACTTGTATCATTGGGGGTTTAGGCCTAATTATTGGATTTGGGTAGACCATGGAGAACAACAATTTCAAAATTTTGAGATAGGGGCTTCAAGCAGTTCTGGTGTTGGTGTTCCACGTAATGAAATTTTTGAGTCGATGCAAAACATGATTTGCGATGGTCTCAGGGTGAATGTGCCATTTGATGAGCCTCAATATGATGATAATGATGAACTTCCAAATGAAGAAGCACAAATTTTTTATAATTTGTTAAGAGATTCAAACACACCGTTGTTTGAAGGCTCGCCACATTCAAAATTATCTATGTGTGTGAAACTTTTAGCTCTCAAGTCCATGAGTAATATTTCTGAGGTGGGTTTAGACTATGTGACTGAAATGATGTTGGAAGCAACACCTAATAAGGATAATTTGCCAAAAAGTTATTATGAAGCAAAAATGTTAGTTTCGAAGCTGGGATTGAAATTTAAGAAGATTGATTGTTGTGAGAAAGGGCACATGTTGTTTTACAACAACGAATTTGGTAAAAATGATGGTGAGCTACTTGAATGCAAATTCTGTGGAAGCCCAAGGTATCATGATCGTAAAGGGGCAAAACGTAATTATAAACCTATCCCTGTAAAGTCGATGTTCTATTTGCCTATAGTTCCAAGGTTGCAAAGAATGTTTGCATCGGCCGAAATTGCGCAGAAAATGACTTGGCATTATGACAATAGGCGTACCTCGGACGACATTTTACGCCACCCATCCGACGGTGAAGCGTGGAAGCACTTTGATCAAGTGCATTCAGATTTTGCCTCAGACCCACGGAATGTTCGGCTTGGTTTGTGCTCTGATGGGTTTACTCCATATATCCAAGCATCGGCGTCACCCTACTCTTGTTGGCCAGTCATTGTTACCCCTTACAATCTTCCTCCTGAGATGTGCATGACTAAACCGTATATGTTTTTGACTTGTTTGATACCTGGTCCATCCAATCCAAAAGCTAACATTGATATCTTTTTGGAACCTCTGATTGATGATCTTAAGAGATTGTGGGGGGGTGTTTTGACATATGATGCAGCACAAAGAAAAATTTTATGATGAGAGCTGCATTGATGTGGACAATTAACGACTTTCCTGCTTATGGTATGTTGTCTGGTTGGGGGACTCACGGTAAATATGCATGTCCGCACTGCATGGAACACACAAAAGCGTTTACGCTAAAGTACGGGGGCAAGAGTTCTTGGTTTGACTCGCATCGTAGATTCTTACCGCAAGATCATAAATTTAGAAAGAACAAGAAGGCCTTCAGGAAAGGGGCAGTTGAAACAGATGGACCACCGCCTTTGTTGACATCAGGTGAAATCTGGAGCAGAGTTATGGATTTTCCAGAAGCCACAGAGGTAGGGGAGCTCACCCGGGTGGATGGTTATGGACGGTGGCACAATTGGACAAAAAAAAGCATATTTTGGAATCTCCCATATTGGAAAGATAATTTGTTGAGGCACAATCTTGATGTTATGCACATCGAGAAGAATTTCTTTGACAACATATTTTTCACTGTGATGAATGTGAAAGATAAAACCAAAGACAATAATAAGGCTAGATTGGATTCTGCTCTTTATTGTAGCAAACATCGATCTGATTTGAATTTGGTGGAAATGCCTAATGGGAAGATGTTAAAACCCAAAGCCAAATACTGTCTAACACCAGATGAAGCGAAAAATGTTTGTCGATGGTTGAAAGAATTGAGGATGCCAGATGGTTATTCTTCTAACCTTGCAAGATGTGCCGATGTGAACACCGGGAAGATGTATGCGATGAAAAGTCATGATTGTCATGTATTCATGGAGTGTTTGCTTCCAATTGCTTTTAATTCATTACCAAAGTGTGTTTTGGAACCACTTATTGAAGTGAGTCAATATTTTAAAAATATGTGCTCTTCAACATTGAGAAGGGATGATCTTATTAAGATGGAGCAGAATATTCCTTTCATTATTTGTAAGTTGGAGAGAATATTTCCTCCCGGTTTCTTTGATTCCATGGAGCATTTACCGGTTCACCTTGCGTATGAAGCAAGGCTTGGTGGACCAGTTCATTATAGGTGGATGTATCCATTTGAGAGGTAATTATCTATTTCAACATTTTTTTAAAATTATCTTAATTAGTATGATTATTAGTTTAATGAAGTATTTTTCTTTCAACAAATAGATTAATGGGTGATTATAAACGATCGGTGAAGAATAAAGCTAGAGTTGAAGGATCGATCTGCACAGCTTACCTACACCGTGAAACAATTTATTTTTGTTCACATTATTTCAACAACTTTATGTTGTCAGCAAATAATAGAAACGAAGTGGAGATTGAAGAAGAAAGACACCCGCTCACTTTATCTGTGTTTATCAAACCCGGTCGCCCTTCGGGTAAGAAGTCAACCAATTACTTATCAGATAAAGAGCATAAATCAGCACATGTTCATGTCTTGATCAATTGCACTGAAGTTAAATCATATCTTGAGTAAGTATGCTCCAATTCAGTTAATCTATACTGTATGAAGTTAAATAATAATTTGATCAACTTTCAATCTAAAGAGTAATAATATTTCTTTTTCAGTGCATTCTTACGAATTGAGGGTATAGGCGTTGAAGAATCTTCTATTCGTATACATGAAAGTTTTCCATCCTGGTTTAAGGCTAGAGTAAGTAACCAAATCCCCAAGGCGCTGAATAATTCTTTAAAGTAAATATGAGACATAACTTATTTTTTCCATATGTGGTTTACTTAGGTTTATGAAGCAGAACCAACTCCCCAAATCCGACACTTGAGGAACTTAGCCAATGGTCCTTTTCTTGAGGTGACCGAGTGGCACACGTACCTAGTTAATGGTTACAAATTTGACACTCAATCATGGAGTGAGGGAAAAAAAACAATTAATAGTGGGGTATATGTTAAAGGTGAAACAGGAGGAGGTGAAAATGACTTCTACGGTGTGATCGAACGCATATATGAACTTGAATACCCACGGTTAGACTATGAAAAGAGAATAGTTTTGTTTTTCTGTAGATGGTTTGATCCATCTGTTAGAGGAATGAAATTGAATCCAAAATGTAATACCGTGGACATTCGAATGAATGGAAGGTATAAACTTTATGATCCGTTTATCATGGCAGAAAATGTGAGGCACGTGTATTATGTTCCATATCCATCAACTCAGAGAGGATGGTGTGTTGCAATTAAGACAAAACCACGGGGTCACATTGAAGGCACTGATGCGGAGGATGAGGTTCCTTATCAGGTGGATGAAATTTCGGGAGTAGATGAGGTGCTTGAATTTGAACCGATTGACTCCTTATGTGATGATAGACACCTAGTTGAAGAAGTTGATGAAGATGAAGAACAGAATGAATATGAAGATGATGAAGAGAATGAAGATGAATAAGAGAAATATGAATTTGAACCGATTGACTCCTTATGTGATGATGACTCCTAGTTGTATTTGATTAATCTTATATATGTTGTCTACTTATGTTGTCTTTAAATTTATTAGAATCATTAATATATCAATATTGTTCTTTATGACTCATTATGTTGTCTTTAAATTAATATATCAATATTGTTCTTTATCACATTTTCTTTCTATTTTTTAATAGATATGGATCCAGGAGGAGGTTCCGACCCACCACCGAGACGTCCTAATGAAGGGAAGAAGACTATGACCGATGAACCTCCTAGGAGGAGGCGTAATCGTGAGGTGGAACTTAATATTGGGAATATGAGGAGCCATAATTCGTTTGTGGGCCAACCATCTACTGCCCCACAACCTTCGGCTCCATCTGGCCCTGGATGGTTTCATTTACCATCTCATGAGCATTATACGGGCCCAACAGCTGGGTATGGCGCAGCAGCTGGGTATGGCGCAGCAGCTGGGTATGGCGCAGCAGCTGGGTTTGGCGCAGCAGCTGGGTTTGGCGCAGCAGCTGGGTATGGCGCACCAGCTGGGTATGGCGCAGCAGCTGGGTTTGGCGCACCACCTGGGCATATAGGCTCATCATCTGGACATATAGGTCCATCAGCTGGGTTATCTATGCCTACACCAGATCCCCAGGATGATATTCAGCATGATGTACATGATGTTGGTGGGGGTAATGTTGATGCTGATTCATCCACTGATGACGAGAGAGTGGAGGTGATTGTTATTAATGGTATCAGACTCAAAGTCATTTATAGCAGTGGTAACGCGTAAGTATTATATTGTTTGTTTTTTTTAAAGTTAATTATGCAACGACTTATATATATTTAATAATTGTTTGATATATCTTTCAATATGCAGGCTTCTTCCTGCAAAGGTAGCTTCATCAAACATCACTCATGTCATCCGCAAACGATATTTTCAAACGTTCCATAAAAAGTGGAGCAATGTCGAAGAAGATGAAAGAAATGATCTGCTAGACTTCTTTAGGGTAAGTGTTAATTATTTTGTCATTACTTATATTGTTTGTTTAAATTTTATGTTTAATAACGTTTAATATAATACAGACCAGAGTAACTTGGGACACAGAAGACGATGACAATGTGCGGAGAATTTTTTTCAGAAGGATGGGCGCTCAAATTTATGATTTGCTTTATAAGCTCCGCTGTAAAGATAAGAAGCCTTCCTACATGAGTGATGAGATTTGGAATGCCTTCAAGAGCCATTGGGCTTCAGAGGCTTTCAAGGACACTGCTGCAAAAGCCAAAAATAATAGAAACTCGGAAAAGGGTGGCTCGCTTCACTGCGGTGGGTCCATCAACCAGGCTCAGCATGCTGCTAGAATGGTAAATTATTTTTCACATCTATGTGTTTTTTATATTATTTAATTAGTTAGCAATTTTTAAAAATGTGTTTCATCTTACAGAGTAAGAAGGCAGGACGCCCTATCACTGCTCCTGAGCTGCATAGAGCAACCCATGTGAGGAAAGGCACTGGCGAGTATGTTGATGAGCGCTCTAAGATGACCCAGGTAAATATACATATTGATTTGTATTATATAATGTTCATTTGTCAAAATGGAGCGCTAATTTGTGGTTATTCAAAACAGGAGCAAATAAATGAGTTCATGACTCAGCTAACTCAGGGGAGCTGGAACCCTGATTCATTTGGCCAACTTACTCTTGAGATGAGAGATCTGGCAAACAAACATTGGGAGAAGACAGTAGGTTGGTCTAAGGGTCGCCTGTATGGTACGGGGCCCATGGCTCCATGTATGAGTCAGTCTGGGGCCGAGAGCAGCAGAAGACGGAGTCGACCAGCTTATACTCCTGCGGAGACAGAGCATATCAGGCGGCTGGAGCAGGAGCTGCACGAGACTCGACAGGAGGTCAGGACCTCCTCTGAGGCGATGAGAAAGATGCAGCAAGATTATGAGAAGGTGACCCGTAGGCAGGAGCTGATGTTTAAGTATTTTAAGAATATGAAGCAAAATGAGCAGCAGCAAGATGAGGAGGAAGCTGAGGAGGAAGCTGAGGAGGAAGCTGAGGAGTCTGATGGTGGCAGCTTTTAGTTTTGTTGATTAAATATTTTGTTATAACATTTCAAATTAAGTGTTGTTGATTCAAATATTTTGTTATTGGATAATTTTTATTTTAAACTATTTTATGTATTTTATGTTATTAGATTTTATTATTTATTAATAAAATAAACAGGTATAAAAGCAGATAAAATAAAAAAAAAATTTCATCAGGTTGAGCAGTAGCGTGGGAATTAGCGAGGGGCTTAGCGAGGGAATGTGGCCACGTGGTTGGGCAGTAGCGTGGGGGTTAGGGAGGGAAGGTTGCCACGTAGCTGAGAATTAGCGAGGGAATTAGCGAGGGGGTTAGCGAGGGAACGTGGCCACGTGGCTGAGCAATAGAGAGGGAATTAGCGAGGGAATGTGGCAACGTGGCTGAGCAGTAGCGAGGGAATTAGCGAGGGCGCGTGGCCACGTGGCTGAGCATTAACGAGGGATCTAGCGAGGGACACTGCCCTCGCTAATTAGCGAGGGACCCAAATCCCTCGCTAATCGCATTTGCGAGGAGGGAATTAGCGAGGGACGTTGTCCCTCGCTAATTCCCTCGCAAATGACTGTTAGCGAGGGAATTGGGTGATTTAGCGAGGGACTTTGCCGTCGCAAATGACCTTTTTTTTTGTAGTGGAGAATTCTATTAACGGAATTGAGTCGGAATTGAGTGGTAATTGACTTCAATGGTGAGCATAGTTACCTGGACCAATGCTCATGAACTAATGGTGAATCAGGGAACTCCGGTTACCTGGGCCAACTGCAAAGAAATGTTTTCTGGTCACTTCTTCCCTCCGGTGATGAAGTTAAACAAGCAAGCCGAATTTATCAATCTGAGGCAAGGAGAGATGTCAGTGGGTGAATTCACCGCCAAGTTCGAAAGGCTGTCGCAGTTTTATCAATTGGCAAAGCATGCCCCTAATGATGAGTGGAAGATGCAGATGTACAAGGCAGGTCTTCGTGCGGATGTGGCCCAAGGTCTTAGCTCTTATGCTATGACCAGTTATGCTGGATTGGTGCAACAAGCTTATGTTGCAGAGGCAGATCTCAACAAGATGTATGAGGAAAGGAAAGCGTATCGGAAGGAGAAGAGGAAAACCTTGGAATCGTCATCCCCAAGTGATGAACCGAGGAGTACCTACAACAAAGGGAAGCAACCTACAGCATCCGAACTACTAAGGTCCGGTAAGTGTCCGAAATGTGGAAGGCCTCACACTGGAGAATGTCGCCATGGATCGACGATGTGTTACTACTGCAAGGAAGAAGGGCATTATGCTAATGAATGCCCGGTGAAGAAGAAGAATCGAGAGGGGAATTCTAACTCCGCAAGCGGAAAGGTATTTGTGTTGGACACTCAGAAAGGCGAAGCCGATGCCGGATCATCAAAAGGTATATTGTGTGCTAATTGTTTTGATTGGTCCAATTTTGAGGACAAAATTTTTAAAAGTTGGGGTGATTGTAATATCCCCAATTTTCGCTATTTAAATAATTTGACGTGAATTATTATTTTGTGAATTCTTGTCTTGATTACAAATAAAATGATTTGATAGTGGATTGCTTGATTTAAGTACTATATGAATTGTGTGCTTAATTGATATTAATTATGTCAAGTAGGGTAATTAGAATGGTGAGGAGTCATGAGGAATGAAAAGTTTATGTGAGGGGTATAGTAGTCTTTTTCCTAGCCTATATATATGTACCCTTCCAGCTGAAACACAAACACCTCATTCTTCATTTCCAGAAAATCTGGTTCAACAAGAAGGAGAGATAGAGAGAGGGTGCGAATGGGAGAGGGAGGAAAGAGGGGAGAGTTTCTTCAAGCCATCATGCATGCCTCATCTATCAACATATTCTGAATCATCTCCCTATTTCCTTTCCATTGGTGCAATTTTCGAAACCATCCTCCTCCTCCTCCATAAATCACCATTGAAGGCATACCCAAGCTTCACCCAGCCATGCAAATTCGAGTTTGAGGGAGAAGAAGGGTTCAACAGAAAATTCTGGGCAAAACCCGTTTTACCTACCTTCAGTGTTTCGTTCGTATCTCCATGTACTGACCTCCGATCATCGTGATTCTTGTCCCTCTGGAAACTAGACACAAAGCTCTTCATTTTGGGCACAAGAACCGCATGATTTCATTGAGAAATGAGAGAGATATCACACTCACAACTTTCGGGTTAAGAATCAGCCACTGTTCCGCAGCAGTCCTATTGTTTTGTTAATATCTCCCAAACCACTGGTTGCATGTAAGTGAATCTTTCTCCATCAGAAAGTAGAGAAAATTCCCTTCACCGTAGACCCTCGTTTTTCTAAGATTGGTGGAGATTTGAGTGAGTTACGCTTGTTGCAAATTGGCGTTTAGTTGCTGGAAACAGCAGGAGCAGATTCCGTTAGTTCGTGTTCGAGAAGTTTCGGCGTCGGGTGTATCGTCGTCACGAAAAGGTGAGTTCTAATACTCACTAGGATTGTTTTCAGCCTTTTCAGTTTAATTGAGTCGCGAATTTGTGAAATTCCGGTGCGAAACCGTTTTGCGAAAATATCGTTTGAGTCATGAGATTGATGAATTGTTAGACTGAAACTTATAAATTGGCATATCATGATCATTGATTGATGTGTGTTGATTGTTGACTTGTTTGATTGTGTTTTATGGGCTGGTAAAGTGGAAGTATCGATCGGAAAATATATCGGAATCGGTTTGGGATGATATCGTTAAGAAAATGCAAGCATCTGGGTTACTGAGACACACGCACGGATCGTGCGTTATGGGAGCACGGATCGTGCTGTGTGTTCGCAGGTAGCCTGGAAATGGTTTTGGACATCGCACGGATCGTGCGTATGGGCGCACGGGTCGTGCGCTCTGTTTCGGTATGAAAAGAATTAAATTTTTCAGTCACGCACGGATCGTGCGCCTCTGGAGCACGGACCGTGCGTGGTCTACGGGTTGCCTATTTTAAAAAAGTGTTATAAATCATCCCGAATGGTTCCAATTGCATTCCAATCCTTTCTTCCACCTTCCCCAATGATACTATAACTGAATTGCCCTGAATTGAGTGGTAATTGACTGTGATTGAATCCAAGTTATGTTAGTGCCATGTGATTGGTTATGTTCGGATTATGTTCAGGTGCAGTGAATGCTCATGTGATTGACCATTGATTTCATGTTATGACCTTGTGATTGATATATGTGTTGGACTGACTGGTTGAGTAAGGTTATTAAGTTAAGTTAGCAAACATTAGTAATCCATGTGAGATCACCAAATTATAAGGTTAAGTTAATAACTAGATCACCTAATGTTCAGAATAAGATTAGGTCATGATAAGACTCAGTGATTGAGTATGCTTTCAGGTTAGGCTCAGTGATTGAGCAGTCTTCATTGTTCATGGTTATTGTATATTCTATATGCATCATTGTTTAGGCTCAGTGATTGAGCACAGTTCATTGTCAGGGTGACGACCCTTTTTCAGATTAGTGTGCTGGGGGAGAGGGAGTCATGACCCTTATGAACCTAAGCCCCGTTAGGGACCCACTAGTGATTAGTGGGGACGGGTTCACCGGAAGCTTATTATGCCAAGTGACCGGTGACACGCTAAGAATCATTGTTAGGCTCAGTGATTGAGCATAGTTCATTGTTAGGCTCAGTGATTGAGCATAGTTCATGGTTTAGGCTCAGTGATTGAGCATAGTTCAGCCACATAGTCAACTTTGAGGACTATGAGTTTTAGATAATGAATCAAGCATAATTGAACCGAGAGGATTAGTAAGGGGTCGCGATAGAACTCACTGAGACAAGTTGTCTCACCCAATCCATTGTTGTTGTTTTCAGTTAAGCAGGGAAAGTTGAAGACCGTGAGGCATGGCTATGAAGATGCTTGAGGAGCAGCCGCTATCTTTATTTCTTTATGTCTTATATTTCAGTTTCCCTTGTATCTCTGTATTTTGTATTCAGTATCTTAAGACTACTCGATTGTACGACTTATGTATTTCAAGTTGTGAATCGCTTCCGCAGACTTTCGGTTTTGAGTATTGAACACTAGTTGAGGGTGTAAGGACCGACTTCATTATATTCCGTTCAGTTATTTTAAGTACGTTCAATGAGTGATTCATCGAAGCTTAGTATGTGTTCAATATGTTAAAAGGAAAGTCACTCTGATGTATGCCAGTAGTGCGCTTCGGTAATTTCTACAAGATAGAAATTAATGGGGTGTTACAATTGGTATCAGTTCATTGGATATTATTACTTAGTAGGCTACCCAGCGATGCACTCATGATCTTCTCTACCCCCCATGTAGAGTTTTTGCCTTCCGTGGGAATCGAACCTTGTACCTTGAGGCTTAGGTACAAGCTCAATGCATTCCCACTACCAATTGAACTAGTAGCTCAATTGGTAGTGGGAATGCATTGAGCTTGTACCTAATCCTCAGGGTACAAGGTTCGATTCCCACGGAAGGCAAAAACTCTACATGGGGGGTAGAGAAGATCATGAGTGCATCGCTGGGTAGCCTACTAAGTAAGAAAATGGCCCAGGATGTTACAAAAAGATTGTAACATCCCTAAATTTTAAATACTCGTACTATGATGCCTAAGACCGAGTAATTATTTGTGGGAATAATTGGTCGAGTCTCGGGGATTAATAGTCGAGGAAAAGTCCAAAGAAATCCTACTCTACAATTAATTGTGGCTTAGTCATAATTTAATTGAACAATTCAACTGAAGGGTAAAACCGTCATTTCACCTCATATCGAAGATGTATCATTTGATGAAATAGTAGATCGATTCCTAGACATAGTAGGATCATTCGAATGGTATCAAAGCTCCTAAGTCATGCGAATTGATAAGTGCTCGAGGTATTTAAAATGGATTATGTGAGAATTAGAGAACTAAGGGGCGTTTTGGTCATTTCACTCCCACTTAAACAACCCTCAATTTTCATTAAACCTTCTGAGCTCACTCTCTTCCCTCTCATTCAGCAACTTGCCAAAATCTGAAAAGTGAGGGAGAGGGAGAGGAGAATATGCAAGAGAGTGGAGAAGAGGAATCCAAGTGAGGTCCTTCAAAATTCATTGCATGTAAGTTCTAATCCCTCCATCCCACTCCATTTTCATTCCTCTTTCTAATGATACAAGTTTCAGCCTCACATTCTGCTCCTAACTCAGATTGCCATAGATGGAGCTTGAAGCTCAATGTTGACCAAACTCCAATCTCCTTGCTTACATGTTGAATTGGAGCTAAGAGCTGAAAAATGGGAACTTGTCATGGTGTGTACTGAACCAAATTCGCCATCAAGGGTTGGAGTTAGGTGTTAGGCTACTGGTTCTGAAAGTTTGGAGCTCCAATTCGTGGAGACAAGATGGTGGATGAAGAAGGGAGAGTGTTGCTGGAAATTCTGGGTAAAACCCGTATGAACCATCTTCATTGTTTTCATCGTATCTCGCTGTACACTCCTCCGATGATCGTGATTCTTGTCTATCTGGAAACTAGACAAAAGTCTCTTCATTTTTGGCACAAGAACCGTATGATTTCATGGAGAAATGAGAGAGATATCCTGTTCACAAGTTTCGGTTTCAGAATCAAACACTATCCTGAACCAGTCATCTTGTTTTGTTAATATCTCCCAAACCACTGGATGCATGCGTGTGAATCCTTGACCATCTGAAAGTAGACGAAATTATCTTCACAATGGGCACTGATTTGAGTAGATTTGGTCACGGATTGACCAAATTATGCCTGTTGCAAAACTGAGTCATGTTGCTGGAAAACTGAAAGAAGAATGCTGGAAATGTGGTTCGTCGAATTTGAGTTCGGATCGCCGAAGTCTCGAACGCCATCAGTTCGATATACTGAAGTGGGGTTCAGTAGCAAGAATTTGATCGAGTTATTGGTGGTGCATGTGGGACCCATCGAGTTCAGATGCGGAGGCACTAGGAGCGTGTACGTGACTATGGGGATTGTTCGAGTGGTTACAATCCGGTCGTCCGTGTTCCGGCGTGATTTCTCGCGAGATCGTCAACCGGGTGAGTTCTACTCACGGATAGGGATATTTTTATGTGTCTTGAAAATATATCGGTTTTGAGTCATAAGGCATTATCCGTTTTCGAAAGATTTTTGGGAACCGAAAACCGTTTTTGAGAAATGTTGCGTTTTTACGGTTTTTATTGAATTGTTGAACAATTTATGAAATTGTGATTTTAAGTGCTTTCACTGGAATATGGTCTGGAATGTTGTTTATTAAATCCGTTTTCAGGTTGGAGAACGATCGGAATTCGATTTGGGCGAGAAATGGAAAGCTGAATGAGAAACTAGAATTCGGTAACAGAACAGGCCGCACGGGTCGTGCGCCCCTGGGCACGGACCGTGCGTCCTCTTCGGGTTGGCTGTGTGGTTTTGGTAAATCACGCACGGGTCGTGCGCCCCTGGGCACGGACCGTGCGTGAGCTGCTGTCACCGGACTCCAATTTCTCATTTCGTCGCTCTTTTCGATCCCGAATCACTCCTAATCTTCTACCCAACCAATTTTAAAGATATTGCCTTAATAACAACCGTATTTTGAACTTGTTCAACTCATGTTTTTGAAAAGGGCTTCGAAAGCATAATTGATTTAAAAACCGAAACCCTAGTACGCGTGTGAGTACACCGACTGATGGATTGACCGAATATATATGTTTATATATGTCAAATGAAAATGATTATAATGCCGGAGGTCTAATTATGAATTCCTCAAAACGGATTATAGATCGATATGGATATTGTTTATCCAATTACTATGCGGATGATCCTTTGGTGATCGAAAGATATAAATTATCTAATGAGCTTATATGACTGATCCTTTGGTGATCAAAATGAAAAAGAAGATATAAATTATCTAACTCTCGAGAACTTGGTGCGTATTGTCATACGTATTGCGTTGGGTGACAACCCGACAAGTAGCATACTAGGAAGGGAAGTCATGAGCCCTCACCCTAGGCCCTGAATGTGTTTTGGCGTGGTCAACTCACGGGTTACCGGGATTGTCATACCCCAATTTTGTCCGGCTTAGGTCAAAACCCTAAGTTTCCCCACAAAAAAATAATAATAATAAAATGTATTGCATTTTGGGTCCTAGAAACCATTCCAAAGTTTTTGAAATCATTTTTAGGGTTACAATGCACTTTTTGGGAAATTAGGGTTTTTGGGGTCAAAAAGGGCATTTTGGTCATTTCTCACAAAAGGGTCTATAAAAATTATTTTTGCATGAAAATATTTTTCAATAAGCCTCATGCATGAAAATAATTTTTTTAGAAAGTATAAAATTGATTTTATCATGCATATAATGTATTATTGATGAATAAGGAAATAATCGATTACGTCATATCCTTCCTTCAAGCAAATAATCGATTATCTACTCTGAAAATCAAGCAAATAATCGATTATCTACTTGAAAATCAAGGGGATAATCGATTATCCACTCTGAAAAGCAAAGGGGATAATCGATTATCTACTCTGAAATAATTCAGGAGCATAATCGATTATCCCATGTTCTCACTAAGGACCATAATCGATTATCACATATTTTGGAAAGTTTCTATGATTTTGGAAAGTGCCTAATCGATTACATACTTCTCTTCTTCAAGCCTATAATCGATTATCCTCCTGAAAAGTGTTCAGGAGCATAATCGATTATCCTCCTTTATAACTAACCATCATAATCGATTATCAACATTTTTGGAAAGTACCTAATCGATTAATTCAAGCACCTAATCGATTATCAGTCTAAAAACAATTGAACACATAATCGATTATGCATACCAAGTGTGTTTTAAAATAATCGATTAGCCTATTTCCTAAAATAGATTAAATCTGATTTCCTATAAATAGGCACCTCGTTTTTCATTTCAGGACACGCATTCTTCACGAGATCAGAGAAAAAACTCATTTTTGCGAGATCCCTCACATTTTAGAAAAAAACTCTTCTACGCTTTATTTTTTCGCTCTATTCGTTCCGTCGGTCCGTCAGAGTCGATCTTCTGCAAGAGTTAGTCGGGATTTGGGTTCTTCAGATTTGTAATATCTGTCTTCATCAGAGGTATTTCAGTCTTTTCATTTGTTAATATTTAGTTATTGTGATCCATGTGATTTCAACTTAGCTATAGCGTTTATCTACTCGTTCTTGTATATTATCGTCCATTGTTGATGACGAACCATATGATTCCCACTTATGCCTAGTGCATCATGTTCTAAGTGGTGAAGATGGTCTCGGGTGATTCAGCTTGCCCCTTTCAAACCTTTTCAAAAACATTTTTTACAACTACGTCGCTTTGATTCCCATTTGGGATACGTAGGAGCGAGTCACGTTCTCGTCAAGCGCAACAAATAAAAATTCTTTTCATCCCCCTAAACCAATCATTTTCATAAAACAAACAAAAATCATTTTCAAACCCATTGTTGCTAGTAGCTCATCAGAGCCTTTGTTCGTTTAGCTATTAGTGACAATGTCCTTTTCTCATAAGAATAATAAACGGTGATCCATCATAACCTTTGTTAGTTTGATCATCATGCAAACCAACCTCTTTCGAAAATCACTTTCAAAAAAGATAATAAAAAACAAGTTGTTATCAATAGTCCATCAGAACCTTTGTTCGTTTGACTAGCGGTACAACTCTTTTTGAGCCTTTAGCAGTGATTCATCATAGCCTCTTCTAGTTTAATCATTTGCTAATGCTCGTCCTATTTCAAAAAACTCACTAAAAAAAGATAAAAAACAAAAACTTTTCAAAAAAAAAAGAACCAAGAACTACGTAGCTTTGAATTCTCCATCGCACCGGGAGATACGTAGGAGCGGGCTATGTCCCGTCAAGCACTTTTTTCTAAAAACCCTTTTTTCCCCCCTTCTCACCTAAAATAAAATTTTCATTAAAGATTTCCCATTCATCTCCAAATAATAAATAAATAGGCAAATCTAGGTATTTTTCAAATCAAACGTTAAAACCACACATTTAATTAGAGGTTCCCTTTCGGTAGAAAGGACGTGCGCGGTGCTAACACCTTCCTCGCACGTAATCGACCCCCGAACCTATATCTCTAGTTTTCAAAAGACCATCCGCCTTGTCCAAAAGACCTTTTTTCAATGTTTTGGTCTTAAAATTAAAATATTGGTGGCGGCTCCAAAATTATTCCACGTTGTACATTGAGAAACCCCAAGCGGGATTTTTCGGGGTGCAACAGCTGGCGACTCCACTGGGGACACTTTTTTTAAAGACGAGGGTCAAGCCTAACTAATTTAAATGTGTGGTTTAATGTATTGTTGATTTGATTAAAACCTTGTTTGTCTTTCTTTCTTATCATTAATTGTAGGCGTACGCATTTGTGTTCTTCTATGTTGTTCCCTGTCTCATCTTTTATTCCCTTTCTTTTATCGCTTATGCCCATGCATTCTTCCAACCCCCATGTTCCCTTCTTTCTTTGCTCCTTTTCTTCAAGGTAAGTTCATGCATCTTTCCCCCTATTCTATCATGTCCCCTCTTCTTGGCTCCTTTTCCTAAGGTGAGCAATATCCTTGTTTATAGATATTCTAGGTATGGAACCCTAGGGTAGATAACTTGTTATTGTTTGCTTTTGTCTGGACTGCTCTGGTTTTCATTTCAGGTGGGGGTAGTACTAGGGAAAATGCCCTTAACACACACTACATTTATACCCTGTGACTATGTGTTTTGAGTGGGACCATAACCCAGGTCTGCAAAAACTTAGGAGATTGGATTCGAGTAGTAAGAGCCCATCAGGACCTTTGTCCGTTTGGCTACTTGCGAAAGTTTCAACCAGAGTTGTGCTCTTTCATGATGCCTCACACCTAGCAGTTTGCTGCATTTGTGGGGAATTTTGTGAAAGGGACTGTAGCTCTGGTGGCCTTGTGAGGGAGTGAATAGAGCTACATGGAAGGATTACCCTTTAAATTGCCCTAGATCATAGGTCTCACCTCTTTTTTAGGTCACAAGGGCTTTTCCAAAATTGTGTGTTGCATTATTACATCTAGTTTAGTTCATTTCCGCCAACATTTTTTTTGAAAAAACAACAAAATCAAAAAAAAGAATATGTTTTTCCTTCACTTTCATGAATACCTATATGAGGTGGCATATAGGGTATACTGCCCTAAAATTTCAAAACCCCCACCTTGTAAATATCTGTCTTTATAAACAAGCATCCTCATCATCCGCATTTTACACAGCATGCATTACATAAGCAAAATTCTGAAAAATTCATACAGCATTCCTCATGCATCTAATAACATAAAGCCATGTGCATATGCATTGCATTCATTTACGCATTCATACTTGTACTCATAAAAGATGTTCTATCATCAGAAAGAAAAACAAAAGGCAAGCTGGTTCGCCAACACCGATACTCTACCCGTCTACAGGCAAGACTAATGGCTAGCAATCAACATCTCGAGAATGAGGACCCCCTGGGTCAAGATGAGTCGGTTGTGGAAATTCTTAACCCCGAGCAGCTGGCTCAAGAGAATCAAGTTTTGAAGACTAAAGTGGAGGCTATGGAGGCTCAGAGGGCCGAGATAATGAATATGCTGCAAAATCTGAGAAGTGGGACCACTGCTGAAGCCATTCCCGTGGTGACAAGTCAGCCTGCTGTGGTTACTTCTAGTGGAGCTGCGGGTGTGCCACACATTCACATCCCTAGTCCCAGTATTATACCTCCCAGAAGTTCTTCTGCTCTTGCTCCGGAGATTATTGTGAATCCTCCAAGTGTTGCTTATCAAATGGGAAACTCCGCTCAGTATGGGGTTTACTACTTCAGTCCGAGGAGCTATCCTCAGGGCCAGATGATTGAAAGCCCACAGCCAAGAGACAGATATCACTTGCTAGAAGAACGATTGAAGGCAATGGAGGCCCAGATACATGAGATGATGGTCATATTGCAGAGCTTAAAGAGTGGGGCAGCTGCTGAAGGTGTCACTGTCGTGGGTCCAGTTGGTGTCATTTCTTTCATTCCTCCGCCACCACAAACTGTTCCATTCTCTGCTCCTGTGCCATCCCAGCAAGGCGGTGACAGCCACAAGGCTCAGGGTTATCAGTACAAGAAACGAACCAGTTTTGATCCAATACCGATGACATGCACTGAATTGTTTATCACCTGACTTCCAAGAACCTGATCAGCACCCGGCCAATGAAGGCCCTTCAACCGCCATTTTCCCGAAGGTACAATGCAAGTGCTACCTGCAGTTTCCACGAAAACGGGGTTGGTCATACTGTGGAGGAGTGTAGAGCCTTCAAGCATGCAGTGCAAGACCTGATAGATCGGTGCGTGATTCAGATAGGAACCCCTGATATTGATGGTGAAGAAGAAATCAATGAGGAAGTAACAGCGGTGCCTGCGAAAGAGGGATGTTGGGATACCCTAGGGGAGCCCAGTGGAAAGTTTGATTACTTGGTCAGGTATGACGCTCCCGAGAGTGCTCAAATCTGAATGGAAGACATCCAGCCCACGGGATGGGATGAGGAAGAAGAACAACACGATCAAATTGCTGTCATCAATGATGGTACTAAGTCAGAAGAGGGTGGTGCAAACCTGGTTTGTCGCTGCAGTGCTGGTGAAAGAATTAAAGAATTGAAAGACTGCTGATCCTCCTGGGACCTTTTAAAGTAGTCATTTGTAATGCAACCCTGTGGCTCTGCCCAAGGCCACAAGACCAGTTGTTAGGGGCGCACATGTTTTTATTTTCTAAATCATCATCATCAATAAAAATGTTGTTTTTGAATTCCAATCAATAAAAAAATCAATTCCTTTTCATTTCATGTGTCTCTTCTTTTCTTTATTATTTTTGCTTGCTTGTCTCACCTTCCATTCTGCTTTTTCGCCTCGGCAAAAAGCAAATCCACAGCAATCGTCTCTCAAAGTAACAGTGCCAACGGTCCATATTTTGACTTTGATCACCTTATCAATCAAGCAAAGTGGGACGTTGAGAAAGACCGGGAAAATCCTCCAGAAGGTTAATGAAGCAAAGAAAAGGGGTTATTCAGCATCACGGGGAATCCACTGAAGTGATCAACCTGGGGACCGCTGAAAAGAGGTCAAGATGGGTACTTCAATAAAGGAAAATTAGAGCGCAAAAAGGAAATAAAGAAGAAGGGCAAGTGCATGAAAATAAGTGAATTATTGTCCCAGAGTTAATTTTTGAGGAAATAAGCAATCATGATTCGAAATGAAGTCGGACTATTATTCCATATCCAAAAACAAATTCCTCTCCTAACCACCTTAAGCCAAGAAAATCCCAAAGAGAAAAACAAAATCCCTCCTACCCACCGTAAGCCAAGAAAATCCCAAAGAGAAAAACAAAATCCTTTCCGACCCATCTTAAGCCAAGAAAAAGCCAAAAATCCAAAAGTCACCTTAGACAAGGATTACCTCGAAAAAAAAAAAAACAGTGCATCATTCTTTATCAGTTCACCCAAGCTCAAAAAAAAAAAAAAAAAAAGAAAAAGTCAAAGAAGGAAAATCATTCAAAAAGGAAAATTCCAAAACCAAAAGAAAAATACAAAAGAAATGTAAGTGGTGAGTTGGTACATGTTACCACAAAACCCAAGAGATCCTTGTCTCAATAAACCTTCAAACACTTTCTCATTTCCATGCACCTCTCCTCTCATAAACCGCCAACATTCTCCTTTGACCTCGACAGCCTGCCCTCCCCAGACCCTTAGCCAGGAATAAAACCTCCTAATACCTCATCAAGCCAGTTAACCATCATAAATCATCGATCAAACAGCCAACACCGAATAAAAACCATCCTGCCATTAGCCCCAAATACTTCATTAAGCTTACTCATCTCTCCTCCACAAAACACCACAATCCCGAAAGGTCCATCCCGATCAATGATTGATTGCTGTTGTTTTCTCAAGGTTTTAGCTCAAGGACAAGTAAATTCATTTGTTTACAATATGCCAAGTGGGACAATTCTGTCGCTCTTCACCCCTCCTACAACTGGGGAAATTGACCCTACACCTATCTCATCCCTTGTCGCACTCACATTCATTGAAATCATACAGGGGCAACCCCCTTTCTTCTCTAGTGTATGGGTCAGAAGCAGTCCTTCTCGTCAAGGTTGAAATACCCTCTCTACGAGTAGTCATGGAGGTCAAGTTAGAAGAAGCAAATGGGTCCAAGCTCGTCTAGATCAACTGAATCTCATTAAAGAGAAAAGAATTGCTGCCCTGCGCCATGGCCAGTTGTACCAACAAAAGATGAAGGCAGCTTTCGGTAGGAAAGTCCGTCTTCGAGAATTCGGCGAAGGAGACCTTGTACTCAAAAAGATCCTACCTATCCAGACTGACTCCGTGGGAAGTTGATACCCACTTATGACGGTCCATATGAAGTCAAGAAAGCTTTTTCCAGAGGAGCGTCGATACTCATAAATATAGACGGCGAAGATCTCGGGAATCCAGTCAATTCAGATTAAGTGAAGAAGTATTATGCCTGAAAGAAATATAAAAAAAAAGAGAAAGACAAGCCAAGTAAGAATTAGCTCGCTAGGTTGAAAACCCACAAAGGGCGGCCTAGGCAAAATCAGAGCGACCCGGTGGATTGAAAACCCGCAAAAGGCGATCCAGGCAAAAATTAGGGTCTGAAAACTTAGGCATGAAAAGTAAAGAAAGGCATACAACTCTCCTACAAGCTTGGATGAGGGAGTGATCAAGGTCAAGGACATAGATGTTTGGCACTGTTCCACAGAGACTGACAGTCAGAATTTAGTTTCTCCTTTTTTTTCGTGTCTTTTTATAGTTTAAACTCTCAAATGCAATAAACCATCGGCGTAACTTCTTGTGCGACCGGTTTCCACATTAATAAAGTTCAAATTTCTCGTATCTGTTCACTCTTTTATTTTCTGCTTTTTCTGCTCAAAATAAACGTTTTATGATGATGATGGTCCTGAACTGTAAAACATGTGCATATATCATAGAGCATTGCAAATCATTACGAGATTCTTAAGAGTCCTGAGAGAAAGCACATCCTCAAAATCAGTCAATCATGCAAGAGAGCAACTACATCCACGATTGCTTCAAACCAGCAAAGTCAAGACCAACATGCACCCGGCCCATGAGCCCCGCAAGTCCAACAGGTTCCTCAGTCTCGTGTGATGAGTGTCGCGGGTTGGCTGAACCAGCAAAAATAAAAAAATAAGCCAAAAAAAAAGAGGGCAATAAACAAACACAGTCATGCATCACATTCATCATGCATAAAATCATGCATTTATCAGGCAGGAAAATAATGATAATAAAGTAAAGAAAAGGAGAAATTCCGGCATTTGCATTCATCATAAGAGAAAGAAAAGAAAATAGCAGTCATGGCATTTGCATCATGCATCTCATAGAAAAAACAAAACGAAGCCTTCCATTGCATACACTGGCATTCCATGGTCAAACCAGACCTTTGTGTCCTTAAACCAGATCATTGTGCTCCATAAACCAGGCTTGTTGGCCCATAAACCAGACTCGTTGTGGTCCTTAAATCAGACTAATGTCAAGTCCATAATTTAGCATTCCATCAAATAAACCAAGGCATTTCTCAAGCATTGCATTTGCATACCCGCACTTCATAAATAAAAAAATCAACCATCAAGGAAAGCCAAAAGAGAATATCAAAAGCGTCCAGCATTGCATGCATCAGCGTCACATGCATCCACGTAACATACATCTGCATTACATGTGCATAACCGCATCTTGTGCATTCATCACATGACGAAAACCAAAGTAAAAGAATCAGCAATAGCATCACATTGCATTGCATGCACATGCATAACATGCCCTTGCATAACATGCACTCACACTCCATGCACTATTTCTTGCATCAACTGACGTATGCAGGTACATCAATTCAGTGCGGCAGCATCGGTCATTCCAAATCAACCAATCAGCAGACTTTGTGAGCCCTCTGTGCTCGTCCTGAGCCCTCTGTGCTCATCCTGAGCCCTCTGCGCTCATCCTGAGCCCTTTGTGCTCCCCCTGAGCCCTCTGTGCTCACCCTGAGCCCTCTGTGCTCACCCTGAGCCCTCTGCGCTCCTCCTGAGCCCTCTGCGCTCATCCTGAGCCCTCTGCGCTCATCCTGAGCCCTCTGTGCTCCCCCTGAGCCCTCTGTGCTCCCCCTGAGCCCTCTGTGCTCCCCCTGAGCCCTCTGTGCTCCGCCTGAGCCCTCTATGCTCCCCCTGAGCCCTCTGTGCTCCTCCTGAGCCCTCTGTGCTCCTCCTGAGCCCTCTGTGCTCCTCCTGAGCCCTCTGCGCTCCTCCTGAGCCCTCTGTGCTCATCCTGAGCCCTCTGTGCTCATCCTGAGCCCTCTGTGCTCATCCTGAGCCCTCTGTGCTCACCCTGAGCCCTCTGTGCTCATCCTGAGCCCTCTGTGCTCCCCCTGAGCCCTCTGCGCTCGTCCTGAGCCCTCTGCGCTCGTCCTGAGCCCTCTGCGCTCGTCCTGAGCCCTCTGTGCTCGTCCTGAGCCCTCTGTGCTCGTCCTGAGCCCTCTGTGCTCCTCCTGAGCCCTCTGCGCACTTCCTGAGCCCTCTGTGCTCCCCCTGAGCCCTCTGTGCTCATCCTGAGCCCTCTGTGCTCACCCTGAGCCCTCTGCGCTCCTCCTGAGCCCTCCGCGCTCATCCTGAGCCCTCTGTGCTCCCCTTGAGCCCTCTGCGCTCATCCTGAGCCCTCTGCGCTCGTCCTGAGCCCTCTGTTCTCCCCCCTGAGCCCTCTGCGCTCCTCCTGAGCCCTTTGTGCTCCCCCTGAGCCCTCTGTGCTCACCCTGAGCCCTCTGTGCTCACCCTGAGCCCTCTGCGCTCCTCCTGAGCCCTCTGCGCTCATCCTGAGCCCTCTGCGCTCATCCTGAGCCCTCTGTGCTCCCCCTGAGCCCTCTGTGCTCCCCCTGAGCCCTCTGTGCTCCCCCTGAGCCCTCTGTGCTCCGCCTGAGCCCTCTATGCTCCCCCTGAGCCCTCTGTGCTCCTCCTGAGCCCTCTGTGCTCCTCCTGAGCCCTCTGTGCTCCTCCTGAGCCCTCTGCGCTCCTCCTGAGCCCTCTGCGCTCATCCTGAGCCCTCTGTGCTCATCCTGAGCCCTCTGTGCTCATCCTGAGCCCTCTGTGCTCACCCTGAGCCCTCTGTGCTCATCCTGAGCCCTCTGTGCTCCCCCTGAGCCCTCTGCGCTCGTCCTGAGCCCTCTGCGCTCGTCCTGAGCCCTCTGCGCTCGTCCTGAGCCCTCTGTGCTCGTCCTGAGCCCTCTGTGCTCGTCCTGAGCCCTCTGTGCTCGTCCTGAGCCCTCTGTGCTCCTCCTGAGCCCTCTGCGCACTTCCTGAGCCCTCTGTGCTCCCCCTGAGCCCTCTGTGCTCATCCTGAGCCCTCTGTGCTCACCCTGAGCCCTCTGCGCTCCTCCTGAGCCCTCCGCGCTCATCCTGAGCCCTCTGTGCTCCCCTTGAGCCCTCTGCGCTCATCCTGAGCCCTCTGCGCTCGTCCTGAGCCCTCTGTGCTCCCCCCTGAGCCCTCTGCGCTCCTCCTGAGCCCTCTGTGCTCCCCTGAGCCCTCTGCGCTCATCCTGAGCCCTCTGCGCTCATCCTGAGCCCTCTGCGCTCATCCTGAGCCCTCTGTGCTCCCCCTGAGCCCTCTGTGCTCCCCCTGAGCCCTCTGTGCTCCCCCTGAGCCCTCTGTGCTCCGCCTGAGCCCTCTGTGCTCCCCCTGAGCCCTCTGTGCTCCTCCTGAGCCCTCTGTGCTCCCCCTGAGCCCTCTGTGCTCATCCTGAGCCCTCTGCGCTCATCCTGAGCCCTCTGTGCTCCCCCTGAGCCCTCTGTGCTCCCCCTGAGCCCTCTGTGCTCCCCCTGAGCCCTCTGTGCTCCGCCTGAGCCCTCTGTGCTCCCCCTGAGCCCTCTGTGCTCCTCCTGAGCCCTCTGTGCTCCCCCTGAGCCCTCTGTGCTCCTCCTGAGCCCTCTGTGCTCATCCTGAGCCCTCTGTGCTCATCCTGAGCCCTCTGGGCTCACCCTGAGCCCTCTGCGCTCATCCTGAGCCCTCTGTGCTCATCCTGAGCCCTCTGTGCTCCTCCTGAGCCCTCTGTGCTCCCCCTGAGCCCTCTGCGCTCGTCCTGAGCCCTCTGCGCTCGTCCTGAGCCCTCTGTGCTCGTCCTGAGCCCTCTGTGCTCGTCCTGAGCCCTCTGTGCTCGTCCTGAGCCCTCTGTGCTCTTCCTGAGCCCTCTGTGCTCCCCCTGAGCCCTCTGTGCTCATCCTGAGCCCTCTGTGCTCACCCTGAGCCCTCTGCGCTCCTCCTGAGCCCTCTGTGCTCGTCCTGAGCCCTCTGTGCTCTTCCTGAGCCCTACCCTGAGCCCTCTGCGCTCCTCCTGAGCCCTCCGCGCTCATCCTAAGCCCTCTGTGCTCCCCTTGAGCCCTCTGCGCTCATCCTGAGCCCTCTGCGCTCATCCTGAGCCCTCTGTGCTCCCCCTGAGCCCTCTGCGCTCCTCCTGAGCCCTCTGTGCTCCCCTGAGCCCTCTGCGCTCATCCTGAGCCCTCTGCGCTCATCCTGAGCCCTCTGCGCTCATCCTGAGCCCTCTGTGCTCACCCTGAGCCCTCTGCGCTCGTCCTGAGCCCTCTGTGCTCGTCCTGAGCCCTCTGTGCTCGTCCTGAGCCCTCTGTGCTCGTCCTGAGCCCTCTGTGCTCTTCCTGAGCCCTCTGTGCTCCCCCTGAGCCCTCTGTGCTCATCCTGAGCCCTCTGTGCTCACCCTGAGCCCTCTGCGCTCCTCCTGAGCCCTCCGCGCTCATCCTAAGCCCTCTGTGCTCCCCTTGAGCCCTCTGCGCTCATCCTGAGCCCTCTGCGCTCATCCTGAGCCCTCTGTGCTCCCCCCTGAGCCCTCTGCGCTCCTCCTGAGCCCTCTGTGCTCCCCTGAGCCCTCTGCGCTCATCCTGAGCCCTCTGCGCTCATCCTGAGCCCTCTGCGCTCATCCTGAGCCCTCTGCGCTCATCCTGAGCCCTCTGCGCTCATCCTGAGCCCTCTGTGCTCCCCCTGAGCCCTCTGGTCCCCCTGAGCCCTCTGTGCTCCCCCTGAGCCCTCTGTGCTCCGCCTGAGCCCTCTGTGCTCCCCCTGAGCCCTCTGTTCTCCTCCTGAGCCCTCTGTGCTCCTCCTGAGCCCTCTGTGCTCCTCCTGAGCCCTCCGCGCTCATCCTGAGCCCTCTGTGCTCATCCTGAGCCCTCTGTGCTCCCCCTGAGCCCTCTGTGCTCCCCCTGAGCCCTCTGCGCTCATCCTGAGCCCTCTGCGCTCATCCTGAGCCCTCCGCGCTCATCCTGAGCCCTCTGTGCTCATCCTGAGCCCTCTGCGCTCATCCTGAGCCCTCTGTGCTCCCCCTGAGCCCTCTGTGCTCCCCCTGAGCCCTCTGTGCTCCCCCTGAGCCCTCTGTGCTCCGCCTGAGCCCTCTGTGCTCCCCCTGAGCCCTCTGTGCTCCTCCTGAGCCCTCTGTGCTCCCCCTGAGCCCTCTGTGCTCCTCCTGAGCCCTCTGTGCTCATCCTGAGCCCTCTGTGCTCATCCTGAGCCCTCTGTACTCATCCTGAGCCCTCTGTGCTCATCCTGAGCCCTCTGCGCTCATCCTGAGCCCTCTGTGCTCATCCTGAGCCCTCTGTGCTCCTCCTGAGCCCTCTGTGCTCCCCCTGAGCCCTCTGCGCTCGTCCTGAGCCCTCTGCGCTCGTCCTGAGCCCTCTGTGCTCGTCCTGAGCCCTCTGTGCTCGTCCTGAGCCCTCTGTGCTCGTCCTGAGCCCTCTGTGCTCTTCCTGAGCCCTCTGTGCTCCCCCTGAGCCCTCTGTGCTCATCCTGAGCCCTCTGTGCTCACCCTGAGCCTTCTGCGCTCCTCCTGAGCCCTCCGCGCTCATCCTAAGCCCTCTGTGCTCCCCTTGAGCCCTCTGCGCTCATCCTGAGCCCTCTGCGCTCATCCTGAGCCCTCTGTGCTCCCCCCTGAGCCCTCTGCGCTCCTCCTGAGCCCTCTGTGCTCCCCTGAGCCCTCTGCGCTCATCCTGAGCCCTCTGCGCTCATCCTGAGCCCTCTGCGCTCATCCTGAGCCCTCTGCGCTCATCCTGAGCCCTCTGCGCTCATCCTGAGCCCTCTGCGCTCATCCTGAGCCCTCTGCGCTCATCCTGAGCCCTCTGTGCTCCCCCTGAGCCCTCTGGTCCCCCTGAGCCCTCTGTGCTCCCCCTGAGCCCTCTGTGCTCCGCCTGAGCCCTCTGTGCTCCCCCTGAGCCCTCTGTTCTCCTCCTGAGCCCTCTGTGCTCCTCCTGAGCCCTCTGTGCTCCTCCTGAGCCCTCCGCGCTCATCCTGAGCCCTCTGTGCTCATCCTGAGCCCTCTGTGCTCATCCTGAGCCCTCTGTGCTCATCCTGAGCCCTCTGTGCTCCTCCTGAGCCCTCTGTGCTCCCCCTGAGCCCTCTGCGCTCATCCTGAGCCCTCTGTGCTCCCCCTGAGCCCTCTGTGCTCCCCCTGAGCCCTCTGTGCTCCCCCTGAGCCCTCTGTGCTCCGCCTGAGCCCTCTGTGCTCCCCCTGAGCCCTCTGTGCTCCGCCTGAGCCCTCTGTGCTCCCCCTGAGCCCTCTGTGCTCCTCCTGAGCCCTCTGTGCTCCCCCTGAGCCCTCTGTGCTCCTCCTGAGCCCTCCGCGCTCATCCTGAGCCCTCTGTGCTCATCCTGAGCCCTCTGTGCTCATCCTGAGCCCTCTGTGCTGATCCTGAGCCCTCTGCGCTCATCCTGAGCCCTCTGTGCTCCCCCTGAGCCCTCTGTGCTCCCCCTGAGCCCTCTGCGCTCATCCTGAGCCCTCTGCGCTCATCCTGAGCCCTCCGCGCTCATCCTGAGCCCTCTGTGCTCATCCTGAGCCCTCTGCGCTCATCCTGAGCCCTCTGTGCTCCCCCTGAGCCCTCTGTGCTCCCCCTGAGCCCTCTGTGCTCCCCCTGAGCCCTCTGTGCTCCGCCTGAGCCCTCTGTGCTCCCCCTGAGCCCTCTGTGCTCCTCCTGAGCCCTCTGTGCTCCCCCTGAGCCCTCTGTGCTCCTCCTGAGCCCTCTGTGCTCATCCTGAGCCCTCTGTGCTCATCCTGAGCCCTCTGTACTCATCCTGAGCCCTCTGTGCTCATCCTGAGCCCTCTGCGCTCATCCTGAGCCCTCTGTGCTCATCCTGAGCCCTCTGTGCTCCTCCTGAGCCCTCTGTGCTCCCCCTGAGCCCTCTGCGCTCGTCCTGAGCCCTCTGCGCTCGTCCTGAGCCCTCTGTGCTCGTCCTGAGCCCTCTGTGCTCGTCCTGAGCCCTCTGTGCTCGTCCTGAGCCCTCTGTGCTCTTCCTGAGCCCTCTGTGCTCCCCCTGAGCCCTCTGTGCTCATCCTGAGCCCTCTGTGCTCACCCTGAGCCTTCTGCGCTCCTCCTGAGCCCTCCGCGCTCATCCTAAGCCCTCTGTGCTCCCCTTGAGCCCTCTGCGCTCATCCTGAGCCCTCTGCGCTCATCCTGAGCCCTCTGTGCTCCCCCCTGAGCCCTCTGCGCTCCTCCTGAGCCCTCTGTGCTCCCCTGAGCCCTCTGCGCTCATCCTGAGCCCTCTGCGCTCATCCTGAGCCCTCTGCGCTCATCCTGAGCCCTCTGCGCTCATCCTGAGCCCTCTGCGCTCATCCTGAGCCCTCTGTGCTCCCCCTGAGCCCTCTGGTCCCCCTGAGCCCTCTGTGCTCCCCCTGAGCCCTCTGTGCTCCGCCTGAGCCCTCTGTGCTCCCCCTGAGCCCTCTGTTCTCCTCCTGAGCCCTCTGTGCTCCTCCTGAGCCCTCTGTGCTCCTCCTGAGCCCTCCGCGCTCATCCTGAGCCCTCTGTGCTCATCCTGAGCCCTCTGTGCTCATCCTGAGCCCTCTGTGCTCATCCTGAGCCCTCTGTGCTCCTCCTGAGCCCTCTGTGCTCCCCCTGAGCCCTCTGCGCTCATCCTGAGCCCTCTGTGCTCCCCCTGAGCCCTCTGTGCTCCCCCTGAGCCCTCTGTGCTCCCCCTGAGCCCTCTGTGCTCCGCCTGAGCCCTCTGTGCTCCCCCTGAGCCCTCTGTGCTCCGCCTGAGCCCTCTGTGCTCCCCCTGAGCCCTCTGTGCTCCTCCTGAGCCCTCTGTGCTCCCCCTGAGCCCTCTGTGCTCCTCCTGAGCCCTCCGCGCTCATCCTGAGCCCTCTGTGCTCATCCTGAGCCCTCTGTGCTCATCCTGAGCCCTCTGTGCTGATCCTGAGCCCTCTGTGCTCATCCTGAGCCCTCTGTGCTCCTCCTGAGCCCTCTGTGCTCCCCCTGAGCCCTCTGCGCTCATCCTGAGCCCTCTGCGCTCATCCTGAGCCCTCTGTGCTCCCCCTGAGCCCTCTGTGCTCCCCCTGAGCCCTCTGTGCTCCCCCTGAGCCCTCTGTGCTCCGCCTGAGCCCTCTGTGCTCCCCCTGAGCCCTCTGTGCTCCGCCTGAGCCCTCTGTGCTCCCCCTGAGCCCTCTGTGCTCCTCCTGAGCCCTCTGTGCTCCCCCTGAGCCCTCTGTGCTCCTCCTGAGCCCTCTGTGCTCATCCTGAGCCCTCTGTGCTCATCCTGAGCCCTCTGTGCTGATCCTGAGCCCTCTGTGCTCATCCTGAGCCCTCTGTGCTCCTCCTGAGCCCTCTGTGCTCCCCCTGAGCCCTCTGCGCTCATCCTGAGCCCTCTGCGCTCATCCTGAGCCCTCTGTGCTCCCCCTGAGCCCTCTGTGCTCCTCCTGAGCCCTCTGTGCTCCCCCTGAGCCCTCTGCGCTCATCCTGAGCCCTCTGCGCTCATCCTGAGCCCTCTGTGCTCCCCCTGAGCCCTCTGTGCTCCCCCTGAGCCCTCTGTGCTCCCCCTGAGCCCTCTGTGCTCCGCCTGAGCCCTCTGTGCTCCCCCTGAGCCCTCTGTGCTCCGCCTGAGCCCTCTGTGCTCCCCCTGAGCCCTCTGTGCTCCTCCTGAGCCCTCTGTGCTCCCCCTGAGCCCTCTGTGCTCCCCCTGAGCCCTCTGTGCTCCCCCTGAGCCCTCTGTGCTCCTCCTGAGCCCTCTGTGCTCATCCTGAGCCCTCTGTGCTCATCCTGAGCCCTCTGTGCTCATCCTGAGCCCTCTGTGCTCATCCTGAGCCCTCTGCGCTCATCCTGAGCCCTCTGTGCTCATCCTGAGCCCTCTGTGCTCCTCCTGAGCCCTCTGTGCTCCCCCTGAGCCCTCTGCGCTCGTCCTGAGCCCTCTGCGCTCGTCCTGAGCCCTCTGTGCTCGTCCTGAGCCCTCTGTGCTCGTCCTGAGCCCTCTGTGCTCGTCCTGAGCCCTCTGTGCTCTTCCTGAGCCCTCTGTGCTCCCCCTGAGCCCTCTGTGCTCATCCTGAGCCCTCTGTGCTCACCCTGAGCCTTCTGCGCTCCTCCTGAGCCCTCCGCGCTCATCCTAAGCCCTCTGTGCTCCCCTTGAGCCCTCTGCGCTCATCCTGAGCCCTCTGCGCTCATCCTGAGCCCTCTGTGCTCCCCCCTGAGCCCTCTGCGCTCCTCCTGAGCCCTCTGTGCTCCCCTGAGCCCTCTGCGCTCATCCTGAGCCCTCTGCGCTCATCCTGAGCCCTCTGCGCTCATCCTGAGCCCTCTGTGCTCCCCCTGAGCCCTCTGGTCCCCCTGAGCCCTCTGTGCTTCCCCTGAGCCCTCTGTGCTCCGCCTGAGCCCTCTGTGCTCCCCCTGAGCCCTCTGTTCTCCTCCTGAGCCCTCTGTGCTCCCCCTGAGCCCTCTGTGCTCCTCCTGAGCCCTCCGCGCTCATCCTGAGCCCTCTGTGCTCATCCTGAGCCCTCTGTGCTCATCCTGAGCCCTCTGTGCTCCTCCTGAGCCCTCTGTGCTCCTCCTGAGCCCTCTGTGCTCCCCCTGAGCCCTCTGCGCTCATCCTGAGCCCTCTGCGCTCATCCTGAGCCCTCTGTGCTCCCCCTGAGCCCTCTGTGCTCCCCCTGAGCCCTCTGTGCTCCCCCTGAGCCCTCTGTGCTCCGCCTGAGCCCTCTGTGCTCCCCCTGAGCCCTCTGTGCTCCGCCTGAGCCCTCTGTGCTCCCCCTGAGCCCTCTGTGCTCCTCCTGAGCCCTCTGTGCTCCCCCTGAGCCCTCTGTGCTCCTCCTGAGCCCTCCGCGCTCATCCTGAGCCCTCTGTGCTCATCCTGAGCCCTCTGTGCTCATCCTGAGCCCTCTGTGCTGATCCTGAGCCCTCTGTGCTCATCCTGAGCCCTCTGTGCTCCTCCTGAGCCCTCTGTGCTCCCCCTGAGCCCTCTGCGCTCATCCTGAGCCCTCTGCGCTCATCCTGAGCCCTCTGTGCTCCCCCTGAGCCCTCTGTGCTCCTCCTGAGCCCTCTGTGCTCCCCCTGAGCCCTCTGCGCTCATCCTGAGCCCTCTGCGCTCATCCTGAGCCCTCTGTGCTCCCCCTGAGCCCTCTGTGCTCCCCCTGAGCCCTCTGTGCTCCCCCTGAGCCCTCTGTGCTCCGCCTGAGCCCTCTGTGCTCCCCCTGAGCCCTCTGTGCTCCGCCTGAGCCCTCTGTGCTCCCCCTGAGCCCTCTGTGCTCCACCTGAGCCCTCTGTGCTCCCCCTGAGCCCTCTGTGCTCCCCCTGAGCCCTCTGTGCTCCCCCTGAGCCCTCTGTGCTCCTCCTGAGCCCTCTGTGCTCATCCTGAGCCCTCTGTGCTCATCCTGAGCCCTCTGTGCTCATCCTGAGCCCTCTGTGCTCATCCTGAGCCCTCTGCGCTCATCCTGAGCCCTCTGTGCTCATCCTGAGCCCTCTGTGCTCCTCCTGAGCCCTCTGTGCTCCCCCTGAGCCCTCTGCGCTCGTCCTGAGCCCTCTGCGCTCGTCCTGAGCCCTCTGTGCTCGTCCTGAGCCCTCTGTGCTCGTCCTGAGCCCTCTGTGCTCGTCCTGAGCCCTCTGTGCTCTTCCTGAGCCCTCTGTGCTCCCCCTGAGCCCTCTGTGCTCATCCTGAGCCCTCTGTGCTCACCCTGAGCCTTCTGCGCTCCTCCTGAGCCCTCCGCGCTCATCCTAAGCCCTCTGTGCTCCCCTTGAGCCCTCTGCGCTCATCCTGAGCCCTCTGCGCTCATCCTGAGCCCTCTGTGCTCCCCCCTGAGCCCTCTGCGCTCCTCCTGAGCCCTCTGTGCTCCCCTGAGCCCTCTGCGCTCATCCTGAGCCCTCTGCGCTCATCCTGAGCCCTCTGCGCTCATCCTGAGCCCTCTGCGCTCATCCTGAGCCCTCTGTGCTCCCCCTGAGCCCTCTGGTCCCCCTGAGCCCTCTGTGCTCCCCCTGAGCCCTCTGTGCTCCGCCTGAGCCCTCTGTGCTCCCCCTGAGCCCTCTGTTCTCCTCCTGAGCCCTCTGTGCTCCCCCTGAGCCCTCTGTGCTCCTCCTGAGCCCTCCGCGCTCATCCTGAGCCCTCTGTGCTCATCCTGAGCCCTCTGTGCTCATCCTGAGCCCTCTGTGCTCATCCTGAGCCCTCTGTGCTCCTCCTGAGCCCTCTGTGCTCCCCCTGAGCCCTCTGCGCTCATCCTGAGCCCTCTGCGCTCATCCTGAGCCCTCTGTGCTCCCCCTGAGCCCTCTGCTCCCCCTGAGCCCTCTGTGCTCCCCCTGAGCCCTCTGTGCTCCCCCTGAGCCCTCTGTGCTCCGCCTGAGCCCTCTGTGCTCCCCCTGAGCCCTCTGTGCTCCGCCTGAGCCCTCTGTGCTCCCCCTGAGCCCTCTGTGCTCCTCCTGAGCCCTCTGTGCTCCCCCTGAGCCCTCTGTGCTCCTCCTGAGCCCTCCGCGCTCATCCTGAGCCCTCTGTGCTCATCCTGAGCCCTCTGTGCTCATCCTGAGCCCTCTGTGCTGATCCTGAGCCCTCTGTGCTCATCCTGAGCCCTCTGTGCTCCTCCTGAGCCCTCTGTGCTCCCCCTGAGCCCTCTGCGCTCATCCTGAGCCCTCTGCGCTCATCCTGAGCCCTCTGTGCTCCCCCTGAGCCCTCTGTGCTCCCCCTGAGCCCTCTGTGCTCCCCCTGAGCCCTCTGTGCTCCGCCTGAGCCCTCTGTGCTCCGCCTGAGCCCTCTGCGCTCGTCCTGAGCCCTCTGCGCTCGTCCTGAGCCCTCTGTGCTCGTCCTGAGCCCTCTGTGCTCCTCCTGAGCCCTCTGTGCTCCCCCTGAGCCCTCTGCGCTCGTCCTGAGCCCTCTGCGCTCGTCCTGAGCCCTCTGCGCTCGTCCTGAGCCCTCTGCGCTCGTCCTGAGCCCTCTGTGCTCGTCCTGAGCCCTCTGTGCTCGTCTTGAGCCCTCTGTGCTCCTCCTGAGCCCTCTGCGCTCTTCCTGAGCCCTCTGTGCTCCCCCTGAGCCCTCTGTGCTCATCCTGAGCCCTCTGTGCTCACCCTGAGCCCTCTGCGCTCCTCCTGAGCCCTCCGCGCTCATCCTAAGCCCTCTGTGCTCCCCTTGAGCCCTCTGCGCTCATCCTGAGCCCTCTGCGCTCATCCTGAGCCCTCTGTGCTCCCCCCTGAGCCCTCTGCGCTCCTCTTGAGCCCTCTGTGCTCCCCTGAGCCCTCTGCGCTCATCCTGAGCCCTCTGCGCTCATCCTGAGCCCTCTACGCTCATCCTGAGCCCTCTGCTCATCCTGAGCCCTCTGTGCTCCCCCTGAGCCCTCTGCGCTCATCCTGAGCCCTCTGCGCTCATCCTGAGCCCTCTGTGCTCCCCCTGAGCCCTCTGTGCTCCCCCTGAGCCCTCTCTGCTCCCCCTGAGCCCTCTGTGCTCCGCCTGAGCCCTCTGTGCTCCCCCTGAGCCCTCTGCGCTCGTCCTGAGCCCTCTGCGCTCGTCCTGAGCCCTCTGTGCTCGTCCTGAGCCCTCCGTGCTCCTCCTGAGCCCTCTGTGCTCCCCCTGAGCCCTCTGCGCTCGTCCTGAGCCCTCTGCGCTCGTCCTGAGCCCTCTGTGCTCGTCCTGAGCCCTCTGTGCTCGTCCTGAGCCCTCTGTGCTCGTCCTGAGCCCTCTGTGCTCCTCCTGAGCCCTCTGCGCTCTTCCTGAGCCCTCTGTGCTCCCCCTGAGCCCTCTGTGCTCATCCTGAGCCCTCTGTGCTCACCCTGAGCCCTCTGCGCTCCTCCTGAGCCCTCCGCGCTCATCCTAAGCCCTCTGTGCTCCCCTTGAGCCCTCTGCGCTCATCCTGAGCCCTCTGCGCTCATCCTGAGCCCTCTGTGCTCCCCCCTGAGCCCTCTGCGCTCCTCCTGAGCCCTCTGTGCTCCCCTGAGCCCTCTGCGCTCATCCTGAGCCCTCTGCGCTCATCCTGAGCCCTCTGCGCTCATCCTGAGCCCTCTGCGCTCATCCTGAGCCCTCTGTGCTCCCCCTGAGCCCTCTGTGCTCCCCCTGAGCCCTCTGTGCTCCCCCTGAGCCCTCTGTGCTCCGCCTGAGCCCTCTGTGCTCCCCCTGAGCCCTCTGTGCTCATCCTGAGCCCTCTGTGCTCATCCTGAGCCCTCTGCGCTCATCCTGAGCCCTCTGTGCTCCCCCTGAGCCCTCTGTGCTCCCCCTGAGCCCTCTGTGCTCCCCCTGAGCCCTCTGTGCTCCGCCTGAGCCCTCTGTGCTCCCCCTGAGCCCTCTGTGCTCCTCCTGAGCCCTCTGTGCTCCCCCTGAGCCCTCTGTGCTCCTCCTGAGCCCTCCGCGCTCATCCTGAGCCCTCTGTGCTCATCCTGAGCCCTCTGTGCTCATCCTGAGCCCTCTGTGCTCACCCTGAGCCCTCTGCGCTCATCCTGAGCCCTCTGTGCTCATCCTGAGCCCTCTGTGCTCACCCTGAGCCCTCTGCGCTCATCCTGAGCCCTCTGTGCTCATCCTGAGCCCTCTGTGCTCCTCCTGAGCCCTCTGTGCTCCCCCTGAGCCCTCTGCGCTCGTCCTGAGCCCTCTGCGCTCGTCCTGAGCCCTCTGTGCTCGTCCTGAGCCCTCTGTGCTCGTCCTGATCCCTCTGTGCTCCTCCTGAGCCCTCTGCGCTCTTCCTGAGCCCTCTGTGCTCCCCCTGAGCCCTCTGTGCTCATCCTGAGCCCTCTGTGCTCACCCTGAGCCCTCTGCGCTCCTCCTGAGCCCTCCGCGCTCATCCTTAGCCCTCTGTGCTCCCCTTGAGCCCTCTGCGCTCATCCTGAGCCCTCTGCGCTCATCCTGAGCCCTCTGTGCTCCCCCCTGAGCCCTCTGCGCTCCTCCTGAGCCCTCTGTGCTCCCCTGAGCCCTCTGCGCTCATCCTGAGCCCTCTGCGCTCATCCTGAGCCCTCTGCGCTCATCCTGAGCCCTCTGCGCTCATCCTGAGCCCTCTGCGCTCATCCTGAGCCCTCTGTGCTCCCCCTGAGCCCTCTGCTCCCCCTGAGCCCTCTGTGCTCCCCCTGAGCCCTCTGTGCTCCGCCTGAGCCCTCTGTGCTCCCCCTGAGCCCTCTGTGCTCCTCCTGAGCCCTCTGTGCTCCCCCTGAGCCCTCTGTGCTCCTCCTGAGCCCTTCGCGCTCATCCTGAGCCCTCTGTGCTCATCCTGAGCCCTCTGTGCTCATCCTGAGCCCTCTGTGCTCCTCCTGAGCCCTCTGTGCTCCCCCTGAGCCCTCTGCGCTCATCCTGAGCCCTCTGCGCTCATCCTGAGCCCTCTGCGCTCATCCTGAGCCCTCTGTGCTCCCCCTGAGCCCTCTGTGCTCCCCCTGAGCCCTCTGTGTTCCCCCTGAGCCCTCTGTGCTCCGCCTGAGCCCTCTGTGCTCCCCCTGAGCCCTCTGTGCTCCGCCTGAGCCCTCTGTGCTCCCCATGAGCCCTCTGTGCTCCTCCTGAGCCCTCTGTGCTCCCCCTGAGCCCTCTGTGCTCCTCCTGAGCCCTCCGCGCTCATCCTGAGCCTTCTGTGCTCATCCTGAGCCCTCTGTGCTCATCCTGAGCCCTCTGTGCTCATCCTGAGCCCTCTGTGCTCCTCCTGAGCCCTCTGTGCTCCTCCTGAGCCCTCTGTGCTCCCCCTGAGCCCTCTGCGCTCATCCTGAGCCCTCTGCGCTCATCCTGAGCCCTCTGTGCTCCCCCTGAGCCCTCTGTGCTCCCCCTGAGCCCTCTGTGCTCCCCCTGAGCCCTCTGTGCTCCGCCTGAGCCCTCTGTGCTCCCCCTGAGCCCTCTGTGCTCCGCCTGAGCCCTCTGTGCTCCCCCTGAGCCCTCTGTGCTCCTCCTGAGCCCTCTGTGCTCCCCTTGAGCCCTCTGTGCTCCTCCTGAGCCCTCTGTGCTCCCCCTGAACCCTCTATGCTCCTCCCGAGCCCTCCGCGCTCATCCTGAGCCCTCTGTGCTTCTCCTGAGCCCTCTGTGCTCCTCCTGAGCCCTCTGTGCTCGTCCTGATCCCTCTGCGCTCCTCCTGAGCCCTCTGCGCTCATCCTGAGCCCTCTGTGCTTCTCCTGAGCCCTCTATGCTCCTCCTGAGCCCTCTGTGCTCATCCTGAGCCCTCCGCGCTCATCCTGAGCCCTCAGTGCTCCTTCTTTACTGCTTTCTTTTACCGCGTTCTTTACCGCTTTATTTCCTGCTTTTGCACGCCAAGTGTTAAACTTACAAATCGTTGTTTTATATTAGCACGCCAAGTGGTAAAAAAAAATCCAATCTGTTTTTGCTTGCATATTGCATTTTTCATCTGACATCAACAAAAACAAAAACAAAAAAAAAATGAAAATTCGGGTTTTTGCCTAAGGAGACAAAATCGGTATAATTCCTGAATTCTTTATCTCTATTTTGCCTCGGAATATGTTTCAGCCAATCCATATTCCTCGTTAAAATCCAGATAAAGAGGGGCAGCTGTCATACCCCAATTTTGTCCGGCTTAGGTCAAAACCCTAATTTTCCCCACAAAAAAATAATAATAATAAAATGTATTGCATTTTGGGTCCTAGAAACCATTCCAAAATTTTTGAAATCATTTTTAGGGTTAGAATGCACTTTTTGGGAAATTAGGGTTTTTGGGGTCAAAAAGGGCATTTTGGTCATTTCTCACAAAAGGGTCTATAAAAATTATTTTTGCATGAAAATATTTTTCAATAAGCCTCATGCATGAAAATAATTTTTTTAGAAAGTATAAAATTGATTTTATCATGCATATAATGTATTCTTGATGAATAAGGAAATAATCGATTACGTCATATCCTTCCTTCAAGCAAATAATCGATTATCTACTCTGAAAATCAAGCAAATAATCGATTATCTACTTGAAAATCAAGGGGATAATCGATTATCCACTCTGAAAAGCAAAGGGGATAATCGATTATCTACTCTGAAATAATTCAGGAGCATAATCGATTATCCCATGTTCTCACTAAGGACCATAATCGATTATCACCTATTTTGGAAAGTTTCTATGATTTTGGAAAGTGCCTAATCGATTACATACTTCTCTTCTTCAAGCCTATAATCGATTATCCTCCTGAAAAGTGTTCAGGAGCATAATCGATTATCCTCCTTTATAACTAACCATCATAATCGATTATCAACATTTTTGGAAAGTACCTAATCGATTAATTCAAGCACCTAATCGATTATCAGTCTAAAAACAATTGAACACATAATCGATTATGCATACCAAGTGTGTTTTAAAATAATCGATTAGCCTATTTCCTAAAATAGATTAAATCTGATTTCCTATAAATAGGCACCTCGTTTTTCATTTCAGGACACACATTCTTCACGAGATCAGAGAAAAAACTCATTTTTGCGAGATCCCTCACATTTTAGAAAAAAACTCTTCTACGCTTTATTTTTTCGCTCTATTCGTTCCGTCGGTCCGTCAGAGTCGATCTTCTGCAAGAGTTAGTCGGGATTTGCGTTCTTCAGATTTGTAATATCTGTCTTCATCAGAGGTATTTCAGTCTTTTCATTTGTTAATATTTAGTTATTGTGATCCATGTGATTTCAACTTAGCTATAGCGTTTATCTACTCGTTCTTGTATATTATCGTCCATTGTTGATGACGAACCATATGATTCCCACTTATGCCTAGTGCATCATGTTCTAAGTGGTGAAGATGGCCTCGGGTGATTCAGCTTGCCCCTTTCAAACCTTTTCAAAAACATTTTTTACAACTACGTCGCTTTGATTCCCATTTGGGATACGTAGAAGCGAGTCACGTTCTCGTCAAGCGCAACAAATAAAAATTCTTTTCATCCCCCTAAACCAATCATTTTCATAAAACAAACAAAAATCATTTTCAAACCCATTGTTGCTAGTAGCTCATCAGAGCCTTTGTTCGTTTAGCTATTAGTGACAATGTCCTTTTCTCATAAGAATAATAAACGGTGATCCATCATAACCTTTGTTAGTTTGATCATCATGCAAACCAACCTCTTTCGAAAATCACTTTCAAAAAAGATAATAAAAAACAAGTTGTTATCAATAGTCCATCAGAACCTTTGTTCGTTTGACTAGCGGTACAACTCTTTTTGAGCCTTTAGCAGTGATTCATCATAGCCTCTGCTAGTTTAATCATTTGCTAATGCTCGTCCTATTTCAAAAAACTCACTAAAAAAAGATAAAAAACAAAAACTTTTCAAAAAAAAAAAGAACCAAGAACTACGTAGCTTTGAATTCTCCATCGCACCGGGAGATACGTAGGAGCGGGCTATGTCCCGTCAAGCACTTTTTTCTAAAAACCCTTTTTTCCCCCCTTCTCACCTAAAATAAAATTTTCATTAAAGATTTCCCATTCATCTCCAAATAAGAAATAAATAGGCAAATATAGGTATTTTTCAAATCAAACGTTAAAACCACACATTTAATTAGAGGTTCCCTTTCGGTAGAAAGGACGTGCGCGGTGCTAACACCTTCCTCGCACGTAATCGACCCCCGAACCTATATCTCTAGTTTTCAAAAGACCATCCGCCTTGTCCAAAAGACCTTTTTTCAATGTTTTGGTCTTAAAATTAAAATATTGGTGGCGGCTCCAAAATTATTCCACGTTGTACATTGAGAAACCCCAAGCGGGATTTTTCGGGGTGCAACAGCTGGCGACTCCACTGGGGACACTTTTTTTAAAGACGAGGGTCAAGCCTAACTAATTTAAATGTGTGGTTTAATGTATTGTTGATTTGATTAAAACCTTGTTTGCCTTTCTTTCTTATCATTAATTGTAGGCGTACGCATTTGTGTTCTTCTATGTTGTTCCCTGTCTCATCTTTTATTCCCTTTCTTTTATCGCTTATGCCCATGCATTCTTCCAACCCCCATGTTCCCTTCTTTCTTTGCTCCTTTTCTTCAAGGTAAGTTCATGCATCTTTCCCCCTATTCTATCATGTCCCCTCTTCTTGGCTCCTTTTCCTAAGGTGAGCAATATCCTTGTTTATAGATATTCTAGGTATGGAACCCTAGGGTAGATAACTTGTTATTGTTTGCTTTTGTCTGGACTGCTCTGGTTTTCATTTCAGGTGGGGGTAGTACTAGGGAAAATGCCCTTAACACACACTACACTTATACCCTGTGACTATGTGTTTTGAGTGGGACCATAACCCAGGTCTGCAAAAACTTAGGAGATTGGATTCGAGTAGTAAGAGCCCATCAGGACCTTTGTCCGTTTGGCTACTTGCGAAAGTTTCAACCAGAGTTGTGCTCTTTCATGATGCCTCACACCTAGCAGTTTGCTGCATTTGTGGGGAATTTTGTGAAAGGGACTGTAGCTCTGGTGGCCTTGTGAGGGAGTGAATAGAGCTACATGGAAGGATTACCCTTTAAATTGCCCTAGATCATAGGTCTCACCTCTTTTTTAGGTCACAAGGGCTTTTCCAAAATTGTGTGTTGCATTATTACATCTAGTTTAGTTCATTTCCGCCAACATTTTTTTTGAAAAAACAACAAAATCAAAAAAAAGAATATGTTTTTCCTTCACTTTCATGAATACCTATATGAGGTGGCATATAGGGTATACTGCCCTAAAATTTCAAAACCCCCACCTGTAAATATCTGTCTTTATAAACAAGCATCCTCATCATCCGCATTTTACACAGCATGCATTACATAAGCAAAATTCTGAAAAATTCATACAGCATTCCTCATGCATCTAATAACATAAAGCCATGTGCATATGCATTGCATTCATTTACGCATTCATACTTGTACTCATAAAAGATGTTCTATCATCAGAAAGAAAAACAAAAGGCAAGCTGGTTCGCCAACACCGATACTCTACCCGTCTACAGGCAAGACTAATGGCGGTCGAGGGCGTGGCGTGGATTAACGATACCCATAAAAGATCTTCGACCGGATTTATCATTCCAACCTTATCCTAGTCATATTCTAGGGCGTGGCGTGAAGACATTGCGGTCGAGGACTATTCCGATTGTCAAGGTAGTCTGGGAAGGCCTCTCAGCCGAAGAGGCTACTCGGGAATTGGAAAAGGACATGATGATCCGATATCAATATCATTTTGCTTAAGGTTCGTCTTGTCAATTTTGAGGACAAAATTTTTAAAAGTTGGGGTGATTGTAACATCCCTAATTTTTAAAGACTCGTACCATGATGCCTAAGACCGAGAAATTATTTGTGGGAATAATTGGTCGTGTCTCGGGGATTAATAGTCGAGCAAAAGTCCAAAGAAAACCTACTCTACATTTAATTGTGGCTTAGTCATAAATTAAATGAACAATTCAGCTGAAGGGTAAAATCGTCAATTTACCTCACATCGAAGACGTATCAATTGAGTGAGCAATTAATCTCGAATCGAATGAGGATTAGCCGAGAAACCTATGCCGAGCGGAAAGCCATAAGATTATTGGGGTTTTAGCTTCAAAACCAAGACTTAATGGGCCAAGGGCATTTTGGTCATTTCCACGTCCCTTAAGCCCGTAACCCAAATTACCCAACACCAAATACACTCCTCAATTCCACAAGACCATAACCATGATTGTTAAGAGAAATTATAGGTTAGTGGTTAATTAGAAGTGTATCAAAGTAATAAAATGGACTAAAGGGTAGTATGGTCTTTTCATGCCCTTAAATGAGCTTCAGCTGAAAAGCCCCTGGAGGCCTCACTCCCATACACCTCACTTTCTGAAACTCAGAAAAAAACATAGCATCAAGAGAGAGAGAAAGAGGAGAAGGCGAATGGAGAGAAGAGAGGAGAAGAAGTGGAAAATCCCAAAGCCTTGATGCATGCAAGTGATCTTCATGCCATCCTTCACCATTTTTCTTCCTCTACCATTTGATACCACTGTTGCTGATCATCCTCCCCTATATCTCCATCCACCATTTTCGAGTAGAAGAAGGATGGAGCTGGGATTCCAAGTTAGAAGGTGAAGATGCAAGTTCAACAAAATTCTGGGTAAAACCCGTATGGTATACCTTCAGTGATTTCATCGTATCGCCCTGAAAACAACTCCGATGATCGTGATTCTTGTCCCTCTGGAAACTAGACAAAAAGCTCTTCATTTTGGGCACAAGAACCGTATGATTTCATGGAGAAATGAGAGAGATATCCTGTTCATAAGTTTCGGTTTCAGAGTCAAACACTGTCCTGAACCAGTCACCTTGTTTTGTTAATATCTCTCAATCTACTGGATGCATGCGCGTGAAACTTCTTCCATTTGAAACTAGACAAAATTATCTTCGCAATGGGCACTGATTTGAGTAGATTTGGTCACGGATTGACCAAGTTATGCCTGTTGCAAAACTGAGTCATGTTGCTGGAAAACAGAAAGAAGAATGCTGGAAATGTGGTTCGTCGAATTTGAGTTCGGTTCGCCGAAGTCTCGAACGCCATCAGTTCGATATACTGAAGTGGGGTTCAGTAGCAAGAATTTGATCGAGTTACTGGTGGTGCATGTGGGACCCATCGAGTTAAGATGCGGAGGCACTAGGAGCGGGTACGTGACTACGAGGATTGTTCGAGTGGTTACAATCCGGCCGTCCGTGTTCCGGCGTGAATTCTTGCGAGATCGTCAACCGGATGAGTTCTACTCACGGATAGGGATATTTTTATGTATCTTGAAAATATATCGGTTTTGAGTCATAAGGCATTATCCGTTTTCGAATGATTTTTGGAACCGAAAACCGTTTTTGAGAAATGTTGTGTTTTTACGGTTTTTATTGAATTGTTGAACAATTTATGAAATTGTGATTTTAAGTGCTTTCACTTGAATATGGTCTGGAATGTTGTGTATTAAATCCGTTTTCAGGTTGGAGAACGATCGGAATTCGATTTGGGCGAGAAATGGAAAACGGAATGAGAAACTAGAATTCGGTAACAGAAATGGCCGCACGGGTCGTGCGCCCCTGGGCACGGACCGTGCGTCCTCTTCGGGTTGGCTGTGTGGTTTTGGTAAATCACGCACGGGTCGTGCGCCCCTGGGCACGGACCGTGCGTGAGCTGCTGTTACCGGACTCCGATTTCTCATTTCGTCGCTCCTTTCGATCCCGAATCACTCCTAATCTTCTTCCCAACAAATTTTAAAGATATTGCCTTAATGACAACCGTATTTTGAACTTGTTCAACTCATGTTTTTGAAAAGGGCTTCGAAAGCATAATTGATTTAAAAACCGAAACCCTAATACGCGTGTGAGTACACCGACTGATGGATTGACCGAATATATATGTGTTAGGCTCAGTGGTAATTTCACTTCAAGATATAACCATTGGTATCAGAGCAGTTCGACCTAGTCGGGCTTAGAATCTTGAGTCTCTTAAGTCCTCTAAGTGTGATTCCTCTTAGTATGCTATTAGACGTTTAGCCTGATCAACTAAACACTTTGTGCATATTTCGCAGAATCATGGCTGGTGGAAGTAGGAGAAGCGTCCCTGTTGATCCAAATACCGAATGGATGCAGAATGTCATCGAGACGCAACAGAAGATGATGAATGACATGATGCAAATGCAGCAGCAGCAGATGGCTCAAATGGCCCAGATGCATCATGAGATGATGAATCAACAGCAACCGAATGTTCAACAACCTCCTCTGGAAGATCCGAATAGGGCTTACTTTCGTTTCCAGAAAATGAATCCCCAAAGTTTCAAAGGAGAACCTGAGGTAATGGTATCACATTTCTGGTTGGATTCGATGGAGAAGATTTTTAGGACTCTTCAATGCAGCGAAGAAGAAAAGGTCCTCTTTGCCGCCCATATGCTCGAGGAAGATGCTCAAACCTGGTGGACCAATGCTCATGAACTAATGGTGAATCAGGGAACTCCGGTTACCTGGGCCAACTTCAAAGAAATGTTTTCTGGTCACTTCTTCCCTCCGGTGATGAAGTTAAGCAAGCAAGCCGAGTTTGTCAACTTGAGGCAAGGTGAGATGTCAGTGGGTGAGTTCACCGCCAAGTTCGGAAGGCTGTCGCAGTTTTATCAATTGGCAAAGCATGCCCCTAATGATGAGTGGAAGATGCAGATGTACAAGGCAGGTCTTCGTGCGGATGTGGTCCAAGGTCTTAGCTCTTATGCTATGACCAGTTATGCTGGATTGGTGCAACAAGCTTATGTTGCAGAGGCAGATCTCAACAGGATGTATGAACAAAGGAAAGTAGGCTACAGCATCCGAACAACTAAGGTCCGGTAAGTGTCCGAAATGCGGAAGGCCTCACACTGGAGAATGTCGCCAGGGATCAACGATGTGTTATTATTGCAAAGGCGAAGGGCATTATGCTAACGAATGCCCGTTGAAGAAGAAGAATCGAGAAGGGGAATTCTAACTCCGCAAGCGGAAAGGTATTTGTGTTGGACACTCAGAAAGGCGAAGCCGATGCCGGATCATCAAAAGAAAATCTGGTTCAACAAGAAGGAGAGATAGAGAGAGGGTGCGAATGGGAGAGGGAGGAAAGAGGGGAGAGTTTCTTCAAGCCATCATGCATGCCTCATCTATCAACAAATTCTGAATCATCTCCCTATTTCCTTTCCATTGGTGCAATTTTCGAAACCATCCTCCTCCTCCTCCATAAATCACCATTGAAGGCATACCCAAGCTTCACCCAGCCATGCAAATTCGAGTTTGAGGGAGAAGAAGGGTTCAACAGAAAATTCTGGGCAAAACCCGTTTTACCTACCTTCAGTGTTTCGTTCGTATCTCCATGTACTGACCTCCGATCATCGTGATTCTTGTCCCTCTGGAAACTAGACACAAAGCTCTTCATTTTGGGCACAAGAACCGCATGATTTCATTGAGAAATGAAAGAGATATCACACTCACAACTTTCGGGTTAAGAATCAGCCACTGTTCCGAAGCAGTCCTATTGTTTTGTTAATATCTCCCAAACCACTGGTTGCATGTAAGTGAATCTTTCTCCATCAGAAAGTAGAGAAAATTCCCTTCACCGTAGACCCTCGTTTTGCTAAGTTTGGTTGAGATTTGAGTAAGTTACGCTCGTTGCAAATTGGCGGTTTGTTGCTGGAAGTAGCTGGAGCGGATTCGTGATTCTCCGTTCGTCCGTATTCGAGAAGTTTCGGCGTCGGGAGTATCGTCGTCACGAAAAGGTGAGTTCTAATACTCACTAGGATTGTTTTCAGCCTTTTCATTTTAATTGAGTCGCGAATTTGTGAAATTCTGGTACGAAACCGTATTACGAAAATGCCGTTTAAGTTATGGAACCGTTAAAACTGCTGGACTGATTTATAATTGAATTGCTGGACTGAATTGTGATTATTTTGGACTGTTGTTCCTTGATGAAATTATGTGTTAGTGGCTGAATTGGTTGCTGTTTGGATACTTAAATCGTTGCTAAGTTCACTGCGTAGAGTCATTCTGGATAGGTTCGGTTTTCTGGTAACTGGGAATGTGTTGCTAGTTGAAAAATTAGAAAACTCAGCATTTTAGAAACTAGACTAAGGGCATGTCATTTTGGCTTTGGAATGGTTGCATTTGGACTTGTGTAGCTCAGGATATGAGCATCACAAGTTAGGGTAGAATCCTGGAGACAATCTGAGGATAGGTTCAGTTTCTGGGCATCTGGGGATGATATAGGTATCCAAAAATTATGTGGTCAATTGTTTTAGAAACTAGACTGAATGCTTGTCAATTTGGTCCTGATTTGGTTGAATTTGGAATTGTGTAGCTCAAGATATGAGCATTACAAGTTAGGGTAAAATTCTGTGTAATTTCGCGTCGCGACCCGTGGCCATCGCGTCGCGACCTCCCTTAAAATTTGCAACGCAAAACTTTCTGTCACTTTTCGCGTCGCGACGGTAGGTGTTCGCGTCGCGACGGTTTGCAGTTTTCACTAAAAAGTCCCTAAACTTGTTTTCACCATAACTTTTGGTCCGGTGGTCCGATTTCAGTGTTCTCAGATGCGTTGGAAAGATAATAAAAAGGCCTAACTGAATATGTAATAAAAGTAGTGTTATTATCTTGTTGTGGCTATGACTGAAGTGGTAGTGTCGATCGGGAAGTAATTAGGGATCAGAACGGAATGATACGATAAATGATAGTCACGCACGGATCGTGTGTATGGGCGCACGAGTCGTGCGTGGTCTTCGGGTTGCCTATTTTAAAAAGTGTTTTAAATCATTCAGAACGATTCCAATTGCTTTCTAATCCCTCCTTCCACTTTCCCCAATGTTTCTATAATTGAATTGCCCTGAATTGAGTCGTGTTCTTAATTATTAATCGAAACGCCGACCGTGCAAGAACCACTAATCCCGGCGAATCGTGAATTTCTTATTTAGCATAAACCGGCCGTGCAAGAACCACTAATCCCGGTTTACAACATTAATTAGGAAGAAATGTCAAGTTAGAAATCGAAACGCCGACCGTGCAACAACCACTAATCCCGGCGAATCGTGTGTTTAACTTAGCATAAACCGGCCGTGCAAGAACCACTAATCCCGGTAACCCGTGAGTTGACCACGCCAAAACACATTCAGGGCCTAGGGTGAGGGCTCATGACTTCCCTTCCTAGTATGCTACTTGTCGGGTCGTCACCCAACGCAATACGTATGACAATACGCATCAAGTTATCGAGAGTTAGATAATTTATATCTTCTTTTTCATTTTGATCACCAAAGGATCAGTCATATAAGCTCATTAGATAATTTATATCTTTCGATCACCAAAGGATCATTCGCATAGTAATTGGATAAACAATATCCATATCGATCTATAATCCGTTTTGAGGAATTCATAATTAGACCTTCGGCCTTATAATCATTTCCATTTGACATATATAAACATATATATTCGGTCAATCCATCAGTCGGTGTACTCACACGCGTATTAGGGTTTCGGTTTTTAAATCAATTATGCTTTCGAAGCCCTTTTCAAAAACATGAGTTGAACAAGTTCAAAATACGGTTGTCATTAAGGCAATATCTTTAAAATTTGTTGGGAAGAAGATTAGGAGTGATTCGGGATCGAAAGGAGCGACGAAATGAGAAATCGGAGTCCGGTAACAGCAGCTCACGCACGGTCCGTGCCCAGGGGCGCACGACCCGTGCGTGATTTACCAAAACCACACAGCCAACCCGAAGAGGATGCACGGTCCGTGCCCAGGGGCACACGACCCGTGCGGCCTGTTCTGTTACCGAATTCTAGTTTCTCATTCCGTTTTCCATTTCTCGCCCAAATCGAATTCCGATCGTTCTCCAACCTGAAAACGGATTTAATAAACAACATTCCAGACCATATTCCAGTGAAAGCACTAAAAATCACAATTTCGTAAATTGTTCAACAATTCAATAAAAACCGTAAAAACGCAACATTTCTCAAAAAGGTTTTCGGTTCCAAAAATCTTTCGAAAACGGATAATGCCTTACGACTCAAAACCGATATATTTTCAAGACACATAAAAATATCCCTATCCGTGAGTAGAACTCACCCGGTTGACGATCTCGCAAGAATTCACGCCGGAACACGGACGACTGGATTGTAACCACTCGAACAATCCTCGCAGTCACGTACCCGCTCCTAGTGCCTCCGCATCTTAACTCGATGGGTCCCACATGCACCACCAGTAACTCGATCAAATTCTTGCTACTGAACCCCACTTCAGTATATCGAACTGATGGCGTTCGAGACTTCGGCGAACCGAAGTCAAATTCGACGAACCACATTTCCAGCATTCTTCTTTCTGTTTTCCAGCAACATGACTCAGTTTTGCAACAGGCATAACTTGGTCAATCCGTGACCAAATCTACTCAAATCAGTGCCCATTGCGAAGATAATTTCGTCTAGTTTCAAATGGTCAAGGATTCACACGCATGCATCCAGTGGTTTGGGAGATATTAACAAAACAAGATGAATGAGACCGATTATTATGTTATGATTATGCTAAGTGTGATTGATGTATTATGTTTGGTCTAGCTGGATAATTAGTGTAAGTTAAGTTAACGAACCTTAGTAATCCATGAGAGATCACTTATGTCTTATGCCAATTTTTGTTATGTCAAGCATAATTGAGCAATTCGACCTAGTCGGGCTATGAAGATGCTCAAAACACCTCATAGTTCATTTTCTGTCTAGTTATTCACAAGGATCTTCCAGAATTTCACTTATCGAGTGGAATCATAAGTGCCGATCAGGAATTATGAATCAAATCCTTCATAGCAGATCAGTATGTGGAATCGGTAGAAGTGACCTTATTTCAATCCGCTGCTGGAAGCATTCCGATCATGGTCTGTGAGAAATTCTCGTTAGTCTTCCGACTCATTTGTTCGTAACTCCTGCTCCGGAACTCCGATTTTTATGTTCCGAGAGGCGTTGGAAAACTAACGAAAATATCTACACCGATGAATGGGTTGTGAACCGTATCTTCAATTGTATTAAGTGTACCTCTGTTTTAAATCTGAACCGTAAACTCTAAGCATTCGTGGAATGTGGACCTCCATGTTATTCGGGAAATTGGTAAAAGGATCTCCAATCAGTCAGTTTAGACTCCTAGAACCCGTTCTGAAGCTATATTGATTAATGTAATGTAATAATTATGTCTGGATAGTCGCGGAAGTTCGGAAAGAGGCTGCACCAAGGAAAGTTCTAAATGATAAATTCAACGAATCAATACGAAGACACTTATGGTGTGCTCGTGTGATTCCCGAAATAATTTTGTTTTCAAAAAATCCCCTGGTGCCACCACAATTTCAATTTCGTGACTAATCCGAGAATAATTACTACATTGAAGTTAATCGAGAAACCAAGGATTGCATAGGATGGCACTAAATCGTAACTTCTAAAGAAAACCTTATGTCATCCTAGTAAGAATCCTAATATCGAAATTGCATCTCCTTAGGATCTGAGTGATCAAGAATCTATGAAAGATAGGTATCAAAGTTCAAGCCTAGTTGATTTAGGAAGAACGCTGAAATTGGACAAGTCGTTGACGTAGAAAACTCCGAAAAAGCCATGTTTGGGAAATCATCCTTCGAATGTTATAGCATTCAAGCTTCCGCTACTGAAGTGAAACTCCAATCGTTAATCTTGAATTCGTTAAGATCAACAGTAAGTTGTTGTGACTTTGATCCATCGGATGGGTCAATGCTAATTCTCCATTCTATGGACCTATGGTTAAATGTCGATAAATCAAGTATGTGCTGAGAATTCGGATTGTCCGATTGTGGTCCAGCACACGATGCTTTTCTAAGAATCCAATGAGTTGAGTACCTATAATGTTTTTACCTTTTCACCTTCTACACTCGTTTGATGGTAGAGTGAGTGAGGATGAACCGTATGTCGGTCGGAGACTAAATGATTGGACAGTGACTGTATGACACATGAGTCCTTGATAGTGAACTTTATAACCTTTATGTAGTCTCTTGAGACGATCAAGTCGTGTCTGTTTTTCATCATGAAATACGACCCTTGTTTTTAATCTCGAAATTTTGTCTTGGACCGATTCGAGAAAGGAATTGAAAGGAAGTGAATTGAATCCAGTGGAATAGCGGCTTGAGAAGAATTTTTTTAAAATAAAATTTCCGCTTTCATTTCGGCCCAATGTCCTTCCCGATCCCTTCCTCGAACGAACCCAATTGTTTTGTCTTAACGGAACCGAACTCAAGCACGATAAAAGTTTGCGAGATTTTGGTCGCACAAATGGTTGACTCCAACAAAATAACGGAAGCGATTCACAACTTGAAATACATAAGTCGTACAATCGAGTAGTCTTAAGATACTGAATACAAAATACAGAGATACAAGGGAAACTGAAATATAAGACATAAAGAAATAAAGATAGCGGCTGCTCCTCAAGCATCTTCATAGCCATGCCTCACGGTCTTCAACTTTCCCTGCTTAACTGAAAACAACAACAATGGATTGGGTGAGACAACTTGTCTCAGTGAGTTCTATCGCGACCCCTTACTAATCCTCTCGGTTCAATTATGCTTGATTCATTATCTAAAACTCATAGTCCTCAAAGTTGACTATGTGGCTGAACTATGCTCAATCACTGAGCCTAAACCATGAACTATGCTCAATCACTGAGCCTAAGAATGAACTATGCTCAATCACTGAGTCTTATCATGACCTAATCTTATTCTGAACATTAGGTGATCTAGTTATTAACTTAACCTTATAATTTGGTGATCTCACATGGATTACTAATGTTTGCTAACTTAACTTAATAACCTTACTCAACCAGTCAGTCCAACACATATATCAATCACAAGGTCATAACATGAAATCAATGGTCAATCACATGAGCATTCACTGCACCTGAACATAATCCGAACATAACCAATCACATGGCACTAACATAACTTGGATTCAATCACAGTCAATTACCACTCAATTCAGGGCAATTCAGTTATAGTATCATTGGGGAAGGTGGAAGAAAGGATTGGAATGCAATTGGAACCATTCGGGATGATTTATAACACTTTTTTAAAAAAGGCAACCCGTAGACCACCCACGGTCCGTGCTCCAGAGGCGCACGATCCGTGCGTGACTGAAAAATTTAATTCTTTTCATACCGAACAGAGCGCACGACCCGTGCGCCCGTACGCACGATCCGTGCGATGTCCAAAACCATTTCCAGGCTACCTGCGAACACACAGCACGATCCGTGCTCCCATAACGCACGATCCGTGCGTGTGTCTCAGTAACCCAGATACTTGCAGTTTCTTAACGATATCATCCCAAACCGATTCCGATATATTTTCCGATCGATACTTCCACTTTACCAGCCCATAAAACATAGTCAACAATCAACACACATCAATAAATAATCATGATATGCCAATTTATAAGTTTCAGTCCAACAATTCATCAATCTCATGACTCAAACGATATTTTCGCAAAACGGTTTCGCACTGGAATTTCACAAATTCGCGACTCAATTAAAATGAAAAGGCTGAAAACAATCCTAGTGAGTATTAGAACTCACCTTTTCGTGACGACGATACACCCGACGCCGAAACTTCTCGAACACGAACTAACGGAATCTGCTCCTGCTGTTTCCAGCAACTAAACGCCAATTTGCAACAAGCGTAACTCACTCAAATCTCCACCAATCTTAGCAAAACGAGGGTCTACGGTGAAGGGAATTTTCTCTACTTTCTGATGGAGAAAGATTCACTTACATGCAACCAGTGGTTTGGGAGATATTAACAAAACAATAGGACTGCTTCGGAACAGTGGCTGATTCTTAACCCGAAAGTTGTGAGTGTGATATCTCTCTCATTTCTCAATGAAATCATGCGGTTCTTGTGCCCAAAATGAAGAGCAGTCCTATGATGTGAATAGTAATTAAATTATTTGTTCATTCTACCTATTCGGGAAGTGGTATTTGACTCCCTCACTCCTAATAGTAATTCTGTCTAGCATAATTAACGAGTCGAGATTAGTAGTGGGCGTAAGCATAATTTGTGAATAACTTAAACGGTAGAAAATACTATATAGTGCGCTTCGGTAATATATGTGCTGATACCAATTGTAACACCCCGTTAATTTCTATCTTGTAGAAATTACCGAAGCGCACTACTGGCATACATCAGAGTGACTTTCCTTTTAACATATTGAACACATACTAAACTTCGATGAATCACTCATCAAACGTGCTTAAAATAACTGAACTGAATATAAATAAAGTCGGTCCTTACACCCTCAACTAGTGTTCAATACTCAAAACCGAAAGTCTGCGGAAGCGATTCACAACTTGAAATACATAAGTCGTACAATCGAGTATTCTTAGGATACTGAATAGAAATACAGACATACAAAGGAAACTGAAATATAAGACATAATGAAATAAAGGTAGCGGCTGCTCTTCAAACATCTTCATAGCCGTGCCTCGCGGTCTTCAACTTTCCCTGCTTAACTGAAAAACAACAACAATGGATTGGGTGAGACAACTTGTCTCAGTGAAATCAGAGGATTCTTGGGTCTAAACTGGAGCATTTTCTGTCTAGTTTCCAAATAAATAAAAATCAACTGAATCAGAGGTCAGTACAGGGAGATACGAACGAAACACTGAAGGTAGAGTTATCAACAAGTGACCGGTGATTAGTCAAGCTCAATCACTGAGCCTAACTACGAGTTATAACTCAATGATACAGTAGAACTGGTAACATGAAAGAGTTTCAGAATACACAAATGACCCTAATCCTGAACCAGTCATCTTGTTTTGTTAATATCTCCCAAACCACTGGATGCATGCGTGTGAATCCTTGACCATTTGAAAGTAGACGAAATTATCTTCGCAATGGGCACTGATTTGAGTAGATTTGGTCACGGATTGACCAAGTTATGCCTGTTGCAAAACTGAGTCATGTTGCTGGAAAACAGAAAGAAGAATGCTGGAAATGTGGTTCGTCGAATTTGAGTTCGGTTCGCCGAAGTCTCGAACGCCATCAGTTCGATATACTGAAGTGGGGTTCAGTAGCAAGAATTTGATCGAGTTACTGGTGGTGCATGTGGGACCCATCGAGTTAAGATGCGGAGGCACTAGGAGCGGGTACGTGACTACGAGGATTGTTCGAGTGGTTACAATCCGGCCGTCCGTGTTCCGGCGTGAATTCTTGCGAGATCGTCAACCGGGTGAGTTCTACTCACGGATAGGGATATTTTTATGTGTCTTGAAAATATATCGGTTTTGAGTCATAAGGCATTATCCGTTTTCGAAAGATTTTTGGAACCGAAAACCGTTTTGAGAAATGTTGCGTTTTTACGGTTTTTATTGAATTGTTGAACAATTTACGAAATTGTGATTTTTAGTGCTTTCACTGGAATATGGTCTGGAATGTTGTTTATTAAATCCGTTTTCAGGTTGGAGAACGATCAGAATTCGATTTGGGCGAGAAATGGAAAACGGAATGAGAAACTAGAATTCGGTAACAGAACAGGCCGCACGGGTCGTGCGCCCCTGGGCACGGACCGTGCGTCCTCTTCGGGTTGGCTGTGTGGTTTTGGTAAATCACGCACGGGTCGTGCGCCCCTGGGCACTGACCGTGCGTGAGCTGCTGTTACCGGACTCCGATTTCTCATTTCGTCGCTCCTTTCGATCCCGAATCACTCCTAATCTTCTTCCCAACAAATTTTAAAGATATTGCCTTAATGACAACCGTATTTTGAACTTGTTCAACTCATGTTTTTGAAAAGGGCTTCGAAAGCATAATTGATTTAAAAACCGAAACCCTAGTACGCGTGTGAGTACACCGACTGATGGATTGACCGAATATATATGTTTATATATGTCAAATGAAAATGATTATAAGGCCGGAGGTCTAATTATGAATTCCTCAAAACGGATTATAGATCGATATGGATATTGTTTATCCAATTACTATGCGAATGATCCTTTGGTGATCGAAAGATATAAATTATCTAATGAGCTTATATGACTGATCCTTTGGTGATCAAAATGAAAAAGAAGATATAAATTATCTAACTCTCGAGAACTTGATGCGTATTGTCATACGTATTGCGTTGGGTGACGACCCGACAAGTAGCATACTAGGAAGGGAAGTCATGAGCCCTCACCCTAGGCCCTGAATGTGTTTTGGCGTGGTCAACTCACGGGTTACCGGGATTAGTGGTTCTTGCACGGCCAGTTTATGCTAAGTTAAACACACGATTCGCCGGGCGAAAGGAACGACGAAACGGAATTTAGGAGTACGGTACCAGAATGGGGCGCACGATCCGTGCCCAGGGGCGCACGATCCGTGCGTCCTATTACTTTTCTCAAATTGGCAACCCGAAGGGGGCGCACGACCCGTGCCCAGGGGCGCACGGTCCGTGCGTCCTGTGAACTCAGAATAATGTCCTCTTTCGTTCCGTTTCGCTTTCCGATCGTTTCTAATCCGTAACCCGATCGACATCCAACCTTCAAACAGAGTTTATAAACATAATTCCAGACATAATCCAATCATCAGAATCCACACATCAATCATGCAATTTTAATCACAATTTCAGTCCAACGATTTATCAATCTCATGATTCAAACGATATTTTCGCAAAACGGTTTCGCACCGGAATTTCACAAATTCGCGACTCAATTAAAATGAAAAGGCTGAAAACAATCCTAGTGAGTATTAGAACTCATCTTTTCGTGACGACGATACTCCCGACGCCGAAACTTCTCGAATACGGACGAACGGAGAATCACGAATCCGCTCCAGCTACTTCCAGCAACAAACCGCCAATTTGCAACGAGCGTAACTTACTCAAATCTCAACCAAACTTAGCAAAACGAGGGTCTACGGTGAAGGGATTTTTCTCTAGTTTCTGATGGTGGAGGTTTCAAACACATGCATCCTATATCCAGAGAGTTACAACCGAAACAATGAAGCTGGGTCAAGACTGAAGCTGATTCTGGAAACGAAACTTAGGAAGGTGATATCTTCCTACATTCTCAGTGAAATCAGATGATTCTTGGGTCTAAACTGGAGCATTTTCTGTCTAGTTTCCAAATAAATAAAAATCAACTGAGTCAGAGGTCAGTACAGGGAGATACGAACGAAACACTGAAGGTGGGTAAAACGGGTTTTGCCCAGAATTTTCTGTTGAACCCCTCTTCTCCCTCAAACTCGAATTTGCATGGCTGGGTGGAGTGAGATGATCAGGGCTGAACCTGTGTGTGAAAGAGGCATCAATGGAAAGAGGAGAGAAAATGTGAAAGAATGGTGGTGACACTTCTAACATGCATGGAGCTTTGAAGAAATGGTGCTCTCATCTCTCCAAGCTCTCCCTCCCTCTCTCATGAACTTGTTGCTGTTTTCAGAATTGGAGATAATGAAGAGTGCTCTCTTCATGTTCAGCTGAATGGGTATTAAAAGGGGTAGGGCGAAAAGACAACATTGCCCCTCACTTAACATTTCTTTCCTAATGACTCCCTCACTCCTAATAAACTAATATGATGCAATTAACTTAATTTGTCACATAATTAAATTAATTGTCAATCCAAGCAAATTATTTTTCAAGCAACCCATTTAAATTAATAAAATCATTTCACGCCAAAAAATTTAAATAGCGAAAATTAGGGGTATTACAATCACCCCAACTTTTAAAAATTTTGTCCTCAAAATTGGACCAACCAAAACAATTAGCACACAATATACCTTTCGCTGATCCGGCATCGGCTTCGCCTTTCTGAGCGTCCAACACAAATACCTTTCCGCTTGCGGAGTTAGAATTCCCTTCTCGATTCCTCTTCTTCACCGGGCATTCGTTAGCATAATGCCCTTCTTCCTTGCAGTAGTAACACATCGTCGATCCCTGGCGACATTCTCCAGTGTGAGGCCTTCCACATTTCGGACACTTACCGGACCTTAGTAGTTCGGATGCTGCAGGTTGCTTCCCTTTGTTGTAGGTACTCCTCGGTTCATCACTTGGGGATGACAATTCCAAGGTTTTCCTCTTCTCCTTCCGATACGCTTTCCTTTCCTCATACATCTTGTTGAGATCTGCCTCTGCAACATAAGCTTGTTGCACCAATCCAGCATAACTGGTCATAGCATAAGAGCTAAGACCTTGGGCCACATCCGCACGAAGACCTGCTTTGTACATCTGCATCTTCCACTCATCATTAGGAGCATGCTTTGCTAATTGATAAAACTGCGACAGCCTTTCGAACTTGGCGGTGAATTCACCCACTGACATCTCTCCTTGCCTCAAGTTAACAAACTCGGCTTGCTTGCTTAACTTCATCACCGGAGGGAAGAAGTGACCAGAAAACATTTCTTTGAAGTTGGCCCAGGTAACCGGAGTTCCCTGATTCACCATTAGTTCATGAGCACTGGTCCACCAGGTTTGAGCATCTTCCTCGAGCATATGGGCGGCAAAGAGAACCTTCTCCTCTTCGCTGCATTCAAGAGTCCTAAAAATCTTCTCCATCGAATCCAACCAGAAATGTGATACCATTGCCTCAGGTTCTCCCTTAAAACTTTGGGGATTCATCTTCTGGAAACGAAAGTAAGCCCTATTCGGATCTTCCAGAGGAGGTTGTTGAACATTCGGTTGTTGCTGATTCATCATTTCATGATGCATTTGGGCCATTTGAGCCATCTGCTGCTGCTGCATTTGCATCATGTCATTCATCATCTTTTGTTGCGTCTCGATGACATTCTGCATCCATTCGGTATTTGGATCAACAGGGACGCTTCTCCTACTTCCACCAGCCATGATTCTGCAAAATATGCACAAAGTGTTTAGTTGATCAGGCTAAACGTCTAATAGCATACTAAGAGGAATCACACTTAGAGGACTTAAGAGACTCATGATTCTAAGTCCGACTAGGTCGAACTGCTCTGATACCAATTGTTGGTAGTGACCAAATGAAGGGACTTAGAATTGAGAAAAGTAAGAATCCTAATATCGAAATTGGATCTCCTTAGGATCTGAGTGATCAAGAATCTATGAAAGATAGGTATCAAAGTTCAAGCCTAGTTGATTTAGGAAGAACGCTGAAATTGGACAAGTCGTTGACTTAGAAAACTCCGAAAAAGCCATGTTTGGGAAATCATCCTTCGAATGTTATAGCATTCAAGCTTCCGCTACTGAAGTGAAACTCCAATCGTTAATCTTGAATTCGTTAAGATCAACAGTAAGTTGTTGTGACTTTGATCCATCGAATGAGTCAATGCTAATTGTCCATTCTATTGACCTATGGTTAAATGTCGATAAATCAAGTATGTGCTGAGAATTCGGATTGTCCGATTGTGGTCCAGCACACGATGCTTTTCTAAGAATCCAATGAGTTGAGTACCTATAATGTTTTTACCTTGTCACCTTCTACACCCGTTTGATGGTAGAGTGAGTGAGGATGAACCGTATGTCGGTCGGAGACTAAATGATTGGACAGTGACTGTATGACACATGAGTCCTTGATAGTGAACTTTATAACCTTTGTGTAGTCTCTTGAGACGGTCAAGTCGTGTCTGTTTTTCATCATGAAATACGACCCTTGTTTTTAATCTCGAAATTTTGTCTTGGACCGATTCGAGAAAGGAATTGAAAGGAAGTGAATAGAATCGAGTGGAATAGCGGCTTGAGAAGAATTTTTAAAGCAAATACCCGCTTTCTTTTCGGCTCCATGTCATTCCCGATCCCTTCCTCGAACGAACCTATTTATTTTGTTTTTACGGAACCGAACTCAAGCACGATAAAAGTTGCGAGATTTTGGTCGCACAAATGGTTGACTCCAACAAAATAACACCTTTATTCTCAATTTCGAACTTGCAGATTTTAAAAATTTGAGAATGAGATTCCGCTTTGTTGAAACGTCGTGCATCGAGTAAGGTCATCTATAAGTTGGGGTGAATTATCGTTTTGTATGGTCGTATTTTTTTTTCAAGTCATCGTTATTGGAAAGCCCCATTGAAAAGAATTTTCATTCAAATGGAAATATTGTACTTTCAAGTTTTGGAACCGATTTAATGAAAGAATATTTTGCTATTATTTTAGAGTTTTTCCTGGATTCGGTTGCAAGGAAAAATCGTTTCTAGATTCCTTGGACTGAAAGTCAACCTGTTTTATAAAATAACTCTGTTGCTTCAGTCGAGATATTTAGTAAAATGAGTCAAGCGCCTATGTGAGCGTAACTCGGGAAGGAAAGAAAACTTTTCTTCTGGATACCGTATGGTTTGATTCCAAAGAAGTTCTCTTAAAGTCATCGTTTCCTTCCAAATTCAAGCCACGGCTAGGCCGAAATCTTCCGAGTTCCTGACTTCGATAGTGCAGGATGTGTGGATACCATAACTATGAGTTCGTATCCTCAACAGATTGTAGGCATTCTCTTGTCCATAACAATTAGTGTCAGCTTTCAAGAGGTCGGAATAGTTAATTTCTGAAGAAAGTCTGTATCTTCATGATGTCTTTCACGTGTCTCAATTGAGAAAATGTATTCTCGATCTACTTCAGCCGTTGAGCGTTGAAACGATCGATCTTCGACCGGATTTATCATTCCAACCTTATCCTAGTCATATCCTAGGGCGTGGCGTGAAGACATTGCGGTCGAGGACTATTCCGCTTGTCAAGAGAGTCTAGGAGGGCTTCCCAGCCGAAGAGGCTACTTGGGAATTGGAAGAGGACATGATGACCCGATATCAATACCTTTTTGCTTAAGGTTCGTCTTGTCAATTTTGAGGACAAAATTTTTAAAAGTTGGGGTGATTGTAACATCCCTAATTTTTAAAGACTCGTACTATGATGCCTAAGACCGAGAAATTATTTGTGGGAATAATTGGTCGTGTCTCGGGGATTAATAGTCGAGCAAAAGTCCAAAGAAAACCTACTCTACATTTAATTGTGGCTTAGTCATAAATTAAATGAACAATTCAGCTGAAGGGTAAAATCGTCAATTTACCTCACATCGAAGACGTATCAATTGAGTGAGCAATTAATCTCGAATCGAATGAGGATTAGCCGAGAAACCTATGCCGAGCGGAAAGCCATAAGATTATTGGGGTTTTAGCTTCAAAACCAAGACTTAATGGGCCAAGGGCATTTTGGTCATTTCCACGTCCCTTAAGCCCGTAACCCAAATTACCCAACACCAAATACACTCCTCAATTCCACAAGACCATAACCATGATTGTTAAGAGAAATTATAGGTTAGTGGTTAATTAGAAGTGTATCAAAGTAATAAAATGGACTAAAGGGTAGTATGGTCTTTTCATGCCCTTAAATGAGCTTCAGCTGAAAAGCCCCTGGATCAGGCCTCACTCCCATACACCTCACTTTCTGAAACTCAAAAAACATAGCATCAAGAGAGAGAGAAAGAGGAGAAGGCGAATGGAGAGAAGAGAGGAGAAGAAGTGGAAAATCCCAAAGCCTTGATGCATGCAAGTGATCTTCATGCCATCCTTCACCATTTTTCTTCCTCTACCATTTGATACCACTGTTGCTGATCATCCTCCCCTATATCTCCATCCACCATTTTCGAGTAGAAGAAGGATGGAGCTGGGATTCCAAGTTAGAAGGTGAAGATGCAAGTTCAACAAAATTCTGGGTAAAACCCGTATGGTATACCTTCAGTGATTTCATCATATCGCCCTGAACACAACTCCGATGATCGTGATTCTTATCCCTCTGGAAACTAGACAAAAAACTCTTCATTTTGGGCACAAGAACCGTATGATTGCATGGAGAAATGAGAGAGATATCCTGTTCATAAGTTTCGGTTTCAGAATCAAACACTGTCCTGAACCAGTCATCTTGTTTTGTTAATATCTCCCAAACCACTGGATGCATGCGTGTGAATCCTTGACCATTTGAAAGTAGACGAAATTATCTTCACAATGGGCACTGATTTGAGTAGATTTGGTCACGGATTGACCAAATTATGCCTGTTGCAAAACTGAGTCATGTTGCTGGAAAACAGAAAGAAGAATGCTGGAAATGTGGTTTGTCGAATTTGAGTTCGGTTCGCCGAAGTCTCGAACGCCATCAGTTCGATATACTGAAGTGGGGTTCAGTAGCAAGAATGTGATCGAGTTACTGGTGGTGCATGTGGGACCCATCGAGTTCAGATGCGGAGGCACTAGGAGCGTGTACGTGACTACGGGGATTGTTCGAGTGGTTACAATCCGGCCGTCCGTGTTCCGGCGTGAATTCTTGCGAGATCGTCAACCGGGTGAGTTCTACTCACGGATAGGGATATTTTTATGTGTCTTGAAAATATATCGGTTTTGAGTCATAAGGCTTTATCCGTTTTCGAAAGATTTTTGGAACCGAAAACCGTTTTGAGAAATGTTGCGTTTTTACGGTTTTTATTGAATTGTTGAACAATTTACGAAATTGTGATTTTTAGTGCTTTCACTGGAATATGGTCTGGAATGTTGTTTATTAAATCCGTTTTCAGGTTGGAGTTGGAGAACGATCGGAATTCGATTTGGGCGAGAAATGGAAAACGGAATGAGAAACTAGAATTCGGTAACAGAACAGGCCGCACGGGTCGTGCGCCCCTGGGCATGGACCGTGCGTCCTTTTCGGGTTGGCTGTGTGGTTTTGGTAAATCACGCACGGGTCGTGCGCCCCTGGGCACGGACCGTGCGTGAGCTGCTGTTACCGGACTCCGATTTCTCATTTCGTCGCTCCTTTCGATCCCGAATCACTCCTAATCTTCTTCCCAACCAGTTTTAAAGATATTGCCTTATTGACAACCGTATTTTGAACTTATTCGACTCACGATTTTGAAAAAGAGTTTCAAAAGCATATTTGATTGAAAAACCGAAACCCTAGTATACGTGTGGGTACACCGTCTGATGGACTGACTGAATATATATATATGTTTATATATGTCAAATGAAAATGATTATAATGCCGGAGGTCTAAACTATGAATTCCTCAAAACGGATTATAGATCGATATGGATATTGTTTATCCAATTACTATGTGAATGATCCTTTGGTGATCGAAAGATATAAATTATCTAATGAACTTATAAGATTGATCCATCTGGTGATCGAAACGATATAAATTATCTAACTCTCGAGAACTTGATGTGTATTGTCATACGTATTACGTTGGGTGACGACCCGACAAGTAGCATACTAGGAAGGGAAGTCATGAGCCCTCACCCTAGGCCCTGAATGTGTTTTGGCGTGGTCAACTCACGGGTTACCGGGATTAGTGGTTCTTGCACGGCCGGTTTATGCTAAGTTAAACACACGATTCGCCGGGATTAGTGGTTGTTGCACGGTCGGCGTTTCGATTTATAACTGGACTTTTCTTCCTAATTAATGTTGTAAACCGGGATTAGTGGTTGTTGCACGGCCGGTTTATACTAAGTAAAAACTCGACTCGCCGGGATTAGTGGTTGTTGCACGGTCGGCGTTTCGATTAATAATTAAGAACACGAGTCGCCGGGATTAGTGGTTGTTGCACGGTCGGCGTTTCGATTAATAATTAAGAACACGAATTGCCGGGATTAGTGGTTGTTGCACGGTCGGCATTTCGATTAATCAATAAGACATTGTTATGTCAGATTTTATTGTAACGGTTTAAGAATTGAACCGAGTGTCAGTAAGGGGGCACGGTAGGACTCACTGAGACAAGTTGTCTCACCCAATCCATATTTGTTGTTTTTACAGAGAACAGGTAATAAGGACAGCAGGCGGCACAGTTGGTATGTCGGGTTCGAGGAGAAGATTGAAGATTGATTCAATCATAGTTGTCCTTGTTCTTCTGTAGTTGTATCTGTATTCGGTCGTATGACTCGAGCTTGTATTATTTTTATTTATTAGTTTCCGCTGTTTCTTGTAAAGATGTATATCTGAACAGGAATTTTTATACTCTGATTCGTACCAAATTGTATATTTAGGTAATTCTTTGTTAAAGAAATACCGGGGTGTTACACCGATGATCGTGATTCTTGTCCCTCTGGAAACTAGACACAAAAATCTTCATTTTGGGCACAAGAACCGCCTGATATCATTGAGAAATGAGAGAGATATCATGCTCTCAACTTTCGGATTAAGAATCAGCCACTGTTCCGAAGCAGACCTCTTGTTTTGTTGATATCTTCCAAACTACTGGTTGCATGCATGTGAATCTTTCTCCATCAGAGAGTAGACAAAATTCTATTCACAATGGGCACTGATTTTAAGGATTTTGGTCACGTATTGACCTAGCTATGCTTGTTGCAAATTGGCGGTTTGTTGTTGGAAGTAGCTGGAGCGGGTTCGGGAAGATTCGTGGGATCGCCGTTCGTCCGAGTTCGCGAAGCTTCGGCGTTGGGAGCGATTTTCATCCCCAAAAGGTGAGTTCTATACTCACTAGGGATTTTACGGTCAAGTATTTTGTGTTCTGAGTATTAGGTGTCGCGTTTTAGGAAAACCGGTACAAACTGTTTTATGAAAATATCGTTAGGGCGACCGAATTATGTGATTGATTAAGTACTTATGAATTGTGGTTATGATTGTTGATTGCTGTATGATGATTGATTGGATTGTGATTGACCGTATTTTTAATGCGTGTAATGTGGAAGTGTCGATCGAAAAGTATATCGAAATTGGAATGGAATGGCGTTGTGTAAGAAAAACTGAAATCTGGGCTACTGCTGAACACGCACGGATCGTGCCTTATGGAAGCACGGACCGCGCTGGCTGTTCGCAGGGAGCCTGGGTGGATTTTTAGACAACGCACGGATCGTGCGCCTCAGGAGCACGGATCGTGCGCCTCAGGAGCACAGATCGTGCGTTCCCTTCGGATTGAAAATTGTTAAGTCTTTCAGACTCGCACGGGTCGTGCGCCCCTGGGCACGGACCGTGCGTGGCCTTCGATTAGACCCTTTTAAAAAGTGTTTTAAACCGTTCCGAACGATTCCGATTGCGTTCTAATCCCTTCCCCAACCTCATGAATTTATGTTATAGTACTATTGCCATGAAATTGACTGCGATTGATGTTAGTTAATGTTCCGAATCATGTTGACGTTATGAGATTGATTATGACTAAGTTAGGTTATCATAAAGTTGAGTATGGGCGATACATTATGATGTGGACTAGGTAATGGATAGTAATAGGTTAAGTTAACCAAGTTAGTAGTACCGTGTGAGATCACCTAATGATAAGATCATGTTAAGAATAATGCCATTGTTTTGTATAAGTTCATCGTTATGTTCAAGGATCACTGTTAAGTTCATGTTCAGGTATATTAAAATATATACATCAGTTTAGGGTGACGACCCTAGTTCAGTTTAGTGTGCTAGGGGAGGGGAAGTCAAGAGCCCTATGAACCTAGGCCCCATGAGGTTTGCCCACTAGCGATTAGTGGATTGGGTTCACCGGGAGCTTATTTTGCCAAGTGACCGGTGACATGCTAAAAACCATTGTTCATTGTTCATGTGTTGCCTCTTGTAACTGCTTATGAGGGTTATGAGGACAACGTTTATGTTAGCCACATAGTCAAATATTAAGACTATGAATTATGAATCAAGAATAATGAATCAAGCATAATTGAACCAAGAGAGTTAGTAAGGGGTCTCGATAGAACTCACTAAGACAAGTTGTCTCACCCAATCCATGTTGTTGTTTTTCAGAGTTGCAGGCTAAGTTGAAGACGATGAGGCTTGGTCATGGAGACGCTTGAGGAGTTGCTGACGCTGTTTATTTTGTTATGTTATGTATCTCAGTATTTTCATTCAGTATCTTAGATTGTACGATTGTACGACTTATGTTTATAAAGTTGTAAATCGCTTCCGCAGACTTTCTATTTTGGTACTGAACACTAGTTGAGTGGTGTAAGAACGCTTTATGTATTTTATGTTAAGTTATGTAAGCGAACTTGATGGGTTTTTAGCATCCAGTATTAGTATGTGTTCAGTATTTAAAAAGGAAGTTACTCTGATGTATGCCAGTAGTGCATTTCGGTGATTTCTACAAGTTAGAAATTATCGGGGTGTTATAATTGGTATCAGAGCAGTTCGACCTAGTCGGACTTAGAATCATGAGTCTCTTAAGTCCTCTAAGTGTGATTGCTCTTAATATGCTATTAGACATTGAGCCTGATCAACTCAATACTTTGTGCATATTTTGCAGAATCATGGCTGGTAGAGGTAGGGGAAGCGTCCCCGTCGACCCACACTTCTAGCCTTCTCGTTTCATTAGAACGCGCAACAGGAGCAGAGGGCTACAGACGTCGTATCGAAAGCAGTGAAGCATGGCTAGATGATGTTCCGCACGATGACGTTGAAGACTAGCTAGCTGCTTATGTTATTTCTAGTTTTAAGCACTTCGATTATATAACTTGTACTCGTACTTAAAGTTGTATATCGGTTTCCGCTTTATTTCTGTATTTGGATATTGAACTATAGGAATGGGGCGAGGAAGTATAACTATGGAACTTAAGTTATCTATGTACTTCTTTTTGATGTATTGAATTATGAGTGGTACTTTGACTTGTTTAGTCAAGGTTTTAGTATTGTTCAATGTCCACAAAACAGGAATAATACTCTGATGTATGCTATGAAAGTATATTCTGGTATATCCACTAGGTGTGATATATCGGGGAGTTACATTATGGTATCAGAGCAGTTCGACCTAGTCGGGCTTAGATTCGTTTTAGGGTTGTTTGTCCCTTGAGTAATTCTTCTATTTTGCTACTTATTATACTAAGAGACATTGAGACTGATCAACTTAATACTTGGTGTATCGTTTGCAGAATTATGGCGGGAGGATCAAGGAACAATCAACCACTTGACCCACATTCTGCTTGGATGCAGAACGAGATAGAAAGGCAGCAAAAGATGATGGAAGACATGCTTAGTATTGTATCTGATAGAGATCCAAGATTCACTTCTGAATTTTGGAAAAGTTTGCAAGAAGCTTTGGGTTCTAAGTTGAGGTTGAGCTCCGCTTATCATCCGCAGACAGATGGTCAGACGGAGAGGACTATTCAGTCGTTAGAGGACTTGTTGAGAGCATGTGTTCTTGAGCAGGGAGGTTCATGGGATTCTCATCTTCCGTTGATAGAGTTCACCTATAATAACAGTTTTCATTCTAGTATTGGTATGGCACCGTTTGAGGCGTTGTATGGTCGGAGATGTAGGACTCCGTTATGTTGGTATGAATCTGGAGAGAGTGCAGTATTGGGGCCTGAGATCGTGCGAGAAACAACTGAGAAGGTAAAATTAATCCGTGAGAAGATGAAAGCGTCGCAGAGTCGGCAAAAGAGCTATCATGATAAGAGAAGGAAGGATTTAGGGTTTCAGGCCGGCGATCATGTGTTCCTGAGAGTCACTCCGGTGACTGGTGTTGGGCGTGCCTTGAAATCAAAGAAGTTAACTCCCCGTTTCATTGGTCCGTATCAGATTACGGAGAGGGTGGGAAGTGTTGCCTATAGGGTGGCCTTGCCGCCTAATCTTTCGAACTTGCATGACGTGTTCCACGTGTCACAACTTCGAAAGTATGTTCCGGACCCGTCTCATGTGATTCAGATGGATGAAGTGGAGGTACGGGATAATCTCACGGTGGAGACTATGCCTGTGCGAATTGAAGATAGAGAAGTGAAGATTCTGAGAGGGAAGGAGATCCCTTTAGTGAAAGTGGTTTGGTTAGGAGCTGCTGGTGAAAGTATGACTTGGGAGCTGGAGAGTAAGATGCGGGAAGCATATCCGGAGTTGTTTGATTCAGGTAATTTCGAGGACGAAATATTCTAAGTGGGGGAGAATTGTAACGCCCCAAAATAATTTAATTATTTATTTAATTAAGTTATTTAAGGCTTACAATATTTATTTAATTTAATTAAATAATTCAAGGTTTAAATTATTTATTTTATTTTAATTTTTAGGAGGTGTTGTCTCGAATTAGATGGTGCACGGGGCCCATGACCCACAAGTGAGCCCATGACCCATTGGATAGTCATAGGAGTCGACTCACTTAGGGGTCTTGGGGAGTTAGTTCTCATTTTTGACTCAATTGTGAAAAGAAAGAAAAGAAACGTAAAAAGAGAGAGTGAGAAGAGGAGAAGTTGCGAAGTGAAGAGGAGAAGAAGAGAAAGGGGCGAATCACTCAAGGAGGAGGAAGAGCTTGTTGGTGTTTTGCATTTTCCTTGGAGCTTGGCTTGGTGGTGCGAATTCTAAGAGGTTAGGGGGTCCTCTTTTTATTTTTAATGGCTTATGCGAATTGGTAGTGCCTAGGGTTAGGGTTTTAGAATGAATTATATGAATGAATTGTGGTGTTGTTGATTCAATTGTAATGTTGTGATATATGATTATGAATTGCCTATGTTGAAATCGCATGATTGATGTTTGATTATTACTAATGTGAATTGTATGTCATATGTTTGAATATATGACTTGTTGGTGCTTGTTTGGTGAAAATTGAGGATCATGATGATGATTGAATTATATATATATGATTGGGTGTTTGGTGAACTTAATTTGGTGTTTGGATTTGAAAAATTCTGATTTTGGAAGCCCCTAGGCGCCTTGGGCGCCATATGCATGGTTTCTGTTTTTCTGCGCCTCAGTCATGGGCGCCAGGCGCCCAGCCAGTGTGCCTGCGCCAGTTTCTCCAGTTCTGTTGCCACTGTGTTGCTGTTTCTGTTGCCACTGTGTTGCTGTTTCTGTTGCCACTGTGTTGCTGTGTCTGTTGCCACTGTGTTGCTGTTTCTGTTGCCACTGTGTTGCTGTTTCTGTTCCCACTGTGTTGCTGTGTCTGTTGCCACTGTGTTGCTGTTTCTGTGTCACTGTGTTGCCAGTTTTGGCGCTAGGTGCTTGTGCCATGGGCGCCAGCGCCTATGCGTGTTGCTGTTTCATGGGCGCGAAGCGCCCATGCGCCAAGAGCTGTGCTGCGCCTGTTGTGTCGAAGTGCTGAGACAGAAGCTGTCGAAGTGCTGAGACAGAAGCTGTCGAATTGTTGAGACAGAAGCTGTCGAATTTGCTGAGACAGAAGCTGTCGAATTTGCTGAGACAGAAGCTGTCGAATTTGCTAAGACAGAAGCTGTCGAATTTGCTGAGACAGAAGCTGTCGAATTTGTTGAGACAGAAGCTGTCGAATTTACTGTGTCTCATTTTCCCCCTATTCTGTTTTTGACGTATCTTTTGACTCGGTTATCCAAATTTGACGGTTCAAAATGCGTTTCGAAGCTAATTCCAGTGTCTATCCAAATGTTCTAATTTTATGCAAAAATGAATTATTTTACTGGTGTTTCTGGGCTGAGGTGTTCAAGTGTCTAAACGGCAATTTTTATCCACTTTCCCTATGTCGTGTCAAATCATAAATTAGCCTATTGAAAATTGGTGTTGGTGTGAGTGGTGGGTTGAGTTGGTGAGTGTATTTTGGTGTGATTGGTGAGCAGAGGCTTCAGCCTAATTTTAAATTGGTGAGCCGATTAATGCAATGGTGAGAATATGAATAAAATTGTGAGCTGAATTAAATGGTGAATTGATTGAATTGTGGTGTGTTGTGATGCATTTCCATAGCATCTCATGAAACATGTGCATTATTGGTGAGCAGAGGCTTTGGCCTAGTTTTATTTGGTGAGCAGAGGCTACGGCCTATTTGTATTTGGTGACGGATCTGACATGCATGTGCCCGTGGAGTTTGGGTTGCATTTCATGCATAATCATATATTGTGTAGTGCTGCTAGAATATGAATAAAATGGTGAGCTGAATTAAATGGTGAATTGATTGAATTGTGGTGTGTTGTGATGCATTTCCATAGCATCTCATGAAACATGTGCATTATTGGTGAGCAGAGGCTTCGGCCTAGTTTTATTTGGTGAGCAGAGGCTACGGCCTATTTGTATTTGGTGACCGATCCGACATGCATGTGCCCGTGGAGTTTGGGTTGCATTTCATGCATAATCATATATTGTGTAGTGCTGCTAGGAAATAAAATGTTGATGTGATTGTTGCCATTGTTGTGAATCGGTGTGCCTGGTGTCCTTTTCCTATGCAGTGCTTAATTCCATATGTTATTAATTACGAAAAGAGACTCACCCTACTGCTTTTATGTTGCTTCTTATGTCGGCACCGTGCAGGTAATAACGAGTGAAGGTTACCCATGTGCCTTCGTCTGGTAGGAAGTGTCATGCTCTGATACGTAGCACCAGGGGGGGGTGTCCTATGCTTAAGTGTTATTGTCTTTATACTGTTAGACTATTTTTGGTGATGTATTGGTTTTGTTTTCGAACTTAATATTTATTCCGCTGCTGGTAGTGACTGTATTTAGTTGATGTGAACTAAACGGTTTTTCTTGTTATGGTGCTATGTATCTTGTGGTTTTAATTGAACTATGAAAGTTGAAGTTTTTGATTTTAATGGAGTAAGTGTAGCACTCGCTTAAATTGTTTTCCAAAAAAAAAAAAAAGAAACTCTGATTTTATTAAATAGTAAGGTTACTAGAAAAGGGGTGTTACATTAGTGGTATCAGAGCAGTTCGGTCTGTCCGGCCAAGTCGTCCTGTCATAGTGTCTTATGACAAATAGAATTGTTAGATTAGTTCTAAATTTCTGTTTGTGCTGCAGTGATAGTTTGAAATGGCTGGGAGGAACGACGCTGCTCTTGCTGCTGCTTTGCAGGCTATGGCTCAGGCTGTTGGGAACCAGCAAAATGGTGCTGAAAATGCTGGGACTCGCAGTTTAGCCACGTTCCAGAGGGAGAATCCACCTGTTTTTAAGGGCAAGTACAATCCAGATGGTGCTCTAGCATGGCTGAAAGAGATCGAAAGGATATTTCGTGTCATGGATTGTGACGATGCACAGAAGGTCAGGTATGGTACCCATACGCTGGCAGAGGAAGCTGATGATTGGTGGATGGAGGTTAGGCAGAGGTTAGAAACTGCTAATGAGGAGATAACTTGGGCTGTTTTCCGCAGAGAGTTCCTACGGAAGTATTTTCCAGAAGATGTGAGGGGAAAGAAAGAAATAGAATTCGTTGAGCTAAAGCAAGGAACCATGTCAGTGACAGAGTATGCTGCCAAGTTCACTGAATTGGCTAAGTTTTATCCCCACTATGCTGATGCTGATTCTGAATTTTCAAAATGTATAAAGTTTGAGAATGGACTGAGGGCTGATATAAAGAAAGCTATAGGGTACCAGAAGATTCGGGTATTCACTGATTTGATCGACAGTTGCAGAATATTCGAAGATGATAGTAATGCTCACTCCAAGGTCATGAGAGATCAGAGGGGTAAATTTCAGAACCGGGGTAAGCCATATGAGGTTCCGGCTGGTAAGGGTAAGCAGAGGTATGCTGATAATAAGAAACCAAGTGGGGGAGATGCCCCTGCGAAGGTTGTGTGCTACAGGTGTGGCAAGCCGGGCCATAAGAGTTTTGACTGCTCGGATAATAAATGTTTCAAGTGCGGTAAAGAAGGTCATGTGGCTGCGAAATGTGAGAAAAGGGATGTGGTGTGCTACAATTGTGGGGAAGTAGGTCATATTAGTACTAAGTGTACTAAGCCGAAGAAAGAGAAGTCCCATGGAAAAGTGTTTGCTCTCGCAGGATCAGAGGATACTAATGAGATTAGAGGTACATGTTTTATTAATGGTATTCCTTTGATTTCTATTATTGATACTGGTGCTACGCATTCATTTATTGCTGCTTTATGTGCTGAGAAATTGGACCTTGTTTTATCTTCTATGATGAGGGAGATGGTTATTGACACTCCAGCTAAGGGTTCAGTAACTACCTCTCTTGTGTGTGCTAAGTGCCCTCTGTCAATCTTCGGCAGAGATTTCCTTGTTGACCTTATTTGTTTGCCGTTGGGAGGGTTGGATGTCATTCTTGGTATGGACTGGTTAGTAGTTAACCATGTGCATATTAATTGTTTCCGAAAATCTGTGAGTTTCCTTCCTCCCGAAGAAGAAGAATCCGTTTTGTTGCATGCTGGTCAACTGCATAAGGTAATGAAAGAGGGAGTTCATCTGTTTGCTTTGATGGCGTCATTGTCTGCTGAGAATCAGGCGATCATTGAAGGGGTGCAAGTAGTGTGTGAGTTTCCTGAAGTGTTCCCGGATGAAATTCCAAGTGTTCCGCCAGAGAGGGAGGTTGAGTTTGCTATTGATCTTATACCGGGTACTAGGCCTGTGTCTATGGCACCGTACCGAATGTCAGCCTCAGAGTTGTCTGAATTGAAAAAGCAATTAGAAGATCTACTTGAGAAGAAATTTGTAAGACCAAGTGTGTCACCATGGGGGTGCTCCGGTATTGTTAGTGAAAAAGAAGGATGGGAGTATGAGACTTTGTGTCGATTATAGGCAATTGAACAAGGTGACAGTAAAGAACAGGTATCCGCTTCCCAGAATTGATGATTTGATGGACCAGTTGGTAGGTGCTAAAGTGTTTAGCAAAATCGATTTGAGGTCGGGTTATCACCAGATCAAGGTAAAGGATGAAGACATTCAGAAAACCGCTTTCAGAACGAGATATGGGCACTATGAGTATTCGGTGATGCCGTTTGGTGTTACCAACGCACCGGGAGTGTTTATGGAGTACATGAATCGTACTTTCCATAGTTACTTGGATCGGTTCGTTGTTGTGTTTATTGACGACATTCTGGTGTATTCTAAAACGGAAGAGGAACACGCAGAACATTTGAGGTTAGTGCTAGAAGTGTTGAAAGAAAAGAAATTGTATGCAAAATTGTCTAAGTGTGAGTTCTGGCTGAATGAAGTAGGTTTCCTTGGTCATATTATCTCTGGTAATGGTATAGCTGTGGACCCAGCCAAGGTTGATGTTGTGTCGCAATGGGAGAGCCCGAAGTCAGTTACAGAGATTAGAAGCTTCTTGGGATTAGCTGGTTATTACAGGAGATTTATTGAAGGTTTCTCGAAGTTGGCCCTTCCGTTGACTCAATTGACATGTAAGGGAAAGGCCTTTGTGTGGGATGCTCGCTGTGAGGAGAGCTTCAATGAGTTGAAGAAGAGGTTGACAACATCGCCCGTGTTGACTTTGCCTGTTCCGGATCAACCGTTTGTAGTATATTGTGATGCTTCCAAGATGGGTTTGGGAGGTGTGTTGATGCAAGTAGGTAAGGTAGTAGCTTATGCGTCCAGACAGTTGAGGACCCATGAGAAGAACTACCCTACTCATGATTTGGAGCTAGCTGCAATTGTGTTTGTGCTGAAAATTTGGAGGCACTATCTGTATGGTACTAGATTTGAAGTGTTTAGTGACCATAAGAGTTTGAAATACTTGTTTGATCAGAAGGAGCTAAATATGAGACAGCGACGTTGGTTAGAATTGCTGAAGGATTATGATTTCGGCTTGAACTATCACCCCGGCAAAGCTAATGTCGTGGCTGATGCTTTAAGTCGGAAGAGCTTGCATATGTCGGCTATGATGGTAAAAGAATTAGATTTGATTGAGCAGTTTCGGGACATGAGTCTGGTTTGTGAAGTGACACCGCAGAGTGTCAGATTGGGAATGCTGAAGATTGGCAATGAATTTTTGGTTAGTGTTCGAGAAGCCCAAAAGTCAGATGTAAAGTTGGTAGACTTGTTAGTTGTGAATGATCAAGCTGTGGATGGGGATTTCAAGTTAGATTCCCAAGGTGTATTGAGATTCAGAGATAGGATTTGTATTCCTGATGATGCTGAGATGAAGAGAATGATTCTTGAGGAGAGCCATAGGAGCAAGTTGAGTATTCATCCAGGGGCTACGAAAATGTACTAAGATTTGAAGAAGTTGTTCTGGTGGCCTGGTATGAAGAAGGATGTGGCACAGTTTGTGTATTCTTGTCTGACTTGTCAGAAGTCTAAGATTGAGCATCAGAAGCCTGCGGGGTTGATGCAACCATTAGAAGTTCCGGAATGGAAATGGGATAGCATTTCCATGGATTTTGTGACTGGTTTGCCAAATACAGTGAGAGGGTTTGATGCTATATGGGTGGTTGTGGACAGGTTGTCAAAGTCTGCTCATTTCTTACCAATTAATATGACTTATCAAGTTCCAAAGTTGGCAGAGATCTACATCAAGACAATTGTGAAGTTGCATGGCGTTCCGCTTAGTATTGTATCTGATAGAGATCCAAGATTCACTTCTGAATTTTGGAAAAGTTTGCAAGAAGCTTTGGGTTCTAAGTTGAGGTTGAGCTCCGCTTATCATCCGCAGACAGATGGTCAGACGGAAAGGACTATTCAGTCGTTAGAGGACTTGTTGAGAGCATGTGTTCTTGAGCAGGGAGGTTCATGGGATTCTCATCTTCCGTTGATAGAGTTCACCTATAATAAAAGTTTTCATTCTAGTATTGGTATGGCACCGTTTGAGGCGTTGTATGGTCGGAGATGTAGGACTCCGTTATGTTGGTATGAATCTGGAGAGAGTGCAGTATTGGGGCCTGAGATCGTGCGAGAAACAACTGAGAAGGTAAAATTAATCTGTGAGAAGATGAAAGCGTCGTAGAGTCGGCAAAAGAGCTATCATGATAAGAGAAGGAAGGATTTAGAGTTTCAGGCCGGCGATCATGTGTTCCTGAGAGTCACTCCGGTGACTGGTGTTGGGCGTGCCTTGAAATCAAAGAAGTTAACTCCCCGTTTCATTGGTCCGTATCAGATTACGGAGAGGGTGGGAAGTGTTGCCTATAGGGTGGCCTTGCCGCCTAATCTTTCGAACTTGCATGACGTGTTCCACGTGTCACCACTTCGAAAGTATGTTCCGGACCGGTCTCATGTGATTCAGATGGATGAAGTGGAGGTACGGGATAATCTCACGGTGGAGACTATGCCTGTGCGAATTGAAGATAGAGAAGTGAAGATTCTGAGAGGGAAGGAGATCCCTTTAGTGAAGGTGGTTTGGTTAGGAGCTGCTGGTGAAAGTATGACTTGGGAGCTGGAGAGTAAGATGCGGGAAGCATATCCGGAGTTGTTTGATTCATTTCGAGGACGAAATATTCTAAGTGGGGGAGAATTGTAACGCCCCAAAATAATTTAATTATTTATTTAATTAAGTTATTTAAGGCTTACAATATTTATTTAATTTAATTAAATAATTCAAGGTTTAAATTATTTATTTTATTTTAATTTTTAGGAGGTGTTGTCTCGAATTTGATGGCTGCACGGGGCCCATGACCCACAAGTGAGCCCATGACCCATTGGATAGTCATAGGAGTCGACTCACTTAGGGGTCTTGGGGAGTTAGTTCTCATTTTTGACTCAATTGTGAAAAGAAAGAAAAGAAACGTAAAAAGAGAGAGTGAGAAGAGGAGAAGTTGCGAAGTGAAGAGGAGAAGAAGAGAAAGGGGCGAATCACTCAAGGAAGAGGAAGAGCTTGTTGGTGTTTTGCATTTTCCTTGGAGCTTTGCTTGGTGGTGCGAATTCTAAGAGGTTAGGGGGTCCTCTTTTTATTTTTAATGGCTTATGCGAATTGGTAGTGCCTAGGGTTAGGGTTTTAGAATGAATTATATGAATGAATTGTGGTGTTGTTGATTCAATTGTAATGTTGTGATATATGATTATGAATTGCCTATGTTGAAATCGCATGATTGATGTTTGATTATTACTAATGTGAATTGTATGTCATATGTTTGAATATATGGCTTGTTGGTGCTTGTTTGGTGAAAATTGAGGATCATGATGATGATTGAATTATATATATATGATTGGGTGTTTGGTGAACTTAATTTGGTGTTTGGATTTGAAAAATTCTGATTTTGGAAGCCCCTAGGCGCCTTGGGCGCCATATGCATGGTTGCTGTTTTTCTGCGCCTTAGTCATGGGCGCCAGGCGCCCAGCCAGTGTGCCTGCGCCAGTTTCTCCAGTTCTGTTGCCACTGTGTTGCTGTTTCTGTTGCCACTGTGTTGCTGTTTCTGTTGCCACTGTGTTGCTGTGTCTGTTGCCACTGTGTTGCTGTTTCTGTTGCCACTGTGTTGCTGTTTCTGTTGCCACTGTGTTGCTGTGTCTGTTGCCACTGTGTTGCTGTTTCTGTGTCACTGTGTTGCCAGTTTTGGCGCTAGGTGCTTGTGCCATGGGCGCCAGCGCCTATGCGTGTTGCTGTTTCATGGGCGCGAAGCGCCCATGCGCCAAGAGCTGTGCTGCGCCTGTTGTGTCGAAGTGCTGAGACAGAAGCTGTCGAAGTGCTGAGACAGAAGCTGTCGAATTGTTGAGACAGAAGCTGTCGAATTTGCTGAGACAGAAGCTGTCGAATTTGCTGAGACAGAAGCTGTCGAATTTGCTGAGACAGAAGCTGTCGAATTTGTTGAGACAGAAGCTGTCGAATTTGCTGAGAGAGAAGCTGTCGAATTTGTTGAGACAGAAGCTGTCGAATTTGCTGAGATAGAAGCTGTCGAATTTACTGTGTCTCATTTTCCCCCTATTCTGTTTTTGACGTATCTTTTGACTCGGTTATCCAAATTTGACGCTTCAAAATGCGTTTCGAAGCTACTTCCAGTGTCTATCCAAATGTTCTAATTTTATGCAAAAATGAATTATTTTACTGGTGTTTCTGGGCTGAGGTGTTCAAGTGTCTAAACGGCAATTTTTATCCACTTTCCCTATGTCGTGTCAAATCATAAATTAGCCTATTGAAAATTGGTGTTGGTGTGAGTGGTGGGTTGAGTTGGTGAGTGTATTATGGTGTGATTGGTGAGCAGAGGCTTCAGCCTAATTTTAAATTGGTGAGCCGATTAATGCAATGGTGAGAATATGAATAACATGGTGAGCTGAATTAAATGGTGAATTGATTGAATTGTGGTGTGTTGTGATGCATTTCCATAGCATCTCATGAAACATGTGCATTATTGGTGAGCAGAGGCTTCGGCCTAGTTTTATTTGGTGAGCAGAGGCTACGGCCTATTTGTATTTGGTGACGGATCCGACATGCATGTGCCCGTGGAGTTTGGGTTGCATTTCATGCATAATCATATATTGTGTAGTGCTGCTAGGAAATAAAATGTTGATGTGATTGTTGCCATTGTTGTGAATCGGTGTGCCTGGTTTCCTTTTCCTATGCAGTGCTTAATTCCATATGTTATTAATTATGAAAAGAGACTCACCCTACTGCTTTTATGTTGCTTCTTATGTCGGCAACGTGCAGGTAATAACGAGTGAAGGTTACCCATGTGCCTTCGTCTGGTAGGAAGTGTCATGCTCTGATACGTAGCACCAGGGGGGGTGTCCTATGCTTAAGTGTTATTGTCTTTATACTGTTAGACTATTTTTGGTGATGTATTGGTTTTGTTTTCGAACTTAATATTTATTCCGCTGCTGGTAGTGACTGTATTTAGTTGATGTGAACTAAACGGTTTTTCTTGTTATGGTGCTATGTATCTTGTGGTTTTAATTGAACTATGAAAGTTGAAGTTTTTGATTTTAATGGAGTAAGTGTAGCACTCGCTTAAATTGTTTTCAAAAAAAAAAAGAAACTCTGATTTTATTAAATAGTAAGGTTACTAGAAAAGGGGTGTTACACTAAAGACGAAAAGAGGTAAAGAGGCTAAGAGGAACGATAGGACTATGCAAAACTTCGAGAGGAAAGGTGAGGGGCCGCGAAGGAACTCATTGAGATTGTATCTAATTGTTTTGTTATGTGGTGTTTTCAGGTGGACAGGGTAAAGCAAAGCAAACCAAGGAGAAGTAGCCGCTGAAGTAGTTGCGTATGTTTAGAGGGATACGCTTGGATCAAGTTCATGGTTGCTTAGTCTTTCCCTAGTATACGCTTGTATATATGTAGAGCTATATACTATGATACAGTTGTATTTTTTTTAGTTAAGGTACGATGTAACCGCGTTTGAATTTCAATCAAGGTTTTGTCTTTGGACTGATGTACTAAGGATTCAGTATTACCGAATAAGTTAATCAATTGCTTTTATGTCAATTGAAAAGAAAGAGGGATGGATTAATTTGAGAACAAGTTAAATCATTTAATCTCTATTCCTTTTGGTTCCAACTCCCCTCCAATCCCTTCCTTAATCCATCCTAAGGTATTCTAATCATGTATGGGACATTAACATGTGTGTTTTATAATGATGGAGCTTTGAATATACAGTAATCACATTGAGTCTAATGATATGTGACCGAGTCAGTTTAAGGCCCTAGCATTACTCGGGCAAGGCCGGGTTGGGGTTCTCTGCTGGACTAACGTTGTTCAGTCTTCTTTTGGATTATGCTAAAGAGGTAAAGAGGCTAAGAGGAACGATAGGACTAAGAAAAAGACCGAGAGGAAAGGCGAGGGGTCACGAAGGAACTCATTGAGATTGTATCTCATTGTTTTATTATGTGGTGTTTTTTAGATGGACAGGGTAAAGCAAAGTAAAGCAAGAAGAAATAGCTGCTGAAGTAGTTGCTTATGTTTAGAGAGATCCGCTCGGATCAAGTTTATGTTTGCTTAGTGTTTCCCCTAGTATAATGTTGTATATATGTAGAGCTATATACTATGAGACAGTTGTGTTTTTTTAGTTAAGGTACGATGTAACCGCGTTTGGATTTGAATCAAGGTTTTGTCTTCGGACTCATGTACTAAGGATTCTGTAACACCCTAATGTTTCTATCAAGTACTAGAAATGCTAAGATGCACGAAATGGCATACATCAGAGTAATATTTCCTGTTTAGATATTGAACACAACAAATATTTTACTCGATGTTTAACATCAAACAGTCTAACATTCCATAAACTTAACTAAAACCATATCGGTTCCATGTCTTTCAATGTCTTCATAACCTAGTGTTCAGTACCATCACAAGAAAAAGCGGAAACGATTACATAACTTAAATAAATTCAAGTCATACTATCGAATTACAAAGACAACACGGGAATTCATATCAAAGATAAAAGAATTAAGTCTTCTAACTTCTCCTCAAGCACGTCACCTACTCGTGCCTCGTCGCTTTCTTCTTTCCCTGTTTCTCTGTAAAAACAACAACATATAAAAGGTGAGAGAAACATTATCTCAGTGAGCCCTACCGTAACCCCTCACAATATCTCTCGGTCCATTTATTCCTTTTTCCTTTAGTCGTAGTCCATATAGGGTCTACGTGCATATATCTTTCCTTTCATGCCATAGTACATCTTCGGTACTGACCACGCCTTTACCGTCGAACCTCTCCACTAGCTTACACTAGCTTCAAACCTCTGAGGCCTAGGGTCTGGGGCTCTTGACTTCCCCTCCCCTAGTATCCTAATCTACTGGGTCGTCACCCATCCTTTGATATAATTTATATATCCACCCGCATTGGGCCGTCTATTGTATTCAATATAATTCATATATTTGAACCTTAGCAGTCTTTGATGAAATTATTTATTCATCCCTTTTCAATTACATGCCATTCATGTTAATACATAAACATAACTTAATGAAAATGTAGTTCCATAACCTTAAACATAACCCATGTCCTCACGCGTATACTACGTTACGGTTTTTGGAACAATTATGACTTCCGAAAACAATTCATTTTAAAGCTTGCAATCATGTTCAAAAATAGAGTATCAATGGTTCCATAACATGAGGGATGGTTGGGAAGAAGATTAGAAGAGATTTGGAATTGAAAGGAGCGACGAAATGAATTATGGTAGCCGGGAACAGAAAAACTAGAAAGGTTGGCATGACCCGTGCTAAGGGTAGCACGACCCGTGCTGCCTGTAGCAGAGTCACAATTCGCTTATTTCGTTCCGTTTCGCTTTTCCTATTGCATCCAATCCGTAACCCAATCTTAATCCAACATAAACACAGATAATCTCAAGCAATATTCCATTCAATCCAGTCCATACAATCACATACAAAATCTCAAGCAATAAACACAGATAAAAACCATAAACAGTTAAATAATAGGGTTCATACAACTTATATCAAGTATAAGTTACATATCAACAACACCCATAAATTTATCTATTCGACGATTTTTAACGAAATCGTTTTACATGAACTTCACCCATAATGCTATTTCTTTCTTCAATCTTTCATAAGATAGTCCCCTTATCACCCTCAACAATCTTTCAAAGCTTCAATCCTCGTAGACATAGGACATGCAAACCTATTTGTGAGAAGGTGTTTCTTTGAAGCTAATGATTCTGAAATTGTGATGAGAAGATGAATATTGTGTCTAAAATAGAATTGAAAATGCATTGGAAGAAGAGGTGAGGTGAGGGTTTAAGATTTGTGCATGATTCTTGGAAAGAGGATTAGGAAAATGGTTGTTTCCTCCTAACTCTCTCTCCCTCTCCACTACAAAAAAAACACTAATTAGCGACGGACATTAGCGAGGGACTTGTTGTCCCTCGCAAAAACAGTCATTAGCGAGGGAATTAGCGAGGGCATAGAGCTGTCAATTTTTTTGTCATTAGCGAGGGAATTAGCGAGGGAACTGTCCCTCGCTAATGACTGCCCTCGCTAATTCCCTCGCTAAATTTTGCTTTTCAGATGATGGGACTCAGCGCAGGGGTTGGTAAAGGTGCAGAAATTAGCGAGGGACAGTTCCGTCGCTAATTCCCTCGCTAACGTTAACTTTTCAGATGATGAGACAGTTCCCTCGCTAATTCCCTCGCAAATTTTTTTCTTTTTTCCTTTATATCCGTTTACACCTTCACTCTTCTTTCTCACTCACTCACTCTTCACCATTCCTCTTCCCTTCCTCTTCCCCCTTCCACTTCCTCTCACACCCTTCTTCTCTCTTCACTCTTCCAACACCACCACCACCACCATCATCACCACCTCCTCTCACACTCTTCTTCTCTCTTCACTCTTCCACCACCACCACCACCACCACCACATACCTCCTACCACTCTCACTCACTCTCTCTTACTCTTCACCACCACCAACCCACCACCCCACCACCACCACTCTCACTCTTCTCTCTTTCTCCCTCTCTCTCTCTTACTCTTCTCCTTCTCTCTCTACTCTAAACCACCCATCACCACCACCACCACCACGCCACCACCACACCACCACCACGCCACCACCACCACTCTCACTCCTCTCTCTCTTTCTCCCTTACTCTTCTCCTTCTCTCTACTCTAAACCACCCATCACCACCACCACGCCACCACCACCACCACACCACCACCACGCCACCACCACCACCACCACACATCACCACAAAATTAATAATATAATATAATATTCATTAATTAATATATATAAAAAAAAACAAGCCATTCAGCACTGGACACGTGTCATTTTTTTTTTGAAAACTGCAGTCATTAGCGAGGGAATTAGCGAGGGAAAAAGCCGTCGCTAATTCCTGCGCATTTACCAACCCCTGCAACTGAGTCCCATCACCTGAAAAGCTGCAGTCATTAGCGAGGGAACTAGCGACGGCATAGTCCCTCGCTAATTAGCGAGGGATCCAACTTCCCTCGCTAACCCCATTTGCGAGGAGGGAATTAGCGAGTGAACCAGTCCCTCGCTAAGTCCCTCGCAAATAACCATTAGTGAGGGAATCAGGTCATTTTGCGAGGGAACTGTCCCTCGCTAATGACTAATTTTTTTGTAGTGCTCTCTCTCTCTCGCTGCCTTTCATTTCCTTTCTTTCCCCAAAGTGCTGAATGTGTGTCTTGTGGGAGTGAGTGTTGTGTGGGTAGGGTGCCTATTTAAGGGGTGGCTACCCGAGGGTGGCACGGTCTGTGCGACATCATCAGCACGCCCGAAACTGCATTTTTCAGCACATTTCCCCATTCTTTCCAGTTCCATTTCATTCCCAATGCTAATTCCATTCTAGTGCCTCATCATATCAGTCACAATTTCAGATAAAACACAATTATATCAACCAATACATTTCAATCATCTACAATTACATGCGTTCCCAATCAACAACACAATTGCACAATTTTCACAATAAAACGGTTTGTGACACATAACCTCAACACATGCAAATCATTACTCCCAGAACCCAGGTCAGAAATTAAACATGCATTATCATCAAACACTAAATTAAGTCAAGAACTCAACTCGAACGAACGGGATGACAACTAGCAAACGAAAGATAAAACTCGAAACACGATCTAAGCTCTCAAATACCCCAAATTTGACCCCAAGCTACAATCTTCTTGTTTTGCTACTTCAAATGACAATGTAGCCCTAGATAAACTCCAATGGACCAGAATCTTTCACATGCAAGATGATCCCCAACTTCTAGTGTTCCTTTTACTAACATGCAACTCAAAACCCAAACCCAAACTACTCCAAACTTGTGAGATTTCGAAATTGGTGGATTAAATGAAGATCAAAGTGATGAACCAGCTATGTTGTTACAAGTTCCACTTTTAACATTGATGAAATATGGAAGAAATTAGTGAGATGTGGTAGACGACTTCCTCCACTTTCCTTTCTCCCCCTCTCTCTAGCTCCCTCTCTTCTCTATTCTCTCTGCTCTCACTTTCTTTTCTTCTTTCAAAAACTGATTTGGTGTGAGTGAGTGAAAAGTGAAGAGTGGTGAAAATGAGGTGGAGTGTTTTGTGTGTTTCAGCTGAAACTAAGTGGTGTGTGTGGAAAGGTCCCTTTTACCCCTATTATATGCACACCCCTCCATTTACTTATGCACAAGCCTCTAAAATGTTAAACTAGCACCAAATGCATTCAAACAATATCACACCATTCAAGTAATTCATTGAATAATTTATTCTAGCAACTTAGGCAAACAATTATAGACTCTAACAATAATTATAAATAATTAGATTAGCAATAATCTATCATGGATTATCAACTAATCACAAAGATTAAACTTAGAAACTTTGGGATGTTACAATACACCCCAATTTGAAAATTTTTGTCCTCAAAATTTGTCAAGTCTTACCTCATTGGATAAGATACGGATAGCGAGTTCGCATATCGTCCTCTAACTCCCAGGTTGCTTCTTCGGGTGAAAATCCATCCCAAACTACATTGACAATCAGATTCGTCCTCGTCCGGAGAGTCTTTTCACCACCCTCTAAAATCTGGCTTGCATAAGGCTGAAAGGTGAGATCTGATCGAAGTTCAACCGCTTCAAAACTCAGCGGTTGATTAGGATTGGGAATATATTTCCGAAGCTAGGACACATGGAACACATTGTGTAGGATTGCTAAGGATGGCGGCAGGGTGATACGGTATGCTACTGGCCCAACCCTCTCTATAATTTGGAATGGTCCAATATAGCGAGAACTGAGTTTCATAGCCCACAAAGCCTTACCAATACCAGTAGTGGGTGAAACCCTAAGGAACACATGGTCACCCTCATCAAACTCCAAAGGCCTCCTTTTTGTTGGCATAGTTTTTCTGAGGACTCTGAGCTGTTTTCATTCTTTCCTGAATCTGGCAGATTTTCTCAGTAGTTTCTCGAACCAACTCCGGTCCTATCATACGTCGCTCACCAACGTCCCACCAACACAATGGTGTCCGACACTTCCGTCCATACAACGCTTCATATGGAGCCATACCGATACTCGAATGGTAACTGTTGTTATAAGCAAATTCCACTAATGGAAGATGATCCTACCATCTGCCTCCGCTATCGAGCACACAGGCTCGAAGCATATCCTTAAGGGTTTGAATAGTTCTCTCCGTCTGGCCATCTGTCTGCGGATGATAAGTTGTACTCATGAAGACCTTAGTTCCCATTGCCATATTCAGGGCTCTCCAGAAACGTGAAGCAAACTTGGGATCACGATCCGAGATAATACTAGTTGGAATTCCATGTTGTTGAGATACTCATCTGCGAGCTTGGAGACTTTATAGTTTGAGCGAACTAGAATAAAGTGAGCTGACTTGGTAGCCCCATCACGAAATCCATTGAAATCCATAGAAATATTTTCCCATTTCCATTCTGGCACATTCAAAGTCTGTAAATGACCGGAAGGCTTCTGGTGCTCTATCTTAACCTTTTGACAAGTTAAGCATCGAGACACGAACTCCGCAATCTCCATTTTCATCCCCGGCCAGCAATACATTTTCTTGAAATCCCCGATACATCTTGGTAGATTCAGGATGTATAGAGTACTGACTCTTGTGAGCCTCTTCTAAAACCTTCTTCTTGATCTCCTCATCACTGGGAACACAGATTCTACCAATGAAACAAATCACACCATCACTATCTTCGGTGAAACCAGGCAATATTTTCTGGGCTTGAAGCTCCACATCTACTTCCTGAGCTGATCAGATTGAATTCCTTAAGGCACTGGAAATCTGAATATTACTCAGTTTCAATCGGTTTCTTCTACGTCTCACTTTCAAGTTGAGATCCCGAAAAGATTCCAAAAGAGCCATTTAATGCATCATAAGAGTGGCCATGTGAAGAGACTACCTGCTTAGTGTATCTGCTACAACATTAGCTTTTCCGGGGTGATACTTCAAATCAAAATCATAATCCTTCAAGAATTCTACCCATCTCCGCTGCCTGTTATTCAATTCTTTCTGATCAAACAAATACTTTAGACTTTTGTGATCACTGAAAACTTCGAAATGAGAAGCATAAAGGTAATGTCTCCAAATCTTCAGTGCATACACAATTATCGCTAGCTCCAAATCATGGGTAGGATAGTTCTCTTCATGGGTCTTCAATTGTTGGGAGGCATAAGCTACAACTTGCTGATTATGCATGACAACACATCCCAAACCCTCCCAGAGGCGTCACTGTAAATTTGAAACCCCAAGGACGGATCCGGAATGATTAGAATTGGAGCGGATGTCAAACAATCCTTCAGTTCCAAGAAGCATTCTTCACAATCGGAGTCCTACACAAACGGTTGCCCCTTTCGAGTTAACCGGGTGAGTGGAAGTACCAGCTGGGAGAACCCTTGGATGAACCTTCTATAATAACCTGCTAAGCCCAAGAAACTTCTTACTTCAGTGACTGTGGATGGTCACTCCCAGTTCAACACGGTTTCAACTTTACTGGGGTCCATAGAAACACTAGATTGAGAAATCACATGCCCTAAAAACTTCACCTGTGACATCCAAAAATCACATTTAGTCGGCTTGGCATACAACTTCTTCTCTCAGAGTGCTTCAAGAATAATACGGAGATGCTGCTCATGTTCCTCAATGGTCTTAGAGTACACCAAGATATCATCAATGAAAACTACCATGAAGTGATCCAAGTAGGGATGAAACACTCGGTTTATGTAATCCATGAAAATGCCGGAGCATTGGTTAGTCCGAAGGGCATCACTACAAACTCATAGTGTCCATATCGAGTATGGAAAGCTGTCTTCGGAATATTCAACGCTCGAACTTTAATCTGATGGTAACCAGACCTTAAATCAATCTTGGAAAAGACCATGGCTCCTCTAAGTTGATCTAATAGATCATCAATTCTGGGCAAGGGATACTTATTCTTGATGGTGACCTTGTTGAGTTGTCGGTAGTCAATACACAACCTCATGCTTCCATCTTTCTTCTTAACTAGCAACACTGGAGCACCCCAAGGCGAGGCACTCGGTCGGATAAACTTCTTGGAAATAAAATCTTCAAGTTGGGATTTGAGTTCTTTTAACTCTAGCGGAGACATTCGGTACGGAGCAATAGAAATTGGCCCAGTGCCGGGAACCAACTCTATAGAAAACTCTACCTCACGATCAGGAGGTAAGGAGGAAACTTCCTCTGGAAAGACATCTAGGAACTTGTTCACAACCTAAACGAAAGTCAGGTCTAAACCTGTTTCCAAAGCTGAAGACAACATCCTGACACAGGCCTCTGCTCCCTGAAACAAACACTGACTTGCAGAGGCAAAAGAGATTACAGCTTCAGAATAACTGACGGGTAATTTCACTGACTCGGAGGCAAAACTGATTGTTCGGTTAAAACAATCCAGAGTAACATGATTAGCAGAAAGCCAATTCATACCCAAGATGACATCCATACTCTTCATAGGCAAGCAAACAAAATCAACAACAAAAGTCCTATCCCTTATAGTAAGCAGACATTTTTCACATAAAGACTGAGTCTGAACACTACCCTCGGCAGCAGTTAGCATTGTAATTGGGTGAGACAGCTGGGTTAGAGCTAGTTTCAACCATTCAACACAGCTTCGAGATATGAATGAATGAGTAGCACCAGAATCAAACAATATACTAATAGGATTATAGAAAAGAGTTCCCGTACCCCTTAGTAAGTTGTCGGAAGTCTTGACGTTCCTTGCATCCAAAGTGTATACCCTTCCTTGAGTGGGAGCGGTATAACCTGTCCGAGTCTTCTTTCTATCCAGGCAATCACTGATGTAGTGTCCGTCCTTCTTGCAATGATAACACTGGCTGGATCCCATGCGACACTCACCCTTGTGGAGCCTTCCACACTTAGAACATGCACTAGGTTTCTGGGACTCGTACTTCTGCACCTGTTTCCCTTTGTTGATATTACCCTTAGGTCCCATCTGAGAATTTGATGATCCCGCGTTCCTCTAGTTTTGCCCATATTCTCTTCTACTTGCATGCAACCTCTTCAAATCAACTTAAGCAATATAAGCTTGTTGAACCATAGCTCCATAGCTAGTACACGCAAAGGAACTCAAGCTTTGAGCAACATCTTCTCGGAGTCCAAACTTGTACCTCTCTGCCTTCCACCAGTCATCAGGAGCATAGGCAGCCAATCTAAAGAATTGATACAGCTCCTCAAATCTAGCAGTGTACTGTCCCACAGTTAAGCTACCCTGAGTCAGATTCAGAAATTCATTCTCTTTTTCGGCTTTCATAGCTGTGGGGAAAAACTGTCCCAAAAACATAGTTTTTAAGTTCTCCCAAGTCTCAGGGGTTCCTTGAGATCTCATCATTGCTTAGGCGTTGGTCCACCATGTGTCTGCTTCCCCCTTGAGCATATGAGTAGCCACTCTCACCTTATCCTCCTCATCAATCTACATCGTACGAAAGATCTTCTCAACATCAGCTATCCAATGTTGTGCTGCCAAAACATCGAATCCCCCTCTAAACTCCGCAGGCTTCATCTTGTAAAACCTTACATAAACCTGTTGAGGATCCACCGGGGGTGGTACTTGAGGCTGAACTTGAGGTTGTTGTAGAGCATTTTATTGGAATTGAAGCATATGTTGCATCATATTCTGCTGCGTTTTCATCATGTGTTGCATCTGCGCGAACTGTGGATCAACCGGTGGGGTATTCCCTGAGCCTCCAGCCATAATTTTGCAAACAATGAACCAAGTATTGAGTTGATCAAGCTCAATGTCTCTTAGCATACTAAGAAGAAATATAACAAGGAAAATCAAGAAATTAAACTCAATTTAACTAATCTAAGCCTGACTAGGTCGAACTACTCTGATACCATAAATGTAACACTTAGTATTTCGACCTTGGAAGAAATACCGAGACTTCGATAAACAGCACAATCAGAGTACTAATTCTATTTTAAATATTGAACAACTCTAACTAGATAAAACGTTCACCTTAACAACATTTGATTAAGTAAGGTTCTCCATAAAGAAATCAAATGAAATTAAACATAATTCGAAAGTTGATACAAACCCCTAATGTTCAATATCCATAAGCAGAATTAATAACAGGAACAATAACTTCAAATCCTAAGTTAAAGTATCGAGTACAACTTAGGTAGACAAAATAACTTCTAGGGTAAGTTAAGCAAATATAAAATTGATCACAAGGATCCTTTCTTGACTAATCATCTGAGGACAGCAGATACTCTTTTTCGGTTTGCTTCAACTTCCCCTGCTTCTCTGTAAACACCACAAAAATAAACAGTGAGATTACAAATCTCAATGAGCTCTTTGGGACCCCTCACCTTAAGCTCTCGGTGTTTTAATTTATCTTTCTCTTGCTCTTAGCACAAACCCTGGTACTGCAAGCCTCATACCACGGGAAACCCACCCGACAGTAGCCTTGGCTTTGTCAAATAAGCGAGGCTTGGTTTAGGGTTCATGACTTCCCCTCGCCAAGTGTACTATAACTCGGGATCGTCATCTCCTTGGTATTTTATATTTTACTTGGGCACTTGTGTCCATTACTTGGCCTTGGCCATCTTCTCACTCGATAAAAAAATATAAGTACTCGGTTTGTTGCCACTAATAGCCGGCATAAATAAAAAGTTTTCGAAACTCAAAACATGTCAAAAACCACTTACAATCATGCATTAATACTTAATTAGGGTTAGGGTTAGCATTGATAATGAATTGAGACTTAAAAGGAAAATGAATCTAAATTTTTAAGGGGTGCCAATTCATCAGCACGCCCGAAACTGCGTTTTTCAGCACGTTTCCCCATTCTTTCCAGTTCCATTTCATTCCCAATGCTAATTCCATCCTAGTGCCTCATCATATCAGTCACAATTTGATAAGTCTATTTTTAGAGTCTTTTTAATAGTTATTTTATTAAGTATTTTTAGTATTTTAATTATATTTTTGATCTATTTTACTGCAAATGTTTACTTTTTATTTTCAGGTTTAATTTTGAAGCAAAAGAGAAAATATGAGCTAAAACGAAGAAAAAAGGAAATATTTGAGGAGGAGCAATTTTTAAGGCACTAGACACCCTCATGGGCGCCAAGGGCCCCAAAAACCCAAAACTGGCGCAAGACAGGGACCCCAGGGCGCCAAGGGCCCCAAAAACCCAAAACAGGAGAAAACTGGCCAAACTGGCGCAAGACAGGGACCCATGGGCGCCATGGGCGCCAAAAACGCAACACATGAACTGGCGCAGGAACTGGCGCAGGCATGGGCGCCATGGGCGCCAAAAACGCAACACAGGCGCAACACTGGCGCAGGAACTGGCGCAGGCATGGGCGCCATGGGCGCCAAAATGCTGGAAAATTTGGCTACGGCCACCTTTTGATGGCCACCTTTGCCAACTTGATTTTTTTCTTCTTTTTGACCATTTTGCCCTCAACCTAAGCCCTTTGTCAACTTGTTGATGGCTATGCTTTCTCCACTTGTTGATGGATATTTTTGCCCACTTGTTGATGGCTTTGCCTTGCCCACTTGTTGATGACCATATCTTTGCCAAAACTTGTAATTTACTATTTTGCCCCTCCCTCATATTTTCCTATAAATAGGACCTTGATCCTCACTTGTAAAGCACTTGAATTTTGTGACAAAGTTCATCTCAAAAATTCTCTAAAGATTGTTCTTCATGTTCTTCATATTCTTTTACTTTCTTGCTATTTAAATTCTTGCAATTTATTTTCTAAGTCCTTTATTTTCCAAGTCATTTGTTTTCTTGCCCTTTATTTTCCAAGTTATTTACTTTCTTGCCCCTTTATTTTTCAAGTCATTTACTTTCTTGCCCCTTTATTTTCCAAGTCATTTACCTTCTTGCCCTTTATTTTCCAAGTCATTTATTTTCTTGCTATTTAAATTCTTGCAATTTATTTTCTAAGTCCTTTATTTTCCAAGTCATTTACTTTCTTGCCCCTTTATTTTCCAAGTCATTTACTTTCTTGCCCCTTTATTTTTCAAGTCATTTACTTTCTTGCCCCTTTATTTTCCAAGTCATTTACCTTCTTGCCCTTTATTTTCCAAGTCATTTATTTTCTTGCTATTTAAATTCTTGCAATTTATTTTCTAAGTCCTTTATTTTCCAAGTCATTTACTTTCTTGCCCCTTTATTTTCCAAGTCATTTACTTTCTTGCCCCTTTTTTTTCCAAGTCGTTTACTTTCTTGCCATTTATTTTCCAAGTCATTTATTTTCTTGCTATTTAAATTCTTGCAATTTATTTCCTAAGTCCTTTATTTTCCAAGTCATTTACTTTCTTGCCCCTTTATTTTCCAAGGCATTTACTTTCTTGCCCTTTATTTTTCCAAGTCATTTATTTTCTTTTCTCCTCTTTTGTCTACAATGATCATGAGTGAGTAGACTTTACTAAAACATTCCTTCTTTCTAAAAACACTTTCTTTTCAGTTAATCAAGTTTGAAAAAATTAAATTGGTAATCACCTAGGCTCTCCCTGTGGATCGATAACTCTTTTTATTACGCGATACTACTCGTGCACTTGGGAGCCTATCAAGTTTTTGGCGCCGTTGCTGGGAAGGCAGTGATATTAATTAAGTTTTTCAAAATCGGTTAGACTGAAGTTTTATTTTCTTTATTTTTACTTTTTCTTCTCTTGTCCCTCGAATGCGAAGAACCAGAAGTTTCGGAGAAACTGTTCAACAAATTCTCGAAATCGAAAGGTTCTTACATAGAAGGAGGAGAGAAATTCCCGATAACCAAATGACGGCTAATGAAAATCGTGCTCTCAAAGAGTACGCAACACCTTCAGTGTAACACCCCGGTTTTTCTAACATGTAGAAGCACCGAAATGTACAACTAGCGGAATAATCAGAGGACACAGTTCCTGCTTATAATTGGACCAACAAACTTTTTCCGAAATAAACATAAGATCGGAATAATAACACTTCATACAATAGAAGTCATTCGGCATACAACCGATCGGAGTACAACATCCGAGTCCAATACATAAAACAGAAACTGAAATAAGGTTTATACAACTTATACAACACAAGTTAGTACAACCCAGAGGTACAATAACAATAAAGGAAAACAGCTAGGTCCTCGACATCTCCAAGAGCATAGCACTACTCGTGCACAATAGCCTTCCTCTTTCCCTGCTTAGCTGAAAAACAACAACATATGATTGGGTGAGATAACATTATCTCAGTGAGTCCTACCTGTGCCCCCTCACCGACACTCGGTTCAATTGCCAAACCGTTAACAATCATATTAATAACGAACATATTACAGCGAATGGTTGATCGTGAACCTTGTCACAAATCTCAACAAGTCGAGTCCAATTCAAAAGGTTTGTCGACTTGCTTAAAAAGGTTTGTCGACTTGCTTAAAAAGCTTTACATCAACGTTCCTTTCACTGATGCATTGTCTCAAATGCCGTCTTATTCTAAATTTTTGAAAGAAATTTTATCCAAGAAAAGAAAAATAGACGACTATGAGACGATTGCATTAACAGAGGAATGTAGTGCAATTATCCAGAACAAGCTGCCACAAAAACTCAAAGATCCAGGTAGTTTTTCCATACCTTGTGTGATTGGAAGTGAAACTATAAACAGAGCGATGTGCGATCTAGGAGCCAGTGTAAGTTTGATGCCTCTTTCTCTTTGCAATAGACTAGGAATAGGCGAACTTAAACCCACAAAAATGACAATACAGTTGGCAGATCGTTCCGTTAAATACCCCACTGGAATCTTAGAGGATATCCCTATCAAGGTAGGGCAAACTTTTATACCGGTGGACTTTGTTGTAATGGAAATTGAAGAAGACTCCCAAATTCCTATTCTTCTAGGGAGGCCTTTTTTAGCTACTGCAGGGGCAATAATTGACGTTAAAAACGGTAAGTTGGTTTTTAATGTGGGGGATGAAAAAGTTGAGTTTGAAGTTTCAAACTTCATGAAGAGTCCATCTGTAAAAGACTCGTGCTGCAGGATTGATATTGTAGACTATTGCGTGCGAGACTGCTCTTTAGCATCATCTTCACAAGATAGTCTGGAAGATTGCCTTTTAGGCAACACAAATACAAATGTGGCAGGGGAAACCCAATTCTACATAAAACTTTTAGATGAAAATCCACCATCACAAGAATTGGGTACTGAAATTTTGGGTGAGGAAAAGCCTCGACCTCTCCCAAAAGAAACACCAAAAATAGAACTGAAGCCCTTACCATCATCTCTCAGGTATGAGTTTCTTGGCCCTAATTCTACTTTTCCAGTAATTGTAAATGCAGATCTAAAACAAAATGAGACTGAAAAATTGCTTAATGTTCTTAAAAAGTATCCCAAAGCCATAGGGTATACTATTGAGGACATTAAAGGAATAAATCCATCAATCTGCATACACAGAATACTACTGGAAGAGGACTATAAACCTTCTATCGAGCATCAAAGAAGATTAAACCCAAACATGAAAGAGGTTGTTAAAAAGGAAGTTTTAAAACTCCTTGATGCTGGGATAATATATCCTATTTCCGATAGTAAGTGGGTTAGTCCTGTTCAAGTAGTACCTAAGAAGGGAGGCTTAACAGTTATTAAAAATGAAAAGGATGAATGCATTTCCACAAGGACAATCACGGGATGGAGAATGTGTATTGATTACAGAAAGCTTAACAAAGCTACCCGAAAAGATCACTTCCCTCTCCCGTTCATTGATCAAATGCTAGAAAGGTTAGCACGGCACTCACATTTCTGCTATTTGGATGGTTATTCGGGATTTTTCCAAATTCCCATCCACCCTAGCGACCAAGAAGAAACAACTTTCACATGTCCTTTTGGCACTTATGCCTATAGAAGGATGCCCTTTGGTCTATGTAATGCTCCTGCTACCTTTCAAAGGTGTATGATGTCCATATTCTCAGATTTTGTTGAAAACATAATGGAAGTATTTATGGATGATTTTTCCGTCCATGGGTCAAATTTTGAAAACTGTTTAGCCAATCTGGAAAAAGTCTTAGAAAGGTGTGAGAAGGTGAACCTAGTTCTAAACTGGGAAAAGTGTCATTTCATGGTTAATGAAGGAATTGTCCTAAGACACTTAATTTCTAATAGGGGTATTGAGGTAGACCGTCAAAAATTGAGGTGATTGAAAAAAGGCTACCTCCCACCTCAGTAAAAGAGGTGAGAAGCTTTTTAGGCCATGCGGGTTTCTACCATCGGTTCATAAAAGACTTCTCAAAAATTTCAAAACCTATGACAAGTCTGCTCCTTAAGGATGCAGCATTTAATTTTAACGATCTTTGTCTTGAAGTTTTTAACAGGTTGAAAAAGACTTTAGTTACTGCCCCGATCATACAGCCACCAGACTGGAATCTTCCGTTCGAAATAATGTGCGATGCAAGCGACTATGCAGTTGGGGCAGTCCTGGGACAAAGAAAAGAAAAAAAATTACATGCCATATACTATGCAAGCAGGACCTTAGACGAGGCACAAATGAATTACGCCACAACTGAAAAAGAATTATTGGCGGTAGTTTTTGCCGTTGATAAGTTTCGATCATATCTGGTAGGTTCAAAAATCATCATTTTTACTGATCACTCGGCCATAAAATATTTGTTAAACAAAAAAGATGCCAAGCTGATATTGATCCGATGGGTTTTACTCCTACAAGAATTTGATCTTGAAATAAGGGATAAAAAAGGCGTTGAAAATGTTGTGGCTGATCATTTGTCCCGTCTACAAGGAACAAAAGAAGAAGAGTTGCCGCTTAATGATACATTTTTGGATGATCAATTCTTCTCATTGGTCAAATCTGAAGCACCATGGTATGCAGATTTTGTAAACTACCTTGCAGCAGGAGTACTCCCCCCAGATTTAAATTATCAGCGGAAGAAGAAATTCTTCCATGATCTTAAACAGTATTACTGGGACGAGCCACTGCTTTTTAAAAGGGGAGCAGATGGGGTGTTCAGAAGATGCATTCCGGAAGAAGAGGTAAGTAACATTCTATACCATTGTCATTCTTCTTCCTATGGCGGCCATGCCAGTTCTTCAAAAACTGCTACGAAAATTCTACAATTTGGTTTTTATTGGCTGTCTCTTTTTAAAGACACGCATCAATTCATTTCTAAATGCGACCAGTGTCAACGCACCGGAAATATTTCGAAAAGAAATGAAATGCCCTTAAATAATATCTTAGAGGTTGAAATTTTCGACGTCTAGGGTGTCGATTTCATGGGACCGTTTCCTTCTTCTTTTGGAAACCAATATATTCTGGTAGCCGTTGACTATGTGTCAAAATGGATCGAAGCCATTGCTTCTCCTACAAACGATGCAAAGGTAGTCATAAAACTTTTCAAAAAAATAATTTTTCCAAGATTCGGGGTCCCTCGTGTTGTCATAAGCGACGGAGGATCCCATTTCATCTCAAAACATTTTGAAATGTTACTGCAAAAGTTTGGAGTAAGGCACAAAATTGCAACGCCTTATCACCCTCAAACAAGCGGTCAGGTTGAGGTATCGAACAGAGAAATTAAAAGTATTTTAGAAAAAACTGTTTCGACCTCAAGAAAGGACTGGTCGGTAAAGCTCGATGATGCTCTCTGGGCTTATCGGACTGCGTACAAGACTCCCATAGGAATGACTCCTTTCAAATTAATTTATGGGAAGTCTTGCCACCTTCCGGTAGAACTAGAGCACAAAGCTTACTGGGCAATTAAACGCCTTAACCTGAACATGGAATTAGCCGGAGAAAAAAGAAAACTCCAACTAAACGAATTGGAAGAACTGCGAATGGATGCTTATGAGAATGCCAAACTTTACAAAGAAAGAACAAAAAATTGGCATGATAAGCGTATCATTCGTAGAGAATTCAAGGAGGGTGACCTGGTGTTATTGTTTAATTCCAGGCTAAAAATTTCTCCGGGAAAATTAAAGTCAAGATGGTCCGGTCATTTTGAAATCCGTAAGGTTTACCCCTTCGGATCTGTAGAGATCTGGAGCGAGAAAACCGGATCGTTTAAAGTCAATGGTCGAAGGTTGAAAAATTATTTAATTGGTGACCCAATTGAAAAAGAAACTAGTTTAGTTCTACAAGATCCCAATTGAAATTTTGATCGTCAAGCTAGTGACGTTAAAAAGGCGCTGCGTGGGAGGCAACCCACGGCTTAATGTATTTTTTCGATTTGTTGAAAAATAAAATACCCCAGGGCCGAGTATCCTGAACCAGACAGCCAGGTGAGCTCTCCTAACCCCTTTTGTTTTATTTGAAAAATCATTGAGGACAATGCCTAGTCCAAGCATGGGGGGGTATTTTATTACTTTTATTAGGAATGTCTTTATTGCTTTGCTGAGTTTTTATCTTTTTCTACTTTGAGTTGTATCTGCTCCCTCCATCACGAAACTTTGTGAACCCTAAGCATGTTTTAGATAAGCCTTTTCTGGACAAAAATAATTTTTCAATTTTTCATTAGCAATCATCTAGGTGGACTGGTTGGGAACAACAAAATTGTATCATGGTTCGAGATCTACTTCTAGGGCTTTTTCACACACACACAATTGAGACTGTTTTCAGTTATTAATACAATTAGAGGGATTGAAAAGAAACTAGTAACCTGGTTCTCTTGGTGACATTTACTAGATGCGCGGTTACTGGAGAAAAACGTCTGAGTTGGGGTATCAAGCAAAAATAAAATAAAATAAAATAATATATATATATATATATATATATATATATATATATATATATATGCAAAACCAATTCAAAAATGAAAAAGTTAGTGCATTTTAAATGTCAAAATAAATGGTTAGCATATAAAATCAAAAAGAAAAAAAACTGCTTGAATACCCAACGTATAAAGACCCTCCTTTGAGACCCGGTCTTAGTAAATGGAGGACCCAAGCTTAAGAATGTTGGGGAACCGGTTCTATGATGACATTGATATCCTCTCTAGAGTACTGATACTTTAAAGTTGTCTCTCAATTCCACAAGAAGCCCAAAATAGTAGCTCTCAAACCAAAGTGTTAGAATTGCCCCACAGTTCACTTAAGGTTTCGATATGAAAATAATTTTCCTTTAGAATTGGCCTAAAGATTTACACTGTTTTTGCTTGAGGACAAGCAAAGGTTCAAGCATAGGGGAGTTTGATAAGTCTATTTTTAGAGTCTTTTTAATAGTTATTTTATTAAGTATTTTTAGTATTTTAATTATATTTTTGATCTATTTTACTGCAAATGTTTACTTTTTATTTTCAGGTTTAATTTTGAAGCAAAAGAGAAAATATGAGCTAAAACGAAGAAAAAAGGAAATATTTGAGGAGGAGCAATTTTTAAGGCACTAGACACCCTCATGGGCGCCAAGGGCCCCAAAAACCCAAAACTGGCGCAAGACAGGGACCCCAGGGCGCCAATGGCCCCAAAAACCCAAAACAGGAGAAAACTGGCGCAAGACAGGGACCCATGGGTGCCATGGGCGCCAAAAACGCAACACATGAACTGGCGCAGGAACTGGCGCAGGCATGGGCGCCATGGGCGCCAAAAACGCAACACAGGCGCAACACTGGCGCAGGAACTGGCGCAGGCATGGGCGCCATGGGCGCCAAAATGCTGGAAAATTTGGCTACGGCCACCTTTTGATGGCCACCTTTGCCAACTTGATTTTTTTCTTCTTTTTGACCATTTTGCCCTCAACCTAAGCCCTTTGTCAACTTGTTGATGGCTATGCTTTCTCCACTTGTTGATGGATATTTTTGCCCACTTGTTGATGGCTTTGCCTTGCCCACTTGTTGATGACCATATCTTTGCCAAAACTTGTAATTTACTATTTTGCCCCTCCCTCATATTTTCCTATAAATAGGACCTTGATCCTCACTTGTAAAGCACTTGAATTTTGTGACAAAGTTCATCTCAAAAATTCTCTAAAGATTGTTCTTCATGTTCTTCATGTTCTTCATATTCTTTTACTTTCTTGCTATTTAAATTTTTGCAATTTATTTTCTAAGTCCTTTATTTTCCAAGTCATTTATTTTCTTGCCCTTTATTTTCCAAGTTATTTACTTTCTTGCCCCTTTATTTTTCAAGTCATTTACTTTCTTGCCCCTTTATTTTCCAAGTCATTTACCTTCTTGCCCTTTATTTTCCAAGTCATTTATTTTCTTGCTATTTAAATTCTTGCAATTTATTTTCTAAGTCCTTTATTTTCCAAGTCATTTACTTTCTTGCCCCTTTATTTTCCAAGTCATTTACTTTCTTGCCCCTTTATTTTTCAAGTCATTTACTTTCTTGCCCCTTTATTTTCCAAGTCATTTACCTTCTTGCCCTTTATTTTCCAAGTCGTTTATTTTCTTGCTACTTAAATTCTTGCAATTTATTTTCTAAGTCCTTTATTTTCCAAGTCATTTACTTTCTTGCCCCTTTATTTTCCAAGTCATTTACTTTCTTGCCTCTTTATTTTCCAAGTCATTTACTTTCTTGCCCTTTATTTTCCAAGTCATTTATTTTCTTGCTATTTAAATTCTTGCAATTTATTTCCTAAGTCCTTTATTTTCCAAGTCATTTACTTTCGTGCCCCTTTATTTTCCTAGTCATTTACTTTCTTGCCCTTTATATTTCCAAGTCATTTATTTTCTTTTCTCCTCTTTTGTCTACAATGATCATGAGTGAGTAGACTTTACTAAAACATTCCTTCTTTCTAAAAACACTTTCTTTTCAGTTAATCAACTTTGAAAAAATTAAATTGGTAATCACCTAGGCTCTCCCTGTGGATCGATAACTCTTTTTATTACGCGATACTACTCGTGCACTTGCGAGCCTATCACAATTCCAGATAAAACACAATTAAATCAACCAATACATTTCAGTCATCGACAATTACACGCGTTCCCAATCAACAACACAATCGCACAATTTTCACAATAAAACGGTTTGTGACACATAACCTCAACACATGCAAATTATTACTCCCAGAACCCAGGTCAGAAACTAAACATGCATTATCATCAAACACTAAATTAAGTCAAGAACTCACCTCGAACGAACGGGGTGACAACTAACAAACGAAAGATAAAACTCGAAACACGATCTTAGCTCTCAAATACCCCAAATTCGACCCCAAGCTCCAATCTTCTTGTTTTGCTACTTCAAATGACAATGTAGCCCTAGATAAATTCCAATAGACCAGAATCTTTCACATGCAAGATGATCCCCAACTTCTAGTGTTCCTTTTACTAACATGCAACTCAAAACCAAAACCCAAACTACTCGAAACTTGTGAGATTTCGAAATTGGTGGATTAAATGAAGATCAAAGTGATGAACCAGCTATGTCGTTGCAAGTTCCACTCTTAACATTGATGAAATATGGAAGAAATTAGTGAGATGTGGTAGACGACTTCCTCCACTTTCCTTTCTCCCTCTCTCGAGCTCCGTCTCTTCTCTATTCTCTCTGCTCTCACTTTCTTTTCTTCTTTCAAAAACTGATTTGGTGTGAGTGAGTGAAAAGTGAAAAGTGGTGAAAATGAGGTGGAGTGTTTTGTGTGTTTCAGCTAAAATTAAGTGGTGTGTGTGGACCTTGAAACATGGGGGATTCAATCTCGAAAAACATGAATGCATAACAACATGCAAGGCAAAAATTCAAGGTTTGACCAAATTTGAGCTTCAATCTCGAAAATGGTGGAAGGGAAAGGAGCAAGATTGAGCCAACAAAATTGGTGTCATTGGTAAGAGCTCGAAAAACTGAAGAGAAAGGTCCAAGAACCACTTACATGCATCCATGGATTGAAGCTTTTTCACCTTCTTCTCCCTCTCACTTCGCCACTCTCCCTCTCTCGCTATGTTCTATGTTTCTAAATTTTTTCAGCAACTGAACTTGTTGGAGTGAGTGTCGTTTGGTTCTATGTGTTTTAGCTGGAGGTCACTTAAATATAGGAAAAGACCATATTACCCTTGGTTCACTAATTCCCTCTTCATTCTTTTCCTAATCAAACAATTTCTCAACAATTCATACAATGCATGTAACTTAGCAATTTAATTATTGCTTTTGTAATACCAGTATATCCATAACTCATTTTATTAGTTAATCGAATAATTATTCCCTAGTTAGATTCATAAAACGAAATTAACCGAAAATAGGGATGTTACATTTCCCTTCTATCAATCTTTTCTACTGTGTGTTCCTGCATTATTTTGATCTTTGTTTCAGGTAAGGGAACTTTTATTGTTTTCTTTTGAATTGCACTTTCGATATATGTAACACCCTAAATATTTAATCAATTTATTTAATTAAGTATTTAGGAATTTATTTTGATTAATTGGATATAATTTAATTAAGTGAAATTATGTTAAAATGGTGTAGGTGGTATTAGAAGGTGGAGGCGCCAATTAGATGAACTTGGGCTTAGTGAAAAGCCCAAGCCCATGATCCATGTCATATGCGAAGTGGCTAAGTCATTTGGGGTTAGGGTTTTGTGTGGTCATTTGCGAATGGAGATAGAGAATAGAGAGAGGGAGAGGCGCCGTGGAGAGGAGAAGGAAGAGGAGGAGGTCGCGAAGTTCAAAAAGAAGAGGGACGTGATCCGTTGCTGTGGTTCTGTTCATGACTGTCTCTAGGGCTCCTGTTCTTCAAATCCAAGGTAAGGGGAGTTCTATCTTTCTATATAATAGATGTTTATGATAGGTTTTAGGGTAGGGTTAGCCTAGATCTATCCATGATCATGAATGTGTATGTGATATCGTGTTTTTGTTGATGATTTATGCGTGATCTTCATGATTTGTGGCTGAAAAATCCCTTTGGTTGATGTTATGGGCGCCTAGGGCGCCATATGTTTGAATTTGTGTTGCTGGATTTTCGTGCAGGATTTGGCGCCCCATGGCTGGGCGCATGTTCCATTGTGTGTGCGTGTGTATGGGGTGTTTTGGGTGAAACTTCGAATTCTGGGCATATTTTACCGTGCCATCTTTTGTATTTGCGTGCCCAAATTCAATTTTAAACATTTTGGCTCGAGTGGTTTTATTTTTTTGCACGTGTCATTCTGGAGTTGTCTCACTGGGTGTTGCTTGTGTGTGCATATGGGGTGTTTTGGGTGGAATTTCGAATTCTGGGCATATTTTACCGTGCCATATTTTGTATTTGCGTGCCCAAATTCAATTTTAAACATTTTGGCTCAAGTGGTTTTATTTTTGCACGTGTCATTCTGGAGTTGTCTCACTGGGTGTTGCTTGTGTGTGCATATGGGGTGTTGTGGGGGGAGTTTTGAATTCTGGGCATATTTTACCGTGCCATCTTTTGTATTTGCGTGCCCAAATTTAATTTTAAACATTTTGGCTCGAGTGGTTTTATTTTTGCACGTGTCATTTTGGAGTTGTCTCGGTGGGTGTTGCTTATGTGCGCCAGCGTGTGTGCGTGTGTGTTGCGGGCGCTGGGAGCCAGGCGCTGGGCGCCAAGGGCGCCAGTGTGCGTGTGTGCTGTGTTGCGTGTGTGTTGTGTTGCTGGGCGCTGGGCGTCAGGTGCCAGGCGCTAGGCGCCAAGGGCGCCATTTTCAGGATGTTTCCAAATTTTTTATAAAAACTGTTTTCGCTATATCTTTTGACTCGGGTATCCGTTTTGAGCGTTTCAAAAAGTGTTGGGAAGCTTTTTCAGTTGTCTACCTGTGTGTCTTATTTTTAAAATAAAAACTTACTATTTTCTGGTGGGTTCTGGGCGCCCATGTGGCTGTCCCCGGTGGTCATTACAGTGACGTTGTAAAGCCATATTGAGTCCTTTAAAAATCCCTTTTTGCGTATAACCAACAGTTTTAACGCTTTAGTGTCAAATGGGTGATAATGATGATGATGCCCTTAGTGGCTAGTTAAATGACGGTTTTGCCCTTAGTGGCTAATATTATTAACGATGATGCGTAAATGACGATGATGCCCTTAGTGGCTAGTTAAATGACGTTTTTGCCCTTAGTGGCCAATATTATTGATGATGATGTGTAAATGACTGTTTTGCCCTTAGTGGCTATTGTTTGTTTGGTGACGTTTATGGATAAGTGACGATGAGGCCCAAAAGGCTAAGCGACGATGATAATAAGCGACGATGAAATATAGCGACCTTGTTGTATGTAATTATGAATTGACAGGTGCTGTGCCTCTTATTTGGCAAATTGGTAAGTGACGGGTCACATAGTTGACTGTGATTGTGTGTGTTTGTGTGTGATGCATGTCATAGTGTCTCATGTATTCCATGTGCATGAACCCAGCGACGATGAGGCCATAAAGGCTAAGCGACGATGAGGCCATAAAGGCTAAGCGACGATGATGAAAGGTACCTCATGCATATGCCCGCGAGTGGGTTGCATTCCATATAGTCACATGACATCGTGATGAGTTGTTGTAATGACGTAATTGCTGATTGTGATGTGGTTACTCTAGTGCTGTGACTTTGACTTATTGCTTATCATATGATTTATTATATGGATTGAATTGGACTCACCCTTCTGTTTGAATGTTACCTCTATGCGGTAACGTGCAGGTGATCACGAGTGAAGACCTAGGTATCTTCACTAATTTTGAGTCGGGTCGTCATGCTCTGATACGTAGCACTCAGGGGGGAAACGAACTCGATGTTTTTAAGACTATTTTAGTTGTTATATGTTATTTGATGGTTTTCTCTTATTTATACTTTCCGCTGCGTAGTTGGTTTTATTGATGTCACGGTTGTGGTGACGATAACTGATGTTTGAGTTTTTCCCCATTGGGGGCGTGTTACGTATTGCACATTTATTGATGTTGAACTGTTTTATTGAAGTACAATGTTTTGTTTTGAAGTATGTGTAACATTCCTTGCGATGAAAAGAAATTTTGAAACTCTGATTTTACGAATAAATTAACGGGTAGAAAAGGGGTGTTACAATATACACCTTAAATTGAAAATTGTTATGAATGGTAATAATATACTCTTTCATGAAAATGTATCTTATATGATATAAAAAATTATGCAAGATCTCAAGTTCAATGACTATTAGTTAAGGGGAAAAATATCTAGTTGTTTAGTGCATCAGGCCAAACATTATTGTATCTAAAATTTTTGAAAATAGGGATGAAATCTCACGAGGATAAAAACACTATCATTTGACTATTGCAGGGTTCACTACTAGCTTAGAGCATCCCACAGCAGAGCACATATGTATTTTGGCGGCGCCAGGAAATCAATTTTGCTGCATAGAGGCTTGCAATCCAAATTGCGATACATATTGCTTTAAAGCAGGTTTTCCAAAAGGTGGACTTTATTATGCTCCTACTAGCACGCAGTATTGTTGTTGTTTTAGGTAAGTACTTGAATTATTACAACAATCGGGGAAAATAAAAGATGGACGTGAACTTAGCTTTTGTAGATTGAATATTTAAAAATATTTCTCTAAAGCTGGAGGAACCCTCATGTTGTTTGTCAATTACAGCAATTAAAAATAAAATAATTGAGTTACATTCTCTTGTGTTACTAAATATTAGCCGATATTCTTAAGGATCAACGACTTAGAATTCTATCAAATTCATCTCTAGAGAAACTAGCATTTTTGCGACTAGAAAGTTATTTTTCTTTTGCAAAAAATTTATGATTGAATATATTTGATCATAAATTGAATTAAATTTTTAGTAAGATTTCATCCTAGCCAAATGTCAAGTTGTTCCAGAAGAAAAAAAGATTGATTTTTATTATTCGAGAAAAATAAAGATATTAATGGTTAACCATTTAAGTTTGCAAATAAGTGAGAAAATTGAAAAACTAAAAAGATTAAAAATTAAAAATACGACATATATAGGTTGGTAAATAAAAATACAAGTATTCCCAATAGTAGGGAATGAAAAATCGACAATGATCTCTACCCTTAGAAGATGCAATATATTCAAGATAAAGTCAAATGATTTTTTTTAATTACTTTTTTCACTTTAAACTATCAAATTCAAATAAAAACCTAATCTTGAATTTTTTTTGGGCGCAACCAGGTTATTCTGTAACAACCTGAGCTCTAGACTTCATAAAGTCGGGATGTTAACCATTTTAATAAAATTCAGAGTTCTAAACCGTTAACGGATTTGAATAAAACATAATTTCCGAGTGGCATAAATACCAAAAAGATAAGTAAATGACATTACTGAAACAGTTTACATGAGTAATTTCTTAACCATAGTTCAAATCCAAAAGAACGGTTTAGACTTAGTACATTAACTTGATTACAAGCTCAAAGGCTAAGGTATGAAAAATACAATACATAGCCATTAACTAGGGTGGACTAAACAATTTTACTTGGATCTCGAAAGATCCGATAAACTAAGTAACCACAACAGCTGCTACTTCTCCTCGCCTTGGTAGATCTTATTCTGTCAATCTGAAAACACAACAACATAAACAGTGAGATTTACAATCTTAGTGAGTTCTTTTGGGACCCCTCACTCTTAGCCTCTCGTAGTCTTTTACTTATCATTTCAATTAACCTCTTTAGCATAATCCAAAAGAACTTGAACTACGCCAGTTTCAGTGGAGAACCCAACTCGGCCTTGGCCGAATAACAATTATGGGCCTTGAACTCATGAGCCATGATGTAATATCCTCATTTATTGAAATTAGCAAAATGTCATAATTAATTAATTAGCTAAATCGAGTATTTTTAGCATAAATCATTTATTATGGAATGATTGTCATGAATTAAATAAATTGTAACATCCCCTATTATAGCTATTTTAATTAATTTGGCATGAAGTTATATTGGATTATTAATTTAGTTTATTAAAAATAATATGGTTTGCAAATGAATTGTTGATTGGTTAACTAATTGTATTTGGGTGTTAAATTATGAGTAATTGCTTCTAGTTAGGCTAATTTGAGATAATAGAGGTCATGAGGGAGGATTAGTAATTGAAGGGTAATATTGTCATTTCCCAAAGTTATTTAACTCAGCAGGCCCAACCCTCCCTAAGTCATGCTTCAGTTTCAGCAGAAGGAAAAGTTTCAGAAACAGTGAGTGGAGAGAGAGAACCGTGAGAAAGGAAGAAGAGAGAAAGGAAGGAGCTCCACCACCACCATCATCAAACCTTCATGCATGTCATTTGTTCTTCCACCATTGCACTCAGCTGCTCCTCCTCCACACATTGATACTCATTTCACCACCAAAGACCTCTCCATTTCCCTTTCACCATTTTCGGCCACTTAAGCTCCACATGGAAGAAATGGAATTTTTGCTCACTTGATGCCTTGCATGTGCACTTAGAGTTGGAAGAGAGGTACACCTGAACCCACTTTATGAATTGGAAGTATTTTGAAGGTTGTAATGTTGCTGGTACAGAAGGTGGAAGCTCAAATTCGAAATGGCAAGTGATTGAAGATGGTGATCAAGCTAATCAGAAATTCTGGGTAAAACCCGTTTTACCTACCTTCGGTAATTACGTTGTATCTCCCCGTGCACGACTCCGATGATCGTGATTCTTGTCCCTCTGGAAACTAGACACAAAAATCTTCATTTTGGGCACAAGAACCGCCTGATTTCATTGAGAAATGAGAGAGATATCATGCTCTAAACTTTCGGATTAAGAATCAGCCACTGTTCCGAAGCAGACCTCTTGTTTTGTTGATATCTTCCAAACTAGTGGTTGCATGCATGTGAATCTTTCTCCATCAGAGAGTAGACAAAATTCTATTCACAATGGGCACTGATTTTAAGGATTTTGGTCACGTATTGACCTAGCTATGCTCGTTGCAAATTGGCAGTTTGTTGCTGGAAGTAGCTGGAGCGGGTTCGGGAAGATTCGTGGGATCGCCGTTCGTCCGAGTTCGCGAAGCTTCGGCCTTGGGAGCGATTTTCATCCCCAAAAGGTGAGTTCTATACTCACTAGGGATTTTACGGTCAAGTATTTTGTGTTCTAAGTATTAGGTGTCGCGTTTTAGGAAAACCGGTACAAACTGTTTTATGAAAATATCGTTAGGGCGACCAAATTATGTGATTGATTAAGTACTTATGAATTGTGGTTATGATTGTTGATTGCTGTATGATGATTGATTGGATTGTGATTGACCGTATTTTTAATGCGTGTAACGTGGAAGTGTCGATCGGAAAGTATATCGGAATCGGAATGGAATGGCGTTGTGTAAGAAAAACTGAAATCTGGGCTACTGCTGAACACGCACGGATCGTGCCTTATGGAAGCACGGACCGCGCTGGCTGTTCGCTGGGAGCCTGGGTGAATTTTTAGACAACGCACGGATCGTGCGCCTCAGGAGCACGGATCGTGCGTTCCCTTCGGATTGAAAATTGTTAAGTCTTTCAGACACGCACGGGTCGTGTGCCCCTGGGCACGGACCGTGCGTGGCCTTCGGGTAGACCCTTTTAAAAAGTGTTTTAAACCGTTCCGAACGATTCCGATTGCGTTCTAATCCCTTCCCCAACCTCATGAATTTATGTTATAGTACTATTGCCATGAAATTGACTGCGATTGATGTTAGTTAATGTTCCGAATCATGTTGACGTTATGAGATTGATTATGACTAAGTTAGGTTATCATAATGTTGAGTATGGGCGATACATTATGATGTGGACTAGGTAATGGATAGTAATAGGTTAAGTTAACCAAGTTAGTAGTACCGTGTGAGATCACCTAATGATAATATCATGTTAAGAATAATGCCATTGTTTTGTATAAGTTCATCGTTATGTTCAAGGATCATTGTTAAGTTCATGTTCAGGTATATTAAAATATATACATCAGTTTAGGGTGACGACCCTAGTTCAGTTTAGTGTGCTAGGGGAGGGGAAGTCATGAGCCTATGAACCTAGGCCCCATGAGGTTTGCCCACTAGCGATTAGTGGATTGGGTTCACCGGGAGCTTATTTTGCCAAGTGACCGGTGACATGCTAAAAACCATTGTTCATTGTTCATGTGTTGCCTCTTGTAACTGCTTAGGAGGGTTATGAGGACAACGTCTATGTTAGCCACATAGTCAGATATTAAGACTATGAATTATGAATCAAGAATAATGAATCAAGCATAATTGAACCAAGAGAGTTAGTAAGGGGTCTCGATAGAACTCACTGAGACAAGTTGTCTCACCCAACCCATGTTGTTGTTTTTCAGAGTTGCAGGCTAAGTTGAAGACGATGAGGCATGGTCATGGAGACGCTTGAGGAGTTGCTGACGCTGTTTATTTTGTTATGTTATGTATCTCAGTATTTTCATTCAGTATCTTAGATTGTACGATTGTACGACTTATGTTTATAAAGTTGTAAATCGCTTCCGCAGACTTTCTATTTTGGTACTGAACACTAGTTGAGTGGTGTAAGAACGCTTTTTGTATTTTATGTTAAGTTATGTAAGCGAACTTGATGGGTTTTTAGCATCCAGTATTAGTATGTGTTCAGTATTTAAAAAGGAAGTTACTCTGATGTATGCCAATAGTGCATTTCGGTGATTTCTACAAGTTAGAAATTATCGGGGTGTTATAATTGGTATCAGAGCAGTTCGACCTAGTCGGACTTAGAATCATGAGTCTCTTAAGTCCTCTAAGTGTAATTGCTCTTAATATGCTATTAGACATTGAGCCTGATCAACTCAATACTTTGTGCATATTTCGCAGAATCATGGCTGGTAGAGGTAGGGGAAGCGTCCCCGTCGACCCACACTTCTAGCCTTCTCGTTTCATTAGAACGCGCAACAGGAGCAGAGGGCTACAGACGCCGTATCGAAAGCAGTGAAGCATGGCTAGATGATGTTCCGCACGATGACGTTGAAGACTAGCTAGCTGCTTATGTTATTTCTAGTTTTAAGCACTTCGATTATATAACTTGTACTCGTACTTAAAGTTGTATATCAGTTTCCGCTTTATTTCTGTATTTGGATATTGAACTTTAGGAATGGGGCAAGGAAGTCTAACTATGGAACTTAAGTTATCTATGTACTTCTTTTTGATGTATTGAATTATGAGTGGTACTTTGACTTGTTTAGTCAAGGTTTTAGTATTGTTCAATGTCCACAAAACAGGAATAATACTTTGATGTATGCTATGAAAGTATATTCTGGTATATCCACTAGGTGTGATATATCGGGGTGTTACATTATGGTATCAGAGCAGTTCGACCTAGTCGGGCTTAGATTCGTTTTAGGGTTGTTTGTCCCTTGAGTAATTCTTCTATTTTGCTACTTATTATACTAAGAGACATTGAGACTGATCAACTTAATGCTTGGTGTATCGTTTGCAGAATTATGGCGGGAGGATCAAGGAACAATCAACCACTTGACCCACATTCTGCTTGGATGCAGAACGTGATAGAAAGGCAGCAAAAGATGATGGAAGACATGCTGCTAATGCAACAAAATGCTCAGGCTCAACCTCAGCAAGCTCATGAGCCACAAGTTAATCCAAGACAAATCTATTATGAATTTCTAAAGATGAAACCCTCCGAGTTCAGGGGAGGACCGGATGTCATGGAAGCCCAGCATTGGCTGGATGATATTGAGAAGATTTTTCTCACCAATCAAGTTACTGATGAAGATAAGCTGAGATTGGCGTCCCATATGCTGAAGGGGGAAGACAACAACTAGTGGACTAATGCTAGAGCCATATTGGAGACCATGGGAACTCCCCAGACTTGGGAGAATTTCAGGAAAACATTTCTGGAGCAATTCTTTCCAACGTCTATGAGGTTTGATAAGGAGAATGAGTTCTTAGCTCTCACCCAAGGAGGCTTAGCTGTGTGCCAGTACACAACTAAATTTGAAAAACTGTACCAATTTTGCGGTTTAGCTGGGTATGCTCCCAACGACAGATGGAAGACTGACAGGTATAAATTTGGGCAGAGAGACGACATTGCTCAAAGTCTAAGTTCTTTTGCGTGTAACAACTATGCAGCCATGGTGCAACAGGCTCATATTGTTGAGAGTGACTTGAAGAGATTATATGCGAGCCAAAAGGCATTTAAGCAGAACAAGAGGAATGTTGGATCATCTAATTCTCAGATGGGTCCCCGACACAACTCAACTAAAGGGAAGCAAGTGCAGTCGTCTGATTCCTGAAGATCCAACAAGTGTTCTACATGTGGGAAGCCCCACCAGGGTGAATGCCGCGTGAAATCAAATCTGTGTTTCTATTGTAAGAAGGAGGGCCACTATGTCCACGAGTGTCCGGAAAAGAAGAGAAAAGCGGTGGAGCAGCCTACTTCAACTTATGGAAGAGTCTATACATTGGATGCTTAGCAAGTCAAACCTTCAGACAATCTGCTAAGGGGTATGGGATCTCTTTTCTATAACTCTGTTAGTATTTTGTATGATTCAGGTGCAACACATTGTTTTATATCTCAAGTTTGTGTCGATCGGTTGGGATTGGCTTTAACTCCGTTGCCTCAACCAATCTCCATTAAACCTGCTACTGAGGATAGTGTTCAGACCCAAGCGTTATGTGAAAATTGTCTTCTATCCATTGGAGACAGAAATTTTGTGGTGGAATTTATTTTGTGGTGTCCTAGGGATGAGTTGGATGTCTGCCAACCATGTAACTATTGATTGCTTCAACCGGATTATCTGTTTTCCTTTCGAATCAGTGGAGTTACCACCGACCAGTTCTGAAGCGGTTATCTCATTCACTTCCGCAAGTCATTGTCTATTCCAAGGCGCAGAAGCTTACGTTATGATGTTATCTGCATTGACTGAAACAGGTTTAAATCTATCTTCTGTGCAAGTTGTTAATGAATTCCTAGATGTATTTCCAGATGATGTTTCTTCTTTACCTCCGGATCGTGAGGTAGAGTTATGTATAGAATTGGTTCCGGGCACAGGGCCAATTTTTATAGCTCCATATAGAATGTCTCTTTTAGAGCTTAAAGAGTTGAAAACCCAACTTGAGGAGTTGATTTCAAAACAATTTATCCGACCTAGTGCTTCGACATGGGGTGCTCCTGTATTGCTTGTCAAGAAGAAAGATGAGAGCATGAGGTTATACATTGATTATCGTCAGTTGAATAAGGTGACTATCAAGTTGCAACCCGTAGTCACTTAGTAGGGCTACGAGTTGAAAGAACATATTGTCACGTAGTCGCTTAGTAGGGCTACGAGTACAAAAGAATAAAGCTTAATGAACCGCTAGTGTTAGTAAGGGGTCTCGATAGGACTCACTGAGAAAATGTTTATCTCACCCTTTAATGTTTTCGTTTTTCAGAGAAATAGGGAAAATCGAAAGCAGTGAAGCATGGCTAGATGATGTTAGCTAGCTGCTTATGTTATTTCTAGTTTTAAGCACTTCGATTATATAATTTGTACTCGTACTTAATGTTGTATATCGGTTTCCGCTTTATTTTTGTATTTGGATATTGCACTTTAGGAATGAGGCGAGGTAGTCTAACTATGGAACTTAAGTTATCTATGTACTTCTTTTTGAAGTGTTGAATTATGAGTGGTACTTTGACTTGTTTAGTTAAGGTTTTAGTATTGTTCAATGTCCACAAAATAGGAATAATACTCTAATGTATGCTGTGAAAGTATATTCTGGTATATCCACTAGGTGTGATATATCGGGGTCGTCATCCCCGTAGTGTCTTTTATTCATAGCCATAGTGGTGTTCTCACTCGTTACTTTGTTTGATAAATTAAACATCGTTCAACTTAAACAATTATCGCGTAATCCAAACCTCATTATTTTCCAATCGTCAATCATTGTTACTAAAACCACTCATACAATAATTAAAAATAATCTTTTGTGCAAAGGTCATATCTCATGCCAATTCAGTTAAATACATTCACAATAGCATCTATTAGGTCAAAATAGTGTAGGGAAAGCATTAGTACCAATACAGAGCGATTTTTACATTATTTGAGAATGGTGACCAGAGGCAGACTTACGGTCCGTGCCACCAGGCGCACGGTCCGTGCCTCTGCGACAAATTTGAAATTTTGAACAATTTCACTCCGTTTGGATTCCCAGTCTTTCTCAAAAAATTTGTTTCATAAGGAGGCCCGGACCGCACGCCCTGAGGCCTGGTCCGTGCGTGTAACACCCCTTTTCTACCCGTTAATTTGTTTATAAAAATCAGAGTTTCAAAATTTCTTTTCATCGCAAAGGATGTTACACATACTTCAATAAAGCAACGCTTCTCAATAAAACAGCTCAAACACAATAATCATGCATCACGTAGCACGTCACTAAAGGAGAGTCTCAAAGCCACAGTTATCATCGCAAATAAAACTTAACGTCAATAAAACCAACTACGCAGCGGAATAACAAAATAAAACAGAATCGTCAACAGAGACATAACAACCGAAATCATTCATAAACATCAAGTTCGTCCCCCCCCCCCCCCCCCCCCCCGTGAGTGCTACGTATCAGAGCGTGACGACTCGACTCGAAGTAGTGAAGGTACCTAGTCCCTCACTCGTGATCACCTGCACGTTACCGCATGGGGGTAACATTCAAACAGAAGGGTGAGTCCAATTCAATCCATATAATAAATCACATGATAAGCAATAAGTCAAGTCACAGCTCTAAAATATCACATCACTACAATAACTCATCACTATGTCATGTAGGCATATGAAATGCAACCCACTCGCGGGCATATGCATGAGGTACCTTTTCACAAACGTCGCTTGGCCTTTATGGCCTCATCGTCACTTAGCCTTTTGGGCCTCAAAACGTCACTGGGTTTATGCATATGGGATGCATGAGACACTATAACATGCACCACGCACAAACACACAATCACGGTCAACTATGTGACCCGTCACTTACCAATTGCCAAATAAGAGGCACAGCACCTGTCAATTCACAATTATACACAACAACATCACTTAGCCTTTTTGGCCTCAAACGTCACTGGGTTTCATCGTCACTTATTCATATACATCATCAGTTCAAACAATAGCCACTGAGGGTAAAAACGTCATTTACTAGCAACCAAGGGCATCATCGTCATTTACACATCATTATCAACAACATTGGCCACTAAGGGCAAAAGGTCATTTAACTAGCCACCAAGGGCATCATCGTCATTTACACATCATTACCAACAATATTGGCCACTAAGGGCAAAAAGGTCATTTAAGTAGCCACCAAGGGCATCATCGTCAAGATCATCGTTTTTGACACTAAAACGTTAAAACTGTGGTCATACGCAAAAAGGGGAATTTTTAAAGGCACCAAAACGATCTTTCAATGTCAAAACAACGACCACCGGGAACAATTACTTGGGCGCCCAGCAACCTTCAGAAATTATAAGTTTTTATTTTTAAAAATGGGACACACAGATAGACAACTGAAAAAGCTTCCCAACACTTTTTGAAACGCTTAAAAAGGATGTCCGAGTCAAAAGTTATAGCGAAAACAGTTTTATAAAAAAAATTTGGGAACATCCTGAAAAATGGCGCCCTGGGCGCCCAGCGCCTGGCACCTGGCGCTCCGCGCCCAGCAACACGCAACACACACACGCACCGGCGCCCAGCGCCCGGCGCAACACACGCACACATGCACTGGCGCCCAGCGCCCAGCGCAACACACACACACAAACACAGGGAGCTTGGCGCCCATGGCGCCCTGCTACAGTAACTTCAGCATTTTCTTTTTCTACAAATTTTACATGATCCATCACCATACCAATTTACAACAATTCATGAGCACATATAAAATCATCAAAATCATCCCCAAACATCAAAATTCAGCAACATTCTCAAGCACACACATGGCGCCCTAGGCGCCCAAACACTAATAACGGATCTTTGAGCAACGAATTCATCAAACAACATGCTAATCGTAACAACAACAAGGAATCACGCATAATTTCATGTTCATGGATTAGATCTAATCTATTCCTACTTAAAACCTATCATACGAATTATTATAAAATTGATAGAACTCCCCTTACCTCGAATTCGAAGAGTAGAAGCTCTAGAGATAGTCACGAACAGAACCCAGCAACAAGATCACGTTCCTCTTTTCTCCTTGGAGTCGCGACTTCTCTTCTCTTCTTCTCCTCCCCTACGACGCTCTTCTCTTCTCCTTTCTCTCTTCTCAATTTCGCAAATGTCTAACAAAAAACCCTAGCCTCAATTGACTTGCCCCCTTCGCATATGACCTTGGATCATGGGCTTGGGCTTTTCACTTAAGCCCAAGTCTAGCTAATTGGCGCCTTCATCTCCTAATACCACCTACACATTTTAATATAATTTCTAATAATTAAATTATATCCAATTAATTAAATTAAATTCCTATATACTTAATTAAATAAATTAATTAAATATTTAGGGTGTTACAACTCTCCCGCACTTAGAATATTTCGTCCTCGAAATTTACCTGATGAAACAACTCTGGGTAGGACTCCCGCATCTTGCTGTCTAGCTCCCAGGTCATACTCTCACCAGCAGCTCCTAGCCAAACCACTTTCACTAATGCAATCTCTTTGCCTCTAAGCACTTTCACTTCACGATCCTCAATCCGTACGGGCATCGTCTCCACAGTGAGATTATCCCGCCCCTCTACATCATCCATATGGATCACATGAGATGGATCCGAAACATACTTCCGAAGTTGCGACACATGAAACACGTCGTGCAAATTCGAAAGATTCGGCGGTAAAGCCACCCTATAAGCCACATTCCCGATTCTCTCAGAAATCTGATAAGGACCAACAAAGCGAGGAGTGAGCTTCTTCGATTTCAACGCTCGACCAACACCGGTAATAGGAGAAACCCTCAAGAACACATGCTCACCCTCCTGAAACTCTAAATCCTTCCTCCGCTTGTCATGATAACTCTTCTGACGACTCTGCGAAGCCTTCATCTTTTCACGGATCATCTTGATCTTCTCTGTAGTCTCCCGGACAATCTCCGGTCCCAATACTACACTCTCTCGCGACTCATACCAACACAATGGCGTTCTACACTTTCGACCATACAATGCTTCAAACGGTGCCATCCCGATGCTGGAATGGTAACTGTTGTTATAGGTAAACTCAATCAACGCCAGGTAGGAATCCCATGAACCCCGTTGTTCCAATACACAAGCCCTCCACAAATCTTCTAACGACTGAATTGTCCTCTCTGACTGACCATCTGTCTGAGGATGATACGCCGAACTCATTTTCAACTTTGAACCCAATTCCTTCTGCAGACCCGTCCAAAACTCAGAAGTGAACCTCGGATCCCTATCTGACACAATACTCTTCGGAACACCGTGCAACTTCACAATTTCTTTGACATAGACCTCTGCCAACCTCGACACCGGATAAATGATATTAATAGGAACAAAGTGAGCAGACTTCGTTAACCTATCAACGATCACCCAAATAGCGTCATGACCCCTAACTGTATTCGGCAATCCAGTCACAAAGTCCATCACAATGCTATCCCACTTCCACTCTGGAACTTCCAACGGTTGCATCAACCCCGCAGGCTTCTGATGCTCAACCTTCGATTTCTGACAGGTCAAACAGGCATACACAAATTGCGCCACATCTCTCTTCATACCATACCACCAAAACATCTTTTTCAGATCTTTATACATTTTCGTCGCTCCAGGATGGATACTCAACTTGCTACGGTGACCCTCCTCCAAAATTGCTTTTCTCATCTCTGCATCATCCGGAACACAGATCCTACCCCGGAACCTCAACACACCACGAGAATCCAATTTGAAATCTTCATCTTCAGATTGACCAACCCCATTAATTAAATCTACCAACTTGACATCTGACTTTCGAGCCTCTCTGATGCTGCCCAGAAAGTCATTATCGATCTTTAACATTCCCAGCTTGATACTGCGAGGTGTCATTTTACAAACCAAACTCAAATCTCTGAATTCCTCAATCAACTCAAATTCTTTCACCATCATTGCCGACATATGCAAAGACTTCCTGCTTAAAGCATCAGCCACGACATTAGCTTTGCCGGGATGATAATTCAAACCAAAGTCATAATCCTTCAAGAGCTCTAACCACCGACGCTGTCTCATATTCAATTCTTTCTGATCGAACAGATACTTTAGACTCTTATGATCACTGAACACCTCAAACCTCGAACCATAAAGGTAGTGCCTCCAAATCTTAAGCACAAATACCACAGCAGCCAATTCCAAATCATGCGTAGGGTAATTTTTCTCATGAACCCGCAACTGCCTCGACGCATACGCAACGACTTTCCCATTTTGCATCAGCACACCACCAAGACCCATCTTCGAAGCGTCACAATATACAACATACGGTTCCTTCGGATTAGGCAACGTCAAAACAGGCGACGTTGTCAATCTCTTTTTCAGTTCCATAGAACTTTCCTCACACCGAGCATCCCAAACGAAAACTTTACCCTTACAAGTCAACTGAGTCAACGGAAGGGCCAACTTGGAAAAACCCTCGATGAACCTCCTGTAGTACCCAGCCAAACCCAAAAAGCTTCTAATCTCTGTTGCGGACTTCGGAGCCTCCCACTCCAACACTGCTTCCACTTTTGCCGGATCAACCGCAATACCATTACCGAAAATCACGTGCCCAAGGAAACTCACCTCTTTCAGCCAGAACTCACACTTTGATAACTTAGCATACAACTTTTTCTCTTTCAGAACTTCCAATACTGTCTTCAGGTGCTCAGCATGCTCTTCCTCCGACTTAGAATAAACTAGAATGTCATCTATGAAGATCACCACAAACCGATCTAGGTAATTATGGAAAATACGATTCATATATTCCATAAATACACCAGGTGCATTGGTCACACCGAACGGCATCACTGAATATTCATAATGCCCATACCTTGTCCTGAACGCTGTCTTCTGAACATTCTCATCCTTCACTTTAATCTGATGATATCCGGACCTCAAATCAATTTTGCTGAAAACACGGGCACCCACTAACTGATCCATCAAATCGTCGATCCTCGGAAGCGGATACTTGTTCTTGATAGTTACCTTTTTCAACTGACGATAGTCCACACATAACCTCATACTCCCATCCTTCTTCTTTACCAACAATACCGGAGCTCCCCACGGTGATACACTCGGTCTCACAAACTTTTTCTCAAGCAATTCTTCGAGTTGCGTCTTCAACTCAGACAATTCCGACGCCGACATCCTGTACGGTGCCATAGACACAGGCCTCGTACCAGGTACAAGATCAATCGAAAACTCAACTTCCCTTTCCGGCGGCACACCCGGAATTTCATCAGGAAAAACCTCAGGAAACTCGCGTACCACTTGCAGTTCTTCAATAACAGCCTGACTCTCAGCAGACAATGATGCCATCAACGAAAATAGCTGAACTCCTTCTTTCCTCAACTTCTTCAACTGTTCAGCAGAAAACAAAACAGATTCTTCTTCCCCGCAACTAACCGACTTGCTACGACAGTTGATATGAATGTGGTTATTCTCTAACCAGTCCATGCCCAAGATTACATCCTGACCTCTCAACGGCAAGCAAACAAAATTCACAACAAAGTCCCTGCCGAAGATCGACACGGGACACTGAGAACACACTTGGGAAGTAATCACCGACCCCTTCGCAGGAGTATCGACAACCATATCCCCACACATAGCAGATAAAACAAGACCCAATCTTTTACAACAGTCAACAGATATAAAGCAATGGGTAGCACCAGTATCAATAAGAGATTTCAGAGAAGTACCGTTAATAAAACACGTACCTCTAATCAGACCATCCTTCTCATCAGGCTCCTCTCCTGCCAATGCAAACACTTTCCCGCTGGACCTTTCCTTCTTCGGCTTTGTACACTTTGTACTAATGTGCCCAGATTCACCACAGTTGAAGCACACAACATCCTTGACCTTACACTCGGCAGCCATATGACCCTTTTTACCACAACGGTAGCAAACCCTCTCATCAGACCTGCATGTAGTACTCTTGTGGCCAGGTTTGCCACACTTAAAGCAGACAATGCTAGCAGGAGCATCTCCCCCACTAGAATTTTTACCCCCAGCAGACCTCTGATAACTCTTACCCGCAGGGAACCTCATACGGCTTGCTTCGACTCTGAAACTTACCCTTTTTCTCAGACGTAGGTTTGTAAATAGCAGTACTATCCTCCTCAAAGATTCTACAACTGTCAACAAGATCAACGAACACACGGATCTTCTGGTAACCAATGGCCTTTTTGATATCAGGCCTCAACCCATTCTCGAACTTGATACATTTTGAGAACTCAGCTGTAGCCTCACTATAGTGTGGATAGAATTTTGCCAGTTCCACAAACTTCGCCGCATACGCAATCACAGACATACCACCCTGCTTCAGTTCCAGGAACTCTATCTCTTTCTTTCCTCGGACGTCTTCAGGAAAATATTTTCTTAGAAATTCCCTGCTGAATACCTCCTAAGTAATCTCTTCCTGCACAGCCTCCAACCTGTGCCTAGTAGCCAACCACCAGTCGTCGGCCTCCTCGGCTAACATGTGGGTACCAAAACGGACCTTCTGCTCAACAGTGCAGTCCATCACCCTGAAAATCCTCTCGATCTCTTTCAACCAAGCCATAGCACCATCTGGATCATATTTTCCCTTAAAGCTGGGCGGATTCTCTCTCTTGAAAGTAGTCAGACTCCGAAAACCAGCATTCTCTCCAGCATTATGCTGATTCTGCACAGCGTGAGCCATAGCTTGCAATGCAGCAGCAAGAGCAGCGTCGTTCCTCCCTGCCATTTCGAACTATCACTGCAGTAAAAACCAAAAATTCAGAACTAATCTATTGTCATAAGACACTATGACAGGACAACATTGGCCGGACAGACCGAACCGCTCTGATACCACTAATGTAACACCCCTTTTCTACCCGTTAATTTGTTTATAAAAATCAGAGTTTCAAAATTTCTTTTCATCGCAAAGGATGTTACACATAATTCAATAAAACAACGCTTCTCAATAAAACAGCTCAAACACAATAATCATGCATCACGTAGCACGTCACTAAAGGAGAGTCTCAAAACCACAGTTATCATTGCAAATAAAACTTAACGTCAATAAAACGAACTACGCAGCGGAATAACAAAATAAAACAGAATCGTCAACAGAGACATAACAACCGAAATCATTCATAAACATCAAGTTCGTCCCCCCCCCCCCCCCCTGAGTGCTACGTATCCGAGCGTGACGACTCGACTCGAAGTAGTGAAGGTACCTAGTCCTTCACTCGTGATCACCTGCACGTTACCGCATGGGGGTAACATTCAAACAGAAGGGTGAGTCCAATTCAATCCATATAATAAATCACATGATAAGCAATAAGTCAAGTCACAGCTCTAAAATAATCACATCACAATCATCAATCACATCACTACAATAACTCATCACTATGTCATGTAGGCATATGAAATGCAACCCACTCGCGGGCATATGCATGAGGTACCTTTACACAAACGTCGCTTAGCCTTTATGGCCTCATCATCACTTAGCCTTTTGGGCCTCAAAACGTCACTGGGTTTATGCATATGGGATGCATGAGACACTATAACATGCACCACGCACAAACACACAATCACGGTCAACTATGTGACCCGTCACTTACCAATTGCCAAATAAGAGGCACAGCACCTGTCAATTCACAATTATACACAACAACATCACTTAGCCTTTTTGGCCTCAAACGTCACTGGGTTTCATCGTCACTTATTCATATACATCATCAGTTCAAACAATAGCCACTGAGGGTAAAAACGTCATTTACTAGCCACCAAGGGCATCATCATCATTTACACATCATTATCAACAACATTGGCCACTAAGGGCAAAAGGTCATTTAACTAGCCACCAAGGGCATCATCGTCATTTACACATCATTACCAACAATATTGGCCACTAAGGGCAAAAAGGTCATTTAACTAGCTACCAAGGGCATCATCGTCAAGATCATCGTTTTTGACACTAAAACGTTAAAACTGTGGTCATACGCAAAAAGGGGAATTTTTAAAGGCACCAAAACGATCTTTCAATGTCACAACAACGACCACCGGAAACAGCCACTTGGGCGCCCAGCAACCTTCAGAAATTATAAGTTTTTATTTTTAAAAATGGGACACACAGATAGACAACTGAAAAAGCTTCCCAACACTTTTTGAAACGCTTAAAACGGATGTCCGAGTCAAAAGTTATAGCGAAAACAGTTTTATAAAAAAAATTTGGGAACATCCTGAAAAATGGCGCCCTGGGCGCCCAGCGCCTGGCACCTGGCGCCCAGCGCCGAGCAACACGCAACACACACACGCACTGGCGCCCAGCGCAACACACGCACACATGCACTGGCGCCCAGCGCCCAGCGCCTGGCACCCAGCGCCCAGCGCAACACACGCACACACGCACTGGCGCCCAGCGCAACACACGCACACACGCACTGGCGCCCAGCGCCCAGCGCAACACACACACACACACAGGGAGCTTGGCGCCCATGGCGCCCTGCTACAGTAACTTCAGCATTTTCTTTTTCTTCAAATTTTACATGATCCATCACCATACCAATTTACAACAATTCATGAGCACATATAAAATCATCAAAATCATCCCCCAAACATCAAAATTCAGCAACATTCTCAAGCACACACATGGCGCCCTAGGCGCCCAAACACTAATAACGGATCTTTGAGCAACGAATTCATCAAACAACATGCTAATCGTAACAACAACAAGGAATCACGCATAATTTCATGTTCATGGATTAGATCTAAGCTATTCCTACTTAATACCTATCATACGAATTATTATAAAAATTGATAGAACTCCCCTTACCTCGAATTCGAAGAGTAGAAGCTCTAGAGATAGTCACGAACAGAACCCAGCAACAAGATCACGTTCCTCTTTTCTCCTTGGAGTCGCGACTTCTCTTCTCTTCTTCTCCTCCCCTACGGCGCTCTTCTCTTCTCCTTTCTCTCTTCTCAATTTTGAAAATGTCTAACAAAAAACCCTAGCCTCAATTGACTTGCCCCCTTCGCATATGACCTTGGATCATGGGCTTGGGCTTTTCACTTAAGCCCAAGTCTAGCTAATTGGCGCCTTCATCTCCTAATACCACCTACACATTTTATTATAATTTCTAATAATTAAATTATATCCAATTAATTAAATTAAATTCCTAAATACTTAATTAAATAAATTAATTAAATATTTAGGGTGTTACAGTGCGCCTGCCTCTGGTACCCGGATTTAAATCCTTTAATCTCCATTCCTTTTGGTTCTAACTCCACTCCAATCCCTTCCTTAATCCATCCAAAGGTAATTGAATCATGTATGGGACATTCACATGTGTGTTTTATATTGATGGAGCTTTGAATATACGGTAATCACATTGAGTTTAATGATATGTGACAGAGTGAGGATAAACAAAGAGGTTAATTAAATGCCTAATATACGAGGGGGCTGGCGATCCCAAGAGGTAATTAGCATACTTGGAATTGGAGGTCATGACTCCTGAGTTCAAGGCCCTAGCATTACTCGGGCAAGGCCGAGTTGGGGTTCTCTGCTGAAACTGGCGTTGTTCTGTCTTCTTTTGGATTATGCTAAAGACGAAAAGAGGTAAAGAGGCTAAGAGGAACGATAGGACTATGCAAAACTTCGAGAGGAAAGGTGAGGGGCCGCGAAGAAACTCATTGAGATTGTATCTAATTGTTTTATTATGTGGTGTTTTCAGGTGGACAGGGTAAAGCAAAGCAAACCAAGGAGAAGTAGCCGCTGAAGTAGTTGCTTATGTTTAGAGGGGGCTCCCTTTCCTCGGATCTGATCTCCTCTGTGACGTCCACGACCTCTCCCCCGAGGCGTTGATGGTCGGATCTCCCTGTTGGTGGATCTGCGCGCTTTTGGAGGTACTATGGAGTGCTTCTGTTCGCGGTGGTTTGTGGCTCTGTTCGCGCAGGGGTTGGTTCTGATGCGGTGTTTTGCGGTGTTTCGCGGTGGTTCACGGTGGTATGTCTGATGTTCGCAATGGTGGCTGTCGTTTCGGACTTTGGACACGCAGTCGCCTCCTCTCCTTTTGTCGTGGGCACTCCTCCCTGTCGCTCGCGGTTTTGCTTGATTGTGCCACGGTGTTGGCCGGGGGCGCAAGGCCGCGGTGGTGGCTGGTGGCTCGGCTACCTCGATCAAGCTAGGTGTTGTCGCGGTGTTGGCCGGTAGCACGACTTCGCGATGGTGGCTGGAGTCACGGCGCCGGATGTCTGGGGGTGTGCTGTCGGTGGGTGCTGATTCGATAGTTTGTACCTTGTCGGACGCCAGATTACAGTTTGCAGATCGCCGAGCTCCTCCCTTTGCCTTCTGCTTCTTTGCCCCCTCCCAATCGTCTCCGGGCCTCCACCTCTAACCTCGATGCTTTGTGATGTGCTTAATGTGAGGATAGCGAGGTGATGCAGGCTTTTGTGGTTTGGAGTGTGAGTTCAGGAGGTGGTGGGTGGAGGTTGTGTGGGGACTCTCAGGTGTTGCCCTGCCTCCTTTCGGGTTTTCTGTTCGCCTTAGAATTGCTTCCATTAGAGTTCTATGGTTGTTTATTTTAGAGGCCTTGTTGGGCATTCTATTATTGTCCTTATTACCAAGGGTTTTGGTCTAGTCCCCCCTTGTGCTTTTTATATCTCTCTTTATTTTATCAATAAATTCGGGCTGACTGTCTGTTTGATTAAAAAAAAAAGTAAAGAGAAGTAGCTGCTGAAGTAGTTGCTTATGTTTAGAGAGATCCGCTCGGATCAAGTTTATGTTTGCTTAGTGTTTCCCCTAGTATAATGTTGTATATATGTAAAGCTATATACTATGAGACAGTTGTGTTTTTTTAGTTAAGGTACGATGTAACCGCGTTTGGATTTGAATCAAGGTTTTGTCTTCGGACTCATGTACTAAGGATTCTGTAACACCCTAATATTTCTATCAAGTAGAAATGCTAAGATGCACGAAATGGCATACATCAGAGTAATATTTCCTGTTTAGATATTGAACACAACAAATAGTTTACTCGATGTTTAACATCAAACAGTCTAACATTCCATAAACTTAATTAAAACCATATTGGTTCCATGTCTTTCAATGTCTTCATAACCTAGTGTTCAGTACCATCACAAGAAAAAGCGGAAACGATTACATAACTTAAATAAATTCAAGTCATATTATCGAATTACAAAGACAACAAGGGAATTCATATCAAAGATAAAAGAACTAAGTCTTCTAACTTCTCCTCAAGCACGTCACCTACTCGTGCCTCGTCGCTTTCTTCTTTCCCTGTTTCTCTGTAAAAACAACAACATATAAAGGGTGAGATAAACATTATCTCAGTGAGTCCTACCGTAACCCCTCACAATTCGGTCCATTTATTCCTTTTTCCTTTAATCGTAGTCCATATAGGGTCTACGTGCATATATCTTTTCCTTTCATGCCATAGTACATCTTCGGCAATGACCACGCCTTTACCGTCGAACCTCTCCACTAGCTTACACTAGCTTCAAACCTCTGAGGCCTAGGGTCTGGGGCTCATGACTTCCCCTCCCCTAGTATCCTAATCTACTGGGTCGTCACCCATCCTTTGATATAATTTATATATCCACCCGCATTGGGCCGTCTATTGTATTCAATATAATTTATATATTTGAACCTTAGCAGTCTTTGATGAAATTATTTATTCATCCCTTTTCAATTACATGCCATTCATGTTAATACATAAACATAACTTAATGAAAATGTAGTTCCATAACCTTAAACATAACCCATGTCCTCTCGCGTATACTACGTTACGGTTTTTGGAACAATTATGACTTCCGAAAACAATTCATTTTAAAGCTTGCAATCATGTTCAAAAACAGAGTATCAATGGTTCCATAACATGAGGGATGGTTGGGAAGAAGATTAGAAGAGATTTGGAATCGAAAGGAGCGACGAAATGAATTATGGTAGCCGGGAACAGAAAAACTAGCACGACCCGTGCCATACCTAGCACGACTCGTGCTGCCTGGAAATGTAATTCCAGTTAACCAGAAAGGTTGGCACGACCCGTGCTAAGGGTAGCACGACCCGTGCTGCCTGTAGCAGAGTCACAATTCGCTTATTTCGTTCCGTTTCGCTTTTCCTATTGCATCCAATCCAAAACCCAATCTTAATCCAACATAAACACAGATAATCTCAAGCAATATTCCATTCAATACAGTCCATACAATCACATACAAAATTTCGATAAAAACCGTAAATCGTTATTTTTCCGAAAACGGTTTTCGACTTTTAAAACTTTTCGAAACGAAATCAACTTCAAAACCGATCATATGACAATCATTTCAGAAATACAAAATGATACTAAGCGTGAGTAGAACTCACCGTTTCGACGAACTTGCGAGAAATCACGTTTTCACACGAAACGACTGAACCGTAACCTCTCGAACAATCCTCGTATTCGTCCAAACCGCTTCAAAGTCGACACCTGCAGCTCCTATCTCGAAGCCTAGGCTTCTTTGCTACTGAGATGGCTTTTAAAATGATCCTAACCACAATGTAGCTTCAAGGGGTTGCTGAGGATTTCTCCCAAGGTTCCAAAGAACACATGCAAGGCTTCAAGAAGATGAAAACTCACTTTGAGCTTCAAAATTCAAAAATGGGTATCATGAGAAAGGAAATCGAAAATGGAGAAGAATGGTGTGTAGAACACTTACATGCCCTTAGAATTTGAAGAGAACCCTCCTCCTTTCTCTTCCTCTCACTTCGCCACTCTCCTCCTCTCTCTATGTTCTATCTCTCTCTTTGTCTGGTTCAGCCACTTAATGGGTTGTTATTTGGAAGTGAGGAAAGAATAAGTGTTTTCAGTTGGAGGTTAATGGGAAGGCGAAATGACTAAAATGCCCTCTTTACTCTAATTCTCACTTAACTTAATTCCTACCTCAAAACAATCACGTAATTCATACTATTAGCAACTAAATGTTGCTTTCACTCTTTTAACATATCCATGGCTTGAATTATTATTTTATCGAATAACAATTCGCTAGTTAATTTCATAAAACGAAATTAACCAAAATTAGGGATGTTACAATCACCCCAAATTTTAAAATTTTGTCCTTAAAATTGAACAAAACATACCTTATGAAAATAGATACGGATATCTAGTCCGCATGTCGTCGTCCAATTCCCACGTAGCTTCTTCGATAGAAAATCCATCCCAAACCACTTTGACAATGGGAATTGTAACACCCCAATTTTTCTAACGTGTAGATACATTGAAATGCACAGCTCAGCAATAATCAGAGGACACAATCCCTGCCACTTTTTGCTCAAATATATCCTTAGCCATTTACCGACCGTGCAATAGCCACAATCTCGGTATTAACTAATAATTCGGTGAACACGGTGCTACATTTTTTATTACACGAGTGTTTGGTTTCACACCAACCTTGCCAAACTCAAGTCTACGACAAACTTTTTGTAAAATTTGTTTGTATGGACGTGAAAGCTAGAACATAGCTACTTTTCAATTCTCGCTTTCTGACAAGCCTTTTGGTTAGTCCGTATCAATAAAATTTAAATTACCGAAAAAATGGCTATTTTTCCATTCCTAGTTCGCATCCAAATTGACGTGTCCCCAAACATTGTTTAATTATTAGTATCATCATTAATCAGTTTTATATTTGATACAGTGCTAAAAAATTTATATTTAATTTAATATTAGATACAACCACTAATAAATTAAATTTATTAATAAAATAATATTTTCAAAGAGTAATGCAATGATTAAATTTATTAATAAGAGTAAGTGAAATATAATAAATAATAAATTAAATTCATTTATATTAGTTCTTATGGCTCAGCTCTAATATGAAATAAAATATTGTTTAATATTTGATATTTATTTATCTCAGTACAATTTAATATTTTATGAACCAAAAGCACTATTTTAATTATTTTTTTAATTAATATAACAATTTGAATTTTAATATGCACTATATACGAATTATAATAGATAATTATTTCGTCAATAGGAATGACACAATAATAGTGACAAAACAAAATAAATGCATCTTGGGATAATCTTTGGTCTATCAAATCTATCTTGAGAGGGTTCGAATTGGTAAAGTTGCAAGCTCAAAGAGGGTTACCAAATTTTACCGAAGATAGTGATGGAATTATTTGCTTCAACGGTAGAATTTGTGTGCCGAAGGATGATGACGTGAAAAGGCAAGTGTTGGAGGAGGCACATCGGAGTCAGTATTCCTTACATCCTGGATCTACCAAGATGTATCGGGATTTGAAACAGATGTACTGGCGGCCAGGGATGAAAGTAGAGATTGTAGAATATGTGTCTCGATGCCTAACTTGTCAAAGGTTCAAGGCAGAGCACCAGAAGCCTGCTGGTCAGTTGCAGCCGTTGAATGTGCTAGTATGGAAATGGGAAGATATTTCTATGGACTTTGTCATGGGATTTCCAAGGCCCAAGCCGGTAACGATTCCATCTGGGTTGTTGTGGATCGTCTAACCAAATCAACTCATTTCATTTCTGTTCATTCGAACAGTAAGGTTTCCCAGTTAGCAGAGGAATATCTGAAGAATATAGTAAGGTTGCATGGAGTTCCTACATGTATTGTGTCATATCGCGATCCAAAGTTCACTTCTCGATTTTGGAAAGCTTTAAACCAAGCTTTGGGAACCAAGGTGTTTGTTAACACCGCTTATCATCTGCAGACAGATGGTCAGACTGAGAGGACTATTCAGACATTAGAGGATATGCTTCGGGCATGTGTGCTTGATAACGGAAGAAAATGGGAGGATCATCTTCCATTGGTGGAGTTTGCTTATAACAATAGCTATCATTCCAGTATTGGAGTGGCTCCATTTGAAGCCCTGTATGGGAGGAAGTGCAGAACACCACTGTATTGGTGGGATGTCGGTGAAGATCGATTGTTAGGGCCCGATTTGGTTCGTGAGACAACCGAAAAGATTCGGCAAATAAGAGAAAGAATGAAGGCTGCCCAGTGTAGGCAGAAAAGTTATGCGGATAAGAGAAGAAGACCACTAGAGTTTGAATCTGGTGATCATGTGTTTTTGAGAGTTTCTCCAACAATTGGTACCGGTAGTGCATTGCGGGCGAAGAAACTCAGTCCTCGGTATATTGGACCCTTCCAAATTATCGAGCGAATTGGGCTAGCAGCTTACCGTATTGCCTTACCCCCAGCTTTGTCCAATCTTCATGATGTATTCCATGTGTCTCAGCAAAGGAAATTCATTTCCGATCCGAGTCAACTGTTGATTTTCGAGACGATTGACCTTATGCCGGATTTGTCTTTTCAACCTCATCCTAGTTACATCATGGAACATGGCGAGAAGACTCTTCGGACGAGGACAATTCCTGTAATATCCCTAGTTTTTAAAATACTGAAATTACGAATATTACGAGTAATTTATACTTCGAGTGAAATAATAAGTCGTGACTCGGATATGGGATAGTCGAGGATACAACATTAGAGGATAAATCGTAGGATTTAAAAGATATTAGTATCTAAACTATGGACTAATGGCTTAAAGAAGGAGTTTAAGCTAAGGGGCATTTAGGTCTTTTCCTTTTTATTTTTAAACACCTCAGCCTTCATGACATTCTGACTTCCACTCTATCTCACTTAAGTGGTATTCAGAATTGCAAAAGGGGGAAAAGAAGGGAAGTGAGGTCGAGAGAGAGAGTGGAGGCCAAAAGGGAGAGAAGAAGGAAGGGGAGGGAGGATCAACCAAATTCTTCAATGCATGTGAGTAGTCTCTTCTCCTTTCCACTCCATTTTTCGTTCTCTTTCCATTGATCCAAGTTTCAGCCTCCCATTCTGATCCTAACTCATTCGGCCATGGATGCAGCTTGAAGCTCAAACATTGACCAAAGCTTTATGTTGTTGGCTTGAATGTTAAATTGGAGCTAATCACTGGAAATAGGAGCTTGGCATGGTGTATATTGCACGAAATTCACCATCAAAGGGTTAGAGTTAAGTTTTTGGTTGCTGGTTCAGAGAGTTGGAGCTCAAATTCGTGGTTACAAATGGTTGAGGTTGAAGATACAAGTTCAACATAAATTCTGCACGAAACCCGTTTGGACTATCTTCAGTGTTTACCTTATATCTCTTTGTACAAACCTCATCTGAATGTGCTTTTTGCTTATTCAGAAACTAGACAGGAAATGCTTCAAGATGGACACAAGAACCATCTGATTGCATTAGGAATGGAGGGAGATATTGTGTCCACAAGTTTCGTTTCTAAATCAGACACAATGTTGACCCAGTCCCCTTGTTTTCGTTATAACTCTCTGAATAGTGGTTGCATGCGTTTGAAACTTCAACCCTCAGAAACTAGACAAAATTCTCTACACAATTGGCACTGGTTTGAGGGATTTTGGTTACGAATTGACCTAGATACACTTGTTGCAAATCTGTACGCTGATGCTGTAAAACGGAAATGGAGCTCGAAATGTCGGTTCCTCGAATTTGGGTTCGAGTCGTCAAGGGTTCGAGAGACATCGATTCCATAGACCGGAGAGTAATTCAGTAGCAACAAAAGTGCTTGAGTTGCTGATTCGAATCGGGCAGAGTGGAGCCTTCGTTTGAAGCGGTTTGAACCACAGCGGGGACTCTTCGAGCGGTTTTGATTGGTAGTTCAAGTGAAAAGCCAATTCTCGGGGATTCGTCAAATCGGTGAGTTTTACTCACGATTAGGGTTTTGATTATTGATTTTGAACTAATGGAAATTTTGGTTCAGTGGTTGTTTTCATTTCGAAAGGATTTGAGTCGAGAAACCGTTTTATTGGAAAATAGTGTTTTACGGTTTTATAAAAATATATATATGTTATATTGATTTTGATTTTGATTTTGGTCATGTGGTTAATTAAACAGGTGTTATGGGCTTAGTCCATTTTTGATAAGTTATTTAAATCATATGAGACATTTTATTTAGTGATGAATGTGTGACATCCTTTTTCGAGTTATGAATCAAATTTTTGTAAACTCATATTTTGTTAAATAATTACCAGGGTAGAAAAGGGGTGTTACATTAGTGGTATCAAAGCAAAAGTTCGGTCTATCCGGCCAAGTTGTCCAGTCGTCGTGTCAATTGACAATGGTGTGTTGTCAATTATATCTAACTGTTGGTTGTTTTGCAGCAAGTGAGTTGAAATGGCTGGGAGGAATGATACTGCAATTGCTGCTGCTCTAGCTGCTAAGGCGCAGGCTGTTCAGAATCAGCAGAATGCTGGTGGTGAGAATGCTGGGACTCGCAGTCTGGCGACATTTCAGAGAGAGAATCCGCCCACGTTCCAGGGCAAGTATGATCCCGATGGTGCTTTGGCTTGGTTGAAAGAAATGGAGAGGATTTTCCGAGTGATGGATTGTACCCAAGCGCAGAAGGTCCGCTATGGTACGCATATGCTAGCCGAGGAAGCTGATGATTGGTGGTTAGAGACGAGGCAGAGGTTGGAGGCTGCTAATGAAGAGATTACCTGGGAAGTGTTCAGCAGAGAGTTTAACCGTAAGTACTATCCTGAAGATGTCCGAGGGAAGAAAGAGATTGAGTTTCTGGAGCTAAAACAGGGGAGTAAGTCTGTATCTGAGTATGCTGCAAAGTTCGTGGAGCTAGCAAAGTTCTATCCGCATTACACTGGAGCTAATGCTGAGTTTTCTAAGTGTATCAAGTTTGAGAATGGTTTGAGGCCCGAGATCAAGAAGGCAATCGGATATCAGAAGATCCGTGTCTTTGCTGACTTGATCGACAGTTGCAGAATTTTTGAGGAGGATAGTAATGCTCACTACAAGATTGTGAGTGATAAGAGGAACAAGTTTCAAGGTCGTAGTAAGCCATATGAAGCCTTTGCGGGCAAGGGTAAGCAGAGAGCTGATGCTGGTAAGAGGACTAGTGGGGGAGATGCCCCTGCTAGCATTGTGTGTTTTAAGTGTGGCAAGCCTGGCCACAAGAGTTTCATGTGCAAAAGCGACGTGAAGAAGTGTTTCAAGTGCGGTAAGGAAGGTCATGTGGTCTCTGAATGTGAGCGCAAGGCAGTGGTCTGCTACAACTGTGGTGAAGAGGGGCATATCAGTACTCAGTGTCTGAAGCCGAAGAAAGAGAGGTCCAGTGGAAAAGTGTTTGCTTTAGCAGGTGAAGAGCCTACTGAAGATGATGGACTCATTAGAGGTACGTGCTTCATTAATGGTACTCCTTTAAAGTCTATTGTTGATACGGGTGCCACTTATTGTTTTATTGCTGCTGAATGTTGTAAGAGGTTGAATCTTGTTTTGTCTGCTATGAATGGAGAGATGGCTGTCGATACTCCAGCTAAGGGGTCGGTAACTACCTCTCTAGTGTGTTCTCAATGTCCCTTGTCGATCTTCGACAGAGACTTTGTTGTGGACTTTGATTGTTTGCCGCTGAAGGGATTAGATGTAATTCTGGGCATGAACTGGTTGGAGCATAACCATGTTCGCATTGATTGTCGTCGCAAGTGTGTGAGCTTCAGAGAGGAAGAGTCTAGTTTGTTATCTGCTAGTCAGTTGCGGAAGTTAGCAAAGGAGGGAGTTCAGTTATTCTCGCTGATGGCATCGCTGTCTGCTGAGAATCAAGCTATCATTAAAGAGTTGCAGGTGGTGCGCGAATTTCCTGAAGTCTTTCCTGATGAGATTCCTACTGTACCGCCTGAGAGGGAAGTGGAGTTTTCTATTGATCTTGTACCCGGTACGAGGCCTGTGTCTATGGCACCGTACAGGATGTCTGCGTCAGAATTGTCTGAGTTGAAGAAGCAACTTGAAGATCTGCTTGAGAAGAAGTTTATTAGGCCGAGTGTATCGCCATGGGGAGCTCATGTGTTGCTGGTGAAGAAGAAGGATGGAAGCATGAGGTTATGTGTTGATTATAGGCAGCTGAATAAGGTGACTATTAAGAACAAGTATCCACTGCCAAGGATAGACGATTTGATGGATCAGTTAGTGGGTGCTCGAGTGTTCAGCAAGGTTGATTTGAGATCAGGTTATCATCAGATCAAGGTGAAGGATGAAGATGTTCAGAAGACTGCTTTCAGGACGCGTTATGGGCATTATGAGTATTCGGTGATGCCGTTCGGTGTCACTAACGTGCCGGGTGTATTTATGGAGTACATGAATCGTATATTCCATACTTACTTGGATCAGTTCGTGGTTGTGTTCATTGACGACATCCTGATTTATTCGAAGTCGGAAGAAGAGCATGCGGAGCATTTGAGATTAGTATTGGAGGTCCTGAAAGAGAAGAGGCTGTATGCAAAATTATCTAAGTGTGAATTCTGGTTGTTAGAAGTAAGTTTTCTGGGTCATATCATTTCTGGTAATGGTATTGCTGTAGATCTGTCTAAGGTTGATGCCGTGATGCAGTGGGAAAGTCCGAAGTCAGCTACGGAGATTAGAAGCTTCTTAGGATTGGCTGGTTACTACAGAAGGTTCATCGAAGGTTTTTCTAAGTTGGCCCTTCCGTTGACGCAGTTGACTTGTAAGAGTAAAGCTTTTGTGTGGGATGCTCGTTGTGAGGAAAGTTTCCTTAAGTTGGCCCTTCCTGTTTTGACGTTGCCAAATCCGAGAGAGCCGTTCGTAGTGTATTGTGATGCTTCGAAGATGGGTCTAGGTGGTGTGCTTATGCAAGATGGGAAGGTTATCGCGTATGCGTCGAGGCAGTTAAGGATTCATGAGAAGAATTATCCAACGCATGATTTGGAGTTGGCTGCATTAGTCTTTGTGCTGAAAATTTGGAGGCACTATTTGTATGGTTCCAGATTTGAGGTGTTCAGTGATCATAAGAGTTTGAAGTATTTGTTTGACCAGAAGGAGCTGAATATGAGGCAGTGAAGGTGGTTAGAATTGTTGAAAGACTATGATTTCGGTTTGAACTATCATCCAGGCAAAGCTAATGTCGTGGCTGATGCTTTAAGTCGAAAGTCCTTGCATATGTCAGCAATGATGGCTAAGGAATTAGAGTTGATCGAAGAATTCAGAGATTTGAGTTTGGTTTGTGAAGTGTCGTCTCAAAGTGTTAAGTTGGGTATGTTGAAGATTAATAATGAGTTCCTTGACAGTATCAGAGAAGCCCAAAAGTTGGATATCAAGTTGGTGGATTTGATGGTCGGGGATGATCAGCCTGAGGGTAGTGATTTTAAGTTGGATGCGCTTGGTGTTTTGAGATTCCGTAATAGGATTTGTATTCCTGAAGGCGCAGAGCTGAAGAGAGCAATTTTAGAAGAGGGTCATCGAAGTAAGTTGAGTATTCATCCGGGAGCTACGAAGATGTATCAAGATCTGAAGAAGCTGTTTTGGTGGCCTGGGATGAAGCGAGATGTGCGCAATTTGTGTATGCCTGTTTGACTTGCCAGAAGTCAAAGGTGGAGCATCAGAAGCCTGCTGGACTGATGCAACCGTTAGAAATTCCGGAGTGGAAATGGGATAGCATTTCGATGGATTTTGTGACGGGATTGCCTAATATTGCGAAAGGGTGTGATGCAATTTGGGTGATTGTTGACAGGTTGACAAAATCGTTTCATTTTGTTCCTATCACCATCACGTATCCGGTGTCGAAGTTGGCAGAAATTTATATCCGGGAGATTGTGAAACTTCATGGGGTTCCTAAGAGTATTGTTTCGGATAGAGATCCGAGGTTCACTTCAGATTTTGGGAAGAGTTTGCAAGAGAAGTTGGGGTCTAAGCTGAGGTTGAGTTCGGCATATCATCCTCAAACAGATGGTCAGTCAGAAAGGACGATTCAGTCATTAGAAGATTTGTTGAGGGCTTGTGTTTTGGAACAAGGGGGTTCGTGGGATTCCTACCTTTCGTTGATTGAGTTCACGTATAACAATAGTTACCATTCTAGTATCAGGATGGCACCTTTTGAAGCATTGTATGGTCGGAAGTGTAGAACTCCGTTGTGTTGGTATGAGTCTGGAGAGAGTGTGGTGCTTGGACCAGAGATTGTTCGAGAGACAACCGAGAAGATAAAGTTGATCCGTGAGAAGATGAAGGCGTCGCAAAGTCGTCAGAAGAGTTATCACGACAAGAGGAGAAAAGATTTAGAGTTTCAGGAAGGTGAGCATGTATTTTTGAGAGTCACTCCAGTGACCGGTGTTGGCCGTGCTTTGAAGTCGAAGAAGCTCACTCCTCGATTCATTGGTCCTTATCAGATTTCCGGGAGAGTTGGGAATGTGGCGTATAGAGTGGCTTTACCGCCAAATATTTCGAATTTGCATGACGTGTTTCATGTGTCGCAACTTCGGAAGTACATTTCGGATCCGTCTCATGTGATCCACATGGATGACGCGGAGGTGCGGGATAATCTCACGGTTGAGATTATGCCTGTACGGATTGAAGATCATGAGGTGAAGGTGCTAAGAGGCAAGGAAATTGCATTAGTGAAGGTGGTCTGGTTAGGAGCTGCCGGTGAGAGCATGACTTGGGAGTTGGAGAGTAAGATGCGGGAGTCCTATCCAGAGCTATTTGATTCAGGTGAGTTTTCGAGGACGAAAACATTCTAAGTGGGGGAGAGTTGTAACGCCCAAATATCTAATTAAATTATTTAATTAAATATTTAGGTATTCAATTATTTATTTTATTTATTTTAATTAGTGTAGTTATAATAACGGTGGATTGAGAGGTGTGTAATTGGATTTTAGGTGATGGCGTTAGTGATCGGGCTTAAGTTGGAGGAAGCCCGTGATCCAAGCCCGCTAGCTAGGCGCATAGGAGAAGCGCCTAGGCTAGGGTTAGTGCTCAATTGCGAATTGTCTTGGAGAAAAAGAAAGAAAAGTGCGAATAGAGGAGAGAAAGAGAGAAGAGAGACGGCGCGATTTCAACGGGAGGAGAACAAGAGGAGAATTTCGCAAATCCAAGGGAGCAGAGAGGAGCTGTGTTGCTGAGGTTCTGTTGGTGACTTTCTCAAGGGAAGTGGTGCTCTCCTAATATAAGGTAAGGGTGGGGTTCTTCCTTATAATGGGATTTTATGATGGGGTTTATGTGGGGGTAGATCCTATGATGCCTAGGGCTTGATTTTGATGTGTAATTTGGTATTAGTCGAATTTCATATAGGTTGATTGAAAATACTTGCTCGTTGGTGATTGTTGTGACCCTAGGTATTGGTATTTGTTGTTGTTATAACTAAACGCATGTTAGGTGCTCGATAAAATGTTGTTTGATGTTGTAATTTCCAAATCATGGTGATTGGCATTGGTGATTAAAAATTTAGGAGCTAAATTGGTGATATGATGTTCATATGTGGTGTTTGGTGAATTTGATGTGTTGCTGATTTGGGGTCCCTGGTGCTGGGCGCAATGTTGTTGCTGGGTGTTGCGTGTCACGTTGCTATTTTTGGCGCCCAGTGCATGGGCACCGTGTCTGGTGTCTGTTTCGTGTGCAAGTGTGCGCGTGTTGCCTGTGTCTTGGCGCAGGGGAGCCATGGGCGCCAGTTTCCTGGGTGTGTTGCGCGCTGTCTTGGAGCAGGGGGCTCCATGGGCGCTGTGTCTAGTTATGTCCTGTGGGTGTTGCGTTTTGTTCTAGGCTGTCTGGGCGCCAAGGGCGCCAATTCCTGTGGCGTTGCTTGTTGTGTTGCTCCCTGCTGCTAGGCGCCCTGCCCCTGGGCGCCAAAGCCATCTGGGTTGCATTGGTTGCCAGGCGCCCTGCTCCTGGGCGCCAAGTTCAGTGTTGTTGCCTGTTGCTGGGCGCCCTGCTCCTGGGCGCCAGTTTCCTGTGTTGCGTGTTCCTGCTAGGCGCCCAGTGCCTGGGCGCCATTTTCAGGATGTTGCTCAAATGTTCCCCGGTTTTGTTTTTGACATAACTTTTGACTCAGGTGTCCGATTTAGACGTTTCAAAATGTTTTGGAAAGCTTATTCAGAGGCCTAACTGAATATTCTAATTTGAGGCAAAGTGACCCATTTTTCTGGAAAGGTTGTTTACCGTTGTTGTAGTCGTTAAATGGTGATGTTTTAAAAGAAAATTGTCCTGTCTCAAATACTTTGGAAAAACTTTCGTTTGTCTCCGGTGTTGTGAAAAACTCTCGCGTCTCAAATGTTTTAGAAAATTGTCGTCATATGGGTGTATTGGTGCTGTTTTGGAAAAGTGTTGTCTTCTTGGTGTCTTGGTGTTGTTTTGGAAGATTGATGTCCTCTAGGTGTCTTGGTGCGGTTTGATGCTAGGTGTGAAGGCTCAAACCTTGGTGTTGTTGGAACTAGGTGTGAAGGTTCCAAGTCTTGGTGTCCCGTTGTGTCGGGTGGTTGGTGTTTTAGTGTCGTTGTGGCTAGGTGTGAAAGCCCAACTTAGGTGATAATTGGTGATTGTTGTTGGTGTGTCACATTGTGACTAAATTGGTGATTGTCTGTGTGCATTCATGGTGTCGCATACAGCATATGCATTATTTTGGTGAAGACCTTTGGTCTTGGAACTAGGTGTGAAAGCTCAAATTTTTATAAAACTGGCGAGCCTAGTGTGAAAGCTCGATTTACGGGCAAGACTTTTGGTGATTTTGGTACCACATGCATATGCCTGTTGGTGTGGGGTGCATTCATGTATCGTCATGACATTTGGTGACTGGTTGAGATTGTTTATAATTTGATGTAATGTTATAATTTATGCGTGTTTACGATTTGATGTGCGTGGTGAGGTGGTAGTCATAGCTGTTGTATTCTAGCATAATTCCTATCATTTTATGCTATTATATTGAAGATATCTCACCCCTTCTGTTTGAATGTTACCTCTATGCGGTAACGTGCAGGTGATTGCGAGTGAAGGATTAGGTACCTTCGCTATTCTGAGTCGGTGTCGTCGGTGTCCTTGCTTTGATGTGTAACACTCAGGGGGGGATAAACGCTGAACTTAGTTGTTATATTTTATTGTTTGGAGTCCATTCAGGACAGCATGATTTGATCGTTTTTAAACTTATTTTTATTTCCGCTGCGTGGTGATGTAAGTTTTGGTGATGTGGTTAATTAACCAGGTGTTATGGGGTTAGTCCCTTTTTGATAAGTTATTTAAATCATATGAGACATTTTATTTAGTGATGAATGTGTGACATCCTTTTTCGAGTTATGAATCAAATTTTTGTAAACTCTGATTTTGTTAAATAATTACCGGGTAGAAAAGGGGTGTTACACTTCCTCCCCCTACTGACGAAGAGGGTGAAATTAGCTTCTCTCCCGAAGATCGTGATCATTTTTGTGAGCATCCTTTCGCACTTGCCGCGCACATGGTTAAAATTGGGGAAGGCCTGCATGCGAAGTGGGAAACTGAAAAGAAGTGTGGATCTCGTTCAGGTAATCCACTTGAGTCATTTCTTACGGTATTCATGAAACCTGCACAAGCCACCACCCCTGCCAGGCGCCCTCATGGGCGCCGCCTGTTTTGACCTTGGTGGCCTGTCTGGAGCCCTCAGGGGCGCTGGCTGCTTTCTTAGAGGTGCTTTGCCAGGTGCCCTCATGGGTGCTGGTGGTGTTGGTTCTAAACTTTGTCGGGTTTGTTTCTCTCTTTGCGTAGGCGTGATCGAGGAAAGGGATCGGCTTTTCTTGGATAAAAGCCGGCTTCAGGTGGATTTACACGAAGCGCTGGAATCTGCTCGTCGGGCAAGAGACGTTGCTGGCCATTATCAGAAGCAAATGGAGGAGCTCCAATCTGAGTTGGACAGCATGAAAAATAGAAGGATGCGGCCGAGGAAAGGGTGCGGGAGATGGCTGGGCAAGCCATCGACTTCTCCTATGCTGCCTACGATAAAGCGATAGGTCATGTTAAGTGCATGTACCCGGATGCAGTTCTTGAGTCGAGCATCTTCCGGTTTGACCATGAGGCTGTAGATGGGAGGATTGTTAGATATCGTTCCAACATGGTTGATTTCGATGTCATTGCCCCCTGATTATTTCTTCTAGAAGTTCAATTGTTTTTTACTTGTAATTTATTTTTGTCCTGTTGGATTTCGTTGTACGTTTGCTTTATGGACCCTGACTGATGATTTTACGTTATATCCACGTTTCCTTTGTCTTGCTTATTACTCACGCTTCTGAACGTATCATCTCCTATCGCATCGTGGCAATGTTATCTCTGTCAGGAGTTTATCAGAATCGATCCGATTTAAATTCCCCACTGGGGGTTGCGACATTTGCGATGCCGCTTCGCCCATCTAGGGATTCTGACAGAAGTTTATCAGAATCGATCCGAACTTAACTCACCCATCAGATGTTGCGACCTTTTCGATATGCCTCTTCGCGCCTTAGGTCTCTAACTGGAGTTTATCAAAATCTATACGAATTTAACTCACCCATTAGAGGTTGCGACATTTGCGATGCCGCTTCGCCCATCTAGGGACTCTGACAGGAGTTTATCAGAATCGATCCGAACTTAACTCACCCATCAGAGGTTGTGACGACTCTTGATAGCCGCTTCGTGAACCGAGTATGTCGACTCGTGCCTTGGTTCTTCCTGGTTGCCTGGTCCCCTATTGTTTGAGTCGGGACTTTGCTTTCAGACCACCTCTTGCCAGGCGCCCTCATGGGCGCTGGCTGCTCCTTATAGGCGCCCTGCCAGGCGCCCTCCTGGGCGCTGGCTGCTTCTGTATTGGGCGCCAGTATCTCTTGGTTTTTTCTATGGTGCTAGAGCAAAAACTGTGATTTGCGAAACAATATCTTGAACCGTAAATAGTAAGGTTTAATTCCTTCGCACGCGTGTTGTAAATTGTTTTGACGTGTTGGTGAGTTTCTTTTTAACCTCCTCAAAGAGGTGAGGACATTCTCCATCCGGTTTGAACTTCTTCACATCCTTTTTTGACCCCTTGGTTTTGGGTTGGCTTTCCGCTTCTTCTTCACTACTTGAGTCACTTCTGGCATCCCAGTGTGTCAGATTCACCTCAGCTTCTTCTCTGAACCCCTTATCCGAGCATCTTAGCTCGGCGGTCTCCTTCTCATCTTTAAAGCTCATGTAGAAACACCTGCGTTCTGCTCCCATGTCCGCCTGGAGGGTCACGCCCTCACTCTCTAGAGTGTAGAACTTCATTTTCAGATGGACCGTTGAGGTGACCGCCTCCAGCTTCCCCAACGTGGGCCTCCCAATGATGCACTGGTAGACCGACTTGCATGGGAGGACCAGGAAGGGTGTTTTCACAGTTCTGAACAACGGCGGTTTACCGCCGGGGTTTCCGTAAGTGACCATTAGCCCTAGGTGGCCGAGTGGCTTAGTCTTCGATCCATTAAACCCGGTTAGGTCCCCTCCTCGGTATGGAGTCAGGTCATCGGGGGAGATATTCATCACTTGCAGCAGGTCTTCGAAGATGATATCTACTAAACTTCCCTGGTCAACCAGGATCCTTCTTACCTCAACGTTGGCGATAATGGCAGTGACGATCAGTGGGACGTGTTTGCTCGGTTTCCCATCGAGCAGATCATTGTCGTCGAAGGATAGGGGCGGTATGGTTGGCCCCTTCCTGGCGACTGAGGTTGACGCAATGCTGAGGATCTCCTTCCACTTCCTCTTCATTGATTTGTTTGACCCCCAGTCATCATGGGGGTTTCTCCCGTGGATCACCATGGCCACTGGCCTTCCTTTGGGCCCCCGGGTGTCCTCTTTATCGGTTGATTCATCATTGCCATTTTCGACCCCCTCACCGACTGGGGCCTTCCCCTTCCTAGGGGACCTGTATCTACCTTCGGGGGATCTGGCTCTTTTGTGCGAGCCACTCGGTTCCCCCTCCTTCTTCACGTACGGTGACAACTTTCCTTTCTGGATCAGCTCCTCAATATCTTCCTTCAGCGCTCGGCAGCCATTGGTGTCGTGGCCTCCCTTTGATGGTAAGCCATATCATCCTCCTCATAGTTCATGTATTTCTGGGATCTTCGAAGGAACTCGCCCAAGTTCCTAGGCTTGTTGATGCCTACATCGACCTGGAACAAACTTCCCTTTCTCAACCCGTCTTTCATCCAGAACAACTATTGCATGTCGTCGAAACTTCGAACGCCCGAAGTTTTCTTATTGAAGCGCTCAATATACTCCCTCAGTGTCTCGTGGTTATGCTGCCCGACGGCTCTCAGTACTTCTTCGGATTTGGGGTTTAGCCGGGAGGCACTGAAACGAGCCGTGAACATTCTCGCCAGCTGCCCCCATGAGGAGATGGAGTTCGGCCTCAGCTCTTGGAACCACTCTAATGCGGAACCCTCGAGAGTGAGTGGGAAGATTTTGCAATGGACGGGTTCCCTGGCGCCCTTGTAGCGCATCATTAGGGAGAAGTGTGCCAGATGACCGTCCGGATCTCTAGTCCCGTCGTACATCTTGAGATTTGGCAGCTTTTCCAAGGCCCTTGGGATTTGGCATTCGTCTACCCTTCTCGTAAACGGCCCCTCCTCCGAAAACTCTCTTGAGTTTCGAGGAGAGGTGTTTTCATAGCCCAGCTCTTGATACCTATGTCGGTCGGGGGATCCCCTCGATGGAGAATCCCGGTGGTGCTTTTTGCGGGTGACGACCCGGCTCCTTGACCTCTCATGAGTGTCAGGGGAGGCGTGTGAGGAGGTGCTGGAGTGGGTGTCATGAAGCCGATAAGTCCTTGGGGGTTAGCCTGATCCCCCATGCCTGCGTCGCCTGGGGCGAGAGGGATGCATGTTCCTTCGCCTTGGGGGAGAGCGGTGAACATGATGTCTACGAGGTGGGGACTAGTGGCACCTTGAGGTCACCATCGTTGGAGGAACCGTCCCCCTGCTGAGTGGAGGTTGCTCTGGCAGGGCGGTCACACGCCTTTCAATCTCCCTCAGTCTTGCTTCCTGTTCCAACATAGCTTGAGTGCGACTGGCCAGGAGGTCCAAAAGCTAATTCACGTCAGAGGGACTGGGCAGGTTGACTGGTGCCCTCGTCCTGTATAGTCACGACGTTGCACAACAAGAGACAAGTTTAGGAAATTGCTGTTCATTGCGAATCGTCAGATCAGAGGAGGTGATCTGGACCCTCCAAGCGTGATGGGCTTGCATGTTGTGGATATGGGCTCGATCGATTGGGCTGATCCATATCTCATTGCTAATCGCACCCCCTGGTATTGCTAATTGGACCTCTTGGTTGACTCCAGAAAAGTTGCTATGGTGTTTGGTTACGTGTCATGGCGTCCGAGTCATCTGGCCCTAGGGTGAGGCAAAGATGGTTCTCCTTTTTTTTTCTTGAGTCTAGGGAGAGACATTTTTGTGTTGGCATTATTAGACATGCATATCATACCTTCGTGACACGTGATGATTGGTGATTTATGACTCTTGATTATCTCAGAAAAATATTGATGTTTGTAATGACTTGCTGGATTTACCATATATAATGGTTTATAAATTTCAACCGTTAGTTATTAAATGAACAGTAGGTGTAACCTTAATGTATTTTGAAATACATGTTTCACGTGTATGTTATTAAGCGAATTTAGTGTTGTGCGTGATTAGATGAGACTAGTGTCTTCCTTGATGTTTATCTTATAGTCTTAATATGGCTCGAATGTGATTCTCACCGTACAACCACATTTTTCAAATAATTTTGACGGGTTGCGTGTCTTGCCTGGGAGTCCATTTCAGTCGGACGTTTTTGGATATGAGACGTGTAACACCCATTTCTACCCGGTAATTTGTTAGCGTAAAATCAGAGTCTTTAACGATAAAACGGATGTCACCTTTCTCAAAAACAACTCGAATACATAGCACTTTAAAAACGTCAACATCAAATAATATTCAATCACGCAGCGGAAAATTCAACAAGTTCAATCATCGAAGTCGTTGCAAATATGCAAGGCTCACAGTACTAAAATCCAAATAAATGCAAAGTCATAACTAAAATAAATCAGCGTTCATCCCCCCCGAGTGCTACGTATCAGAGTGACGACACCGAACTAACGAAGAACTGTGGTCTTCATTCGAGATCACCTGCACGTTACCAACATAGGGGTAACATTCAAACAAAAGGGGTGAGTTATCAAACAATATAAAGAATCGTATGAAATAATCACAACAGACAATTATCGTCACAACAGTCAACAGGTCAACAACAGCATGGACATAACAGTCATTATCATCATAATAGTCAACATCAGCACGACAAGCATATATCATCGCAACAGTCAATACTGAGTATACAACGTGTCACAGCAGTCAGTGACTTCAATCATGCGGTATGAATGCGGGATGCTCATCAGAGGGCCGTCTGCCCTATAATGCATGATGGTACCGAGATCCAGCCCGTAAATAGAGGCTTCCAACAAATCCACGCCAAAAGAGGCGATCCAACAATTCAGAGACAAGTTCTAGGGCCATCTGCCCTATGTGCACATGATATGCATGCGACTCAATGATGCAACACCGACAAACAATAGCCATATTCATCAACAACGGCCATAGACCTACAACAACGAATCAATAAGGGCCACCGGCCTACCACAACAAATCCATGCCTAAAGAGGCAATCTAACAATGGCCACCGGCCGACAACAACAAATCCATGCCTAAAGAGGCAATCCATCAATGGCCACCGGCCGATAACAACAAATCAACAAGACAACAGGGCGCTAAGGGCACCAACAAGGCAACAACATTAGGCGCTAAGGCGCCAAGGGACAACATGGACATAGGCGCTAAAGGCACCACAAGCTTGTAACCAACATGGGCGCTAAGGGCGCCACAACCAACAACAACATTGGGCGCAAAAGGCGGCCAATAAACAGCAAGAAACAGGGGACTGGGTGCATAGGGCGCCAACACTCAGCATCCAGCACACAAAAACAGCAACAGCACAGGCCTCGGCGCCTAGGGCGCCAACACCAGGCAACACGCAGAAACAGCAACACAGCAACAGCAGCAACACAGCACAGCAAAAGCAGCAGCAACACAGCACAGCAACAGCAGCAACACAACACAGCAACACAGAAACAGCAACACATCACAGCAACAGCAGCAGCAACACAGCACAGCAACACAGCACAGCAACAGCAGCAGCAACACTAGGGTGTGGCGCCAAGGGACAGGGCGCCAACACCAGCAACGCAGAAACAGGGTGTGGCGCCTAGGGATAGGGCGCCAACACCAGCAAGCAACAAATTAGAGCATGGCGCCTAGGGATAGGGCGCCATCATCCGCAAGCAACAAATCACCAAGCACAGGGCAATTTTCCATCAAACATACCTCTACTTCGGTGAATTAATTAACCTATCAAACGGTATCGAAACTTAGCAAAGGACCCCTCTATGGAAAGCTAAGAATGTCTAGTTTCTGACTATAATTGTTATTTTGCAAAATAATGGTCCAATTCGTACAGTTTTAGTAAATAAGCAACAAGGTTCAGAAAACACGACAGCCACCATGACCTAGCTTGTGACACCTCTAAAATTATGAAAACTCAGTCAAATGACATGGGACTTGAGCCTAACCTGAAAAAACTTGAGTGTAGTTTTCAATATTCAAAAACGAGTTCAAACGAAAACGTTACACACGAAATACCGAACCTATATCCAGATTGTTTCCAGAATTTCAACCTAACTTGTGACACCTATAACTCGAGCCATACAACTCCAAATGCAACAAAACTAGTTCCAAATTAACAAGAATTAAGTCTAGTTTCTGAAAATGTAAAACACATAATTTGTGGACTACTAGATTGTTCCCAGTTACTGTGTAACCGAACCTATACCCAGATCGTTTCCAAAATTTTACCCTAACTTGTGACACCTATAACTCGAGGTATACAACTCCAAATGCAACCTAACTAGTGTCAAATTAAAAAGCATTAAGTCTAGTTTCTGAAAAGGTAAACCACATAATTTTTGGACCACTAGATTGTTTCCAGTTAGATTATAACCGAACCTATATCCAGCTCAGTTTTCAGCCCGACGACCTGGTTTGACAGCTCTTTATTCTTTGATGTGAGGCGTTCGACCTCTTTCTCAGCTGTTCCCTTGTCGGCGACCGCCTTGTCCAGAGCAGACTCGGCCGCAGTTTGAGCAGAGACAGCAGCCACAAGTTGGCGTTCTACTTCGACGAGCTTCCTCTCATTGTCAGCGATCGCTTCGACTCTCGGTTCAAGCTCCTTCAATTTCTTGAGCAAGTCATCTCGCTCACCCCTCATTTCTGCGAGCAAGGACAAGGCAGAATTCAATTTAAAACTTTTATCAACAAGGTCGTCTTCAAGCAATGAATATCTATGGGCAAGGCGCCTACCTTCCAGGCGATCTGATTCCTCATCTTGGTATTTCTTGAACAGAATACTAGCGGCCTTCATCGCATCGGCCATCACCTCGAACGGCTCTTCCTTGAAACGAGCACAGTCCTCATCGCCCAATCCAAGTAGGTCGATTTTTGGCGACCGGGAGTGCCCGTGGCTTTTCCCACTTTTTTGCTTCTTGTTCTGACCCCCATGATCGACCGACCTATTCCTCTTGGACCTTTCATGAATTGGGCTGCCCAAGTCAATTGCTTGATGTGGCGTGGCCGCCCGAGGAGCCTGACGATCAGGCTGAGATCCAGTGCCGGCAGGTTGAGGCGTACCCACAAGTTGAGCCTCAGGAATTCCGTGGACGGGCGAAGTATCACCATCCTCGGCCGCCCATTGTCCCAACAGGTCAAAGTCATTCATGTTCGCCATGTCAACTGCAAAGGCAAAAGTAGATGGTTAGAAACAGTTAAACAAAATGAAGTGACGGAAATTAAACTAGGCGAGCGACCACCGACCAAGAGCGGCCTTGACTCTTTTCTTGCCCCGAGAATCCACAGTGTTCTTGACCTTGATGCGACCCTCAGGGACTAGGGACGCAATCTTTCTCAGCCTCTGGATCGTCCCCCTGTCCAGGTCGTCAAGTTCAGTTTCCTTGAAAGCGTACTGGCCCGATTTCTTCGAGAAATGGTTGAAACTCCACACTGTGGGAAACAGGGGCGTTCCTTCCTGATCATCCTTTGACATCTGGGCGATCCCTCGATGGGCCTCGGCCGAGTTAGGGACAACCCAAAAGAATTCCCTTTTCCATCCGGTCGTCAACGATTCCATATAAGGCTTGAAAAAGTTGTATGTTGAGCGGTTTTTGAACGAGACCGCTTCCTTGCGGGCGCCCATGGGGGGCAACTGTTCCGGAGTGGGCTCGAAGCCCAATTTCGTCCAACAGGCCCAGCGCGGCCCAATACCTGGCTTGCTCCGCAAGACGCGGCCGGCTTCGCAAAAAGCGCAACGGTTAGAACGCCGCGCAGCAGTATATATATCACACTAGCATGTGGCTTTAGGTACGTTTTATTCACCTTGTGACCCTGCCCGTTGAAGCACCTCTGACTTGAGCGTTGGAGTGCCTTTGCAGGTACCACCCGCGCGCGGCCCAGAACTCGGTCCTTCAACCCAACGACCGAGCAACATCATCAGGTAGTATTTTGTTCTTAGAATGAAGTAGATAGTTATACAACGTATTAAGTTGAGTGAGGCTCACGAGAATATTGTTGGAAACTTTTTAAAATAATTCTTCTATCAAGCTTGATGCAGAATGATCGGTAATATTGAGAAGTATATCAAATTGTTTGTATGAGATAGGTAGTACATAGATTTTGAGCTTAGAAGATGATTCCTAAGATGTTGGAATTTGATTGAGTAAACACTTAGTGCTTATTGCAGTCCAGTTCTTAAAGTTGACAATGCCTTAGTTAACTGCTGTAAAAAAAATTGATCTAAGCAACGGTAGTAAGAGTAGTTAAGCAATTGTACCAGGGTTCAAAGTAGGATTAGAATCAAGTGAAACTTAGAAGGGAGTTAGTGTGAAGTAGATTTATCTTGTTACTCAAATTAGCGTGATTGTAACTGTAACACCCCGTTAATTTCTATCTTGTAGAAATTACCGAAGCGCACTACTGGCATACATCAGAGTGACTTTCCTTTTAACATATTGAACACATTACTAAACTTCGATGAATCACTCATCAAACGTGCTTAAAAATAACTGAACTAAATATAATAAAGTCGGTCCTTACACCCTCAACTAGTGTTCAATACTCAAAACCGAAAGTCTGCGGAAGCGATTTACAACTTGAAATACATAAGTCGTACAATCGAGTAGTCTTAAGATACTGAATACAAAATACAGAGATACAAGGGAAACTGAAATATAAGACATAAAGAAATAAAGATAGCGGCTGCTCCTCAAGCATCTTCATAGCCATGCCTCACGGTCTTCAACTTTCCTTGCTTAACTGAAAACAACAACAATGGATTGGGTGAGACAACATGTCTCAGTGAGTTCTATCGCGACCCCTTACTAATTCTCTCGGTTCAATTATGCTTGATTCATTATCTAAAACTCATAGTCCTCAAAGTTGACTATGTGGCTGAACTATGCTCAATCACTGAGCCTAACAATGGACTATGCTCAATCACTGAGCCTAACATGAACTATGCTCAATCACTGAGCCTAACCATGAATCTTAGCATGTCACCGGTCACTTGGCATAATAAGCTTCCGGTGAACCCGTCCCCACTAATCACTAGTGAGTCCCTGATGGGGCCTAGGTTCATAAGGGTCATGACTCCCTCTCCCCCAGCACACTAATCTGAAAAAGGGTCGTCACCCTGACAATGAACTGTGCTCAATCACTGAGCCTAAACAATGATGCATATACAATATACAATAACAATGAACAATGAAAACTGCCCAATCACTGAGCCTAACCTGAAAGAATACTCAATCACTGAGCATTATCATGACCTAATCTTATTCTGAACATTAGGTGATCTAGTTATTAACTTAACCTCATAATTTGGTGATCTCACATGGATTACTAATGTTTGCTAACTTAACTTAATAACCTTACTCAAAGAGTCAGTCCAACACATATATCAATCACAAGGTCATAACATGAAATCAATGGTCAATCACATGAGCATTCACTGCACCTGAACATAATCCGAACATAGCCAATCACATGTCACTAACATAACTTGGATTCAATCACAGTCAATTACCACTCAATTCAGGGCAATTCAGTTATAGTATCATTGGGGAAGGTGGAAGAAAGGATTGGAATGCATTTGGAACCGTTTGGGATGATTTATAACACTTTTCAAAATAGCCAACCCGAAAACCACGCACGGTCCGTGCTCCAGAGGCGCACGATCCGTGCGTGACTGAAATATTTAATTAATTTTATACCGAACAGAGCGCACGACCCGTGCGCCCATACGCACGATCCGTGCGATGTCCAAAACCATTTCCAGGCTACCTGCGAACACACAGCACGATCCGTGCTCCCATAACGCACGATCCGTGCGTGTGTCTCAGTAACCCAGATACTTGCATTTTCTTAACGATATCATCCCAAACCGATTCCGATATATTTTCCGATCGATACTTCTACTTTACCAGCTCATAAAACACAGTCAAACAAGTCATCAATCAACACACATCAATCAATAATCATGATATGCCAATTTATAAGTTTCAGTCAAACAATTCATCAATCTTATGATTCGAACGACATTTTCGCAAAACGGTTTCGCACCTGAATTTCACAAATTCGCGACTCAATTAAAGTGAAAAGGCTGAAAACAATCCTAGTGAGTATTAGAACTCACCTTTTCGTGACGACGATACTCCCGACGCCGAAACTTCTCGAACACGAACTAACGGAATCACGAATCCGCTCCAGCTATTTCCAGCAACACACCGCCAATTTGCAACGAGCGTAACTCACTCAATTCTCAACCAAACTTAGCAAAACGAGGGTCTACGGTGAAGGGAATTTTGTCTACTTTCTGATGGAGAAAGATTCACTTACATGCAACCAGTGGTTTGGGAGATATTAACGAAACAATAGGACTGCTACGGAACAGTGGCTGATTCTTAATCCGAAAGTTGTGAGCATGATATCTCTCTCATTTCTCAATGAAATCATGCGGTTCTTGTGCCCAAAATGAAGAGCTTTGTGTCTAGTTTCCAAATAAATAAAAATCAACTGAATCAGAGGTCCGTACAAGGAGATACGAACGAAACACCGAAGGTAGGTAAAACGGGTTTTACCCAGAATTTTCTGTTGAACCTTTCTTCTCCCTCAAACTCGAATTTGCATGGCTTGTGTGAAGTGAGATGATCAGGGCTGAACCAGTGTGTGAAAGAGGCATCAATGGAAAGAGGAGATAAAATGTGAAAGAATGGTGGTGACACTTCTAACATGCATGGAGCTTTGAAGAAATGGTGCTCTCATCTCTCCAAGCTCTCCCTCCCTCTCTCATGAACTTGTTGCTATTTCAGATTTTGTAGAATGAAGAAAGAAGTGTTTTTTTCTTTTTGGATTTCAGCTGAAGAATGGGGTTATATAGGAACTATGGGAATAGACACTTTTACCCTTCACTTATAATTTATATTCCTAATGACTCCTTTCAGCCCAAACTAATCCCACTTGACACAATTAAATTTAATTAACACCAAAATCCTCACAATAAGTATTTCAAGCAAATTCATTCTCAAATCATGAAATTTTCAATCACACAATAGATCACTAAAAATTAATTTACGCCAATTAATTTAATTAGCGAAAATTGGGGATATTACAATCACCCCAACTTTTTAAAAATTTTGTCCTCAAAATTGGACCAATCAAAATAATTAGCACACAATATACCTTTCGCTGATCCGGCATCGGCTTCGCCTTTCTGAGCGTCCAACACAAAGACCTTTCCGCTTGCGGAGTTAGAATTCCCTTCTCGATTCCTCTTCTTCACCGGGCATTCGTTAGCATAATGCCCTTCTTCCTTGCAGTAGTAACACATCGTCGATCCCTGGCGGCATTCTCCAGTGTGAGGCCTTCCACATTTCGGACACTTACCGGACCTTAGTAGTTCGGATGCTGTAGGTTGCTTCCCTTTGTTGTAGGTACTCCTCGGTTCATCACTCGGGGATGACAATTCCAAGGTTTTCCTCTTCTCCTTCCGATACGCTTTCCTTTCCTCATACATCTTGTTGAGATCTGCCTCTGCAACATAAGCTTGTTGCACCAATCCAGCATAACTGGTCATAGCATAAGAGCTAAGACCTTGGGCCACATCCGCACGAAGACCTGCTTTGTACATCTGCATCTTCCACTCATCATTAGGAGCATGCTTTGCTAATTGATAAAACTGCGACAGCCTTTCGAACTTGGCGGTGAATTCACCCACTGACATCTCTCCTTGCCTCAAGTTAACAAACTCGGCTTGCTTGCTTAACTTCATCACCGGAGGGAAGAAGTGACCAGAAAACATTTCTTTGAAGTTGGCCCAGGTAACCGGAGTTCCCTGATTCACCATTAGTTCATGAGCATTGGTCCACCAGGTTTGAGCATCTTCCTCGAGCATATGGGCGGCAAAGAGAACCTTCTCTTCTTCGCTGCATTGAAGAGTCCTAAAAATCTTCTCCATCGAATCCAACCAGAAATGTGATACCATTACCTCAGGTTCTCCCTTAAAACTTTGGGGATTCATCTTCTGGAAACGAAAGTAAGCCCTATTCGGATCTTCCAGAGGAGGTTGTTGAACATTCGGTTGCTGTTGATTCATCATCTCATGATGCATCTGGGCCATTTGAGCCATCTGCTGCTGCTGCATTTGCATCATGTCATTCATCATCTTTTGTTGCGTCTCGATGACATTCTGCATCCATTCGGTATTTGGATCAACAGGGACGCTTCTCCTACTTCCACCAGCCATGATTCTGCAAAATATGCACAAAGTGTTTAGTTGATCAGGCTAAACGTCTAATAGCATACTAAGAGGAATCACACTTAGAGGACTTAAGAGACTCAAGATTCTAAGCCCGACTAGGTCGAACTGCTCTGATACCAATTGTAACACCCCGTTAATTTCTATCTTGTAGAAATTACCGAAGCGCACTACTGGCATACATCAGAGTGACTTTCCTTTTAACATATTGAACACATTACTAAACTTCGATGAATCACTCATCAAACGTGCTTAAAAATAACTGAACTAAATATAATAAAGTCGGTCCTTACACCCTCAACTAGTGTTCAATACTCAAAACCGAAAGTCTGCGGAAGCGATTTACAACTTGAAATACATAAGTCGTACAATCGAGTAGTCTTAAGATACTGAATACAAAATACAGAGATACAAGGGAAACTGAAATATAAGACATAAAGAAATAAAGATAGCGGCTGCTCCTCAAGCATCTTCATAGCCATGCCTCACGGTCTTCAACTTTCCTTGCTTAACTGAAAACAACAACAATGGATTGGGTGAGACAACATGTCTCAGTGAGTTCTATCGCGACCCCTTACTAATTCTCTCGGTTCAATTATGCTTGATTCATTATCTAAAACTCATAGTCCTCAAAGTTGACTATGTGGCTGAACTATGCTCAATCACTGAGCCTAACAATGGACTATGCTCAATCACTGAGCCTAACATGAACTATGCTCAATCACTGAGCCTAACCATGAATCTTAGCATGTCACCGGTCACTTGGCATAATAAGCTTCCGGTGAACCCGTCCCCACTAATCACTAGTGAGTCCCTGATGGGGCCTAGGTTCATAAGGGTCATGACTCCCTCTCCCCCAGCACACTAATCTAAAAAAGGGTCGTCACCCTGACAATGAACTGTGCTCAATCACTGAGCCTAAACAATGATGCATATACAATATACAATAACAATGAACAATGAAAACTGCCCAATCACTGAGCCTAACCTGAAAGAATACTCAATCACTGAGCATTATCATGACCTAATCTTATTCTGAACATTAGGTGATCTAGTTATTAACTTAACCTTATAATTTGGTGATCTCACATGGATTACTAATGTTTGCTAACTTAACTTAATAACCTTACTCAAAGAGTCAGTCCAACACATATATCAATCACAAGGTCATAACATGAAATCAATGGTCAATCACATGAGCATTCACTGCACCTGAACATAATCCGAACATAGCCAATCACATGTCACTAACATAACTTGGATTCAATCACAGTCAATTTCCACTCAATTCAGGGCAATTCAGTTATAGTATCATTGGGGAAGGTGGAAGAAAGGATTGGAATGCATTTGGAACCGTTTGGGATGATTTATAACACTTTTCAAAATAGCCAACCCGAAAACCACGCACAGGTCCGTGCTCCAGAGGCGCACGATCCGTGCGTGACTGAAATATTTAATTCATTTTATACCGAACAGAGCGCACGACCCGTGCGCCCATACGCACGATCCGTGCGATGTCCAAAACCATTTCCAGGCTACCTGCGAACACACAGCACGATCCGTGCTCCCATAACGCACGATCCGTGCGTGTGTCTCAGTAACCCAGATACTTACATTTTCTTAACGATATCATCCCAAACCGATTCCGATATATTTTCCGATCGATACTTCTACTTTACCAGCTCATAAAACACAGTCAAACAAGTCATCAATCAACACACATCAATCAATAATCATGATATGCCAATTTATAAGTTTCAGTCAAACAATTCATCAATCTTATGATTCGAACGACATTTTCGCAAAACGGTTTCGCACCTGAATTTCACAAATTCGCGACTCAATTAAAGTGAAAGGGCTGAAAACAATCCTAGTGAGTATTAGAACTCACCTTTTCGTGACGACGATACTCCCGACGCCGAAACTTCTCGAACACGAACTAACGGAATCACGAATCCGCTCCAGCTATTTCCAGCAACACACCGCCAATTTGCAACGAGCGTAACTCACTCAATTCTCAACCAAACTTAGCAAAACGAGGGTCTACGGTGAAGGGAATTTTGTCTACTTTCTGATGGAGAAAGATTCACTTACATGCAACCAGTGGTTTGGGAGATATTAACGAAACAATAGGACTGCTTCGGAACAGTGGCTGATTCTTAATCCGAAAGTTGTGAGCATGATATCTCTCTCATTTCTCAATGAAATCATGCGGTTCTTGTGCCCAAAATGAAGAGCTTTGTGTCTAGTTTCCAAATAAATAAAAATCAACTGAATCAGAGGTCCGTACAAGGAGATACGAACGAAACACCGAAGGTAGGTAAAACGGGTTTTACCCAGAATTTTCTGTTGAACCTTTCTTCTCCCTCAAACTCGAATTTGCATGGCTTGTGTGAAGTGAGATGATCAGGGCTGAACCAGTGTGTGAAAGAGGCATCAATGGAAAGAGGAGATAAAATGTGAAAGAATGGTGGTGACACTTCTAACATGCATGGAGCTTTGAAGAAATGGTGCTCTCATCTCTCCAAGCTCTCCCTCCCTCTCTCATGAACTTGTTGCTGTTTCAGATTTTGTAGAATGAAGAAAGAAGTGTTTTTTTCTTTTTGGATTTCAGCTGAAGAATGGGGTTATATAGGAACTATGGGAATAGACACTTTTACCCTTCACTTATAATTTATATTCCTAATGACTCCTTTCAGCCCAAACTAATCCCACTTGACACAATTAAATTTAATTAACACCAAAATCCTCACAATAAGTATTTCAAGCAAATTCATTCTCAAATCATGAAATTTTCAATCACACAATAGATCACTAAAAATTACTTTACGCCAATTAATTTAATTAGCGAAAATTGGGGATATTACAGTAACACCCCAATTTCTCGATCCTATTATTTTCGATAATTTTACGTTTATATGTGCCATAGTAATTACTGTGATATTTTAGTGTAAAAGTTACTTGTTATTAAAATATGACTATTTACATTTTAACTATTTCTAATGGTTCCTTAACTTATTTATTTTATATATAATTATCTCTTAAATTACCAATGTTTTTAAATTGCTAAATTCATTAAAGAAGTGTTAAAATTAGCTTTAGCAATTAATAAAATACATTGAAAGTGATTTAAATGGGTTTTAGAGTTTTACAAATTACAAGGCGACACCCTCATTCTATTTCATGCACGTTTGGGCATTGGGCTGAATCCTACAACTTTTAAAGATGAAGCCCATTGGTTAGAATTAACCTAATTCCCTCTCCTTCCTTTCCGTCAAGTCAAGCGCAACTCTCAAAACCTATAGCACCTTCTGTCTCTCTAATGGAAACGCACATCAATTCTCATTCTCTTCCCATCGGGAGTGCTTTTTATTAGCCATGGTTATTCATGTGTAGCATGTGTACAAGCTAGTATTCACCTTATTTGATTTTCAACCCACGCCATCTTTCTTTTATAATATTAAGAGTTAATGGTAAATCCATGGCATTTGACTTCTTGAACAATAAAGCCTCTATTGGGTTTTTAAGCAAAACCCTAAAAACTCTAACAGCTTCTTTTAAACAGAAAACTAGCCGTTGGAATTAGTATCAAATGAGTTCCTGTTTACAGTTTGTTTCTTACAGCTGTAACAAAGTTAGTTACTAACTAACTACTAGTTTGTTAAACTGATTAACAAACTGAGTTTGTTAGCTACAACAAACTCTAACTAACAGCTATGGTTGACCAGTGAAAGCCTATAAATACATATGTACATACACTGAATTTCATAGTTTCAGTTTTACAACTAAATAAAGTCTTTACATTTTTCTTTAAGTCTTCTTCTCTGTTTTCTTTTCTGTGCATCTCTTTCTTGAGTTCTGGGCGTGAGAGTTTGAGTGTGTGTGTTCAAAAGTGTGTTCACCTTGCAAACAAGAGAATCAACACAAGTTAAGTGTTGTTCTATGTATCACAACCAGAAAAGTTAGAACAGAAACAGAAAGAGAGTAAAGGAGAAGAAGTTACCTGTGAAAGTGGTCATTGGTTGAGGATTTCATAGTGTTGAAATCCTGTGTGCACTCTCAGGTTACCATTTCAGTCATTCGTGGTTCATACAAAGAAAACAGTAAAGAGGAAATTAGGTTTTTGAGAGATAAAGTGTAAAACAAAGTGAAATAGCAAAGTTTATGCTATTCGTACCTTCGTTGTTACATCCGCAACAAAACCTCAAAATCTGTGTACCTGAAACCTCAACAAGCAGAAATTACGGTTTCTGCAACAGTGACTATATCAAGCAAGAAAAGAGATTTCAAAGATCAGTTCAGTGATTTACCTTAGTGGCGGTGTCCGGTTAAAACCCTAAATCACAGTTCCTAAAAAAGAACAAGATTCAGATACTAGGGTTTCTGAATCAAAGCAAAAACAGAAGAAATAAAAGATCAGTAGAGTGATTCATAGCCCTGTGCAGTGTCTGGTACGATTCGTTGAAAGTTTCAAGCAGTCCTAACCAGTGAACATACAGAACTTGGTTCGTAGGCGACGAACCTCAGATTGCTGCGATTCAGTGCATAAACCATAGGGGTTTTGCATTGTCATCATCATGCATCATCATAGGTGAGAGAGTGAAGAGTTTCATCACTTAAATCAATGAAAACCAGTGAGAGCAGTGAAACCCTAGCAGAGAAGACGAAGAAGAAGACAAACCAGAGAGCAGCGTGGAACCAAGAAGAGAGAGAGGAGAGTCTTGAAAATCTGACCGGTTAGGTCAAAGAAAGGGTTTTATACCACGGGTCAGATAGGATCCACGTGTTGATCCACAAAAAACGGGTTCAAGTTCCGCAAAATCCAGTTTGGAGCAAGGTGGATCACTCCTGTTTTTTAAAGCTGTGGGCTGGGTCAAGTTGGCCTGAGAAGTGCTAGTTGCACACCCCTACTATCTGTTTTGCAACTTGAAAGAAAAGCAATTAAATGTTAGCAAATCCAACTGCCTCTGCATTATGGAAAAATCGTGACACTATTGGTTTCTCCCATTAATTCGAATGTCATGCTCCCACCAAGTCAGTTTCTTACCTTTTGAAGCTTATATACATATCTTGTACGACTCATGATTTCATTGATTTGGCATTCAATTGCCATTGCCGAAATTACAAGCCCCGAAGATATTTTGATTTTAGCAATTCATGTCATCTTGAATATTAACAATTCACGTTGGAGCCATGACTCATGTGTGGAAAGTTTATTTTGGAACCCATCAAGCGAAGTTGGCATCACTCTACGGTGTCGGTGAGGGCGTTTTCCGGTTTTCTTGTGTCAATTTTTACTCTATTTTTTCCATATAATATTTTACTATACATTTAACACTAGTTCTATACTCCGTATAATTTAACAGTTATATTCCGTTAGCTCTATGAATCTATCGCCGGACAATTTAAATATTGACGTGTTCGTTGTGTGGACTTCTGTGTCGAATTCCTTTTAATTTTGCACCTTACGAGTTTGTCAGGCCAGGTACGGGGGATGATCTTCGAGTTATATTCGGGCTATAGGGTATCATTAAGGTTGTAGGGATTTCTATTAACCCCTTGAACGCTTACTTAAATATGCATATGGCTTCATACAATGAAGCCAACATCAAAGAAGTGAAGTTATTTTAAAGCATGTGATTAATAATTTAACTATTAATATTAGTTCTTATGTGTATGTCTATAATGAATATTGTTCGTACACGTTTGAATTTATTGAACTTTTGAATGTGTGGTGTCAATTGAGTATATGAATGTTTAACCTGATATTCTGGTATTATATCCATGTGTGTTTGACTGCTGTAACTTGTACCTCTCACATTTTGTATTAGTTTCTCTTGATATTATAGTATATTGGTACCAAACGATTAAACTGATTCGTTCGATTGGAGTGACTCTGCTGTATCTTAAAGTAGATTAATTTTATAAATAAAATTATGTTATATCTTGAAAAAATAATTTAAAGAGTCAATAAGTAGTTTAAGATTTATTGTTTAAAAATATTTTACGCTATACTAAAATAGGAAACAATAGAATTAGAGTTAGTAATTAAACTTATATTAATATTTTGATGTTTTAATATTTGAATAAGAAATACTATTGGTGGATTTGAGGTTATATATAAAGAATTATATGGATTCGAATGAGTAAATGTGCAGGTAAAACAAGTGTGTCCTTGTTACTATCTTCCGTATACTATGTGATATATAATTATGACTTGATATCATTGTGATGAGCTACCTAGCCTGTAACAGGTGAGAATGGTGCTCAGGTGATACTGTGACTACACTGTAATTGTGTTTGTGATATGTGATTCTGCATGTTGTGATATGGTACCCTTGAGTCTGAGTCACTTTGCATGTGAGGAGTGAGAATAATAATCAAGTTGTGTTATGGCAAACCTAGTATCTTTGAGTCTGAGTTACCAAGTCTGTGAGTGGCGATTCGGTACTCAAGTGATGCCATAGTTGACCCGGTGTGGTTGAGTCTCAGTTAGCTAGCCTGAGAGAGGCGAATAGAGTCTCCAAGTCTGAGTTACTTAGCCTGTGAGGAGAGGCAATAATTGTGTTTAAGTGAAATATAACTCACTTAGTTTCATTGAGTCTGAGGCAATAATGGTGAATATGGTGCTCAGTTGCTATGGTGTTTGGTTACGTGTCATGGAGTCCGAGTCATCTGGCCCTCGGGTGAGGCAAAGATGGTTCTCCTTTTTTTTCTTGAGTCTAGGGAGAGAAATTTTTGTGTTGGTGAGCAGAGATTGTTGGGGCCGGATCTAGTCCGTAAGACTACGGAGAAGATCCGTCAGATCAGAGAAAGGATGAAGACCGCTCAGAGTCGGCAAAAGAGTTACGCCGATAAAAGAAGAAGGCCGCTAGAGTTTGAAGAAGGAGATCATGTGTTTCTAAGGCTATCTCCAACTATTGGTACCGGTATTGCCATGCGGGCGAAGAAGCTCAGTCCTCGATATATTGGGCCTTTCCAAATTATCGAGCGAGTTGGGCCAGTAGCATATCGCATTGCATTACCTCCAACATTGTCTAGATTGCATGACGTGTTTCATGTATCACAACTGAGGAAGTATATCCCCGATCCGAGTCAACCATTGAGTTATGAGGCGATTGACATCAGACCAGATTTATCTTTTCAGCCAACACCAGTCAGGATCATTGAACGTGGCGAGAAAGCGCTCCGGACGAGATCAATTCCTATTGTCAAGGTGCTTTGGGACGGTGCATCACCCGACTAAGCGAGATGGGAAGTAGAGGAGAACATGCGGGTGAAATATCCCCATCTGTTCGATTGAGGTACGTTTTGTTCAAATTTTGAGGACAAGATTTTTAAAAAGTTGGGGTGATTGTAACATTCCTCTTTTCTTTCAGAGGAAACAGTGCCGGGGAGATCTCTATTGTTTAGAACTTCTCAAACCTTATTGTCTAAGTATTAGAGATTCCAAGAGGATGGTCGGTTTTTGAAAAGCGGTACGGTTAATGGGTTTCCAAAGCGCCGTATACCAGAATAAGATTACTGTGTCTTACGGTTAAGTACCCAAGACCAATTCATGAAGAAGAGAGACACCCTTGATAGTATTTTGGGTTTAGTTGATGAAGCTGATTCCCATGGGTATGTGGAAACATGGTTTTACGTTCAAATAGTTTCAAACAAAATTTTTATAAAAATCCTACCCACTTACGGGCCGGCCGCGAACAGTGATTGTTCCCAAATCCAACCCAAAACACTAGAGGTATCTCCAAGTGAACCAAAAGGTGATGTTTCAAACTTTTCTAACTGCAAGAGTAGAGTTTAAGATGAGTGCACTAGTGCGCTGACGGATAAAGAAAGATGGAAGTATTGGTCATTGTTCGAGTTATAGTCCTCAAGCCTCAATGTTTACCCTAGTCTTCACTACGATGGTCGAGTCCTAGTTGTTAACCCTTAATTGAGAAAATTAGAGGTAGCCAGTTTGACTCAAGTCAACTCGACAAGTAAAAGCGAGATAATTATATTGTTTTGTCTTAAGCTATAGTTAGTACAAGTGAGTACACACAATTCATGTTAAGTCAAAGAACTATAAGTTCAATTAAGTTATGTTCATGCCGTGTAATGTCGTAAATATCATGTCATGGCGTATTCTTAGGGTTTTATTTTCACAAGGTGAGAATTTCCGATTCAGTTATTCTATTGTTAAATGTCAATAGAGTAAGTATGTGCTAGACTTAATGATCGTTCTGATTTTAGCACAAGTCATGGAATCAATTGTGTTCGAAAATCGATGATTCAGATATAATGCTTGAATGAGATGTTTGATGATTGTTATGATGTGGCTGAGGTAATATGTTTGACGTATATAGATATATAGGTGATGTAGCTTGATTGACTGAACCCAAAAATGGTCATAAGGATTGATTCGGAACAAGTCTGGAGTAAACAGAATAACGCAATTTGACGCAAAACTAAATATTTGGAAAATTTTCAAACGACACGTTTTTCCATTTTTCGTACAATACCCATTCTATCCCAATCCTTCCCTAACTTGACCTAAGTTACTCTAACCCTAGTGAGACTACTTGAGGTGTGGTTGCATAATCGAAAGATTTTCAAAACAGTTGTAAATTCCAATTTTACTTGTGACGTTCAATTTCGAAAACCGAGTGTGGTAGTGCTGTTTTAATAAAAGTCCTACTTTAAGTAAGGATATTTCAAGTTGGAGCGAGTTATCATTTTTAGGAAAGATGTTTTCAAAATGGTATTATTTTGAAAACCAGTAAAAAGAATTTTCTACCGATTTGAATGAGCCTACTAAGGAGTATTTTCCAACCTAGTATTATGCCTAAGTATGCGAATAGGATTTTAACAATTTTGAGGACAAAATCTGTCAAGTTGGGGTGATTGTAACATCCCCAAATTTGACTAATCTCAAATCTTGAGATTAGTAGTCAACTTTGTTCCATTGATTACTAATCTAATTCATTGTGTATGTTAGAATAGAGGATTGATTTCTTTAAATGGTTAAATTGCGTGAATTGTGTGTTAGATGTATTAAGATTGGGTAGTGTAGGAGCAAATAGGTGTGGTGCTAATAACATAAGGGCATTTTAGGGAATTCACCCTATTTTAATTTACCCTCAGCTGACCCTATTAGCTAACTCTCCTCACTCCCACACCACTAACAACTCACACCCCTCATAAACCTCACACAACACTCACATACCCTCATCTTTGCAAGAAAGAAATTTTGGGAAAACAAAAGAGTGAGAATTTGAGAGTGAGAGAGAAGAAAGCTTCGAGAGAAAGAGAGGGAAGAAGGGAAGGCAGCAACACAACTCAACCTTTCCTCTTCATCATCCCTTTTCATCACCATCTAGTGAGTTCATCATTTCCCCCTTCTCTTTTCTACCTAATTTTCGCAACAATGGTGAAAAGAGAATGTGTTAGACCTTGGGGAATGTGTTAGAGTGAGTGAGAAATCCACATTGCATGTTTGATATCCAGAAACTAGATGACCTTGGGGAATGTGTTAGACCTTGAACTTCACTTCAGATAGAGTTTTGGAGTCACATTGTGATGGAGCTCATCATCTAGCCAAGGGAGCTTTTGGTTTGATTTTGAATTGCATGTGGTCAAAATGAATCCTAGAAGCCATAAAGGGGTTTTCATGTCAGATATTGAAGTAGATTAGCAGGTTTTGAGAACCATATTGCAACCAGGAGCTGTTTGGAGAGTTATAGAAGCTTCATTTCGTGGTTCATGGTGAAGGAAGTGGAAGTTAACAGCTTATAGCAAAATCTGCGTCAAACCCGTTTTAACAGTGTCTGGTAATTTCGATTAACCTCACTCCACAGACCTCATTTTAAGGTCATTTTTATTGATTTAGAAACTAGACACAAAATCCTTCAGGTTAGGCACAAGAATTCCCTGGTTTGACTGAGTATTAAGGGAGAAAATTCAGTTACAAGTTTCACTTTTGTAACAGTAACGATTTTGTATCAGTCACAGTGTTTTAGCCATAACTCCCTGAATACGCATCATATCAGTGTGGGACTTGAACCATATGAAAGAAGACAAAATTATCTACACATTAGGCACTGGTTTGATGCAAAACAGCTCACAGATGCTGTCAAACTGATCTTTGGAGTTAGTTACCGCGTTCTAGAAGTTGGGGTTAGATCGGAGTAAAAAGGGGATTACATTGTTGATTCGAGATGAATTTGGGGAAGCTTCAGTTGCTGGACACATTTGGGGATTCATTCGGGATCGAATTGATGTTCGTGGAAGCGAGAAATTCAAGATGAGGAAAAGTTCGAGTAGACGAGTCGGTGTCGAATTCCCTTCGTTTGTGGTCGTTTGTGATTTTCATCACAAGAGGTGAGTTCTATACTCACTTAGGGTTTTCAATTTTATTGTGTCAACCTTGCATGTGACTGAGAATACGGTTTTGTTCTTCGTTTCGTTCGATTTCGTTGAAAGTCGTTGTTTTGCGAAAACCGTAATTGCGAAAATGTGTTTAATTATGAACGATTGATTAATTGATGCATTGTGATTGAATGATGTTGTTTGGACTGGAATATTGTCTAGTATTATCTGTTTTGAGGTTGGATTTTGATCGGAATACGGATTGGACGCGAACGGAGAAGCGAAACGAGAGAAACGAATTGTGACTCTACTACAGGCAGCACGGGTCGTGCTACCCCTAGCACGGGTCGTGCCAACCTTTTTCTGGTTGACTGGAATTGCATTTCCACGCAGCACGAATCGTGCTAGGTCTGGCACGGGTCGTGCGAGGTCTTCTGTCCCTGGTTGCCAAAATTCTCGTTTCGTCGTTCCTTTCGATTCCAAACCTCTTCTAATCTTGTTCCCAACTGTCCCTCATGTCATGGAACCAAAGATGCTCTATTTTTGAACATGATTGCATGGTCTAAAATGAATTAATTTTAGAAGTCATAATTGTTTCAAAAACCGTAAAGTAGTACACGTGAACGAACATGTGTTATGTTTACTATTCATGGAACTAAATATTCAAGCGACTGTTTATTCATGGAACAAAATGTTCAATCAAGTCAGGATATATAAATTATACCAAAGCGCGGGCGACGACCTAGTTGATTAGTATACTAGGGGAGGGGAAGTCATGAGCCCCAGAACCTAGGCCTCACGAGGTTTGAAGCTAGTGTAAGCTAGTGGAGAGGTTGGACGGTAAAGGCAGAGCTTTTACCGAAGATGTACTATGGCATGTCAGGAAAAGCTATATGCACGTAGGACCTAAATGGACTACGATTAAATGAACAAGAAATAAATGAACCCCGAGTGTGTAGTAAGGGGTCTCGATAGGACTCCTTGAGATTTGTAATCTCACCCTTTATATGTTGATGTTTTACAGATACGCATGGAAAGAACAAAGCGAGAAAGCATGGTTAGATGAGGCCTTATGGGGAGCCCGAAGACTAAGCTTTTGTCTTCATTTTGTTTCCCCTAGTTTTAATGTAATTTCGATATTATGACTTGTACATGTATTAGAAGTTGTAAATCGTTTCCGCTATTGTTGTTTTTGATATTGAATAATAGGGAATAAGATTGATCACTTGAGGAGTTATATCAAGTTTTTAATTTTGTTCAATATCCAAATACTGGAATTTTACTCTGATGTATACTAAGTTGTGCATTTTAGTATTTCTCCTTGTGTAACATCCCCAATTGGGCTAATTTTAAATTACTTAAAATTAGCAAGATATCATGTTTAATCAATTTACCTAAATACTATAATTAGTTATGATTGACTAAGTGTCCTAATTAATTGAATTGCCAATGATATGATTATGTTTGCTTTGACGAATATCGGACTGTGCATTTAAAATGGGTTATCGGTAGGAAATGTTAAGTAAGGGCATTTAGGACAATTCCCACCCTTTTCACTAAATGCCACTCAGCTGACCCAAACACCCCATACTTCCATTTTTCTTGAATTTCAGAAAATTAGAAAAGTGAGGGTTGAGAGAGGGAGAGAAGCTCGAGAGTGAGAGAGGAGGAAGAAGGAGGGATCCAACTCATGAAACCTAGTGCATGTAAGTTATTTTCACATCATTCTTCCCCATTTTTCGTTCTGTTCACATTGATACCAATTTTGACAACTCATTCATCTCCTTTCTCATTTCGCCATTGTTGGGTATTTAAGCTCAAATGACCAAAAGTGGAACCAATACCCTTGCATGTTGATGTTGAATCACCAAAGCTAGCTTTCAAAGTTCAATAATCAGTACTAGAGCTCGCACTCAAGCCACATTGCTGTTTTGGGTCGTTTGGGATCGTTCGAGAGGATTTGAGTTCGAGTGGTGGTGAGAAGTTCAAGTTTGGGACGAGTTCGTGACATTTTTGAGGGGTTGAGTTCACGAGGTTTCGGTGTTTGTGCAATTTTCATCGCAATCGGTGAGTTCTATACTCGCTTAGGATTTTGTTTCGTCCCTAAAATGAATGTTGCATGTTCTGTTTCGCGTTTCCTTCAAGTTGAGTCAAAAATCGTAATTTCAAGCTATTGCATTTTTAAGTGCCTGAACGATTGAAAGTGATTGATGGACTGAATATATTTGCCGTTATGTGCTGTTTTGTATGCGTGTAAAGTTAGAGTTTCGATCGGAATGAAATTTGGAATCGAAACGGAATGGAAAGAATTTAAGAAACAGCAATTTCTGGGTTACTGATGAACACGCACGTATCGTGCACCCCAGTGACACGAACCGTGCGTCTCGTTCACAGGTGACCTGAAAGGTTTTAAAAACATGGCGCGGATCGTGCGCCCTAGGGCACGGACCGTGCGTACCCTACGCATTTGTGTTTCAAAATTTTTAAAACACGCACGGGTCGTGCGCCTCTAGAGCACAGATCGTGCGTAAGCTTCTGTTACCCCTTTTCAAAATGCACTTTAGTCCATTCCAAATGATTCCAAGTTCCTTCTAATCATTTCCCCAAGGTTTCACAATGATTGTGATGCATGAATATCATGAAGTTGAGTATTCTTGAGATAAGATTCTTGAGTTATGAAGGTGAAGAAAAACCGTACATTAGTAAACGCGAGTGTACACAAGTCAAGATAAGATGAAGGACTATAAGTCCATACAAGTCATGTAAATTCTCAATCCATGTAAATACAAGTCAACTTACTTTCCCTTGAGGAAAGGAAGAATTACTTTCCATAAAGGTAGGGTAGAATGGCATACATGTAATTATACATGTATATCAAGGGTGACGACCATAAGGATTAGCATACTAGGGGAGGGGAAGTCATGAGCCCCAAAACCTAGGCCCCATGAGGTTTGCCCGCTAATTAGTGGTTAGTGGATTGGGTTCACCAAAAGCCAAAGAAATAACCGAATAAGGTGGCTCGAGGTGTGGTGTTAAGTTAAAGAAAAGAATAAGACATGAACTGTAGCTGGTTATTAGGGCTACAAGAAGAAATAAAGAAACATAACGCGTAGTCACTTATTAGGGCTACGGGTTAGAAGAAAATGTGTCCACATAGTCGCTTATTAGGGCTATGAGTTCAAAGAATAAAAGCATAATGAACTGCTAGAGATAGTAAGGGGTCTTGATAGGACTCACCGAGATAATCTTTATCTCACCCTTTATTTATTGTGGTTTTTACAGAGAAACAGCGAAAAGCGAAGGCGAAGAAGCACGGTTAGCAGGTGTGACTTATGAATTCATTGAGGATTCAGCCTTATGTTTAGGCCTTTGTCCCTTTTGTTGTCTTTGTAATATCGATGGTATAACTATTATTAGTAACAGTTGTAAATCGTTTCCGCTACTCATGTTTTGGATATTGAACACTAGGTTGTATTAGTCTTAAGTTAGGAGACTTAAGCACTTTATGTGAAGTTTAATGAGGTTCATGGAACCGTTTGATAATTATTTATTGAAAGTTTTTAGTTGTGTTCAATTTTCAATAACAGGAAGTTACTCTGATGTATGCCAAGTGGTACATTTTGGTATTTCTACAAGCTACAAATACAAGGGTGTTACAACTTGTTAGAAATATTAGGGTGTTACAGTAGGGAATGAAAAATCGACAATGATCTCTACACTTTTCAATTGTAAAACCGGTGCCATATTATTAACTAAATTACCAAGATGTCTAGTCACTACGCCTGGGTCCTACAATGATTTGGTGACCATTACCATACTAATTAATTATAGGCTAAATTATAGTTTTGGTCTCCCTATTTTCAAAAATTCAGATATTTGGTCCCCCTATTTTAAAACTCACACATTTGGTCCCCCAATTTTAAAAAATCAAAGACATTTAGTCTCAAGAGAAATTTTCAGTTTTTATGGCTAATAATCAAAGACATTTGGTCCCTCAATTTTAAAAAATCAAAGACATTTGGTCCCCCAATTTTAAAAAATCAAAGACATTTGGTCCCTCTTTGGACTAAATGTATTTGATTTTTTAAAATTGGGCGACCAAATGTCTGAGTTTTAAAATAGGGGGACAAAATGTCTGAATTTTTGAAAATAGGGGGACCAAAACTATAATTTAGCCTTAATTATAAGTATTTCATACATTTTTATCAACAAAAACATTCTACTTATTAATTTAAAGTCTTACCACTTAAAATAAAAATTACGCCTTAGATGATGCAATATATTCAAGATAAAGTCAATTGATTTTTTTTAATTACTTTTTTCACTTTAAACTATCAAATTCAAATAAAAACCAAATCTTGAATTTTTTTTTTAATATTCTTAAAACTCTTACCACTTAAAATAAAAATTACGCCTTAGATGATGCAATATATTCAAGATAAAGTCAATTGATTTTTTTTAATTGCTTTTTTCTCTTTAAACTATCAAATTCAAATAAAAACCAAATCTTGAATTTTTTTTGGGCGCAACCAGGTTATTCTGAGCTCTATAGTACATAAAGTCAAGATGTTAACCATTTTAATAAAATTCAGAGTTCTAAACCGTTAATGTATTTGAATAAAACATAACTTCCGAGTGGCATAAATACCAAAATGATAACTAAATGACATAACTGAAACAGTTTACATGAGTCATTTCTTAGCCATAGTTCAAATCCATAAGAACGGTTTAGACTTAGTACATTAACTTGATTACAAGCTCAAAGGCTAAGGTATCAAAAATACAATACATAATCATTAACTAGGGTGGACTAAACAATTTTACTTAAATCTAAATATCCCCTAAACTAAGTAGCCACAACAACTGCTACTTCTCCTCGCCTTGCCTGATCTTATTCTGTCAATTTGAAAACACATATAAACAGTGAGATTTACAATCTTAGTGAGTTCTTTCGGGACCCCTCAATCTTAGTCTCTCATAGTCTTTTACTTATCATTTCAGTTAACCTATTTAGCCTAGTCCAAAAGAACCTGAACTACGTCAGTTTCAGCGGAGAACCCAACCCGGCCTTGGCCAAATAACAATTATGGGCCTTGAATCAGGAGCCCTGACCTCCCATAAACTAAGATCTCTAAAGATCCCATAAACTAAGTAGCCACAACAGCTGCTACTTCTCGCCGCCTTGCCTGATCTTATTCTGTCAATCTGAAAACACAACAACATAAACAGTGAGATTTACAATCTCAGTGAGTTCTTTCGTATAACATCCCCTATTTAGCTAATTTAATTTATTTAAATTAGCAATAAGTCACAATCGATTTATGAAGAAATGTTTGAAATGAATCATTTAATTGTGTGTGCATGATTAATACATTGTTCTAAGTTAGTGAGTTATGAAATAATTGCTGAGTTAGAAATGGATTTAATTGAGAAATTAGGACATAAGGGCATATTGGTCAAATCCCTAGTTATTTTACCCCAGCTCACTTAAGTGAACCAAGTCTGAATCACACCAACACAATAGCACTCCCAAAACCCTCATTTTCAGAAAACTTTCATTTTTACCGAAAACAGAAAATAGAAACTAGAGAGAGAGAGAGGGAGAGGTCACGAGAGAGAGAGAGAGAGAGCTTGAAGAGGAGAGAACTTCATGGAGAGTTGATGCATGTTCAATCTTTTTGCACCATTGAATTCCTCTCACCCTCCTCCTTCTAGTGATACTGATTTCACAACCCACATTGTCTTCCAACCCAAATCACCATTTTCGACTCACCAAGCTCAATAGGCTAGAAATGGAGTTTTTGAGTTGTTGGGAGCTTGCATGTCCAGAAGATAACTAGGTTGGGATGTTCCAGCAACCATCTTGGTTAGTTGAAGGCCTTCGAAAGAAGTGGGGAAAGTTGAGTTCGTTCGGGTCAGTTTTGGGAGCGATTTGGATAGCGTAGAACCGATACGGGGACCGTTGGTGAAGTTACTTGATCGTTTCAAAACCGTGGAACTCGTTGTTTGTGCGATTTTCATCGCAATCGGTGAGTTCTATACTCGCTTAGGGACGTTTATCATGTCTGAGTTTTTATGTTTCGAAAATGAGCCGAAAGCCGTTTTCCAAGATTGTGTTTTAAACGATAACTTGTGTGATTGATTGATAAATGTGATTGCTATGATTTCTTTTGATTGTTGTCTCGACTGGAATATTGCTGGTTGTGTTAGGATATCGATCGAAAGGAAAATCGGAATCGAATCGGATCTTGCCCCCCAGGGCACGGACCGTGCGCTCTGTTCTGTTTCTAAATGTTAAAATTTCAAATCACGCACGGGTCGTGCGCCTTTGGAGCACGGACCGTGCGGAAGCTTCTGTTACTCTATTTCAAAATACACTTTAGTCGATTCCAAATGATTCCAAGTCCCTTCTAATCAATTCCCCAAGGTTTCCCAATGCAAACGTATCAATACCATGAAATTGAACATGTTTGAGGTAAAACTCTCAAGTTATGAAAACGAAGAAAAACCGTACATTAGTCAACGCGGGTGTACACACGTCAAGTCAAGATAAAGGACTAAAAGTCTAAACGAGTCATGCAAGTTCATGCCATGTTAAGTCATGTCAGGTTAACTCAAGTCAAGTCAAGTTACTTTCCCTTGAGGAAAGGTAGATGGTATACATGTAATAATATGTGTATATCTAGGGTGACGACCCTAAGGATTAGCATACTAGGGGAGGGGAAGTCATGAGCCCCAAAACCTAGGCCCCATGAGGTTTGCCCACTAGTGATTAGTGGATTGGGTTCACCAAAAGCCGAAGAAATATCTGCATAAGGTGGCTCGAGGTGTTGTGCTAAGTTAAAGAAAAGATAAGCCATGATATGTAGCCGCTTATTAGGGCTACATCAAGAAAGTAAGAATTATAACTAGTAGTCGCTTATTAGGGCTGCAAGTTACAAGAAATAAAATATATGTCCACATGGTCGCTTATTAGGGCCATGAGTTCAAAGTTCAAGTTTAATAAACCGCTAGAGTTAATAATGGGTCTCGATAGGACTCACTGAGATAATGTTTATCTCACCCTTTAATTATTGTGGTTTTTTACAGAGAACCAGGGGAGAGCTAAGGCGAAGAAGCACGGTTAGCCGGTGCGACTCTTGGAGTCATTGAAGATTGAGTTTCATGTTTAGGCCCTTGCCCCTTTTATTGTTTCTATGTTATCGATTGTATGACTATCATTCCTTCTTCCATCACCCAAGAAGAATACTCCCATGTTGATGTTGGTGGTTGACAAGAAAAGTTACAGCCCTCTTCACAGTGTCCATCATATAATACTTGCAGCTGATGATGATGCTGTTGCTGCAGACTATTCTCTTCTGACAAATGATCAATATCTTTCCATATATCATCCATTGAATTCTCTTCATGATATTTTTCTTTTCCTACCTTAATAACTTGTGTTGTTGACCCTACCATATGATCATCAGATTGATCAGGTCCTCCTGTGTCATAAAAACTTTCCTCTCCAACTTTCAAGGGAGCAGGGTTTAAGGCCAATTCAAGAACATGGGGAAGAATGATATACATGAGGATATGTCCAATTATAAGTTTGTGGTATCGTGATTGTAGTAGTTAGGTCTCTAATTTCATCAGAAAAAGAGATAGCATTGATGTAATGTAAGTTTCTGATTACATAATTAGTTGCAATTTGTTTTCTCCTGGGATTTTAATTAGTACAATGGCTTGTTCAAAAAACGGGAAAAAAACTACTGGATTAAAACTTCATGGATGTTCAAAGTAACACATGGGAAATAAGGAAAAACTCCAATGGTCCATGGCATAAAGTGGATTTTTTTTTTCAAACACTAAACACAAATAACAACAAAGAGAAACACACTACAAACACAAAACACAATACAAAATAAAAAAAATTGCCGGAAAAACAGAACACACTAAACAAAAGAATCTAAACTAACTAAATTTACTAACTAAACAATAGAAATTAACTTTCACAATCCCCGGCAACGGCGCCAAAAACTTGTTGTGCGAAAAGTAGTTTGTGCAACTATACACAATCGCAACAAGTAATACAATGATAAGTAAAGATCGTTCCCACGGAGATTGTTGAGTTTACTTCTATATTTAAATTAGTAATTTAGCTAGTGAGAAAAAAAAGTAACAAATACAAGTTGTCAACAAGTATTGTCATTGTGATTAACATAAATGTAAATAAACAAGTAAAGAAAGTTCAGGAGTAAGATAAAGTGAGTTGGATAGTTCATATGTTATATAAATTCCCAGGAGTAGTGTTCTATAATATGAGACGCTATAGCGTTACAGAATCAATAGACGCTGTAGCGTTATGGTGGCGTGCCTTTCAGTCACTATCGTCAGGGCAATGTTACAAGACTCCTATGTCTAGGCTCTAAATAAGTTTTACCCCTGTATATTAAGTTCATACAGCAATTACCTTATGAACTATTACTCCCCTATGTGTAGGGTTAAGTACACTTCATTTAAATGTCTTTAAATGGTTTTTCATTCATATCATTCCTTGAGCTCTCTTCGTGAACCATGTCTGTACCCACAAAGCCCCCTTATTCTAGTTGATCATTCCCAAAACAAGGTTGAAAGCATTATAACGCAAGGAATGAAACGCAAACATCATAATATTATATAAACTTTACTCAAGGTTCATTACAAACATGAGAACAATCCAACCACAAAAGTTTAGCTCATGACAAGCTTCATCAAAACAACATAAACTAAAAAGATTATGTTACCGTATGTGAGCAACAGAAGGATGTTTACAAAAGAAGCACTCCAACAATCCCAAGTCATACACATTGAATGATGTTATGGCGTGAGCAAACCGTAGGTGTGATAATAAAACTAAACTAAAAATAAAAGCTTCAAGAATGGGGGTTTAATAGAGGAATACTAGGTGTCTAGTAGTTTTTCTCCAAGTAACTCTCCTTATTTTGAAATAAATCATGTGAGGAAGAAGAAGTGAGATAGATATTATCCACATCTCATAAAGTGGCTTTACAAAAAGGGCAATGATGAAACATATCACCAACTATCACTTAAGCTTCAATTAGGAGGCGCCAAGTGTCCTTTTCATCCCACTTGGAGGCTCCCATGTCAGGCTGAGCAGAAGAGGATAAGAGTGATGACTCATCAATCAGCAAGTGGCTCCTAAATATCCAAGTGGCCAACCGTCATATAGCGCTGTAGCGCTTACCGCTGCATAGCGTTTACTGATAACTCTATTTTATATAGAGTTATTCATATGTTTAAACTTAGTAAATTTCTCTCTTTCAAGCAAAGATAAAGAGTTTATATAGTATTTTCTGTAATATGTGATAACATGAGTGTTTAACATGGTTATAGTTGTTAGTAGGCCGTTTTGGATACATTGTGGTATGTTTGATGAAGTTTGTTCAGTTCAGTCTAGATGCTCACTGCATCAAATGCTCTTGCATTGATTCTACACTTACAACTGCACTGGCTCAGCACAATGCTACTGCATTGCAATTGCATTACTCCACGAATGAAGCCAGCCACTTGCACATCCACTTGCACATGATGACCTCATGCGTAGTCTCCTAAAGCAAGAACACCTCATATTTCGGCGCCTACTATTCCTATGCGTAGTCCTCTAGGAACACATGTTCATATCTCATTGGAGCTCCCTACTCACTAGATTGAAGGCCTCAACTTGGGAGACAACTTATGAATACTGACCATGATCCAACTTCTAGTTACTTCAACAAGAAGGAAGGAAGCACCTCTCTTAAAGACTATATAAAGACCTCACTCCTTCACTAGAAAATAGATCACAATGCATAAGTTAGATTAAAATTTCACTCCACATAGATAAGTTCTATTTTGTAAGAAGGAAAGGAAGGAAGTGACAAATCCTCCTTACCACGATTTCATAGTTTTACCAAAGTGCTAAGGAGCTAATGCAATTACATTGCTAGGAGAATTCATGCTAAGAGCTACAACTTGTGTAAACTCTATCTTGTTGTTTGTCTTTTGTGATTTCAATTATATAAACATGTTCTATTCTGTTTATATTTGCCTTGCAATATCTATGTTGAGCTAAACCTCTCTTAGTTGGAATGTTCTAACCATTTAATGAGCTTTTAAGTAAGTTTAATACAAGTATATGATGTGTGCACTTTAGTTCTTGCTTGATAATACTTTCAACACTTATTTTGAGATTGATCACTTATAATAAAGAGATTTGTAAGAGCAGACATGGTTTACAATTAAGAACTCAAGAACTAATATGGGTGAGTGTTTTACATAAAGGAAACTTTGTTAAAACCATACTAAGTCCTAGACATAGGATAGTATAGTCCATAGGGTGATACTGTGGGTACTTTAAAAGACAAGAGTGAACTTATTTAGCAAGCCTAGACATAGGAAGCTTGTAATGAAACTCTGAAGAAAGTGACTGAAAGGCACACAACTAATAACAGCATTCAGTGCAACTGCATCATAACTGCATTAAACACTTATAAGTAAGTTACTTGGGGAAGACCACCAGTTGTGTATATTGTGGAGGAGGTCACTTGTATGAGGAATGTCCTAGCAACCCTATTTCTGTAAAATATGTAGGTTATAATAGGAATAACAACCCCTATTCTAACACTTACAAACCTGGGTGGAAAAACCATCCCAGCTTTAGATGGGGCAATAACAATGCACCTGCATCTAATACTGCACCATCTACACCACCGGGATTCCCACCTCAAAAACAAGCCACCAATGAAAATTCTCTAGAAAATATGCTCAAAGCATTCATAGGAGAGGCAAGAACAGCTAGACAAACTCAAGATGCTTCCATTAAGAATTTAGAGACCCAAGTAGGACAGTTAGCCACAGCTTTGTATCAAAGGCCACCAGGTGCCTTACCTTCCAATACAGAAGCTACTCCTTCCCAGAAACAAGGAAAGGAGCAGGTTAAAACTATTTACTTAAGAAGTGGCAAGGATTTGATTAAATCAAATGAGAGGGAAAGTGTAGATAAGGGAGAAAAAGAAAAAGAAAAACAGAAAAATAGCAAGGAAATAAATGTGGAAGCATCCACTGCTCCTGCATTAGAGGAAGAAGTTCAAATCCCTACACCTAAGTTAGTACCTGAGTACCCTCCTCCTCCTTACCCACAAAGATTGAAAAAATCACATGAGGAGAAATAATTTAGCAAATTCTTAGAGGTACTAAAACAGTTGCACATAAATGTTCCCTTAGTAGAAGCACTTCAACAAATGCCAAACTATGCAAAATTCATGAAAGATGTGCTTACCAAAAGGAAAAGATTAGGGGAATTTGAGACAGTTGCCATGACTAAAGAATGTAGTCAGATCATGCAAAGTAAGATTCCTAGGAAATTGAAGGATCCAGGGAGTTTTACAATTCCATTTTCCATTGGAACCTCTTATACTGGTAAAGCTTTATGTGATTTAGGGGCAAGTATTAACTTAATGCCTAAATCTATTTTTAACCAGTTGGGAATTGGAATTGCAAGACCAACCACTTTGACACTTCAATTAGCAGATAGGTCAATAGCCTATCCTGAAGGTATAATAGAAGACATCTTAGTTAAGGTAGACAAATTTGTGTTCCCTGCAGATTTTGTCATTCTTGACTTTGAAGCAGATAAGGATGTACCTATTATCCTAGGAAGACCATTTCTAGCAACTTGCAAAACCGTAATTGATGTGCAGAGGGGTGAACTTACAATGAGAGTGAATGATCAAGAGATAAAATTCAATGTGATGAGTGCTATGAAGTATCCCACAGAGAATACAGAAGAATGCTCATCCATTTTTTCTCTAGATGAATTGGTAGAGAAACAGTTTTACAAGCAGTATGATCATTTGGCTAATGCAGATGCACTTGATGCACCTGCACTGCTAGATGAGGAATTACTAGAAAAGGAAAACCTGCCAATAGGAAACTCTTGTAAGGAAGTCTGGGTCAGAACTTATGAACCTCTCAATCTTGAGGATCTAACCCTTAAAGAAAATTTACCCTCCATAGAAAAACCTCCCAAGCTAGAATTGAAGGAATTGCCTAAGCATCTTAAGTATGTCTTTTTATGAGAAAATGAGACCTTACCAGTTATTATTGCTTCTGATTTAACCACAGAACGAGAAAATAATCTCATCAATACTCTAAAAAAACATACCAAAGCAATAGGTTGGAAAATGGCAGATATCAAGGGAATTAGTCCTTCTGTGTGTATGCATAGTATCATCTTAGAAGAAAATTCTAAGAATAGCATAGAAAGCCAAAGAAGACTAAACCCTATCATGAAGGAGGTTGTGAAAAAGGAAATCATTAAATGGCTAGATGCTGGCATCATATACCCAATATCAGACAGTGCATGGGTAAGCTCTGTCCAATGTGTACCAAAGAAAGGAGGTGTGACAGTAATAGCCAATGAGAAGAATGAGTTGATACCTACTAGAACTGTAACAGGTTGGAGGATATGCATGGATTACAGAAAACTCAATAAGGCTACCAAAAAGGATCACTTTCCTTTACCATTCATAGACCAAATGCTAGATAGGTTAGCAGGGAAAGAGTTTTATTGTTTTCTAGATGGCTATTCAGGATACAATCAGATAACCATTGAGCCTAAAGATCAAAATAAAACCACTTTTACATGTCCTTATGGAACCTTTGCCTTTAGAAGGATGCCATTTGGATTATGTAATGCACCTGCAACTTTCCAAAGATGCATGATGTCAATATTCTCAGATTTCATTGAGCAATTAATGGAAGTATTCATGGATGATTTCTCTGTCTTTGGAGAAACATTCCAAGATTGTTTATCAAACTTGGAACAAATTCTTAAAAGATGTGAGGATACAAATCTAGTATTAAACTGGGAAAAGTGTCATTTCATGGTACAAGAGGGCATTGTGTTAGGACACAGAAATCAAAAAAAAGTCTAGAGGTAGACGAAGCCAAAATTGAGGTGATTGATAAATTACCCCCACCAACAACAGTTAAAGGTATCAGGAGCTTTTTAGGCCATGCTGGTTTTTATAGAAGGTTTATCAAAGACTTTTCAAAAATTTCAAAGCCATTATGTATGCTTTTACAACATGATGTACCATTTAACTTTGATGAATCTTGTATGGATACTTTTGAAAAGCTTAAAAAAGCTTTAGTAACAGCACCAGTGATAGTAACACCTGACTGGAGCAGGCCTTTTGAATTAATGTGTGATGCTAGTGACTTTGCAGTAGGAGCAGTCCTAGGGCAAAGGTTTTACAAGGTTTTTCATTCTATTTATTATCCTAGCAAGACATTAATTGAAGCTCAAGTAAATTACAATCACAGAAAAGGAATTATTAGCTGTAGTATTTGCATTTGAAAAATTTAGATCATACTTAGTTGGCACTAAAGTAATTGTTTATACTGATCATTTTGCCATTAAGTATTTGATTTCAAAGAAAGATGCAAAGCCAAGGTTGATAAGATGGATTCTACTCCTACAACAGTTTGATCTTGAAATTAGAGACAAGAAAGGAGTAGAAAACCAAGTAGCAGACCATTTGTCAAGGCTTGAAGGTGAATCACTAGAGGGAGAAATCAAGGAGAGTTTTCCAGATGAGAAACTATTGGCAATCACAGTCAATGCACATAGTGCAACTGCATGTGCAACAAGCAATGCAGGAGCATCAAATGCATCTGCACCATGGTATGCTGATATTGTAAACTACCTTGCAAGTAGAGTGACACCAGTGAATATGACATATCAACAAAGGAGAAGATTCTTCCACATAGTAAAACAATACTATTGGGATGATCCATTCCTTTACAAAATGTGCCCTGATCAGTTAATAAGGAAATGTGTTCCTAATGATGAACAACAAGCAGTGCTTCTGCATTGCCATGCTGCACCATATGGTGGCCACTTTGGAAGCACAAGAACAGCAGCTAAGGTATTCCAGTCTGGTTATTTTTGGCCTACTTTATTTAAAGATGCATATTTTATGGTCAAGAAATGTGACAAATGTCAAAGGGCAGGAAATATCTTTGATAAACATGAAATGCCAAGAACCAATATTTTAGAAATTGAATTATTTGATGTATGGGGAATGGATTTTATGGGCCCTTTTCCACCTTCTTTTGGTAATTTGTACACTTTAGTAGCTGTTGATTATGTGTCCAAATGGGTAGAGGCAGTAGCATTACCAAATAATGATGCAAAATCAGTAAGTAAATTTCTTCAAAGGAATATATTTTCTAGATTTGGAACTCCTAGAGCTATAATTAATGATGAAGGTTCACACTTCTGTAATAAGATCATTGAAAACCTTCTAGCTAAGTATGGAGTTAAGCATAAAATTGCTACAGCTTACCACCCTCAAACAAGTGGGCAAGCAGAAATCTCAAATAGAGAAATCAAAAGAGTGCTAGAAAAAATGGTAAGTCCAAATAGGAAAGATTGGTCTTTACATTTGGATGAAGCTTTATGGGCTTATAGAACAGCATTCAAAACACCCTTGGGAAAGCATGCCATCTACCTGTGGAGTTAGAAAATAAGTCTTATTGGGCTATCAAGAAGCTCAATTTTAACTTAGACAAAGCAGGTACACAAAGAATGCTAGAGCTTAATGAGTTAGAAGAGATTAGGCAATTCTCTTATGAGAATGCTGAAATCTACAAAGCCAAAAGAAAGGCATGGCATGACAAGAGAATTCAAAAGAGAGACTTAAAAGAGGGAGGACTAGTTCTGCTATACAATTCTAGATTGAAGCTTTTCCTTAGAAAGCTTAGATCAAGGTGGTCAGGGCCATTCAAATTGGTTAAAATTTATCCTCATGGAGCAGTTGACTTGTTAGATGAAGCCTCAAACACCATCTTCATGGTAAATGGTCAAAGAATCAAAATGTACTGTGGTGAACATGTGGTGAGAGAAAAGGTCGCCACTCGTTTGAAAAATCTCTAAAAGAAAGAGGTAGTCAGGCTGAAAAGACTCTTAAAACAAGCGCTTAATGGGAGGCAACCCATCATTTTTTACTTAATTTTGTTCAATTTAATGTTTTAAGTGTTTTGTGGGAAAAGCAGGAAACTGATGCAGCTGCATTGCAATGCTACTGCATTGCATCTGCATTGAAGAAAAAAATGTGCCCTGCACCCAAGTTCAAAAGTTTGAATAAATTAATCAAGTGTGATTGACAACTCATCAGAAGCAAAGTTAGAAACTAAAATGAAGTGTTGAGTAACCAAGGGAGACACGTGGCTGCATGCATGTCCACCACGACCTTACCTAACAGCTACTACTTCAATCAAATCAAAACTTCTCTTAACACCTCACTTACAAAACCCTAAAACCATTTTCGTTACCCCTTCCACTCAATCTGAAACCTCCCACTCTAATCAAACAATTACCCATAACAATTCTATCTCAAGCGAACACAATGGTGAAGAAACAATCAGCATCTAAATCACCAATCAAAAATACATCATCTTCATCACAAAAGGGCAAGAAACGAGATTCCAATGCATCTGCATTGGCAACCCAGAAACCACATCTATGGAAGATGCACTTACTACCAGAAAGAGGGTATGAAATGAAGAAGGCAACTCCATCATTCATGACAACAGTGGCCAACCTTCACTGGGATCATTTTGTGTTGCCACGAGGAGGATACATTGAAGAATTAGTGAGAGAATTCTATGCTGGACTTTCTGAAGATGAATGACCAGAGAAAAGCTAAACTTCTGAGGTTAGAGGTAAGATAGTTAATTTTCATCCTAAGAAAATAAATGAGCATTATATGTTGAAATACAATGGACTTGAGTTTGAAAAGAAAGTAGGGAAGGCTTATAAGAAAGAAATGGAAGAGATTAGGGGTAGAATTGCCACACCAAATTCTGTTTGGGAAAGATTCACACCAAATGAGGTTAAGCTTAGAAGTACTTATTTGATAGATGCTCTAGGCAATTGGCACTTGTTCATTACAACATCAATCTTACCTACTTCACACACCTATGCCATGACCAAAGAGAGATTGATCTTACTAGATACAATTCTCTCTGAGGGAAATGTTGACATAGGTAGATTGATTGCTAGGGAAATCTATACATGCACAACTAAAACAAAGGGATTTCTGTTTTTCCCTTGTCTCATAACTGAATTATGCATGAAAGAAGGTGTTCCTATTGCTGCCAATGAACAAAGAAAATTTCCCCCTAACAATTTGATTGCTGAGATAAAAAGAAAGAATGAGAAAAGTGAAAGGACCACTACCTATGCCTGCAATGCAAGAGCATTTCATGCAGAAGCAAGCTGCAGTATGGAAATTTCAGAATGAACAACATGATTGGTTGCAGCTTGTTTTCCAATATTTGTCTAATGAATTAGGCAATATTGAGGCACCTGTATTCCCAAGCTGGGTGTTAAGAACTGAAAGACAAGAAGATGAGGAGAAAGAGCAAGCTGATAAGGAAAAAGAAGAAGAGAAAGAAGAGGAACAGGAAGAGAAACCAAAGAAAAAGGTGACTAGAAAACAAACAAAGGGAAAGAAAAAGGTAGTAGTGGAGCCTGATTTTGAAGAAACTTATAATTCAGAAACTGAGGATGAGGAATTAGAAAAAGAAATGGACAAGGAGAGTGAAGATGAAGAAGAAAGTGATACTGAAGTTGACAGTGAGGAAGAAGAACATGCTAGAGGTGTCATTCTGGAAGAAATTGCCAGACAGAAATATACCAAGAAAACACCACCACAAGCCCAACAAGAAACAACCCACACTTCACCAATCACATCACTTATCCAATCACCAATCCACTCACCTACCAAAGAAGCATCTCCTCAACCAAAATCACCACTACCCTCCCTTACTGATTCACCAATACAGTCACCACCACAAACAACCCCTCCTCCACCCACTCCAACAATTGAACCAAAACACCACTCACAACTTGAAGAACAAATTCCAATCCCAACCTCACCTATCACTGAGCCACAAACAGAGCAAACCACCCCTACTAGCCCCACTAACATTATAACTAATGTTGTTTCTGCTCTTGAGCAAGAAAATGTGCAGGATACTGATGAAAATCCAACTGAAGAGGCAGAACCAGAGGCAGTATAGGAAGCTGAAGTTGTCAAACAAGCAATTGAGATACAGAGTGATGCACCTGCATCTGATGCTTCTGCATCTCAACAGAAAGCAGCACTGAAACCAGCACATGATGAGGCAACAATGCAACTTTTTCTCCAACAAATAGCTCAGAGAAAGTGAGAGGAACTGGGAAATACACAAACATTCTTCAAACAACCAGCAGTCAAGGCACCAAAGAGAAAGATCTCTAAGGCAATCCCAACTGATGCTACTCCATCAAGTCCTGCATCAACACCAGAGGAATCAGGTGCATCTGCACCAGTAGAAGTAACTCCAATCTGAAAGCCAAAGGAAAAGAAGCAGAAGGTGAAGAACACTCCTCCTACCAGGCAGAGTTCAAGGACAAGGAGTGGAGCAAAGAAATGAGTATCTGTTACATGCTTTCTGCAGTTTAACTACTATATTTTGGATGTTATCTTACTACAAACTCTTCCCTGGTTGTGTTTTTAATCCCTCTCCCCATATTTTGAACAAATATTTGCAAGTATTTTGTGAACTTCTAGCAGTGAGGACACTGCTACCCCTTAAGTTTGGGGGGAGAACTTATCATATTAAGTATGTTATGTATGTTATGTTTTAGCAAATGTATGTTTTTAGTAAATATTTTTGTATGAATGTATTAGATGTACTTAACAAAGTAGTATCCAAATACATGAAACTAATTTTCCAAAGATACATTTTCACTGGAAAATAGGGACAAGTATGAGGAATACTATAGATTGTTAAGAACATTTTAGTAGATGATCAGTTTAAAAATATTTTACAATGATATGGTGCACCTATGGATGGATTTTTGAAAAGCAAGAAAAGAAAAAGAAGTCTTATTTCTCACAAAAATAACCAGAATTATTTTTTCTTCCAAATACCTCAAAGCTGAGTTTGTGAAAAGAACCTTGCTATTGAAAGAGCAATCTGATGCAAGGGAAAATTTTGGTGAGCTAAGGTCAAAACAAATTTTGATTAAAATGTTGGAATAGCTTAAAGAATTAAGTTTGGGGGTGTTTTTATGAAAACCAAGGCTGAATTTGAAAAGTGAGAACAAACAAAATGCAAAAAGATACAAAAAGAGTGGTAAAAAGATCAAAGATCAAAAGCCATATTGACCTGAATCAAATTGAACTATACCTGTGCCTAAGTGCATGATTGCATCTGGAGGTCAAAGACCTGTGCCATGCATGAATGAATGCATCTGGAGGCTAAAACGCGAATTGGGCGAAACCGCAAGGAAGCTAAAGCCTAGACTCGATAACACTGACCCTATGACTCAAAAAAAATGATTAATAAAAACAAGAATCCCCGGCAACGGCGCCAATTTTATCCGCTGTCGCGCACGGATCAAAAACGAGTGTTTTGTAAAACGGTAGTTTAGCGACAATGACTCAAGTATCGTTCTCAAGGATTCTTGTTAATTAACCAAATATACAATCGAATTGGGGGGGGGGGGGTAGGTTCGGTTCTGTTTCAAAATCAAAAGTATAAATTAAGTGATTAATAATTAAGCTAAAACGAATCAACCTACTGCATCGACTTCCGACTTATCATTGATTCCTATAAAATTCCAATTCCCTAAACGGGTCTGATCCTATTCGACTATAATAACCACTGACAAGCGCAATAGAAATTATGCGGCTTATGTTCCTGAATTCCGGATTAAGCAAACAGATAAAAAACTATTGCGAATTAAGCAAACGCAATCTGATCAAACGCGATAATGTAAAAGCTACGTTAACGCGAAATAGATTCAAGATCAAATAACCAATCGAATTTAAGAAATATATCAAATAACAACAATCAAATTAAGCAAATAATTGAGATTAGTGGAATAAATCAAAGGAAACAGATTGATATGGAATTTATAAAAGAACCTCAAAGTGGAATCCGATTACACTAGATCGATTCTTGGGAAATTAGTTCGCCATTCCAAATCGTACAAGCTCTCAAAATTTTCGTGAATAGTAATAACGTAAAAGAAAGTGTCTCACAACAGCCCTTGCGGCTGTTAGGTATAGGCGCACAGGGGATTCGGGTTCTTACCCAACCGGGTCGAAAAACGTAAAAAAGGCCCGGCCCAAAACTAAATATATCTATTAATTCTGGAACTTCAACGACTTATTTGAGACTTCTGCATTCCGAATCAGCCCTTGGCTTCAACAGCAAAGTTGTAGCTCTTTCTCTTAGCTTTTTAACGCATATCAGAGCGCGTCGATCCGATACTCGTAGCTCCAGTTATGCATTTTTTCGTGGAAGCTGCTAAAGCTGAAAATAAAATACGGAAATCAAATTAAACCAAAAATAAACTAAATTAGAAAAACATTATAAAACATAAAAATAACCAAAGCAAAACATAGAAATGCTTAAGCACAAACATGAAAGAGTGTGCATCAAAATGCACTGATCAAATTCCCCCACACTTGAACTTTTGCACTCCGAGCAAAATAAAATAAAAACTCAGGAAACACACAAGCATCATCAGTTACTCATTCCAGGCCACAAACTTTTCTTCGGTTAAGATTGCATCGATAGGTACTAATCTTGCACACTAAGGATATCGTAGGAACACTAATCCACAATTGTGCAATCATAAGCCTCCTGAATACACAATCCAATCTGAATCATGTTATTATGCCTAAGCCTAACTTACCCATCCTCCTTTTTCCTCTTTTTCATTCTGGCGCAATCACATTAAGCCCGTTATCTCCACACACTCATGGTAAGGCTACTGGTTAGTGACTCTGATCCTTTTTGCATGGGGTTCTGGAAATAAGTGGCATAACCCCCTGTTTACCCAATTGTAGCTGCGGGGGATCGGACCGTAATCTGCCCTACCAAGTTCAGCACCAGAAACCTCTGAACCAACTAACAACGGGGAACCTTTTTTTTTTTGAAAGGGTTCTACAACCGTTGGGTTAAGTGACCGGGTGAGGGTCACCAAACTTAGAAGGAGCATTCCCTATTTTTTCTTTTTTTTTCTTTTTTTTTTCCTTTTTTTTTTTAAAAAAAAACTTGGATCACTCACTTATTTTCATCGGCTTCCTTACATAGAGCGTGTGTGAGATGGTGCTGACTGCAAAGATAAACTACTCAAGAGCTGTCAGAGAATGAGAATTCAATGCTATGTCATAATAAGGATTCAAATTAATATCTGTATGCAGGAGACTCACAGTGTTAAGACGATACCTATCTTGTGAACTTTTCCCAAGTCTCGACAACCCAAAACTCAGATTAATCTATAACCCAAAACTTTCAAAAAGATGCATTTTTTTTTTATAATAACTGAAAACAAAACAAAACAAAACAACGAACAAAAGCAAAGAAAACAAATGATTCCCTCCCCCACACTTGAGACAAGCATTGTCCTCAATGAAAGGACATAACTATTAAAGTAGAGAGAAGGAAAGAAGAACTCCCTGATCAAATTGCAGTGTAGTTGGGCGCTTCCAAAGAAAGCTCCTCTATGTTTGCATCTTCAGGCGCTGAACTTCCATGGAATAGCTTTAGGCGCTGCCCATTAACCTTGAAAATTTTGTCAGTACCTGCACTTTTAATATCTATTGCACCATGAGGGAAAACATTAGTAACAACAAAAGGGCCAATCCATTTGGATCGAAGTTTCCCAGCCATAAGCTTAAGGCGGGAATTAAACAATAAAACCTGTTGGCCCACAGAGAATTCCTTCCTAGAAATCATCTTATCATGGAAGTGCTTAGTTTTCTCTTTATAAATCCTAGAGCTTTCATAAGCCTCTAGCCTAAGCTCTTCAAGTTGTTGTAATTGGAGTTTTCTTTCAATACCCGCTTGTTGCATCTCCAAATTACAGCTTTTCACCGCCCAATAAGCACGGTGTTCTATCTCAACAGGAAGATGACATGCCTTACCAAAAACAAGTCGATAAGGAGACATCCCAATGGGTGTCTTGAAAGCTGTTCTTTGAGCCCAAAGTGCGTCTTCTAGACGACGGCTCCAGTCTTTCCTGTTTGGCTGCACCATTTTCTCTAAAACCTGTTTGATCTCCCTGTTTGAGATCTCAGCTTGCCCATTAGTTTGTGGGTGATATGCAGTAGAGACTCTGTGCACAACTCCATACTTCCGGAGCAAAGATTCCATGGTTCGGTTACAGAAATGAGTGCCTTGGTCACTGATGATAGCTCGCGGTATTCCAAACCTGCAAAAGATATTAGACCTGACAAAATCTGCAACAACTCTAGAATCATTAGTCCTGGTGGGGATAGCTTCCACCCACTTTGAAACATAATCAACAGCAAGTAAAATGTAGAGAAAACCAAATGATATAGGAAAAGGACCCATGAAATCGATTCCCCATACATCAAATACCTCACAGAAAAGCATAGGCTGCTGAGGCATTTCACTCTTACGAGTAATGGCTGTACCTGCTATCTGGCACTCTTTACAAGTGCGGTAAGTCTCATAAGCATCTTTAAAAATGGTGGGCCAATAGAAACCTGAGTCAAGGACTTTCCTCGCAGTCCTTTGAGGGCCAAAGTGTCCTCCAACTTGAGATGCATGAGAAAAATTTAAAATCGATTCAATCTCATAGTCGGGAACACATCTTGTAATTACCTGATCACTACCAAACTTCCAAAGATATGGATCATCCCAAACATAATATTTGGCATCACTCTTGAGTTTGTGAATTTGTGATCTAGATGCACCTGTAGGAAAAACACCAGCAACAAGATAATTAACAATGTCAGCAAACCAAGGGGTTATCCCATGCAAAAGTAAAAGCTGCTCATCAGGAAAGTCATCCTGAATAGGAAAAGGATCTTCGTCTCTCTCTATCCTGCTCAAGTGGTCAGCCACTAAGTTCTCAGCTCCACTTTTGTATTTAATCTCTACATTAAACTCTTGGAGCAACAACATCCACCGAATCAATCTCGGTTTTGCCTCCGGCTTCTTCAACAAGTACTTTAGAGCTGCATGGTCAGTAAAAACAACAACCTTGGAACCTAGCAAATAAGATCTGAATTTATCAAGAGCAAAAACAATAGCTAGAAGTTCTTTTTCAGTGGTAGTGTAATTTGACTGTGCAGAATCTAAAGTCCTAGAAGCATAGTAAATAACATGGGCAGCCTTGTCAACTCTTTGTGCAAGGACAGCTCCAACAGCATAATTAGAAGCATCACACATAAGCTCAAAAGGGAGGGTCCAGTCAGGGGGCTGGATTATGGGAGCGGAGGTCAATGCTTTCTTCAAGAAGTTAAACGCTTGTTCGCATTTGTCATTGAAGTCGAAAGTGACGTCATTCTTCAACAAGTTTGACAGTGGAAGAGCTATCTTGCTGAAATCCTTGATGAAACGCCTGTAAAAACCTGCATGACCAAGAAAAGAACGAATCTCGCGAACGCAAGAAGTGTAAGGCAGTGTAGAAATCACATCAATTTTAGCAGGATCAACAGAAATTCCCTTTTCAGAAATTATGTGACCAAGAACAATTCCCTGCTCAACCATAAAATGGCATTTTTCATAATTTAAAACAAGGTTAGTCTCAATGCATCTCTGTAAAACCAAGCTTAAACTGCTCAAACATGCATCAAAAGAAGAACCATAAACAGTGAAATCATCCATAAAAACTTCCATGCAATTTTCAATAAAATCAGTAAAAATGCTAATCATGCATCGCTGGAAAGTGCCAGGAGCATTGCAAAGACCAAAAGGCATCCTCCTGTAAGCAAAAGTACCGAAGGGACAAGTGAAAGTGGTCTTCTCTTGATCTTCCGGTGCAATATGAATCTGAAAGTAACCTGAAAAGCCATCAAGAAAACAATAATGTGATTTACCAGCTAGCCGTTCAAGCATTTGGTCAATGAACGGTAAAGGAAAGTGATCCTTTCTAGTAGCCTGGTTTAATCTCCTGTAATCAATACAAACTCTCCAACTATTCTGAACTCTAGTGGGAACAAGTTCATTCTTTTCATTTTTTACCACTGTAAGTCCAGATTTCTTAGGTACAACCTGCACTGGGCTTACCCACTTACTGTCAGAGATAGGATAAATAATACCTGCTTGCAAGAGTTTGGTTACCTCTTTCTTCACAACATCAAGAATCAACGAATTAAGCCTCCTTTGGGGCTGCCTTACTGTTTTTGCTCCGTCCTCAAGTAAAATCCTGTGCATACACATCGACGGACTAATACCTGGGAGGTCGGCTAATGTCCATCCGATTGCCTTCTTGTGCTTCTTCAAAACCTGCAAAAGCTTGTCTTCTTGATCGAAATCAAGGTTAGAAGAAATAATAACAGGGAGCTTTTCATTACTCTCCAAGTAAGCGTATTTCAGGTTTTCAGGGAGCTCTTTTAGCTCTAAGGGCGGGGGCTGCTCGATGGATGGAGTACTCGGTGCAGCCGGGATGTCAAGGGCATCAGCTGCAAAAACAGCTTCATCGGCAACAACTTCTTCTGTAGAAAATATATCAGCCTGCAAAGCAGCATCAATCTCAGTACACACAACACAAAGGTTAGTGTCAGTACAATCAGAACATGAATAAACATCCGAGAGAGATGGAAAATCAAGGGGAAATAATTCAGAACAAGTGTCATCAACTAATTCATAAATCAGCTCAATACAAAAAACGGAATGCTCCTCCACAGGATGTTTCATGGCATCAAAAATGTTAAATTTTGCGACAATGTCACCAAATTCCATGGACATGGTTCCATCGTCAACATCAATTTTCGTTTTCGCCGTTTTCATGAACGGTCTGCCTAAAATGATGGGAGCTCTGCTTGTCTTGGTTTCTCCTTCCATGTCTAGGATATAGAAATCTGCAGGAAAAATCAAATCGTTAACTTGAACCAGGACATCTTCGACTACCCCGACGGGTCGAGCGTTGCTCCTGTTTGCCAATTGAATGATTAAACCTGTATGCTGCAAAGGACCAAGACAAAGGTTATTATAAACAGAAGTAGGCATAACATTAATGCCCGCTCCCAAATCAAGCATGCAATTCTCAAATTTACTATCCCCGATGGTACAAGGAATAGCAAAAGTTCCCGGGTCCTTGCATTTTTGCGGCAAGACCAGAGTGAGGGCTGAAACATTTTGCTCTTCGGTAACTTTTTCACATGAAGGTTGGGCTGAATAAAAGCAGAAATATATCTTCCCAAGTTGACCCTTTCACTTCGCTTCATCCTCCTCTTATTAGTACACAAATCCTTCAGAACCTTAGCATACTTAGGAACCTGCTTAATCACATCAAGTAACGGAATGTTTACCGCAACTTTTCGGAAAACATCTAATATCTCTCTTTCTTTGTCTCCCTCCTCAATTCTTTTATTTTTCAGAACTCTATGTGGGAAGGGAATGGGTGGTACATACTCTTTTTCTTTATTTTTTTCAGTTTCAACCACAACAGAAGAAGGAGAAGAAAGTTCAGTTGGGTGAGGTTCAGAAGGAGAAAGTTCAGAAGTCACCTCAATGATTTTTTATTTTTTCAGGGGCTGCTTCTGTAACTTTTCCGGATCTTAAAGAGATGACACTCACATTAGCATTAGGACCCTTTGGATTGACAACTGTTTGGGCTGGAAGTTGGTTCGACCCTTGGGCTTGCATGTTATTTATTTGAGTAGCAAGCTGTCCCATCTGTGTGTGCAAGGTCTGAATGCTAGAATCGGTCCTTTGTTGGAACTGGAGATTATTGACAGCCATTTGCTTGACCAGGTCCTCTAATGAAGGTCCAGAAGGTACAGAAGTGGTAGCTGGTGGAGTGTTCTGTGGTTGCGGAAACGGTAAAACTAGCTGTTGCTGTGTGGCCTGCTGGTTTCCATATCGAAGGTTGGGATGGTTCCTCCAATTGGGATGATATTTGTTGGTGGACAGGTCAGGAATGCTGTTGAACCTGTTCTGAGTGTTTCCGTAAAGGGCTGCTGCATAAGCTTGAGGTAACTCGGTAATCGACTCATCTTGCAGAATGGGACATGTGTCGGTCGGGTGTTCGGCGGAAGTACAAATACCACACAAAGTTGCTGGTTGAGTTTTAACTACTGCCAACTGTTTCACTAAGGAGGTGAGCTCGTCAATTCTGGTTTCTAAGGCTGTGTTGGAGGAAACCTGAATTTCGTTCACGCTCTTTGTTTGGACCGCAGAATTATTTCTGGTTGTGAACTGTTGGGAGTTGAGTGACATATTCTGAATTAAGGTTTTGGCATCTGCTGGAGTCTTATCAACAAGTGCCCCACCACTAGCAGCATCAAGGATGTTTCTATCCATAGGTAGCAATCCTTCATAAAAGTATTGGATAAGTAACTGCTCGGTAATCTGATGCTGAGGACAACTGGATACCAACTGTTTGAATCTTTCCCAATACTCAGCCAATGTCTCATTACCCTGTCTAATACCACATATATCCTTCCTGATTGATGCAGCTCTGGAGGCAGGAAAGTATCTCTCTAGAAAGACTTTTTTCAAATCATTCCAAGTTGTGATGGAATTAGGTTCAAGATCGTATAACCAATCCTTGGCAGCACCCTGTAGTGAAAACGGAAAGGCTCTCAGCTTGATATGGTCTTCAGTGATTCCTTCAGGCCTCAATGGTGTAGAACACACAACCTGGAATTCTTTCAAATGCTTGTGCGGATCCTCACCTGCAAGACCATTAAACTTTGGCAACAAGTGTATCAAACCAGATTTTAATTCAGAAGCAGCTTGAGGATACTCAATGCATAAACCATTATAATTCAAATCAGGGGCAGCCAATTGCCTTAAAGTTCTTTGGTCAGCCATATCAAAAACAATTTCAGAATCTGAATCAAACAAGTTATGCAAGTAATCGGAATTAGTGTCAGAATCAATTACGGGCGGTGAACTATTGCTAGCCTGGACTGCTCTACGTCGTGTGTGCAAAGTTCTTTCTACTTCAGGATCAAAATCAAAAAGATCAGAACAAGAAGACCTAGTAGCCAGGACTAAAGGAACAGCAATGCAGCAACAATATTCAAAATGCCGACAATGTCCCTAAATAGTCAAAAACAAACACAATCAGGGAAATCGAAAAAATAAGTTTCAGAAAAATAAAATAACACCAGAATTAATCTAATTAAGCAAAATAACAATTATGAGAATTTTTTCGATTTTTTTCGACTCTATGAAAACAGTAAAAAATTCATTAAAAATAGAAAAATGTTGAAATTTGGGAATTTGAAAGCAAAGTCCCGTAACTACTTTGTAGTAAGGGATAAATGCCCAGAGAATTTTTTTCGCAAAGGATGCCCGGAACAGATTTTGATTCGGGTGCAATTTTTCCAAAAACCGGTTTTTTTTTTCTTTCTATTTTGACTCTAAAACGCGAATTGGGCGAAACCGCAAGGAAGCTAAAGCCTAGACTCGATAACACTGACCCTATGACTCAAAAAAAAACGATTAATAAAAACAAGAATCCCCGGCAACGGCGCCAATTTGATCCGCTGTCGCGCACGGATCAAAAACGAGTGTTTTGTAAAACAGTAGTTTAGCGACAATGACTCAAGTATCGTTCTCAAGGATTCTTGTTAATTAACCGAATATACAATCGAATTGGGGGGGGGGGTAGGTTCGGTTCTGTTTCAAAATCAAAAGTATAAATTAAGTGATTAATAATTAAGCTAAAACGAATCAACCTACTGCATCGACTTCCGACTTATCATTGATTCCTATAAAATTCCAATTCCCTAAACGGGTCTGATCCTATTCGACTATAATAACCACTGACAAGCGCAATAGAAATTATGCGGCATATGTTCCTGAATTCCGGATTAAGCAAACGGATAAAAAACTATTGCGAATTAAGCAAACGCAATCTGATCAAACGCGATAATGTAAAAGCTACGTTAACGCGAAATAGATTCAAGATCAAATAACCAATCGAATTTAAGAAATATATCAAATAACAACAATCAAATTTAGCAAATAATTGAGATTATTGGAATAAATCAAAGGAAACAGATTGATATGGAATTTATAAAAGAACCTCAAAGTGGAATCCGATTACACTAGATCGATTCTTGGGAAATTAGTTCGCCATTCCAAATCGTACAAGCTCTCAAAATTTTCGTGAATAGTAATAACGTAAAAGAAAAAGTGTCTCACAACAGCCCTTGCGGATGTTAGGTATAGGCGCACAGGGGATTCGGGTTCTTACCCAACCGGGTCGAAAAACGTAAAAAAGGCCCGGCCCAAAACTAAATATATCTATTAATTCTGGAACTTCAACGACTTATTTGAGACTTCTTCATTCCGAATCAGCCCTTGGCTTCAACAGCAAAGTTGTAGCTCTTTCTCTTAGCTTTTCAACGCATATCAGAGCGCGTCGATCCGATACTCGTAGCTCCAGTTATGCATTTTTTCGTGGAAGCTGCTAAAGCTGAAAATAAAATACGGAAATCAAATTAAACCAAAAATAAACTAAATTAGAAAAACATTATAAAACATAAAAATAACCAAAGCAAAACATAGAAATGCTTAAGCACAAACATGAAAGAGTGTGCATCAAAATGCACTGATCAAGGATAGTTCAACAACTGTACCTGTGCCAAAATGCATGAATGCATCTGGAGGACAGTAAGGAAGGCAATATAGGGTACAAAAAAATAACACAGTGCAGAAGCAATGCAACTGCACTGCAGAAAAGAAATGCAGAAAAACAACAATGCAAAAAGCACTTCAAAGAAGTGATGCATCTGCATTAAAGAAACCACAACCACAAGAAAAATAGTGCATTAACTCAAAAAGCTTTGAAAAATTCAGTCAAGTCCTCGGTTGTGTTTAAAACTCCCCAATACTTGAGGATTTTGTGAGTCTAACCTTTCTTTTGAAAAAATATTTTGGTGTGACCAAAGATAAACCAATCTTTTCAAAGGCTAGGAGGAAGTTTTCACTTAGTCTTGGAATCAATCTCAACTCAGTGGGTTCACACACACACAAAGAGTGTAAATAATTCTGGAAGTTTGAAAAGAAATAAAGGCACAAGAAAAACTGATGAGCAAAGAAGTTCATAGAGCACCTCGTGAAAATCCAAATATCAAAGCTGATTTATCTTCTAGAAACTATAGTATTAGTTAGTTTGTCTTTGTCATTACTTGAGGACAAGCAATGGTTTAAGTTTGGGGGTGTGATAACTCTATTTAATATAGAGTTATTCATATGTTTAAATTTAGTAAATTGCTCTCTTTCAAGAAAAGATAAATAGTTTATATAGTATTTTATGTAATATGTGATAACCTGAGTGTTTAACATGGTTATAGTTGTTAGTAGGCCATTTTGGATACATTGTGGTATGTTTGATGAAGTTTGTTCAGTGCAGTCTAGATGCTCACTGCATCAAATGCTCTTGCATTGATTCTACACTTACAACTGCACTGGCTCAGCACAATCCTACTGCATTGCAACTGCATTACTCCAAGAATGAAGCCAGCCACTTGCACATCCACTTGCACATGATGACCTCATGCGTAGTCTCCTAAAGCAAGAACACCTCATATTTCGGCGCCTACTATTCCCACATAGCTTTGAAGAGTCATCTACAAAGGGACACATGTTCATATCTCATTGGACCTCCCTACTCACTAGATTGAAGGCCTCAACTTGGGAGACAACTTCTGAATACTGACCATGATCCAACTTCTAGTTACTTCAACATGAAGGAAGGAAGCACCTCTCTTAAAGACTATATAAAGACCTCACTCCTTCACTTGAAAATAGATCACAATCCATAAGTTAGATTAAAATTTCACTCCATATAGATAAGTTCTATTTTGTTAGAAGGAAAGGAAGGAAGTGACAAATCCTCCTTACCTCGATTTCATAGTTTTACCAAAGTGCTAAGGAGCTAATGCAGTTACATTGCTAGGAGAATTCATGCTAAGAGCTACAACTTGTGTAAACTCTATCTTGTTGTTTCTCTTTTGTGATTTCAATTATATAAACATGTTCTATTCTGTTTATATTTGCCTTGCAATATCTATGTTGAGCTAAACCTCTCTTAGTTGGAATGTTCTAACCATTTAATGCGCTTTTAAGTAAGTTTAATACAAGTATATGATGTGTGCACTTTAGTTCTTGCTTGATAATACTTTCAACACTTATTTTGAGATTGATCACTTATAATAAGTAGATTTGTAAGAGCAGACATCGTTTACAATTAAGAACTCAAGAACTAATATGGGTGAGTGTTTTACATAAAGGAAACTTTGTGAAAACCATACTAAGTCCTAGACATAGGATAGTATAGTCCATAGGATGATACTGTGGGTACTTTAAAAGACAAGAGTGAACTTATTTAGCAAGCCTAGACATAGGAAGCTTGTAATGAAACTCTGAAGAAAGTGACTGAAAGGCACACAACTAATGCAACAGCATTCAGTGCAACTGCATCATAACTGCATTAAACACTTATAAGTAAGTTACTTGGGGAAGACATTCTAACTAGTTTTTCTCTATTGCATTACAACTACTTACACCTTGCTTTATTCTAACTTACTTGTGATACTCACCATCATCAACTATCTTCTTAAATTGGTTACTTTCCTCTAAATTACATAGTATTGAATTTTGAAAGAGTTCATCAATCCCTGTGGGTTCGACCTGTTCTAAACACTATATTACTTGTTATGGACTGTGTATACTTGCACATGTTTTCCACACACCAAGTTTTTGGCGCCGTTGCCAGGGATTTTAGTTAAATTCTTTTAAAAATCTGATATACTGTAATTTAGTGTATAGTATTCTGGTATTTGCAAGTTTCCGTCATGCAGGAGAACATGGTGCTTTAGCATATGTACAGGACCAGAAACAGGACACCAGAATACAGTTTAGATCCAGAGATAGAAAGAAGACTTAGGAGATTGTTAAGACTCCAAAAGCAAAAGAAACAAGCCTGCAAGATGTCTCACAGTGAAGGACAAAGCTCAAGACCACACTCAGTAAGAGGAAGTCCTGGCTCTCATCAAGATACAGAAGAAGATCACAGAGAATGATTCATTCACATGGATCCCATAGGTATGATTAATGATAGAGATAGACCTATGAGGGATTATACTCAGTTTGATCATCAAAACATGCAAACTAGCATATCTAGACCTCATATTGATGTTGTGCATTTTGAATTTAAACCTATGATGTTTCAAATGCTTCAAACTATTGGTCAATTTGGAGGAACTCCTCTAGAGGATCCTCACTTGCATTTAAAATAGTTTATAGAAGTATGTAGTAACTTTATCTTACCTGGTGTTAGTGAAGATGCTTTCAGATTAAGGTTGTTTCCTTATTCTTTGAAAGATAGAGCTAAGGCTTGGCTAAACTCTTTCGAGCCTAACTCTATCCATTCATGGGATGAAATGGCTGAAACATCAATATACTCAAAAAGGCACCAAATGTGTCAAATGATAACAAACAAGCTCCTAACCCTTATTTCCTCTAAATATCTAATATTTACCTAATAAAGCACGAATATTACTTGAGAACTTGTGTTGATTTAAGTGATAAGAGCATAAATAACACATCTAAATATGAGTTATCAAAGCACGGTTAGCCGGTGCGACACTAGGAGTCATTGAAGATTGGGTTTCGTGTTTAGGCCCTTGCCCCTTTTATTGTTTCTATGTTATCGATTGTATAACTATCATTGTATCAGTTGTAAATCGTTTCCGCTATTTATGTTTTGGATATTGAACACCAGGATTTGTATAAGTGTTAAGTCATGAGACTTAAGTACTTGGTTAAGTTTAACGAGTTTCATGGAACTATTTGATAAGTATTTATCGAATGTTTTTAGTCGTGTTCAATATTCAACAAGAAGTTACTCTGATGTATGCCAAGTGGTGCATTTTGGTATTTCTACAAGCTAGAAATACTGGGGTGTTACATTTCGAGACCCCTCCCTCTTAGCCTCCCGTAGTCTTTTACTTTTCTTTTCACTTAACCTCTTTAGCATAAAAATTATGGGCCTTGAACTAAATATGTGTTTTATAATGATGGAGCTTTGAATATACGGTAATCACATTGAGTCTAATGATATGTTAAATTCTCTATATTTCAGTCAAGCTTGGAAATATAAGGATGTTACAGTTTACAATATATATAATTATTATAGTTGAAATAAATTTATATTTAAAAAATATATTTCTATTTAATTAACAAAAAATAATTTATTTATAATAATTAGTGGGTATTTAGTTCATTTTTCAATGGAAATTTTAATAAAAATATTAAAAGTGATAATTAATGCATTGAGATATTTTATTAATATAGTCAATTCTAATAATGAAAATGATTTTTGATGATATTTTATAAGGTATGAATATTAAATTTTAATCCCAATAATTCATATTCTAAGTCTATATAATGATAATGGTGTTAGCTTTACTTCTCACAAGAAATAAAATATAAGGTGAAATCTTACAAAATGGCTTTTACCTTCTATCAATCTTATCTACTGTGTGTTTCCTGCATTGTTTTGATCTTAGTTTCAGGTAGGGGAACTTTTATTGTTTTCTTTTGAATTGCATTTTCGATATACACCTTAAATTGAAAATTGTTATGAATGGTTTTTATATACATATTCTATAGGCAAGATTTCAATTTCAATGATTATTAGTTAACGGGAAAAATATCTAGTTGATTAGTGCATCAGGCCAAACAAAATTGTATATAAACTTTTTGAAAATAGGGATTAAATCTCACGTGCATAAAAATTCTATCATTTGACTGTTACAGGGTTCGCTACTAGCTTAGAGCATCCCACAGCAGAGCACATATGCATTTTGGCGGCGCCAGGAAATCAATTTTGCTGCATAGAGGCTTGCAATCCAAATTGCAATACAGATTGCTTAAAAGCAGGTTTTCCAAAAGGTGGACATTGTTATGCTCCTACTGGCACACAGTATTGTTGTTGTTTTAGGTAATGACTTGGATTATTACAACAATCCGGGAAAATAAAAGATGGACGTGAACTTAGCTTTTCAAGATTGAATATTTAAAAATATTTTTGTAAAGCTGGAGAAACCCTCATGTTGTTTGTCAATTGCTGCAATTCAAAATAAAATAATTGAGTTAAATTCTCTTGTGTTACTAAATATTAGCCGATATTCTTAAGGATCTAAAACTTGGAATTGTATCAGATTCACCACTAGAGAAACTAGCATTTTCGCGACTAGAAAGTTTTTTTTTTTTTTTTGCGAAAAATTTACGATTGAGTATATTTGATCATAAATTGAATAAAATTTTCAGTAAGATTTCATGCTAGCCAAATGTCAAGTTGTTCCAGAAGAAAAAAAGATTGATTTTTATTATTTGAGAAATATAAAATATTACTGGTTAACTATTTAAGTTTGCAAATAAGTGAGAAAATTGAAAAACTAAAAAGATTAGAAATACGACATATATAGGTTGGTAAATAAAAATAAAAGTATATTCCCAATAGTAGGGAATGAAAAATCGACAATGATCTCTACACTTTTCAATTGTAATACCAGTGCCAAATTAAATAAATTACCAAGATGTCTAGTCACTACGCCTGCGTCCTACAATGATTTGGTGATGATTACCATACTAATTAATTATAAGTATTTTATAAATTTTTATCAACAAAAACATTCTACTTATTAATTTAATTTTAGAGCAAATTAAGTGTATTTGGTTGCTCGATAACAACATAAATATTCTTAAAACTCTTACCACTTAAAATAAAAATTACGCCTTAGAAGATGTAATATATTCAAGATATAGTCAAATGATTTTTTTTAATTACTTTTTTCACTTAAAACTATCAATTTCAAATAAAAACCTAATCTTGAATTTTTTTTGGGCGCAACCAGGTTATTCTGTAACATCCTGAGCTCTAGACTTCATAAAGATGGGATGTTAACCATTTTAATAAAATTCAGAGTTCTAAACCGTTAACGGATTTGAATAAAACATAACTTACGAGTGGCATAAATACCAAAAAGATAACTAAATGACATAGCTGAATTAGTTTACATGAGTCATTTCTTAACCATAGTTCAAATCCAAAAGAACAGTTTAGACTTAGTACATTAACTTGATTACAAGCTCAAAGGCTAAAGTATCAAAAATACAATACATAACCATTAACTAGGGTGGACTAAACAATTTTACTTAAATCTAAATATCCCCTAAACTAAGTAGCCACAACAAATGCTACTTTTCCTCGCCTTGCCTGATCTTATTCTGTCAATTTGAAAACACAACAATATACACAGTGAGATTTACAATCTTAGTGAGTTCTTTCGGGACCCCTCAATCTTAGTCTCTCGTAGTCTTTTACTTATCATTTCAATTAACCTATTTAGCCTAGTCCAAAAGAACATGAACTACGTCAGTTTCAGCAGAGAACCCAACCCGGCCTTGGCCGGATAACAATTATGGGCCTTGAACTAAGGAGCCCTGATCTCCCATCAACTAAGATCTCTGAAGATCCCATAAATTAAGTAGCCACAACAGTTGCTACTTCTCGCCGCCTTGCCTGATCTTATTCTGTCAATCTGAAAACACAACAACATAAACAGTGAGATTTACAATCTCAGTGAGTTCTTTCGTATAACATCCCCTATTTAGCTAATTTAATTTATTTAAATTAGCTATAAGTCACAATCAATTTATGAAGAAATGTTTGAAATAAATCATTTAATTGTGTGTGCATGATTAATACATTGTTCTAAGTTAGTGAGTTATGAAATAATTGTTGAGTTTGAAAGGGATTTAATTGAGAAATTAGGACATAAGGGCATATTGGTCAAATCCCTAGTTATTTTACCCCAGCTCACTTAAGTGAACCAAGTCTGAACCACACCAACACAATAGCACTCCCAAAACCCACATTTTCAGAAAACTTTCATTTGGACTGAAAACAGAAAATAGAAACTAGAGAGAGAGAGAGAGAGAGAGGGAGAGGTCACGAGAGAGAGAGAGCTTGAAGAGGAGAGAACTTCATGGAGAGTTGATGCATGTTCAGTATTTTTGCACCATTGAATTCCTCTCATCCTCCCCCTTCTAGTGATACTGATTTCACAACCCACATTGTCTTCCAACCCAAATCACCATTTTCGACCCACCAAGCTCAATAGGCTAGAAATGGAGTTTTTGAGTTGTTGGGAGCTTGCATGTCCAGAAGATAACTAGGTTGGGATGTTCCAGCAACCTAGTTGAAGGCCTTAGAAAGAAGTGGGGAAAGCTGAGTTCGTTCCGGTCAGTTTTGGGAGCAATTTGGATAGCGTAGAACCGATACGGGGACCGTTCGTGAAGTTACTTGATCGTTTCAAAACCGTGGAACTCGTTGTTTGTGCGATTTTCACCGCAATCGGTGAGTTCTATACTCGCTTAGTGTAACACCCCTTTTCTACCCGGTAATTATTTAATAAAATCAGAGTTACAAATTTTTTTTTCATACTTCGAAAAGAGATGTCACACATTCATCGTTAAATAAAACTTCTCATACGATATAAATAACTTTGTCAAAAAAATACATCACCACGCAGCGGAAATAGAAATAAGATTCAAAACAATAAATCATGACGTCCTGAATGGACTCCAAACAAATAAAATGCAACAACCAAAGTTTAGCGTTTATCCCCCCCTTGAGTGTTACACATCAAAGCAGAGGACACCGACGACACCGACTCAGAATAGCGAAGGTACCTAAGCCTTCACTCGCAATCACCTGCACGTTACCGCATACGGGTAACATTCAAACAGAAGGGGTGAGATATATTCAATATATTAGCGTAAAATGATAGGAATTATGCTAGAATATGACAAGTATATCTACCACTCCACTACACACATCAAATCATAAACACACGTCAAATTATAACATTACAACCAGTCACCAAATGTCATGCCAATGCATGAATGCAACCCACACCAACGGGCATATGCATGTGGTACAACAATCACCAAAACTGTGCCTGTAAATAGAGGCGTCACCAAAATTGAGAGCTTTCACACCCGGCTCACCAATTCACCAAAAATTGAGCTTTCACACATGGCTCACTAGTTTTTAGAAAAATTGAGCTTTCACACCCAGCTCCAAGACCAAAGGCCTTCACCAAAATAAATGCATATGCTGTATGCGACACCGTGAATGCACACAGACAATCACCAAATTAGTCACAATGTGACACACCAACAACAATCACCAAATATCACCAAAGTTGGGCTTTCACACCTAGCCACAACGACACCGAAACACCAAGACTACCCGACACAACGGAACACCAAAATTTGGAGCCTTCACACCTAACTCAGACAACACCAAGGTTTGAGCCTTCACACCTAGCTCAGACAGCACCAAGATGACAACAAGTTTCCAAAATATTGGGACAACGACAATTTTCTAAATTATTGGGACAACGACAATTTTCCACAAAATAGCCTACTTTGCCTCAAATTAGAATACTCCGCTAGGCCTCTGAATAAGATTTCCAAAACATTTTGAAACGTCTCAATCGGACACCTGAGTCAAAAGATAATGCAAAAACAAAATAGGAACAAAACTGAGACATGCTGAACACGGCGCCCAGGCACAGGGCGCCTAGCAAGCAACACGCAAAATCTGGCCAACACACTGAAATTGGCGCCCTTGGCGCCCAGGCAACTCAGGACAATGACACAGCAACGCAACACAACATGGAACACACCCCTGACACGGCGCCCAGGCACAGGGCGCCTAGCAGGAAACAGCCACACAGAAAAACTGGCGCCCAGGAGCAGGGCGCCCAGCAACAGGCAACACACTGAACCTGGCGCCCAGGGGCGCCTAGCAACACTGCAGGAAATGGCGCCCTTGGCGCCCAGACCAGCTAGAACACAACCAAAAACGCAACCTGGTACAGGAATTGGCGCCCTTGGCGCCCAGACAACCTACAACACCAACGCAACACAGAACCGAGACATGCACCAGACACGGGAACGGCGCCCATGGCGCCCCTGCGCCAAGACACAGGCAACACACACACACTGGCACATGAGACAGACACCAGACACGGCGCCCAGGCACTGGGCGCCTAAAACAGCAACATAGACACCCAAACGCAACACGACTGAAACATAGCACACGGCGCCCAGCAGCAGGGCGCCAGAAACAACAACACACAGCGCCCAGCATGGCGCCCAGCGCCAGGGCCCCAAAATCAGCAACTAGAACAATGGCGCCCATGGCGCCCTAGGGTCTATATTTTCGTTCATTCACCAATTCAAATCACCAATCCTCAATCACCAATGTCAATCATCATAATTTATCACTCACAACACCAAACAACAATTTAATCGAACACCTAGCATGCGTTTAGTAATAACAACAATGAGCACCAAAATCTAGAGTCACAACAATCATCAACGATATCAAATTTCAGTTCAACATAGATGTAATTCAACTAACACCAAATCAAACATCAAAATCAATCAAAGGGTATTATAGGACCTATCCCCACATAAACCCCATCATGAAACCCCATTATAAGGAAGAACCCCACCCTTACCTTATAGTAGGAGAGCACCAATTCTCTTGATCGAGTCACCAACAAAACCACAGCAACAATGGCGCCTCTTCTCTTCTCCTTGATTCGCGAACTCTTCCTCCTTCTCTTCTCCCTTAGATGCGCGAACTCCTCTTCTCTCTTTCTCTCCTCTATTTCGCAACCTCTCTTTTCTTTTTCTCAAAGCAATTCGCAAATGAGCCAAAACCCTAGCCTAGGTGCTTCACCTATGCGCCTAGCTAGTGGGCTCATGGATCACGGGCCTTCCTCCAGCTTAAGCCCGATCACTAACACCATCCCCTAATATTCAATTATACACCTCTTAGTCAAACGCTATTATAATTACACCAACTAAAATAAATAAAAAATAATTGAATACCTAAATATTTAATTAAATAGTTTAACTAAATATTTGGGCGTTACAACTCTCCCCCACTTAGAATATTTGGAGTCATTGAAGATTGAGTTTCGTGTTTAGGCCCTTGCCCCTTTTATTGTTTCTATGTTATCGATTGTATAACTATCATTGTATCAGTTGTAAATCGTTTTCGCGATTTATGTTTTGGATATTGAACACCAGGACTTGTATAAGTGTTAAGTCATGAGACTTAAGTACTTGGTTAAGTTTAACGAGGTTCATGGAACTATTTGATAAGTATTTATCGAATTTTTTTAGTCGTGTTCAATATTCAATAACAGGAAGTTACTCTGATGTATGCCAAGTGGTGCATTTTGGTATTTCTACAAGCTAGAAATACTGAGGTGTTACATTTCGGGACCCCTCACTCTTAGCCTCCCGTAGTCTTTTACTTATGTTTTTACTTAACCTCTTTAGCATAAAAATTATGGGCCTTGAACTAAATATGTGTTTTATAATGATGGAGCTTTGAATATACGGTAATCACATTGAGTCTAATGATATGTGACCGAGTGAGGATAAACAAAGAGGAAAATTAATTGCATAATATACGAGGGGGATGACGATCCCAAGTGGTAATTAGCATATTTGGAATGGGAGGTCATGACTTATGAGTTTAAGGCCCTAGCATTACTCGGGCAAGGCCGGGTTGGGGTTCTCTTCTGAGACTAACGTTGTTCAGTCTTCTTTTGGATTATGCTAAAGAGGCAAAAGAGGTAAAGAGGCTAAGAGGAACGATAGGACTAAGAAAAACACCGAGAGGAAAGGTGAGGGGTCACGAAGGAACTCATTGAGATTGTATCTCATTGTTTTATTATGTTGTGGTTTTTAGATGGACAAGGTAAAGCAAAGCAAAGCAAGACGAAGTAGCTGCTGAAGTAGTTGCTTATGTTTAGAGGGATCCGCTCGGATCAACTTTATGTTTGCTTAGTGTTTCCCTAGTATAATGTTGTATATATGTAGAGCTATATACTATGAGACAGATGTGTTTTTTTAGTTAAGGTACGATGTAACCGCATTTGGATTTGAATCAAGGTTTTGTCTTCGGACTCATGTACTAAGGATTCAGTATTACTGAAAAAGTTAATCAACGACTTTTATGTCAATTGAAAAGAAAGAGGGATGGATTAATTCCATCGAGCTATGATTTCAAATCCATAAACGGTTTAGAACTCTGATTTTATTGAATGTTAAATTCTCTATATGTCAGTCAAGCTTGGAAATATAAGGATGTTACAGTTTACAATATATATAATTATTATAGTTGAAATAAATTTATATTTAAAAAATATATTTCTATTTAATTAACAAAAAGTAATATATTTATAATAATTAGTGGGTATTTAGTTCATTTTTTAATGGAAATTTTAATAAAAATATTAAAAGTGATAATTAATGCATTGAGATGTTTTATTAATATAGTCAATTCTAATAATGAAAATGATTTTTGATGATATTTTATAAGGTATGAATATTAAATTTTAATCCCAATAATTCATATTCTAAGTCTATATAATGATAATGGTGTTAGCTTTACTTCTCACAAGAAATAAAATATAAGGTGAAATCTTACAAAATGGCTTTTACCTTCTATCAATCTTATCTACTGTGTGTTTCCTGCATTGTTTTGATCTTAGTTTCAGGTAGGGGAACTTTTATTGTTTTCCTTTGAATTGCATTTTCGATATACACCTTAAATTGAAAATTGTTATGAATGGTTTTTATATACATATTCAATAGGCAAGATTTCAATTTCAATGATTATAAGTTAACGGGAAAAATATCTAGTTGATTAGTGCATCAGGCCAAACATAATTGTATATAAACTTTTTGAAAATAGGGATTAAATCTCACGTGCCTAAAAATTCTATCATTTGAGTGTTGCAGGGTTCGCTACTAGCTTAGAGCATCCCACAGCAGAGCACATATGCATTTTGGCGGCGCCAGGAAATCAATTTTGTTGCATAGAGGCTTGCAATCCAAATTGCAATACAGATTGCTTTAAAGCAGGTTTTCCAAAAGGTGGACATTGTTATGCTCCTACTGGCACCCAGTATTGTTGTTGTTTTAGGTAATGACTTGAATTATTACAACAACCGGGAAAATAAAAGATGGACGTGAACTTAGCTTTTCAAGATTGAATATTTAAAAATATTTTTGTAAAGCTGCAGAAACCCTCATGTTGTTTGTCAATTACTGCAATTCAAAATAAAATAACTGAGTTAAATTCTCTTGTGTTACTAAATATTAGCCGATATTCTTAAGGATCTAAAACTTGGAATTGTATCAGATTCACCACTAGAGAAACTAGCATTTTTGCGACTAGAAAGTTTTTTTTTTTTTTTGCGAAAAATTTACGATTGAGTATATTTGATCATAAATTGAATAAAATTTTCAGTAAGATTTCATGCTAGCCAAATGTCAAGTTGTTCCAGAAGAAAAAAAGATTGATTTTTATTATTTGAGAAATATAAAGATATTACTGGTTAACTATTTAAGTTTGCAAATAAGTGAGAAAATTGAAAAACTAAAAAGTTTAGAAATACGACATATATAGGTTAGTAAATAAAAATAAAAGTATATTCCCAATAGTAGGGAATGAAAAATCGACAATGATCTCTACACTTTTCAATTGTAATACCAGTGCCATATTAAATAAATTACCAAGATGTCTAGTACACTACGCCTGCGTCCTACAATGATTTGGTGATGATTACCATACTAATTAATTATAAGTATTTTATAAATTTTTATCAACAAAAACATTCTACTTATTAATTTAATGTTAGAGCAAATTAAGTGTATTTGGTTGCTCGATAACAACATAAATATTCTTAAAACTCTTACCACTTAAAATAAAAATTACACCTTAGAAGATGCAATATATTCAAGATATAGTCAAATGATTTTTTTTAATTACTTTTTTCACTTAAAACTATCAATTTCAAATAAAAACCTAATCTTGAATTTTTTTTGGGCGCAACCAGGTTATTCTGTAACATCCTGAGCTCTAGACTTCATAAAGATGGGATGTTAACCATTTTAATAAAATTCAGAGTTCTAAACCGTTAACGGATTTGAATAAAACATAACTTACGAGTGGCATAAATACCAAAAAGATAACTAAATGACATAGCTGAATTAGTTTACATGAGTCATTTCTTAACCATAGTTCAAATCCAAAAGAACAGTTTAGACTTAGTACATTAACTTGATTACAAGCTCAAAGGCTAAAGTATCAAAAATACAGTACATAACCATTAACTAGGGTGGACTAAACAATTTTACTTAAATCTAAATATCCCCTAAACTAAGTAGCCACAACAAATGCTACTTCTCCTCGCCTTGCCTGATCTTATTCTGTCAATTTGAAAACACAACAATATACACAGTGAGATTTACAATCTTAGTGAGTTCTTTCGGGACCCCTCAATCTTAGTCTCTCGTAGTCTTTTACTTATCATTTCAATTAACCTATTTAGCCTAGTCCAAAAGAACATGAACTACGTCAGTTTCAGCAGAGAACCCAACCCGGCCTTGGCCGGATAACAATTATGGGCCTTGAACTAAGGAGCCCTGATCTCCCATCAACTAAGATCTCTGAAGATCCCATAAATTAAGTAGCCACAACAGCTGCTACTTCTCGCCGCCTTGCCTGATCTTATTCTGTCAATCTGAAAACACAACAACATAAACAGTGAGATTTACAATCTCAGTGAGTTCTTTCGTATAACATCCCCTATTTAGCTAATTTAATTTATTTAAATTAGCTATAAGTCACAATCAATTTATGAAGAAATGTTTGAAATAAATCATTTAATTGTGTGTGCATGATTAATACATTGTTCTAAGTTAGTGAGTTATGAAATAATTGTTGAGTTTGAAAGGGATTTAATTGAGAAATTAGGACATAAGGGCATATTGGTCAAATCCCTAGTTATTTTACCCCAGCTCACTTAAGTGAACCAAGTCTGAACCACACCAACACAATAGCACTCCCAAAACCCTCATTTTCAGAAAACCTTCATTTGGACTGAAAACAGAAAATAGAAACTAGAGAGAGAGAGGAGAAGTCACGAGAGGAGAGGTCACGAGAGAGAGAGAGCTTGAAGAGGAGAGAACTTCATGGAGAGTTGATGCATGTTCAGTATTTTTGCACCATTGAATTCCTCTCATCCTCCCCCTTCTAGTGATACTGATTTCACAACCCACATTTTCTTCCAACCCAAATCACCATTTTCGACCCACCAAGCTCAATAGGCTAGAAATGGAGTTTTTGAGTTGTTGGGAGCTTGCATGTCCAGAAGATAACTAGGTTGGGATGTTCCAGCAACCTAGTTGAAGGCCTTAGAAAGAAGTGGGGAAAGCTGAGTTCGTTCCGGTCAGTTTTGGGAGCAATTTGGATAGCGTAGAACCGATACGGGGACCGTTCGTGAAGTTACTTGATCGTTTCAAAACCGTGGAACTCGTTGTTTGTGCGATTTTCACCGCAATCGGTGAGTTCTATACTCGCTTAGGTAACACCCCTTTTCTACCCGGTAATTATTTAATAAAATCAGAGTTACAAAATTTTTTTTCATACTTCGAAAAGAGATGTCACACATTCATCGTTAAATAAAACTTCTCATACGATATAAATAACTTTGTCAAAAAAATACATCACCACGCAGCGGAAATAGAAATAAGATTCAAAACAATAAATCATGACGTCCTGAATGGACTCCAAACAAATAAAATGCAACAACCAAAGTTTAGCGTTTATCCCCCCCTTGAGTGTTACACATCAAAGCAGAGGACACCGACGACACCGACTCAGAATAGCGAAGGTACCTAAGCCTTCACTCGCAATCACCTGCACGTTACCGCATACGGGTAACATTCAAACAGAAGGGGTGAGATATATTCAATATATTAGCGTAAAATGATAGGAATTATGCTAGAATATGACAAGTATATCTACCACTGTCACTACACACATCAAATCATAAACACACGTCAAATTATAACATTACAACCAGTCACCAAATGTCATGCCAATGCATGAATGCAACCCACACCAACGGGCATATGCATGTGGTACAACAATCACCAAAACTGTGCCTGTAAATAGAGGCGTCACCAAAATTGAGAGCTTTCACACCCGGCTCACCAATTCACCAAAAATTGAGCTTTCACACATGGCTCACTAGTTTTTAGAAAAATTGAGCTTTCACACCCAGCTCCAAGACCAAAGGCCTTCACCAAAATAAATGCATATGCTGTATGCGACACCGTGAATGCACACAGACAATCACCAAATTAGTCACAATGTGACACACCAACAACAATCACCAAATATCACCAAAGTTGGGCTTTCACACCTAGCCACAACGACACCGAAACACCAAGACTACCCGACACAACGGAACACCAAAATTTGGAGCCTTCACACCTAACTCAGACAACACCAAGGTTTGAGCCTTCACACCTAGCTCAGACGCACCAAGATGACAACAAGTTTCCAAAATATTGGGACAACGACAATTTTCTAAATTATTGGGACAACGACAATTTTCCACAAAATAGCCTACTTTGCCTCAAATTAGAATACTCCGCTAGGCCTCTGAATAAGATTTCCAAAACATTTTGAAACGTCTCAATCGGACACCTGAGTCAAAAGATAATGCAAAAACAAAATAGGAACAAAACTGAGACATGCTGAACACGGCGCCCAGGCACAGGGCGCCTAGCAAGCAACACGCAAAATCTGGCCAACACACTGAAATTGGCGCCCTTGGCGCCCAGGCAACTCAGGACAATGACACAGCAACGCAACACAACATGGAACACACCCCTGACACGGCGCCCAGGCACAGGGCGCCTAGCAGGAAACAGCCACACAGAAAAACTGGCGCCCAGGAGCAGGGCGCCCAGCAACAGGCAACACACTGAACCTGGCGCCCAGGGGCGCCTAGCAACACTGCAGGAAATGGCGCCCTTGGCGCCCAGACCAGCTAGAACACAACCAAAAACGCAACCTGGTACAGGAATTGGCGCCCTTGGCGCCCAGACAACCTACAACACCAACGCAACACAGAACCGAGACATGCACCAGACACGGGAACGGCGCCCATGGCGCCCGTGCGCCAAGACACAGGCAACACACACACACTGGCACATGAGACAGACACCAGACACGGCGCCCAGGCACTGGGCGCCTAAAACAGCAACATAGACACCCAAACGCAACACGACTGAAACATAGCACACGGCGCCCAGCAGCAGGGCGCCAGAAACAACAACACACAGCGCCCAGCATGGCGCCCAGCGCCAGGGCCCCAAAATCAGCAACTAGAACAATGGCGCCCATGGCGCCCTAGGGTCTATATTTTCGTTCATTCACCAATTCAAATCACCAATCCTCAATCACCAATGTCAATCATCATAATTTATCACTCACAACACCAAACAACAATTTAATCGAACACCTAGCATGCGTTTAGTAATAACAACAATGAGCACCAAAATCTAGAGTCACAACAATCATCAACGATATCAAATTTCAGTTCAACATAGATGTAATTCAACTAACACCAAATCAAACATCAAAATCAATCAAAGGGTATTATAGGACCTATCCCCACATAAACCCCATCATGAAACCCCATTATAAGGAAGAACCCCACCCTTACCTTATAGTATGAGAGCACCAATTCTCTTGATCGAGTCACCAACAAAACCACAGCAACAATGGCGCCTCTTCTCTTCTCCTTGATTCGCGAACTCTTCCTCCTTCTCTTCTCCCTTAGATGCGCGAACTCCTCTTCTCTCTTTCTCTCCTCTATTTCGCAACCTCTCTTTTCTTTTTCTCAAAGCAATTCGCAAATGAGCCAAAACCCTAGCCTAGGTGCTTCACCTATGCGCCTAGCTAGTGGGCTCATGGATCACGGGCCTTCCTCCAGCTTAAGCCCGATCACTAACACCATCCCCTAATATTCAATTATACACCTCTTAGTCAAACGCTATTATAATTACACCAACTAAAATAAATAAAAAATAATTGAATACCTAAATATTTAATTAAATAGTTTAACTAAATATTTGGGCGTTACAACTCTCCCCCACTTAGAATATTTGGAGTCATTGAAGATTGAGTTTCGTGTTTAGGCCCTTGCCCCTTTTATTGTTTCTATGTTATCGATTGTATAACTATCATTGTATCAGTTGTAAATCGTTTTCGCGATTTATGTTTTGGATATTGAACACCAGGACTTGTATAAGTGTTAAGTCATGAGACTTAAGTACTTGGTTAAGTTTAACGAGGTTCATGGAACTATTTGATAAGTATTTATCGAATTTTTTTAGTCGTGTTCAATATTCAATAACAGGAAGTTACTCTGATGTATGCCAAGTGGTGCATTTTGGTATTTCTACAAGCTAGAAATACTGAGGTGTTACATTTCGGGACCCCTCACTCTTAGCCTCCCGTAGTCTTTTACTTATGTTTTTACTTAACCTCTTTAGCATAAAAATTATGGGCCTTGAACTAAATATGTGTTTTATAATGATGGAGCTTTGAATATACGGTAATCACATTGAGTCTAATGATATGTGACCGAGTGAGGATAAACAAAGAGGAAAATTAATTGCATAATATACGAGGGGGATGACGATCCCAAGTGGTAATTAGCATATTTGGAATGGGAGGTCATGACTTATGAGTTTAAGGCCCTAGCATTACTCGGGCAAGGCCGGGTTGGGGTTCTCTTCTGAGACTAACGTTGTTCAGTCTTCTTTTGGATTATGCTAAAGAGGCAAAAGAGGTAAAGAGGCTAAGAGGAACGATAGGACTAAGAAAAACACCGAGAGGAAAGGTGAGGGGTCACGAAGGAACTCATTGAGATTGTATCTCATTGTTTTATTATGTTGTGGTTTTTAGATGGACAAGGTAAAGCAAAGCAAAGCAAGACGAAGTAGCTGCTGAAGTAGTTGCTTATGTTTAGAGGGATCCGCTCGGATCAACTTTATGTTTGCTTAGTGTTTCCCTAGTATAATGTTGTATATATGTAGAGCTATATACTATGAGACAGATGTGTTTTTTTAGTTAAGGTACGATGTAACCGCATTTGGATTTGAATCAAGGTTTTGTCTTCGGACTCATGTACTAAGGATTCAGTATTACTGAAAAAGTTAATCAACGACTTTTATGTCAATTGAAAAGAAAGAGGGATGGATTAATTCCATCGAGCTATGATTTCAAATCCATAAACGGTTTAGAACTCTGATTTTATTGAATGTTAAATTCTCTATATGTCAGTCAAGCTTGGAAATATAAGGATGTTACAGTTTACAATATATATAATTATTATAGTTGAAATAAATTTATATTTAAAAAATATATTTCTATTTAATTAACAAAAAGTAATATATTTATAATAATTAGTGGGTATTTAGTTCATTTTTTAATGGAAATTTTAATAAAAATATTAAAAGTGATAATTAATGCATTGAGATGTTTTATTAATATAGTCAATTCTAATAATGAAAATGATTTTTGATGATATTTTATAAGGTATGAATATTAAATTTTAATCCCAATAATTCATATTCTAAGTCTATATAATGATAATGGTGTTAGCTTTACTTCTCACAAGAAATAAAATATAAGGTGAAATCTTACAAAATGGCTTTTACCTTCTATCAATCTTATCTACTGTGTGTTTCCTGCATTGTTTTGATCTTAGTTTCAGGTAGGGGAACTTTTATTGTTTTCCTTTGAATTGCATTTTCGATATACACCTTAAATTGAAAATTGTTATGAATGGTTTTTATATACATATTCAATAGGCAAGATTTCAATTTCAATGATTATAAGTTAACGGGAAAAATATCTAGTTGATTAGTGCATCAGGCCAAACATAATTGTATATAAACTTTTTGAAAATAGGGATTAAATCTCACGTGCCTAAAAATTCTATCATTTGAGTGTTGCAGGGTTCGCTACTAGCTTAGAGCATCCCACAGCAGAGCACATATGCATTTTGGCGGCGCCAGGAAATCAATTTTGTTGCATAGAGGCTTGCAATCCAAATTGCAATACAGATTGCTTTAAAGCAGGTTTTCCAAAAGGTGGACATTGTTATGCTCCTACTGGCACCCAGTATTGTTGTTGTTTTAGGTAATGACTTGAATTATTACAACAACCGGGGAAAATAAAAGATGGACGTGAACTTAGCTTTTCAAGATTGAATATTTAAAAATATTTTTGTAAAGCTGCAGAAACCCTCATGTTGTTTGTCAATTACTGCAATTCAAAATAAAATAACTGAGTTAAATTCTCTTGTGTTACTAAATATTAGCCGATATTCTTAAGGATCTAAAACTTAGAATTGTATCAGATTCACCACTCGAGAAACTAGCATTTTTGAGACTAGAAAGTTATTTTTTTTTTTGCGAAAAATTTACGATTGAATATATTTGATCATAAATTGAATAAAATTTTCAGTAAGATTTCATCCTAGCCAAATGTCAAGTTGTTCCAGAAGAAAAAAAGATTGATTTTTATTATTTGAGAAATATAAAGATATTACTGGTTAACTATTTAAGTTTGCAAATAAGTGAGAAAATTGAAAAACTAAAAAGTTTAGAAATACGACATATATAGGTTAATAAATAAAAATAAAAGTATATTCCCAATAGTAGGGAATGAAAAATCGACAATGATCTCTACACTTTTCAATTGTAATACCAGTGCCATATTAAATAAATTACCAAGATGTCTAGTACACTACGCCTGCGTCCTACAATGATTTGGTGATGATTACCATACTAATTAATTATAAGTATTTTATAAATTTTTATCAACAAAAACATTCTACTTATTAATTTAATGTTAGAGCAAATTAAGTGTATTTGGTTGCTCGATAACAACATAAATATTCTTAAAACTCTTACCACTTAAAATAAAAATTACACCTTAGAAGATGCAATATATTCAAGATATAGTCAAATGATTTTTTTTAATTACTTTTTTCACTTAAAACTATCAATTTCAAATAAAAACCTAATCTTGAATTTTTTTTGGGCGCAACTAGGTTATTCTGTAACATCCTGAGCTCTAGACTTCATAAAGATGGGATGTTAACCATTTTAATAAAATTCAGAGTTCTAAACAGTTAACGGATTTGAATAAAACATAACTTACGAGTGGCATAAATACCAAAAAGATAACTAAATGACATAACTGAAATAGTTTACATGAGTCATTTCTTAACCATAGTTCAAATCCAAAATAACAGTTTAGACTTAGTACATTAACTTGATTACAAGCTCAAAGGCTAAAGTATCAAAAATACAGTACATAACCATTAACTAGGGTGGACTAAACAATTTTACTTAAATCTAAATATCCCCTAAACTAAGTAGCCACAACAAATGCTACTTCTCCTCGCCTTGCCTGATCTTATTCTGTCAATTTGAAAACACAACAATATACACAGTGAGATTTACAATCTTAGTGAGTTCTTTCGGGACCCCTCAATCTTAGTCTCTCGTAGTCTTTTACTTATCATTTCAGTTAACCTATTTAGCCTAGTCCAAAAGAACATGAACTACGTCAGTTTCAGCGGAGAACCCAACCCGGCATTGGCCGGATAACAATTATGGGCCTTGAACTCTGGAGCCCTGACCTCCCATAAACTAAGATCTCTAAAGATCCCATAAATTAAGTAGCCACAACAGCTGCTACTTCTCGCCGCCTTGCCTGATCTTATTCTGTCAATCTGAAAACACAACAACATAAACAGTGAGATTTACAATCTCAGTGAGTTCTTTCGTATAACATCCCCTATTTAGCTAATTTAATTTATTTAAATTAGCAATAAGTCACAATCGATTTATGAAGAAATGTTTGAAATAAATCATTTAATTGTGTGTGCATGATTAATACATTGTTCTAAGTTAGTAAGTTATGAAATAATTGCTGAGTTAGAAATGGATTTAATTGAGAAATTAGGACATAAGGGCATATTGGTCAAATCCCTAGTTATTTTACCCCAGCTCACTTAAGTGAACCAAGTCTGAACCACACCAACACAATAGCACTCCCAAAACCCTCATTTTCAGAAAACCTTCATTTGGACTGAAAACAGAAAATAGAAACTAGAGAGAGAGAGGGAGAAGTCACGAGAGAGAGAGAGAGAGAGAGAGCTTGAAGAGGAGAGAACTTCATGGAGAGTTGATGCATGTTCAGTATTTTTGCACCATTGAATTCCTCTCATCCTCCCCCTTCTAGTGATACTGATTTCACAACCCACATTTTCTTCCAACCCAAATCACCATTTTCGACCCACCAAGCTCAATAGGCTAGAAATGGAGTTTTTTGAGTTGTTGGGAGCTTGCATGTCCAGAAGATAACTAGGTTGGGATGTTCCAGCAACCATCTTGGTTAGTTGAAGGCCTTAGAAAGAAGTGGGGAAAGCTGAGTTCGTTCCGGTCAGTTTTGGGAGCAATTTGGATAGCGTAGAACCGATACGGGGACCGTTCGTGAAGTTACTTGATCGTTTCAAAACCGTGGAACTCGTTGTTTGTGTGATTTTCATCGCAATCGGTGAGTTCTATACTCGCTTAGTAACACCCCTTTTCTACTCGGTAATTATTTAATAAAATCAGAGTTACAAAAATTTATTTCATACTTTGAAAAGAGATGTCACACATTCATCGTTAAATAAAACGTCTCATACGATATAAATAACTTTGTCAAAAAAATACATCACCACGCAGCGGAAATAGAAATAAGATTCAAAACAATAAATCCTGACGTCCTGAATGGACTCCAAACAAATAAAATGCAACAACCAAAGTTTAGCGTTTATCCCCCCTTGAGTGTTACATATCAAAGCAAAGGAGACCGACGACACCGACTCAGAATAGCGAAGGTACCTAAGCCTTCATTCGCAATCACCTGGACGTTACCGCATAGGGGTAACATTCAAACAGAAGGGGTGAGATATCTTCAATATAATAGCGTAAAATGATAGGAATTATGCTGGAATATGACAACTATATCTACCACTGTACTACACACATCAAATCATAAACACACGTCAAATTATAACATTACAACCAGTCACCAAATGTCATGACAATGCATGAATGAACCCACACCAACGGGCATATGCATGTGGTACCAAGATCACCAAAATTGTGCCTGTAAATAGAGGCGTCACCAAAATTGGGAGCTTTCACACCCGGCTCCCCAATTCACCAAAAATTGAGCTTTCACACCCGGCTCACTAGTTTTTAGAAAAATTGAGCTTTCACAACCAGCTCCAAGACCAAAGGCCTTCACCAAAATAAATGCATATGCTGTATGCGACACCATGAATGCACACAGACAATCACCAAATTAGTCACAATGTGACACACCAACAACAATCACCAAATATCACCAAAGTTGGGCTTTCACACCTAGCCACAACGACACCGAAACACCAACACTACCCGACACAACGGAACACCAAAATTTGGAGCCATCACACCTAGCTCACAAAACACCAAGGTTTGAGCCTTCACACCTAGCTCAAACAGCACCAAGACACCAAGATGACAACAAGTTTCCAAAATATTGGGACAACGACAATTTTCTAAATTATTGGGACAACGACAATTTTCCAAAATGTTGGGACAACGACAATTTTCCAGAAAACAGCCTACTTTGCCTCAAATTAGAATACTCCGCTAGGCCTCTGAATAAGCTTTCCAAAACATTTTGAAACGTCTCAATCGGACACCCGAGTCAAAAGATAATGCAAAAACAAAATAGGAACAAAACTGAGACATGCTGAACACGGCGCCCAGGCACAGGGCGCCTAGCAAGCAACACGCAAAATCTGGCCAACACACTGAAACGGGCGCCCTTGGCGCCCAGGAAACTCAGGACAATGACACAGCAACGCAACACAACATGGAACACACCCCTGACACGGCGCCCAGGCACAGGGCGCCTAGTAGGAAACAGCGACACAGAAAAACTGGCGCCCAGCAACAGGCAACACACTGAACCTGGCGCCCAGAAGCAGGGCGCCTAGCAACACTGCAGGAAATGGCGCCCTTGGCGCCCAGACCAGCTAGAACGCAACCAAAATTGCAACCTGGTACAGGAATTGGCTCCCTTGGCGCCCAGACAACCTACAACACCAACGCAACACAGAACCGAGACATGAACCAGACACGGGAACGGCGCCCATGGCGCCCCTGCGCCAAGACACAGGCAACACACACACACTGGCACATGAGACAGACACCAGACACGGCGCCCAGGCACTGGGCGCCTAAAACAGCAACATAGACACCCAAACGCAACACGACTGGAACATAGCACACGGCGCCCAGCAGCAGGGCGCCAGAAACAGTAACACACAGCGCCCAACACTGCGCCCAGCGCCAGGGCCCCAAAATCAGCAACTAGAACAATGACGCCCATGGCGCCCTAGGGTCTATATTTTCGTTAATTCACCAATTCAAATCACCAATCCTCAATCACCAATGTCAATCATCATAATTTATTACTCACAACACCAAACAACAATTTAATCGATCACCTAGCATGCGTTTAGTAATAACAACAATGAGCACCAAAATCTAGAGTCACAACAATCACCAACGATATCAAATTTCAATTCAACATAGATGTAATTCAACTAACACCAAATCAAACATCAAAATCAATCAAAGGGTATTATAGGACCTATCCCCACATAAACCCCATCATGAAACCCCATTATAAGGAAGAACCCCACCCTTTCCTTATAGTAGGAGAGCACCAATTCTCTTGATCGAGTCACCAACAAAACCTCAGCAACAATGGCGCCTCTTCTCTTCTCCTTGATTCGCGAACTCTTCCTCCTTCTCTTCTCCCTTAGATGCGCGAACTCCTCTTCTCTCTTTCTCTCCTCTATTTCGCAACCTCTCTTTTCTTTTTCTCAAAGCAATTCGCAAATGAGCCAAAACCCTAGCCTAGGTGCTTCACCTATGCGCCTAGCTAGTGGGCTCATGGATCACGGGCCTTCGTCCAGCTTAAGCCCGATCACCAACACCATCCCCTAATATTCAATTATACACCTCTTAGTCAAACGCTCTTATAATTACACCAACTAAAATAAATAAAAAATAATTGAATACCTAAATATTTAATTAAATATTTGGGCGTTACAACTCCCCCCCACTTAGAATGTTTTCGTCCTCGAAAACTCACCTGAATCAAACAGCTCTGGATAGGACTCCCGCATCTTACTCTCCAACTCCCAAGTCATGCTCTCACCGGCAGCTCATAACCAGACCACCTTCACCAATGCAATTTCCTTGCCTCTTAACACCTTCACCTCATGGTCTTCAATCCTCACAGGCATAGTCTCCACCGTGAGATTATCCCGCACCTCCACGTCATCCATGTGGATCACATGAGATGGATCCGAAACGTACTTCCGAAGTTGCGACACGTGAAACACGTCGTGCAAATTCGAAAGATTTGGCGGTAAAGCCACTCTATACGCCACATTCCCAACTCTCCCAGAAATTTGATAAGGACCAATGAATCGAGGAGTGAGCTTCTTCGACTTCAAAGCACGGCCAACACCGGTCACTGGAGTGACTCTCAAAAATACATGCTCACCTTCCTGGAACTCTAAATCTTTTCTCCTATTGTCGTGATATCTCTTCTAATGACTCTGCGAAGCCTTCATCTTCTCACGGATCAACTTTATCTTCTCGGTTGTCTCCCGAACAATCACTACAAGAAAAACACGTTTTTCCGGCGGAAAAAATTCGCCGGAAATGCACCAAATCCGCCGGAAAAGTGACGTTTCCGGCGGATTTTTTCCGCCGGAAATCCGCCGGTAAAACGCTCGTAGGTAACGGTTTCCGGCGGAATTTCCGCCGGTAAATTCCGGCGGATTTTATGAATTTCCGGCGAAAAAAAATTTAATTTTTTTTTTTTTTTGTAAAAAAACCGCCGGAAATGTCGCCAGAACATTTCCGGCGGTTTTTTTGAATTTCCGGCGGATTTAAAATAAAAATAAAAAAAAAATTAATTTTTTTTTTCGAATTTTATATTTAAATAAATAAGACGTAATAGAAAAAAAATTAGAAGGAGAAGTAATAGAATTAGAAGGAAGAAAAATTAGAATGAATAAAAATGAAAGAGAGTTGTGTAAAACAAAGAATGAATGAGAGTATGAGAATGAAGAAATAAGAATAAGTGAGAAGGAAGAAGAATGAATAAGTGGGAATGAATGAGAATGAAGATGGTGTAAAAAAAAGAATGAAAGAGAGTATGGAAAAATGATATGAGAAAGAAGAGGAAGAAGTGAGAAGGAAGAAGAATGAATGAGAAAGAAGAAGAAGTGAGAAGGAAGAAGAATGAATGAGAAAGAAGAAGAAGAGAGAAATGTAGAAGGGTGTAGGAGAAAGTGAGAAGGAAATAAGAGTGAAATGAGAGAATGAGAAGAGTGTATGAGAAAGTTTTATTTATAGGAAGCTGAAAACTTTCCGACGGAATTTATAACAGTTCCGGCGGATTTTTCAAAATTTTTATTATTTTTTTAAAAATAAATCCGCCGGAAATTCAAAAATATCCGCCGGAAATGTTCCGGTGACATTTCCGGCGGTTTTTTTTGCATTTCCGGTGGATTTATTTTAAATAAATTTTTTTTTTAAAAAAAAAACCGTCGGAAATTCAAAAAATCCGCCGGAAATGTCGCCGGAAATGTTCCGGCGACATTTCCGGCGGATTTTTTGAATTTCCGGCGGTTTTTTTAAAAAAAAAAAAAAATTTAAAAAAACTGCCGAAAATTCCAAAAAATCCGCCGGAAATGTTCCGGTGACATTTCCGGCGGATTTTTTTTGAATTTCCGGCGGCTTTATGTTTAAAAAAATTTAAGTTTTTTTAAATTTTAAAAAAATCCGCCGGAAATGTCAAATTCCGCCGGAAATTCAAATTTTTCCGCCGGAAATTTATCGACGGAAAAAATCCGCCGGAAATGCCAAATTTCCGCAGGAAATTTACCGACGGAAAAAATCCGCCGGAAAAAATCCGCCGGTAATACGCGATTTCCTTGTAGTGAATCTCCGGTCCAAGCACCACACTCTCTCCAAACTCATACCAACACAACGGGGTTCTACACTTCCGACCATATAATGCTTCAAAAGGTGTCATCCCGATACTAGAATGGTAACTATTATTATACGTGAACTCTATCAGTGAAAGGTAGGAATCCCACAAACCTCCTTGTTCCAAAACACAAGCCCTCAACAAATCTTCTAATGACTGAATCGTCCTCTCTGACTGACCATCTGTCTGAGGATGATATGCCGAACTCAACCTCAGCTTAGACCCCAACTTCTCTTGCAAACTCTTCCAAAAATCTGAAGTGAACCTCGGATCTCTATCCGAAACAATACTCTTAGGAACCCCATGAAGCTTCACAATCTCCCGGATATAAATCTCTGCCAACTTCGACACCAGATACGTGATGCTGATAGGAACAAAATGAGACGATTTTTTCAACCTGTCAACAATCACCCAAATTGCATCATACCCTTTCGCAGTATTAGGCAATCCCGTCACAAAATCCATCGAGATGCTATCCCATTTCCACTCAGGAATTTCTAACGGTTGCATCAGTCCAGCAGGCTTCTGATGCTCCACCTTTGACTTCTGGCAAGTCAAACATGCATAAACGAACTGCGCCACATCTCGCTTTATCCCAGGCCACCAAAACAACTTCTTCAGATGTTGATACATCTTCGTAGCTCCCGGATGAATACTCAACTTACTTCGATGACCCTCCTCTAAAATTGCTCTCTTCAGCTCTGCGTCTTCAGGAATACAAATCCTATCACGAAATCTCAAAACACCATGCGCATCCAACTTAAAATCACTACCCTCAGGCTGATCATCCCCGACCATCAAATCCACCAACTTGATATCCAACTTCTGGGCTTCTCTGATACTGTCAAGGAACTCATTATTAATCTTCAACATACCCAGCTTAACACTCTGAAGCGACACTTCACAAACCAAACTCAAATCCCTAAATTCCTCAATCAACTCTAACTCCTTAGCCATCATTGCCGACATATGCAAGGACTTTCGACTTAAAGCATCAACCACGACATTAGTTTTGTCTGGATGATAGTTCAAACCGAAGTCATAATATTTCAACAATTCCAACCACCTTCGCTGCCTCATATTCAGCTCCTTCTGGTCAAACAAATATTTCAAACTCTTATGATCACTGAACACCTCAAATCTGGAACCATACAAATAGTGCCTCCAAATCTTCAGCACAAAGACTACGGCAGCCAACTCCAAATCATGCGTTGGATAATTCTTCTCATGAATCCTTAACTGCCTCGACGCATAAGCAATCACCTTCCCATCTTGCATAAGCACGCCACCTAGACCCATCTTCGAAGCATCACAATACACTACGAACGGCTCTCCCGGATTTGGCAACGTCAAAACAGGGGACGTCGTCAATCTCTTCTTCAACTCAAGGAAGCTTTCTTCATAACGAGCATCCCACACAAAAGCCTTACCCTTACAAGTCAACTGAGTCAACGGAAGGGCCAACTTAGAAAAACCTTCGATGAACCTTCTGTAGTAACCAGCCAACCCTAAGAAGCTTCTAATTTCCGTAGCCGACTTCGGACTCTCCCACTGCATCACGGCATCAACCTTAGACGGATCCACAGCAATACCACTACCAGAAATGATATGACCCAGAAAACTTACTTCTGACAACCAGAATTCACACTTAGACAACTTAGCATGCAGCCTCTTCTCTTTCAGGACCTCCAATACTAATCTCAAATGCTCCGCATGCTCTTCCTCCGACTTCGAATAAATCAGGATGTCGTCAATGAACACAACCACGAACCGATCCAAGTAAGTATGGAATATACGATTCATGTACTCCATAAATACACCGGGCGCGTTAGTGACACCGAATGGCATCACCGAATACTCATAATGCCCATACCGCGCCCTGAAAGCAGTCTTCTTAACATCTTCGTCCTTCACCTTGATCTGAAGATAACCTGATCTCAAATCAATCTTGCTGAACACTCGAGCACCCACTAACTGATCCATCAAATCGTCTATCCTCGGCAGTGGATACTTGTTCTTAATGGTCACCTTATTCAGCTGCCTATAATCAACACACAACCTCATGCTTCCATCCTTCTTCACCAGCAACACTCGGCCTAATAGACTTCTTCTCAAGCAGATCTTCAAGTTGCTTCTTCAACTCAGACAATTCTAAAGCAGACATCCTGTACGGTGCCATAGACACAGGCCTCGTACCGGGTACAAGATCAATAGAAAACTCCACTTCTCTCTCAGGCGGTACACTAGGAATCTCATCAGGAAAGACTTCAGGAAATTCACGCACCACCTGCAACTCTTCAATGATAGCTTGGTTCTCAACAGACAGCGATGCCATCAGCGAGAACAACTGAACTCCCTCCTTTGCTAACTTCCGCAACTGACTAGCAGATAACAACCAGAATCTTCCTCTCCAAAGCTCACAGACTTGCGACGACAATCAATGCGAACATGGTTATGCTCCAACCAGTTCATGCCTAAAATTACATCTAATCCACTCAGCGGCAAACAAACAAAGTCCACAACAAAGTCTCTGTCGAAGATCGACAAGGGACACTGAGAACACACTAGAGAGGTAGTTACCGACCCCTTAGCTGGAGTGTCGACAACCATCTCTCCATTCATAGCAGACAATACAAGCTTCAACCTCTTACAACAATCAGCAGCAATAAAGCAATGAGTAGCACCAGTATCAACAATAGACTTTAAAGGAGTACCATTACTGAAGCACGTACCTCTAATGAGTCAATCATCTTCAGTAGGCTCTTCACCTGCCAAAGCGAACACTTTTCCACTGGACCTCTCCTTCTTCGGCTTCGGACACTGAGTACTAATGTCCCCCTCTTCACCACAGTTGTAGCAGACCACTGCCTTGCGCTCACATTCGGCAACCACATGACCGTCCTTACCGCACTTGAAACACTTCTTTACGTCGCTTCTGTACATGACACTCTTGTGGCAAGGCTTGCCACACTTAAAACACACAATGCTAGCAGGGGCATCTCCCCCACTAGTCCTCTTGCCAGCATCAGCTCTCTGCTTAACCTTGCCCGCAGGGACCTCATACGGCTTACTACGGCCTTGAAACTTGCTCCTCTTATCATTCACAATCTTGTAGTGAGCATTACTATCCTCCTCAAAAATTCTGCAACTGTCAATCAAGTTAGCAAAGACACGGATCTTCAGATATCCAATCGCTTTCTTGATCTCGGGCCTCAAACCATTCTCAAACTTGATACACTTGGAAAACTCAGCATTAGCTCCAGTGTAATGCGGATAGAACTTTGCTAGCTCCACGAACTTAGCGGCATATTCTGATACGGACATACTCCCTTGTTTCAGCTCCAGAAACTCAATCTCTTTCTTCCCTTGGACATCTTCCGGATAATACTTACGGTTAAACTCTCTGCTGAACACTTCCCAGGTAATCTCTTCATTAGCAGTCTCTAACCTCTGCCTCGTCTCTAACCACCAATCATCAGCTTCCTCAGCTAGCATATGCGTACCATAGCGGACCTTCTGTGCTTGAGTGCAATCCATCACTCGAAAAATCCTCTCCATTTCTTTCAACCAAGCTAAAGCACCATCGGGATCATACTTGCCCTTGAAGGTAGGCAGATTCTCTCTCTGAAAGGTAGCCAAACTCCGAGCCCCAGCATTCTCACCAGCATTCTGTTGATTCTGCACAGCCTGTGCCATAGCAGCTAGAGCAGAAGCAATTACAGTATCGTTCCTCCCAGCCATTTCAACTCACTTGCTACAAAACAACCAACAGTTAGATATAACTGACAACACACCATTGTCAACTGACACTACGACTGGACAACTTGGCCGGACAGACCGAACTTTTGCTCTGATACCACTAATGTAACACCCCTTTTCTACCCGGTAATTATTTAATAAAATCAGAGTTACAAAAATTTATTTCATACTTCGAAAAGAGATGTCACACATTCATCGTTAAATGAAATGTCTCATACGATATAAATAACTTTGTCAAAAAAATACATCACCACGCAGCGGAAATAGAAATAAGATTCAAAACAATAAATCATGACGTCCTGAATGGACTCCAAACAAATAAAATGCAACAACCAAAGTTTAGCGTTTATCCCCCCCTTGAGTGTTACACATCAAAGCAAAGGACACCGACGACACCGACTCAGAATAGCGAAGGTACCTAAGCCTTCACTCGCAATCACCTGCACGTTACCGCATAGGGGTAACATTCAAACAGAAGGGGTGAGATATCTTCAATATAATAGCGTAAAATGATAGGAATTATGCTAGAATATGTCAACTATATCTACCACTCCACTACACACATCAAATCATAAACACACGTCAAATTATAACATTACAACCAGTCACCAAATGTCATGACAATGCATGAATGCAACCCACACCAATGGGCATATGCATGTGGTACCAAAATCACCAAAATTGTGCCTGTAAATAGAGGCGTCACCAAAATTGAGAGCTTTCACACCCGGCTCACCATATCACCAAAAATTGAGCTTTCACACCCGGCTCACTAGTTTTTAGAAAAATTGAGCTTTCACACCCAGCTCCAAGACCAAAGGCCTTCACCAAAATAAATGCATATGCTGTATCCGACACCATGAATGCACACAGACAATCACCAAACTAGTCACAATGTGACACACTAACAACAATCACCAAATATCACCAAAGTTGGGCATTCATACCTAGCCACAACGACACCGAAACACCAAGACTACCCGACACAACGGAACACCAAAATTTGGAGCCTTCACACCTAGCTCACACAGCACCAAGGTGTGAGCCTTCACACCTAGCTCAAAAAGCACCAAGACACCAAGATGACAACAAGTTTCCAAAATATTGGGACAACGACAATTTTCCAAAATGTTGGGACAACGACATTTTTCCAGAAAACAGCCTACTTTGCCTCAAATTAGAATACTCTGCTAGGCCTCTGAATAAGCTTTCCAAAACATTTTGAAACGTCTCAATCGGACACCCGAGTCAAAAGATAATGCAAAAACAAAATAGGAACAAAACTGAGACATGCTGAACACGGCGCCCAGGCACAGAGCGCTAGCAAGCAACACGCAAAATCTGGCCAACACACTGAAACTGGCTCCCTTGGCGCCCAGGAAACTCAGGACAATGACACAGCAACGCAACACAACATGGAACACACCCCTGACACGGCGCCCAGGCACAGGGCGCCTAGCAGGAAACAGCCACACAGAAAAACTGGCGCCCAGGAGCAGCGCGCCCAGCAACAGGCAACACACTGAACCTGGCACCCAGGAGCAGGGCGCCTGGCAACACTGCAGGAAATGGCCCCCTTGGCGCCCAGACCAGCTAGAACACAACCATAAACGCAACCTGGTACAGGAATTGGCGCCCTTGGCGCCCTTGGTGCCCTTGGCGCCCTTGGTGCAACACAGAACCGAGACATGCACCAGACACGGGAACGGCGCCCATGGCACCCCTGCGCCAAGACACAGGCAACACACACACACACTGGCACATGTGACAAGCACCAGACATGGCCCCCAGGCACTGGGCGCCTAAAACAGCAACATATACACCCAAATGCAACACGACTGGAACATAGCACACGACGCCCAGCAGCAGGGCGCCAGAAACAGCAACACACAGCGCCCATCATGGCGCCCAGCGCCAGGGCCCCAAAATCAGCAACTAGAACAATGGCGCCCATGGCGCTCTAGGGTCTATATTTTCGTTAATTCACCAATTCAAATCACCAATCCTCAGTCACCAATGTCAATCATCATAATTTATCACTCACAACACCAAACAACAATTTAATCGAACACCTAGCATGCGTTTAGTAATAACAACAATGAGCACCAAAATCTAGAGTCACAACAATCACCAACGATATCAAATTTCAATTCAACATAGATGTAATTCAACTAACACCAAATCAAACATCAAAATCAATCAAAGGGTATTATAGGACCTATCCCCACATAAACCCCATCATGAAACCCCATTATAAGGAAGAACCCCACCCTTACCTTATAGTAGGAGAGCACCAATTCTCTTGATCGAGTCACCAACAAAACCTCAGCAACAATGGCGCCTCTTCTCTTCTCCTTGATTCGCGAACTCTTCCTCCTTCTCTTCTCCCTTAGATGCGCGAACTCCTCTTCTCTCTTTCTCTCCTCTATTTCGCAACCACTCTTTTCTTTTTCTCAAAGGAATTCGCAAATGAGCCAAAACCCTAGCCTAGGTGCTTCACCTATGCGGCTAGCTAGTGGGCTCATGGATCACGGGCCTTCCTCCAGCTTAAGCCCGATCACTAACACCATCCCGTAATATTCAATTATACACCTCTTAGTCAAACGCTATTATAATTACACCAACTAAAATAAATAAAAAATAATTGAATACCTAAATATTTAATTAAATAATTTAATTAAATATTTGGGCGTTACACTTAGGGACGTTTATCATGTCTGAGTTTTTATGTTTCGAAAATCAGTCGTGACGTGTTTTAGTTTCGAAAGAAAATGAGTCGAAAACCATTTTCCAAGATTGTGTTTTAAACGATAACTTGTGTGATTGATTGATAAATGTGATTGCTATGATTTCTTTTGATTGTTGTCTGGACTGGAATATTGCTGGTTGTGTTAGGATATCGATCGGAAGGAAAATCGGAATCAAATGGAATGGACAAGATTTGAGATAACAGCAAATTCTAGGCTACTGATGAACGCACACGGATCTTGCCCCCCAAGGTACGGACCGTGCGCTCTGTTCTGTTTCTAAATGTTAAATTTCAAATCATGCACGGGTCGTGCGCTCTGGAGCACGGACCGTGCGGAAGCTTCTGTTACTCTATTTCAAAATAAACTTTAGTCCATTCCAAATGATTCCAAGTCCCTTCTAATCAATTCCCCAAGGTTTCCCAATGGAAACGTATCAATACCATGAAATTGAACATGTTTGAGGTAAAACTCTCAAGTTATGAAAACGAAGAAAAACCGTAGATTAGTCAACGCGTGTGTACACACGTCAAGTCAAGATAAAGGACTAAAAGTCTAAACGAGTCATGCAAGTTCATGCCATGTTAAGTCAAGTCAGGTTAACTCAAGTCAAGTCAAGTTACTTTCCCTTGAGGAAAGGTAGATGGTATACACGTAATAATATGTGTATATCTAGGGTGACGACCCTAAGGATTAGCATACTAGGGGAGGGGATGTCATGAGCACCAAAACCTAGGCCCCATGAGGTTTGCCCACTAGTGATTAGTGGATTGGGTTCACCAAAAGCCGAAGAAATATCCGCATAAGGTGGCTCGAGGTGTTGTGCTAAGTTAAAGAAAAGATAAGCCATGATATGTAGCCGCTTATTAGGGCTACATCAAGAAAGTAAGAATTATAACTAGTAGTCTCTTATTAGGGCTGCAAGTTACAAGAAATAAAATATATGTCCACATGGTCGCTTATTAGGGCCATGAATTCAAAGTTCAAGTTTAATAAACCGCTAGAGTTAGTAAGGGGTCTCACTAGGACTCACTGAGATAATGTTTATCTCACCCTTTAATTATTGTGGTTTTTTACAGAGAACCAAGGGAGAGCTAAGGCGAAGAAGCACGGTTTGCCGGTGCGACTCTTGGAGTCTTTGAAGATTGAGTTTCATGTTTAGGCCCTTGCCCCTTTTATTGTTTCTATGTTATCGATTGTATGAATATCATTCCTTCATCCATCACCCATGAAGAATACTCCCATGTTGATGTTGGTGGTTGGCAAGAAAAGTTACAGCCCTCTTCACCGTGTCCATCATATAATACTGGCAGCTGATGCTGCTGCTGCTGCAGACTATTCTCTTCTGACAAATGATCAATATCTTTCCATATATCATCCATTGAAATCTCTTCATGATCTTTTTCTTTTCCTACCTTAATAACTTGTGTTGTTGACCCTACCATATGATCATCAGATTGATCAGGTCCTCCTGTGTCATAAAAATTTTCCTCTCCCGCTTTCAACGGAGCAGGGTTTAAGGCCAATTCAAGAACATGAGGAAGAATGATATACATGAGGATATGTCCAATTATAAGTTTGTGGTATCGTGATTGTAGTAGTTAGGTCTCTAATTTCATTAAAAAAAGAGATAGCATTGCTGTAATGTAAGTTTCTGATTACATAATTAGAAGCAATTTGTTTTCTCCTCGGATTTTAATTAGTACCATGGCTTGTTCAAAAAACGGGAAAAAAACTACTGGATTAAAACTTCATGGAAGTTCAAAGTAACACATGGCAAATAAGAAAAAACTCCAATGGTCCATGGCATAAAATGGATTTTTTTTTCAAACACTAAACACAAATAACAACAAAGAGAAAAACACTACAAACACAAAACACAATACAAAATAAAAAAAATTGCTGGAAAAACAGAACACATTAAACAAAAGAATCTAAACTAACTAAACTTACAAACTAAACAATAGAAATTAACTTTCACAATCCCCGGCAACGGCGCCAAAAACTTGTTGTGCGAAAAGCAACTATACACAATCGCAACAAGTAATACAATTATAAGTAAAGATCGTTCCCACGGAGATTGTTGAGTTTACTTCTATATTTAAATTAGTTATTTAGCTAGTGAGAAAAACAAGTAACAAATACAAGTTGTCAACAAGTATTGTCATTGTGATTAACATAAATGTTAATAAACCAGTAAAGAAAGTTCAGGAGTAAGATAAAGTGAGTTGGATAGTTCATATGTTATATAAATTCCCAAGAGTAGTGTTCTATAATATGAGACGCTGTAGCGTTACAGAATCAATAGACGCTGTAGCGTTATGGTGGCGTGCCTTTCAGTCACTATCGTCAGGGCTATGTTACAAGACTCCTATGTATAGGCTCTAAATAAGTTTTACCCCTGTATATTAAGTTCATACATCAATTACCTTATGAACTACTACTCCCCTATGTCTAGGGTTAAGTACACTTCATTTAAATGTCTTTAAATGGTTTTTCATTCATATCATTCCTTGAGCTCTCTTCGTGAACCATGTCTGTACCCACAAAGCCCCCTTATTCTAGTTGATCATTCCCAAAACAAGGTTGAAATCATTATAACACAAGGAATGAAACGCAAACATCATAATATTATATAAACTTTACTCAAGGTTCATTACAAACATGAGAACAATCCAACCACAAAAGTTTAGCTCATGACAAGCTTCATCAAAACAACATAAACTAAAAAGACTATGTTACCGTATGTGAGCAAGAGAAGGATGTTTACAAAAGATGCACTCCAACAATCCCAAGTCATACACGTTGAATGATGCTATGGCGTGAGCAAACCGTATGTATGATAGTAAAACTAAACTAAAAATAAAAGCTTCAAGAATGGGGGTTTAATGGAGGAATACTAGGTGTCAAGTAGTTTTTCTCCAAGTAACTCTCCTTATTTTGAAATCAATCATGTGAGGAAGAAGAAGTGAGATAGATATTTTCCACATCTCATAAAGTGGATTTACAAAAAGGGCAATGATGAAACATATCACCAACTATCACTTAAGCTTCAATTAGGAGGCACCAAGTGTCCTTTTCATCCAACTTGGAGGCTCCCATGTCAGGCTCAGCAGAAGAGGATAAGAGTGATGACTCATCAATCAGCAAGTGGCTCATAAATATTCAAGTGGCCAACCGTCATATAGCGCTGTAGCGCTTACCGCTGCATAGCGTTTACCGCTACAGCACTCAAGCAAAACATCAATATACTCAAAAAGGCACCAAATGTGTCAAATGATAACAACCAAGCTCCTAACCCTTCTTTCCTCTAAATAACTACTATTTACCTAATAAAGCACGAATATTACTTGAGAACTTGTGTTGATTTAAGTGATAAGAGTATAAATAACACATCTAAATATGAGTTATCAATGCACGGTTAGCCGGTGCGATTCTTGGAGTCATTGAAGATTGAGTTTCATGTTTAGGCCCTGGCCCCTTTTATTGTTTCAATGTTATCGATTGTATGACTATCATTGTATCAGTTGTAAATCGTTTCCGCCATTTATGTTTTGGATATTGAACACCAGGATTTGAATAAGTGTTAAGTCATGAGACTTAAGTACTTGGTTAAGTTTAACGAGGTTCATGAAACTATTTGATAAGTATTTATCGAAAGTTTTTAGTCGTGTTCAATAGTCAATAACAGGAAGTTACTCTGATGTATGACAAGTGGTGCATTTTGGTATTTCTACAAGCTAGAAATACTGGGGTGTTACTTTTCGGGACCCCTCACTCTTAGCCACCCGTAGTCTTTTACTTATCTTTTCACTTAACCTATTTAGCATAATCCAAAAGAACCTGAACTACGTCAGTTTCAGCGGAGAACCCAACCCGGCCTTGGTCGGATAAAAATTATGGGCCTTGAACTCAGGTGCCATGACCTCCCATTCCAATTACATTCACAATAATATCTATTTGGTCAAAATAGGGTCTGGAAAGCATTGGTACCAATACAGAGCGATTTTTGCATAATTTTGAAAATGGTGACTAAAAGCAGGCGCACGGTCTGTGCCACCAGACGCACAGTCTATGCCACCCTTACAACTTTGAAATTTTGAACATTTTCACTCCTTTTCGATTCCCAGTCTTTCTCAAAAAATTTGTTTCATAAGGAGGCCCGGACCGTACGCCCTGAGGCCTGGTCCGTGCGCCTGCCTCTGGAACTCGGTTTTAAATCCTTTAATCTCCATTCCTTTTGGTTGCAACTCCCCTCCAATCACTTCCTTAATCCATCCTAAGGTATTCTAATCATGTATGGGACATTCACATGTGTGTTTTATAATGATGGAGCTTTGAATATACGGTAATCACATTGAGTCTAATGATATGTGACCGAGTGAGGATAAACAAAGAGGAAAATTAAATGCATAATATACGAGGGGGATGAAGATCCCAAGTGATAATTAGCATATTTGGAATGGGAGGTCATGACTTATGAGTTTAAGGCCCTAGCATTACTCGGGCAAGGCCGGGTTGGGGTTCTCTGCTGAGACTAACGTTGTTCAGCCTTCTTTTGAATTATGCTAAAGAGGCAAAAGAGGTAAAGAGGCTAAGTGGAACGATAGGACTAAGAAAAACACCGAGAGGAAAGGTGAGGGGTCACGAAGGAACTCATTGAGATTGTATCTCATTGTTTTATTATGTTGTGTTTTTTAGATGGACAAGGTAAAGCAAAGCAAAGCAAGACGAAGTAGCTGCTGAAGTAGTTGCTTATATTTAGAGGGATCCGCTAGGATCAAGTTTATGTTTGCTTAGTGTTTCCCTAGTATAATGTTGTATATATGTAGAGCTATATACTATGAGACAGTTGTGTTTTTTAGTTAATGTAGGATGTAACCGTGTTTGGATTTTGTTGCATTAAAAACACACTTAGAGCAAGTGTACTCTACCGCAGATGTAGTATAAACGATTATCGTGTCCACAGGGATTAATTTGCATGTACCAAACTAATCGAGATTATTTATTATTTAGACGAACAAATATTTGAATTGTAATGGAACAAATAAAAAAAGAAATAAATAACAATAATAAAATGCAAGACTTAATTCAATGGAGAGAGGTCTAGGGTCACGGTTTCACTTGCAGGCTTTGATTCCCCCATGTCTAACTCTACCCGAATTCCTTTATTTTATTTAATTACCAATCGCTTTACTAAAACTATTAATCCGTTTGGTCATTCACGATTAATATTCTTTTTCCTAAACTAACCCTTGTTTGGTCATGCAAGAATTTAAATTTAAGAAAAGCATAAAGAGCAAAAAGGTTGAATGATTAGAAGACTAAATTAAAGTTGGGTCATGCATTAATTTTAGCCCCAATTATCCTATAGGTCCACCAACTAGTTGCAGTACGGTCGCTGATCAACTAATTGATTATGAACATGCATAGGGTAGCTAATCCTAATTATGTGATAAAAACAATAGGACAATATTAATTTAAATAAAAATAGGAATTCAAACCAGAAATTAGAACATAAAAAGGTCTCTAAACATGCAAGATCCACCTAAGACCCTAGAAGAGGATTTAGCTATCCATAGTGTTCGAGAACAATAAAATAAAATTAGAAGTCATAAATTACAGAGATAAAAATAACCCGGAATAGAGAAATTTCTGATCCTGAAAATTTAGTCTCATTTTTCTGCTCCAGAACTCTCTCACGGTGTCAAGAACGGGTACCCAAAACTCTCTCTCTCCAAGCCGGCGCTACTGTTGCTGTGCTGGTTTCTGTTCCTTCTAATTGTGAATGTGCGGCCTTTTATTTTCCTTTGAATTCAATTGTGAAACTCTACTACGTGTTGTGTGCGGCACTCTTTTATTAATTCTCTTCAAATTCCTTGCGTAAAAAGTTTTCTTCCTGTGATGCCGCCTCCACTATTATTTTCTTCACCTAGGGTTGTGTTTCATTCTCCTTGAATTGTAGTGGGTCAATGCTTTCCTATTGACAAGTGCTCACATAAAAAATGGGCTTCTTTTGTTGGCAATCCAATTAATGGGCTGATCCTCATTGATTTAAATCAGCGCTCCTTTTTTTGGTTCCAAAATGACCATGTGCCAATTATAATCCTGAGATGCTCTCAATAAGTTAAACTACTACTCCCTTAGTCCATTTCTACTTTTCTACAAAATAGAGCAAAACAAATTAGTAATTTATATTATTGTTAATATTTGCTCTAAAAATGACTTAAAAACATCTCTAAAAAATACACTAAATTGGAGTTTATCAGATTTGAATCAAGGTTTTGTCTTCGGACTCATGTACTAAGGATTCAGTATTACTGAAAAAGTTAATCATGGCTTTTATGTCAATTGAAAAGAAAGGGGGATGGATTAATTCCATCGAGCTATGATTTCAAATCCATAAACGGTTTAGAACTCTGATTTTATTGAATGTTAAATTCTCTATATTTCAGTCAAGCTTGGAAATATAAAGATGTTACAGTTTAAAATATATAATTATTATAGTTGAAATAAATTTATATTTAAAATATATATTTCTATTTAATTAACAAAAAGTAATATATTTATAATAATTAGTGGGTATTTAGTTCATTTTTTTAATGGATATTTTAATAAAAATATTAAAAGTGATAATTAATGCATTGAGATATTTTATTAATATAGTCAATTCAAATAATGAAAACGATTTTTGATGATATTTTATAAGATATGAATATTAAATTTTAATCCCAATAATTCATATTCTAAGTCTATATAATGATAATGGTGTTAGCTTTACTTCTCACAAGAAATAAAATATAAGGTGAAATCTTACAAAATGGCTTTTCCCTTCTATCAACCTTATCTATTGTGTGTTTCCTGCATTGTTTTGATCTTAGTTTCAGGTTGGGGAACTTTAATTGTTTTCTTTTGAATTGCATTTTCGATATACACCTTAAATTGAAAATTGTTATGAATGGTTTTTATATACATATTTAATAGGCAAGATTTCAATTTCAATGATTATTAGTTAAAGGGAAAAATATCTAGTTGATTAGTGCATCAGGCCAAACATAATTGTATATAAGCTTTTTGAAAATTGGGATTAAATCTCACGTGCATAAAAACTCTATCATTTGACTATTGCAGGATTCGCTACTAGCTTAGAGCATCCCACAGCAGAGCACATATGCATTTTGGCGGCGCCAGGAAATCAATTTTGCTGCATAGAGGCTTGCAATCCAAATTGCAATACAGATTGCTTTAAAGCAGGTTTTCCAAAAGGTGGACATTGTTATGCTCCTACTGGCACACAGTATTGTTGTTGTTTTAGGTAATGACTTGAATTATTACAACAATCGGGGAAATTAAAAGATGGACGTGAACTTAGCTTTTCAAGATCGAATATTTAAAAATATTTTTGTAAAGCTGGAGAAACCCTCATGTTGTTTGTCAATTACTGCAATTCAAAATAAAATAATTGAGTTAAATTCTCTTGTGTTACTAAATATTAGCCGATATTCTTAAGGATCTAAAACTTAGAATTGTATCAAATTCATCACTAGAGAAACTAGCATTTTTGCGACTAGAAAGTTATTTTTTTTTTTGCGAAAAATTTTCGATTGAATATATTTGATCATAAATTGAATAAAATTTTCAGTAAGATTTCATCCTAGCCAAATGTCAAGTTGTTCCAGAAGAAAAAAAGATTGATTTTTATTATTTGAGAAATATAAAGATATTACTGGTTAACTATTTAAGTTTGCAAATAAGTGAGAAAATTGAAAAACTAAAAAGATTAGAAATACGACATATATAGGTTGGTAAATAAAAATACAAGTATATTCCCAATAGTAGGGAATGAAAAATCGACAATGAATTACCAAGATGTCTAGTCACTACGCCTGCGTCCTACAATGATTTGGTGATGATTACCATACTAATTAATTATAAGTATTTTATAAATTTTTATCAACAAAAACATTCTACTTATTAATTTAATGTTAGAGCAAATTAAGTGTATTTGGTTGCTCGATAACAACATAAATATTCTTAAAACTCTTACCACTTAAAATAAAAATTGCGCATTAGAAGATGCAATATATTCAAGATATAGTCAAATGATTTTTTTTAATTACTTTTTTTCACTTAAAACTATCAATTTCAAATAAAAACCTAATCTTGAATTTTTTTTGGGCGCAACCAGGTTATTCTGTAACATCCTGAGCTCTAGACTTCATAAAGTTGGGATGTTAACCATTTTAATAAAATTTAGAGTTCTAAACCGTTAACGGATTTGAATAAAACATAACTTACGAGTGGCATTGATAAACTCCAATTTAATGTATTTTTAGAGATACTTTTGGGTCATTTTTTAGAGCAATTGTTAGTAATAATATATACTACTGACTTAATTTGTTCTTTATTCTGCAGAAAAGAAGAAAATAAGAAAAAGAATCCAAATTTGAGCCACTTAAAAGTTATACAAGCTCAAAGGCTAAAGTATCAAAAATACAATAAATAACCATTAACTAGGGTGGGCTAAACAATTTTACTTAAATCTAAATATCCCCTAAACTAAGTAGCCACAACAACTGCTACTTCTCCTCGCCTTGCCTGATCTTATTCTGTCAATTTGAAAACACAACAATATACACAGTGAGATTTACAATCTTAGTGAGTTCTTTCGGGACGCCTCAATCTTAGTCTCTCGTAGTCTTTTACTTATCATTTCAATTAACCTATTTAACCTAGTCCAAAAGAACCTGAACTACGTTAGTTTCAGCGGAGAACCCAACCCGGCCTTGGCCGGATAACAATTATGGGCCTTGAACTCAGGATTCCTGACCTCCCATAAACTAAGATCTCTAAAGATCCCATAAACTAAGTAGCCACAACAGCTGCTACTTCTCGCCGCCTTGCCTGATCTTATTCTGTCAATCTGAAAACACAACAACATAAACAGTGAGATTTACATTCTCAGTGAGTTCTTTCGTATAACATCCCCTATTTAGCTAATTTAATTTATTTAAATTACCAATAAGTCACAATCGATTTATGAATAAATGTTTGAAATAAATCATTTAATTGTGTGTGTATGATTAATACATTGTTCTAAGTTAGTGAGTTATGAAATAATTGCTGAGTTAGAAATGGATTTAATTGAGAAATTAGGACATAAGGGCATATTGGTCAAATCCCTAGTTATTTTACCCCAGCTCACTTAAGTGAACCAAGTCTGAACCACACCAACACAAAAGCACTCCCAAAACCCTCATTTTCAGAAAACTTTCATTTGAACTGAAAACAGAAAATAGAAACTAGAGAGAGAGAGAGCTTGAAGAGGAGAGAACTTCATGGAGAGTTGATGCATGTTCAGTATTTTTGCACCATTGAATTCCTCTCATCATCCTCCTTCTAGTGATACTGATTTCACAACCCACATTGTCTTCCAACCCAAATCACCATTTTCGACCCACCAAGCTCAATAGGCTAGAAATGGAGTTTTTGAGTTGTTGGGAGCTTGCATGTCCAGAAGATAACTAGGTTGGGATGTTCCAGCAACCATCTTGGTTAGTTGAAAGCCTTAGAAAGAAGTGCGGAAAGCTGAGTTCGTTCGGGTCAGTTTTGGGAGCGATTTGGATAGCGTAGAACCGATACGGGGACCGTTCGTGAAGTTACTTGATCATTTCAAAACCGTGGAACTCGTTGTTTGTGCGATTTTCATCGCAATCAGTGAGTTCTATACTCGCTTAGGGACATTTATCATGTCTGAGTTTTTATTTTTCGAAAATCAGTCGTGACGTGTTTTAGTTTTGAAAGAAAATGAGTCGAAAACCGTTTTCCAAGATTGTGTTTTAAACGATAACTTGTGTGATTGATTGATAAATGTGATTGCTATGATTTCTTTTGATTGTTGTCTGGACTGGAATATTGCTGGTTGTGTTAGGATATCGATCGGAACGAAAATCGAAATCGATTGGAATGGGCAAGATTTGAGAAAACAGCAAATTCTAGGCTACTGATGAACGCGCACGGATCTTGCCCCCCAGGGCACGGATCTTGCCCCCCAGGGCACGGACCGTGCGCTCTGTTCTGTTTCAAAATGTTAATATTTCAAATCACGCACGTGTCGTGCGCCTATGGAGCACGGACCGTGCGGAAGCTTCTGTTACTCTATTTCAAAATACACTTTAGTCCATTCCAAATGATTCCAAGTCCCTTCTAATAAATCCTTCAAGGTTTCCCAATGGAAACGTATCAATACCATGAAATTGAACATGTTTGAGGTAAAACTCTCAAGTTATGAAAACGAAGAAAAACCGTACATTAGTCAACGTGAGTGTACACACGTCAAGTCAAGATAAAGGACTAAAAGTCTAAACGAGTCATGCAAGTTCATGCCATGTTAAGTCAAGTCAGGTTAACTCAAGTCAAGTCAAGTTACTTTCCCTTGAGGAAAGGTAGATGGTATACATGGAATAATATGTGTATATCTAGGGTGATGACCCTAAGGATTAGCATACTAGGGGAGGGGAAGTCATGAGCCCCAAAACCTAGGCCCCATGAGGTTTTCCCACTAGTGATTAGTGGATTGGGTTCACCAAAAGCCGAAGAAATATCCGCATAAGGTGGCTCGAGGTGTTGTGCTAAGTTAAAGAAAAGATAAGCCATGATATGTAGCCGCTTATTAGGGCTACATCAAGAAAGTAAGAATTATAACTAGTAGTCTCTTATTAGGGCTACAAGTTTCAAGAAATAAAATATATGTCCACATGGTCGCTTATTAGGGCCATGAATTCAAAGTTCAAGTTTAGTAAACCGCTAGAGTTAGTAAGGGGTCTCGATAGGACTCACTGAGATAATGTTTATCTCACCCTTTAATTATTGTGGTTTTTTACAGAGAACCAAGGGAGAACTAAGGCGAAGAAGCACAGTTAGCCGGTGCGACTCTTGGAGTCATTGAAGATTGAGTTTCATGTTTAGGCCCTTGCCCCTTTTATTGTTTCTAAGTTATCGATTGTATGACTATCATTCCTTCATCCATTACCCATGAAGAATACTCCCATGTTAATGTTGGTGGTTGACAAGAAAAGTTACATCCCTCTTCACTGTGTCGATCATATAATACTGGCAGCTGATGCTGCTGCTACTGCAGACTATTCTCTTCTGACAAATGATCAATATCTTTCCATATATCATCCATTGAAATCTCTTCATGATATTTTTCTTTTCCTACCTTAATAACTTGTGTTGTTGACCCTACCATATGATCATCAGATTGATCAGGTCCTCCTGTGTCATAAAAACTTTCCTCTCCAGCTTTCAACGGAGCAGGGTTTAAGGCCAATTCAAGAACATGAGGAAGAATGATATACATGAGGATATGTCCAATTATAAGTTTGTGGTATCATGATTGTAGTAGTTAGGTCTCTAATTTCATCAGAAAAAGAGATAGCATTGCTGTAATGTAAGTTTCTGATTACATAATTAGTTGCAATTTGTTTTCTCCTAGGATTTTAATTAGTACCATGGCTTGTTCAAAAATCGGGAAAAAAACTACTGGATTAAAACTTCATGGAAGTTCAAAGTAACACATGGCAAATAAGGAAAAACTCCAATGGTCCATGGCATAAAGTGGATTTTTTTTTTCAAACACTAAACACAAATAACAACAAAGAGAAACACACTACAAACACAAAACACAATACAAAATAAAAAAAATTGCTGGAAAAACAGAACACACTAAACAAAAGAATCTAAACTAACTAAACTTACTAACAAAACAATAGAAATTAACTTTCACAATCCCCGGCAACGGCGCCAAAAACTTGTTGTGCAAAAAGTAGTTTGTGCAACTATACACAATCGCAACAAGTAATACAATGATAAGTAAAGATCGTTCCCACGGAGATTGTTGACTTTACTTCTATATTTAAATTAGTAATTTAGCTAGTGAGAAAAACAAGTAATAAATACAAGTTGTCAACAAGTATTGTCATTGTGATTAACATAAATGTAAATAAACAGGTAAAGAAAGTTCAGGAGTAAGATAAAGTGAGTTGGATAGTTCATATGTTATATAAATTCCCAAGAGTAGTGTTCTATAATATGAGACGCTGTAGCGTTAAGCGCTGTAGCGTTACAGAGTCAATAGACGCTGTAGCGTTATGGTGGCGTGCCTTTCAGTCACTATCGTCAGGGCTATGTTACAAGACAACTATGTCTAGGCTCTAATTAAGTTTTACCCCTATATATTAAGTTCATACAGCAATTACCTTATGAACTATTACTCCCCTATGTCTAGGGTTAAGTACACTTCATTTAAATGTCTTTAAATGGTTTTTCATTCATATCATTCCTTGAGCTCTCTTCGTGAACCATGTCTGTACCCACAAAGCCCCCTTATTCTAGTTGATCATTCCCAAAACAAGGTTGAAAGCATTATAACGCATGGAATGAAACGCAAACATCATAATATTATATAAACTTTACTCAAGGTTCATTACAAACATGAGAACAATCCAACCACGAAAGTTTAGCTCATGACAAGCTTCATCAAAACAACATAAACTAAAAAGATTATGTTACCGTATGTGAGCAAGAGAAGGATGTTTACAAAAGATGCACTCCAACAATCCCAAGTCATACACGTTGAATGATGCTATGGCGTGAGCAAACCGTAGGTGTGATAATAAAACTAAACTAAAAACAAAAGCTTCAAGAATGAGGGTTTAATGGAGGAATACTAGGTGTCAAGTAGTTTTTCTCCAAGTAACTCTCCTTATTTTGAAATCAATCATGTGAGGAAGAAGAAGTGAGATAGATATAATCCACATCTCAAAAAGTGGCTTTCCAAAAAGGGCAATGATGAAACAAATCACCAACTATCACTTAAGCTTCAATTAGGAGGCTCCAAGTGTCCTTTTCATCCCACTTGGAGGCTCCCATGTCTGGCTGAGCAGAAGAGGATAAGAGTGATTACTCATCAATCAGCAAGTGGCTTCATAAACTTCCAAGTGGCCAACCGTCATATAGCGCTGTAGCGCTTACCGCTGCATCGCGTTTACCACTGCAGCACTCAAGCAAAACATCAATATACTCAAAAAGGCACCAAATGTGTCAAATGATAACAAACAAGCTCCTAACCCTTCTTTCCTCTAATTAACTAATATTTACCTAATAAAGCACGAATATTACTTGAGAACTTGTGTTGATTTAAGTGATAAGAGCATAAATAACACATCTAAATATGAGTTATCAAAGCACGGTTAGCCGGTGCGACTCTTGGAGTCATTGAAGATTGAGTTTCATGTTTAGGCCCTTGCCCCTTTTATTGTTTCTATGTTATCGATTGTATGACTATCATTGTATCAGCTGTAAATCGTTTCCGCTATTTATGTTTTGGATATTGAACACCAGGATTTGTATAAGTGTTAATTCATGAGACTTAAGTACTTGGTTAAGTTTAACATGGTTCATGGAACTATTTGATAAGTATTTATCGAAAGTTTTTAGTCATGTTCAATATTCAATAACAGGAAGTTACTCTGATGTATGCCAAGTGGTGCATTTTGGTATTTCTACAAGCTATAATCCCGTAGTCTTTTACTTATCTTTTCACTTAACCTCTTTAGCATAATCCAAAAGAACCTGAACTACGTCAGTTTCAGCAAGTAACCCAACCCGGCCTTGGCCGGATAAAAATTATGGGCCTTGAACTCAGGAGCCATGACCTCCCATTCCAATTACATTCACAATAACATCTATTTGGCATAATTTTGAAAATGGTGATTAGAAGCAGGCGCACGGTCTGTGCCACCAGGCGCACAGTCTGTGCCACCCTTACAACTTTGAAACTTTGAACGTTTTCACTCCTTTTCGATTCCCAGTCTTTCTCAAAAAATTTGTTTCATAAGGAGGCCCGGACCGCACGCCCTGAGGCCTGGTCCGTGCGCCTGCCTCTGGAACTCGGTTTTAAATCCTTTAATCTCCATTCCTTTTGGTTGCAAGTCCCCTCCAATCCCTTTCTTAATCCATCCTAAGGTATTCTAATCATGTATGGGATATTCACATGTGTGTTTTATAATGATGGAGCTTTGAATATACGGTCATCACATTGAGTCTAATGATATGTGATCGAGTGAGGATAAACAAAGAGGAAAATTAAATGCATAATATACGAGGGGGATGACGATCCCAAGTGGTAATTAGCATATTTGGAATGGGAGGTCATGACTTATGAGTTTAAGGCCCTAGCATTACTTGGGCAATTGGCCGGGTTGGGGTTCTCTGCTGAGGCTAACGTTGTTCAGTCTTCTTTTGAATTATGCTAAAGAGGCAAAAGAGGCAAAGAGGCTAAGAGGAACGATAGGACTAAGAAAAACTCCGAGAGGAAAGGTGAGGGGTAAAGAAGGAACTCATTGAGATTGTATCTCATTGTTTTATTATCTTGTGTTTTTCAGATGGACAAGGTAAAGCAAAGCAAAGCAAGACGAAGTAGCTGCTGAACTAGTTGCTTATGTTTAGAGGGATCCGCTCGGATCAAGTTTATGTTTGCTTAGTGTTTCCCTAGTATAATGTTGTATATATGTAGAGCTATATACTATGAGACAATTGTGTTTTTTTAGTTAAGGGACGATGTAACCGCGTTTGGATTTGAATCAAAATTTTGTCTTCGGACTCATGTACTAAAGATTCAGTATTACTGAAAAAGTTAATCAATGGCTTTAATGTCAATTGAAAAGAAAGAGGGATGGATTAATTCCATCGAGCTATGATTTCAAATCCATAAACGGTTTAGAACTCTGATTTTATTGAATGTTAAATTCTCTATATTTCAGTCAAGCTTGGAAATATAAGGATGTTACAGTTTACAATATATAATTATTATAGTTGAAATAAATTTATATTTAAAATATATATTTCTAGTTAATTAACAAAAAGTAATATATTTATAATAATTAGTGGGTATTTAGTTCATTTTTTTAATGGATATTTTAATAAAAATATTAAAAGTGATAATTAATGCATTGAGATATTTTATTAATATAGTCAATTCTAATAATGAAAATGATTTTTGATGATATTTTATAAGATAAGAATATTAAATTTTAATCCCAATAATTCATATTATAAGTCTATATAATGATAATGGTGTTAGCTTTACTTCTCACAAGAAATGAAATATAAGGTGAAATCTTACAAAATGGCTTTTCCCTTCTATCAATCATATCTACTGTGTGTTTCCTGCATTGTTTTGATCTTAGTTTCAGGTAGGGGAACTTTTATTGTTTTCTTTTGAATTGCATTTTCGATATACACCTTCAACTGAAAATTGTTATGAATGGTTTTTATATACATATTCAATAGGCAAGATTTCAATTTCAATGATTATTAGTTAACGGGAAAAATATCTAGTTGATTAGTGCATCAGGCCAAACATAATTGTATATAAACTTTTTGAAAATAGGGATTAAATCTCACGTGCATAAAAACTCTATCATTTGACTTTTGCAGGGTTCGCTACTAGCTTAGAGCATCCCACAGCAGAGCACATTTGCATTTTGGCCGCGCCAGGAAATCAATTTTGCTGCAAAATAAAATAATTGAGTTAAATTCTCTTGTGTTACTAAATATTAGCCGATATTCTTAAGGATCTAAAACTTAGAATTGTATCAAATTCATCACTAGAGAAACTAGCATTTTTGCGACTAGAAAGTTATTTTTTTTTTGCGAAAAATTTACGATTGAATATATTTAATCATAAATTGAATAAAATTTTCAGTAAGATTTCATCCTAGCCAAATGTCAAGTTGTTCCAGAAGAAAAAAAAGATTGATTTTTATTATTTGAGAAATATAAAGATATTACTGGTTAACTATTTAAGTTTGCAAATAAGTGAGAAAATTGAAAAACTAAAAAGATTAGAAATAAGACATATATAGGCTGGTAAACAAAAATACAAGTATATTCCCAATAGTTGGGAATGAAAAATCGACAATGATCTCTACACTTTTCAATTGTAATACCAGTGCCATATTATTAAATAAATTACCAAGATGTCTAGTCACTATGCTTGCGTCCTACAATGATTTGGTGATGATTACCATACTAATTAATTATAAGTATTTTATAAATTTTTATCAACAAAAACATTCTACTTATTAATTTAATGTTAGAGCAAATTAAGTGTATTTGGTTGCTCGATAACAACATAAATATTCTTAACACTCTTACCACTTAAAATAAAAATTACGCCTTAGAAGATGCAATATATTCAAGATATAGTCAAATGATTTTTTTTAATTACTTTTTTCACTTAAAACTATCAATTTCAAATAAAAACCTAATCTTGAATTTTTTTGGGCGCAACCAGGTTATTCTATAACATCCTGAGCTCTAGACTTCATAAAGTTGGGATGTTAACCATTTTATTGAAATTCAGAGTTCTAAACCGTTAACGGATTTGAATAAAACATAACTTACGAGTGGCATAAATACCAAAAAGATAATGTAACACCCCGGTATTTTTATCGAGTAAAAATACCCAAGTGTACCAAACCTAAATCATCAGAGATATATTTCCTGCCTAGACACTGAATATCACTATAAATTTTTCGCTGAATATAACTCAAACAGTCTTATTTACAACAAGACAATATGGTTCTCAGACCATATACCATCAGCAATTATAGTATTCAGTATCATACAAGAAAGCGGAAGAAATATATACATTAAATACATAATGTTTTAGTATACAGACAACAAAAGGGAAATAAGCTTAAACATAAAGCTAGGCTATCAGCAACCAATCCGAGCTCAACCTACTCGTGCCCCTTGGATTTCCGCTGTCCCTGTGTCTCTGTAAAACAACAACATTTAAACAGTGAGATACAATCTCAGTGAGTTCTACCGAGACCCCTACTAACACTCTCGGTTCATTTATTAGCTCTTTTATAGATTAACACGACACCGACTGCAAAACATTGCTACTCCCGGTATGTCGCAAAATAAACAAAGTACGGCACCGACTGCAGAACATTGCTAATCCCGGTGTATCGTACAACAAACACAGTGCGGCACCGACTGCAGAACATTGCTAATCCCGGTGTATCGCACAATAAACAAAGTACGGCACCGACTGCAGAACATTGCTAATCCCGGTGTATCGTACAATAATCTTTAACATAACACCGACTGCGGAACATCGCTAATCCCGGTGAACCCCCCTACCAATAGTACATTCTCCTATTGGCATGGAGCCTAGGGAAGGGGATCATGACTGCCCCGCCTAGTATGTTACACATGGGTCGTCACCCAACTCGATATATAAACATATATCTACAGTACTATGAACCCACGGTCCATCAAATCAGACAATCAATGAAACACTTTAATCCACATTTTATAAAATCCAAGTTCACACTCGCACTCTAGTTGACCGCTTTTCGACACAATTTTCAATATCAAAAACAGCTCATTTTGCCTTAAGAATAGAATATTCAGTTAGGCCTCTGAATAAGCTTTCCAACGCATCTTAGAACACCTCGATCGGGTTCCCGGATCAAAAGATATCGCGAAAACAAAAACAGTGAAAAACTGTTGAAAATCTGCAAAGCGTCGTGACGCGATACGAAACCGTCGCGACGCGGAAAATGACAGAAATATTTTCGTTGCAAACTGAAGCATGGTCGCGACGCGAAGGAGGGAGGTCGCGACGCGATGGGGACCTGATGCTGCAGAATTTTGGCGGTTTCGCGCGAAAACCGCTATTCCGCTCAATTCCGATTCTCGTTCTGATCGAAAACAGTTTTGACAACCAATACAATAGACCCAATACAAACCACACAATCAATCAATCCAATCAAAAACTCAATCAAAACGAATTTTACCAAAATACGACATATTCCGAAATAACGGTTTTTGACCCAAAAGTTCTCGAACGATTCTCGTTCCGACCGAAAACAGATTTGACGACCATAAAAACAGTCTCAATCAAAGTCACACAATCAAACAAATCAATCAAAAACTCATTGTAATCGAATTGTATCAAAACGCGACATATTTTCAAATAACGGTTTTCAACCCAAAATCTCTCAAACTCGATTACCAAATAATATTCCAGTCCAGCGAAAGCGGTAAAACAGTTAATTAATTAATTCGAACATAAAATCCTAAGTGTGAGTAGAACTCACCCTTGAAGCGTGAACCACGATCGAGCCGAAATCACCGAGTAGCCACACGAACGCTCCCCGCTCCGGCGACACCCAATCCGCTTCCAAAGCTTCCCACTCGATCACGAAACCGCTTTTGACCGAAATACCGATTTCCCGGAATTCTCCATGGGCACTATTCATCATCTTCTTCACCTCAAGTCACTATTCACATAAACCTCAAATCTTGATTTTTCAACCTAACTCACCCAATCGATCTTCAATACTCGAGTAATCCACCTCGTGCTCGCTCCTAAACATCGTCCTTAGCTTTCCCTTGAGCTTGAACCACAAAACCTCTATTTTTCCTCTCAAATCGAAAATGGTGGATTTGAGGAGAGTGAGTTGATGATGAAGATTTTGGTACCAAAACGAAGAGGAAGTAGCGCTGAACATTTGTAACATCCCTAATTCATTTAAAGACTCGTATTATGATGCCTAGGACCGATTAATTAATTGTGGGAATAAATGGTCGGGTCTCAGGGATTAATATGTCGAGAAAGTTATCAAGAAAACCTATTCTCCATTAAAGGGTGGCCTATTCATAGTAAAATAAGGAATTGGGGCCGAAGGGCAAATCTGTCTTTTCACACCCTAGTTATTTATTTATAATTATGAAGGTTATAAGTAATTATGAACCGAAGGAATTGAGGAATTTCGGATCGGAACCGAATTTAATCGAGAAGTTTTGTGCCGAAGAGAAAATTTTGACACCTAACCTATGACTTAATGGGCTAGGGGTAGTTTGGTCTTTTCCCCATCATTTAAACCCCCCAGCCCATATACCCACCTGACCAGCCTCACCCTCACACTTAGTCACTCTTCATTTCAGCAAGAAAGGAGAAAAAGCTGAAAATAAGAAAGAAAAGAGAAGGAGGAGGCGTAGAGGAGGAGGAAGAGGAGGAAGGAGGGACCCATCTCAAATCCTTGTGCATGTAAGTGGTTTCTCTTCCATCCCACTCCATTTTCAATTCTGAATTCAATGAGCCTATTGTTGAAGCCTGATTCTCACTCTTTCCCTCATCTCCATTGATGCCCATGAAGCTCCAAGTGATGAAAATGGTGGAGCTATGTGTTGATGACTTGCATGTGCAGTCTTGCTGTTAAGAGGAGGAAACATCAAGCTTGCAATTCGATTTGGAAGGGTTGTGAAAGATTAGGTTGCTGTTCCAGTTGCTCTAGTGGTGGAGGTCGCTGTTTTGGAAATCGGTTCGAGCTCTAGCGGGGATCGTTCGTGTACTTTCGTTTCGGTGACTTCGCTCTCGACTCGACTCTCGAATTTCGATATCACGGGTGAGTTCTACTCACGGATTAGGGACATTTTTCATGAATTCTGAAAACTGCAATTGTTTCAAATGATAAGGCAACTATTCGGTTTTCGAAGGACTTAGAATCGAAAAGCGTTTTTGAGTCAAAACGGTATTTTTACGGTTTAATGAGATTTTGTTCAAATCATTGAAATGAAATGAATTATGTACTACTGGAAATATATATATGTGTTCTGGAAAATTTCTGAGTTTCAGGTGATCGGAATTAGGAATCGATTTCGGGCGAAAACGGAAAGCGGAATTGAGAAATAAGAGGAATTGTGTAACAGACACAGGTCGCACGGACCGTGCGCCCCTGGGCACGGACCGCGCGCCTGATACGGGTTGGTTCTGTTGGAAATAAAACGGGACGCACGGGTCGTGCGCCCCTGGGCACGGACCGTGCGCTCCTTTCGGTTTGGCTGGGTGATTTTAACAAATCACGCACGGGCCGTGCGCCCCTGGGCACGGACCGTGCGTGAGCTTCTGTCACCGATTCCCGATTCCTCGTTCCGGAGCTCCGTTTGATCCTGAACCTTTTCTAATCCCTTTCTCAATCATTTAAAATGAAGTTGCCTTACTGACAACCGTATTTTGAACTTGTTCAACTCATGTTTTTGAAAAGGAATTCGAAAGCATAATTGATTGAAAAACCGAAACCCTAGTATACGTGTGGGTACATCGATTGATGGACTGACTGAATATATATGTTTATATATGTCAAATGAAAATGATTATAATGCCGGAGGTCTAACTTATGAATTCTGTAATATCCTCAATTTTTAAAAAAATTTAAATTAATTGACATGAATTGATATTTAGTGAAATATTTAATTGATTGAAATTATTTAAATTAAAAATGACTTGTTTGATTTGTTAAGTATGGAATTGTGTGAGATTGATAATTTAATTAAGTTAAGTTAGGATGATTAGGAGTGAGAGGAGTCATAGGGTATGAAATGTTTAAGTGAGGGTCATTGTTGTCTTTTTACACTACCCTTTAAATACCCCCTTCCAGCTGAACCAAGGGAAACATTTCATTTCCTAAGTTCAAAAGAAAAATTCAGAAGAAAGGAGAGGGAAGAGAAGAGAGAGTTGCGAGAGGGAGAAGGGAAAAGAGAGGAGAGGGCATTCCCAAATCTTAATGCATGTTGAATCCATGAGTACCAAAATGATCAGCACACTCCCTCCATTCTATTGATACCATTTTTCCATCTCAGAAACTCCTTCCTTTCCAAATCACCATTGGAGCCCAACCAAGCTCCACCCAGCCATGCAAATTCGAGTTTGAGGGAGAAGAAGGGTTCAACAGAAAATTCTGGGTAAAACCCGTTTTACCTACCTTCAGTGTTTCTTTCGTATCTCCCTGTACCGACCTCTGATCATCGTGATTCTTGTCCCTCTGGAAACTAGACACAAAGCTCTTCATTTTAGGCACAAGAATCGCTTGATTTCATTGAGAAATGAGAGAGATATCACACTCACAACTTTCGGATTAAGAATCAGCCACTGTTCCGAAGCAGTCCTCTTGTTTTGTTAATATCTCCCAAACCACTGGTTGCATGCAAGTGAATCTTTCTCCATCAGAGAGTAGACGAAATTCCCTTCACCGTAGACCCTCGTTTTGCTAAGTTTGGCTGAGATTTGAGTGAGTTACGCTCGTTGCAAATTGGCGGTGTGTTGCTGGAAATAGCTGGAGCGGATTCGTGATTCCGTTAGTTCGTGTTCGAGAAATTTCGGCGTCGGGAGTATCGTCGTCACGAAAAGGTGAGTTCTAATACTCACTAGGATTGTTTTCAGCCTTTGCATTTTAATTGAGTCGCGAATTTGTGAAAATCCGATGCGAAACCGTTTTGCGAAAATATCGTTTGAATCATGAGATTGATAAATCGTTGGACTGAAATTGTGATTAAAATTGCATGATTGAGTGTGATTGTTGAATGAATATTATTGATTGTACTGAATGTACTGGTTTCCATGTCTGTATTGATGTGTTATCAAGTTTGAATGTGAATCGGAATGGACATGGGAACGATCGGAATAGAAAAGAAAACGCGAAAACAGTTTTTCTGAAATACAGAGAGTCACGCACGGATCGTGTGTATGGGCGCACGGGTCGTGCGTGAGACTCTGAAGCTCATGGTGCCGTTTTTGAAAACGCGCACGGGTCGTGCGCCATAGCGCACGGACCGTGCGTATCCTTCTGATGCGATATTTTAAAACACGTTCTAAGCTATTCCGATTGGTTCCAAGTCCCTTCTAATCCACTCCTCAAGGTTTCCCAACGATGGAAACACATTAGTATTATGAATTCAGTTATGATTGAGTTGAGTTCATGTGATGTATTTAAAGTATCATGCTATGATTGTGATTGAGATATAAGTTATACCGTGGATGTTTTTCAATGTGACTGATGTATTGTGCTGGATTGACTGGTTTAGTAAGATTGATAAGATAAGTTAGCGAACCTTAGTAATCCATGAGAGATCACTTAATAATTAGACTAAGTTAGTAATTAGATCACGTTAGTAATAAGTTTATGTTAGGATCAGTTCATGTTAAGTTAAGTTCATGATTATGTTCAGTTTATCGTTATGTTAAGTTCTTTGTTCAGTTCAGTTCAGGTATATTAAAATATATACATCAGTTCAGTTAGGGTGACGACCCTATTTCAGTTTAGTGTGCTAGGGGAGGGGAAGTCATGAGCCCTATGAACCTAGGCCCCATCAGGGACCCAGCCGATTAGTGGGGACGGGTTCACCGGAAGCTTATTATGCCAAGTGACCGGTGACACGCTAAAATATCAGTTCAGTTTATGTGTTGTTTCTTGTAACCGGCTTAAGGGTTATGAGGACAACGTTTAGTTCAGTTTATGAGTTGCGTCTTGTAACCGGCTTAAGGGTTATAAGGACAACTTCAGTTAGTTAGCCACATAGTCAATTTTGAGGACTATGAGTTAGAATCAGAATAATGAATCAAGCATAATTGAACCGAGAGAATTAGTAAGGGGTCGCGATAGAACTCACTGAGACAAGTTGTCTCACCCAATCCATTGTTGTTGTTTTTCAGTTAAGCAGGGAAAGATGAAGACCGTGAGGCACGGCTATGGAGACGCTTGAGGAGCAGTTGCTATCGTTGTTTTTTTTTTGTGTCTTGTATTTCAGTTTCCTTTGTATCTCTGTATTTTGTATTCAGTATCTTAAGAATACTCGATTGTACGACTTATGTATTTCAAGTTGTGAATCGCTTCCGCAGACTTTCGGTTTTGAGTACTGAACACTAGTTGAGGGTGTAAGGACCGCTTTATGTATATTATGTTCAGTTATGTAAGCGAACTTGATGGGTTTTTAGCATCGAGTATTAGTATGTGTTCAGTATTTAAAAAGGAAGTTACTCTGATGTATGCCAGTAGTGCGCTTCGGTAATTTCTACAAGTTAGAAATTAACGGGGTGTTACAATTGGTATCAGAGCAGTTCGACCTAGTCGGACTTAGAATCATGAGTCTCTTAAGTCCTCTAAGTGTGATTCCTCTTAGTATGCTATTAGACGTTTAGCCTGATCAACTAAACACTTTGTGCATATTTCGCAGAATCATGGCTGGTGGAAGTAGGAGAAGCGTCCCTGTTGATCCAAATACTGAATGGATGCAGAATGTCATCGAGACGCAACAGAAGATGATGAATGACATGATGCAAATGCAGCAGCAGCAGATGGCTCAAATGGCCCAGATGCATCATGAGAGGATGAATCAGCAACAACCGAATGTTCAACAACCTCCTCTGGAAGATCCGAATAGGGCTTACTTTCGTTTCCAGAAGATGAATCCCCAAAGTTTTAAGGGAGAACCTGAGGCAATGGTATCTCATTTCTGGTTGGATTCAATGGAGAAAATTTTTAGGACTCTTCAATGCAGCGAAGAGGAGAAGGTTCTCTTTGCCGCCCATATGCTCGAGGAAGATGCTCAAACCTGGTGGACCAATGCTCATGAACTAATGGTGAATCAGGGAACTCCGGTTACCTGGGCCAACTTCAAAGAAATGTTTTCTGGTCACTTCTTCCCTCCGGTGATGAAGTTAAGCAAGCAAGCCGAGTTTGTTAACTTGAGACAAGGAGAGATGTCAGTGGGTGAATTCACCGCCAAGTTCGAAAGGCTGTCGCAGTTTTATCAATTAGCAAAGCATGCTCCTAATGATGAGTGGAAGATGCAGATGTACAAAGCAGGTCTTCGTGCGGATGTGGCCCAAGGTCTTAGCTCTTATGCTATGACCAGTTATGCTGGATTGGTGCAACAAGCTTATGTTGCAGAGGCAGATCTCAACAAGATGTATGAGGAAAGGAAAGCGTATCGGAAAGAGAAGAGGAAAACCTTGGAATTGTCATCCCCAAGTGATGAGCCGGGGAGTACCTACAACAAAGGAAAGCAACCTACAGCATCCGAACTACTAAGGTCCGGTAAGTGTCCGAAATGCGGGAGGCCTCACACCGGAGAGTGTCGTTTGGGATCCACTGTGTGTTACTACTGCAAGGAAGAAGGGCATTATGCTAACGAATGCCCGGTGAAGAAGAGGAATCGAGAAGGGAATTCTAACTCTGCAAGCGGAAAGGTATTTGTGTTGGACGCTCAGAAAGGCGAAGCCGATGCCGGATCAGCGAAAGGTATATTGCGTGTTGTTTGTTTTGATTGGTCCAATTTTGAGGACAAAATTTTTAAAAGTTGGGGTGATTGTAATATCCTCAATTTTTAAAAAAATTTAAATTAATTGACATGAATTGATATTTAGTGAAATATTTAATTGATTGAAATTATTTAAATTAAAAATGACTTGTTTGATTTGTTAAGTATGGAATTGTGTGAGATTGATAATTTAATTAAGTTAAGTTAGGATGATTAGGAGTGAGAGGAGTCATAGGGTATGAAATGTTTAAGTGAGGGTCATTGTTGTCTTTTTACACTACCCTTTAAATACCCCCTTCCAGCTGAACCAAGGGAAACATTTCATTTCCTAAGTTCAAAAGAAAAATTCAGAAGAAAGGAGAGGGAAGAGAAGAGAGAGTTGCGAGAGGGAGAAGGGAAAAGAGAGGAGAGGGCATTCCCAAATCTTAATGCATGTTGAATCCATGAGTACCAAAATGATCAGCACACTCCCTCCATTCTATTGATACCATTTTTCCATCTCAGAAACTCCTTCCTTTCCAAATCACCATTGGAGCCCAACCAAGCTCCACCCAGCCATGCAAATTCGAGTTTGAGGGAGAAGAAGGGTTCAACAGAAAATTCTGGGTAAAACCCGTTTTACCTACCTTCAGTGTTTCTTTCGTATCTCCCTGTACCGACCTCTGATCATCGTGATTCTTGTCCCTCTGGAAACTAGACACAAAGCTCTTCATTTTAGGCACAAGAATCGCTTGATTTCATTGAGAAATGAGAGAGATATCACACTCACAACTTTCGGATTAAGAATCAGCCACTGTTCCGAAGCAGTCCTCTTGTTTTGTTAATATCTCCCAAACCACTGGTTGCATGCAAGTGAATCTTTCTCCATCAGAGAGTAGACGAAATTCCCTTCACCGTAGACCCTCGTTTTGCTAAGTTTGGCTGAGATTTGAGTGAGTTACGCTCGTTGCAAATTGGCGGTGTGTTGCTGGAAATAGCTGGAGCGGATTCGTGATTCCGTTAGTTCGTGTTCGAGAAATTTCGGCGTCGGGAGTATCGTCGTCACGAAAAGGTGAGTTCTAATACTCACTAGGATTGTTTTCAGCCTTTGCATTTTAATTGAGTCGCGAATTTGTGAAAATCCGATGCGAAACCGTTTTGCGAAAATATCGTTTGAATCATGAGATTGATAAATCGTTGGACTGAAATTGTGATTAAAATTGCATGATTGAGTGTGATTGTTGAATGAATATTATTGATTGTACTGAATGTACTGGTTTCCATGTCTGTATTGATGTGTTATCAAGTTTGAATGTGAATCGGAATGGACATGGGAACGATCGGAATAGAAAAGAAAACGCGAAAACAGTTTTTCTGAAATACAGAGAGTCACGCACGGATCGTGTGTATGGGCGCACGGGTCGTGCGTGAGACTCTGAAGCTCATGGTGCCGTTTTTGAAAACGCGCACGGGTCGTGCGCCATAGCGCACGGACCGTGCGTATCCTTCTGATGCGATATTTTAAAACACGTTCTAAGCTATTCCGATTGGTTCCAAGTCCCTTCTAATCCACTCCTCAAGGTTTCCCAACGATGGAAACACATTAGTATTATGAATTCAGTTATGATTGAGTTGAGTTCATGTGATGTATTTAAAGTATCATGCTATGATTGTGATTGAGATATAAGTTATACCGTGGATGTTTTTCAATGTGACTGATGTATTGTGCTGGATTGACTGGTTTAGTAAGATTGATAAGATAAGTTAGCGAACCTTAGTAATCCATGAGAGATCACTTAATAATTAGACTAAGTTAGTAATTAGATCACGTTAGTAATAAGTTTATGTTAGGATCAGTTCATGTTAAGTTAAGTTCATGATTATGTTCAGTTTATCGTTATGTTAAGTTCTTTGTTCAGTTCAGTTCAGGTATATTAAAATATATACATCAGTTCAGTTAGGGTGACGACCCTATTTCAGTTTAGTGTGCTAGGGGAGGGGAAGTCATGAGCCCTATGAACCTAGGCCCCATCAGGGACCCAGCCGATTAGTGGGGACGGGTTCACCGGAAGCTTATTATGCCAAGTGACCGGTGACACGCTAAAATATCAGTTCAGTTTATGTGTTGTTTCTTGTAACCGGCTTAAGGGTTATGAGGACAACGTTTAGTTCAGTTTATGAGTTGCGTCTTGTAACCGGCTTAAGGGTTATAAGGACAACTTCAGTTAGTTAGCCACATAGTCAATTTTGAGGACTATGAGTTAGAATCAGAATAATGAATCAAGCATAATTGAACCGAGAGAATTAGTAAGGGGTCGCGATAGAACTCACTGAGACAAGTTGTCTCACCCAATCCATTGTTGTTGTTTTTCAGTTAAGCAGGGAAAGATGAAGACCGTGAGGCACGGCTATGGAGACGCTTGAGGAGCAGTTGCTATCGTTGTTTTTTTTTTGTGTCTTGTATTTCAGTTTCCTTTGTATCTCTGTATTTTGTATTCAGTATCTTAAGAATACTCGATTGTACGACTTATGTATTTCAAGTTGTGAATCGCTTCCGCAGACTTTCGGTTTTGAGTACTGAACACTAGTTGAGGGTGTAAGGACCGCTTTATGTATATTATGTTCAGTTATGTAAGCGAACTTGATGGGTTTTTAGCATCGAGTATTAGTATGTGTTCAGTATTTAAAAAGGAAGTTACTCTGATGTATGCCAGTAGTGCGCTTCGGTAATTTCTACAAGTTAGAAATTAACGGGGTGTTACAAATTCCTCAAAACGGGTTATAGATCAACATGGATATTGTTTATCCGATTATTATGTAATTGATCCATGTGGTGATCGAAAGATATAAATTATCTAACTCTCGAGAACTTGATGCGTATTGTCATACGTATTGCGTTGGGTGACGACCCGACAAGTAGCATACTAGGAAGGGAAGTCATGAGCCCTCACCCTAGGCCCTGAATGTGTTTTGGCGTGGTCAACTCACGGGTTACCGGGATTAGTGGTTCTTGCACGGCCGGTTTATGCTAAGTTAAAACACACGATTCGCCGGGAGTAGTGGTTCTTGCACGGTCGGCGTTTCGATTAACAATTATGAATACGAATTGCCGGGATTAGTGGTTGTTGCACGGTCGGCATTTCGATTAATAAATAAGACATTGTTATGTCAGCTTTTGTTATAACGGTTTAATAAATTGAACCGAGTGTCAGTGAGGGGGCACGGTAGGACTCACTGAGATAATGTTATCTCACCCAATCCATAATTGTTGTTTTTCAGAGAAGCAGGGAAAAAGGAAGACTATTACGCACGAGTAGTTGGTATACTCTTGGAGGTGCTGAAGACTTAGTCTTTTGATCCTTTGTTCTTTTGTTGTCTTTTGGTTGTATAATCTTGTATTGATTATGAGTTATATGAACCGTTTATGTTTCTGTTTGGTATTTGGACTTGGATATTGTAATCCATTCGGTATGAAACCGATAAACTTCTAGTTGATGAAGTGATGTTATTCCGATTATGTTTTTATTTCGGAAAAAGTTTGTATGTCCAATGCTTAAACAGGAACTGTGTCCTCTGAATTTTCCGCAATCTGTGCACTTTTGGTGTCTCTACATGTTAGAAATACCTGGGTGTTACATTTGGTATCAGAGCGGTTCGACCTAGTCGGACTTAGTTGTTAAGAGTCTTTTACGTCTTCTAAGTCTGATTTTCCTTAGTATGCTATTAGACATTGAGCCTGATCAACTTAATACTTTGTGCATACTTCGCAGAATCATGGCTGGAAGAGGTAGAAGAAACCCACCTGTTGATCCTCATCAAGAATGGATGCAGAATGTCATCGAGACTCAGCAAAAGATGATGAATGACATGATGCTGATGCAACAACAACAGATGGCTCAAATGGCTCAAATGCAGCAGATGCATCAGATGCCTCAACCACAACCAGCTGAGCCAGTCAATGTCCCAACACCTGAGGATCCCAACAGGATGTATTTCCGGTTTCTGAAGATGAAACCCCCAACCTTCAAAGGAGGATCCGAGGCAATGAAAGCCCATTTTTGGGTAGATGCCATGGAACGGATCTTTGATACTTTGCAATGCAATGAAGGAGAAAAGGTAATTTGTGCTGCTAACGCTCTGGACGAGGATGCTCACACTTGGTGGGTTAACGCTCGTAGAATGCTTCAAAATCAAGGAACTCCTCTTGAGTGGGATAACTTCAAGGAGTTGTTTTTGGGTCATTATTTCCCCGACTCCCAAAGACTTGACAAGCAAATGGAATTTCTGAGTTTGAAACAGGGAGAGATGACAGTTGGGGAATACGCTGCAAAATTTGAAAGGTTGTCACAATTCTATGAATTGGGGGCCACCGCTACTGATGATAGGTGGAAAATGGTAATGTTCAGACAAGGTCTCAGAGGAGATGTGAATCAAGGCCTCAGTTCTTACTCCCTGACCACTTATCCTGCTTTGGTTCAACAAGCTCATTCAGCTGAGAGTGATCTTAAAAGAATGTATGCTGAGAGGAAAGAATTCTGGAAGGATAAGAAGAAGGGTAATGAGCCAACTTCTTCAAACCCTAGATATAGAGGGAATAGGGATAAAGGGAAACAAATTCAGTCAAGTGACTCTGCCAGGCCTAACAAGTGCGACTTCTGCAAGAAATTTCATCGAGGAAAATGTCAAGGGGGACCGAACCAGTGTTACCTCTGTAAAGAAGTGGGCCATTATGCTAATAATTGTCCGTCAAGGAAAGCCTTCTTGGATTCTCCTGATGCTCCGAGACAGGCTCGAGTCAACACTCTGGATGCTAAGACCATCAAACCAGCTGATAATCTTATAAGGGGTACAGGTTCTCTCTTTAATCAAAATGTTAATATTTTGTATGATTCTGGTGCTACTCACTGTTTTATCTCTGAAGCATGTTCTGAACGGTTAGGATTAGAAGTATCTCCTATATCTGAACCAATCACCATTCGTACTGCTGCAAAGGGTCGTGTACGAACCCAATCATTATGCCTTAACTGTCTGCTCACCATAGGAGGCAGGGACTTCGTTGTTGATTTTATCTGTCTGCCTATGAGAGGAATGGAGATCGTTTTGGGAATGAATTGGATGACTTCCAATCACATTACTATTGACTGCTTCAACCGTGCAATTAATTTTCCTTCTGAAGTAGCGGAACATTCACTACCTACAGATGATGGTGTTATTTCGTTCGCTTCAGCCAACCAGTCGCTATTCCAAGGTGCAGAAGCTTTTGTTGTTATTTTGTCTGCATCAACTGAAACTGAATTGGATTTATCATCTATTCAAGTTGTTAATGAATTCTTAGATGTTTTTCCTGAGGAAGTCTCCTCTTTGCCTCCAGAGCGAGAGGTAGAATTCTCTATAGATTTGGCGCCTGGTGCAGGGCCAATATCCATAGCACCGTATAGGATGTCTCCTCTTGAACTGAAGGAATTGAAGTCCCAACTTGAGGAATTAATTTCCAAGAAGTTTATTCGACCGAGTGCTTCTCCATGGGGTGCTCCGGTATTGCTAGTCAAGAAGAAGGACGGAAGCATGAGATTATGCATAGACTACCGTCAGCTGAATAAAATCACTATCAAGAACAAGTATCCATTGCCAAGGATAGATGATCTTCTTGACCAACTACGGAGTGCTAAAGTTTTCTCTAAGATTGATCTAAGGTCAGGGTACCATCAAATCCGGGTAAGAACCTTAGACATTCCGAAGACCGCTTTTCGTACGAGGTACGGACACTACGAGTTCGTGGTGATGCCATTCGGATTGACTAACGCTCCAGCCGTATTCATGGACTATATGAATAGGGTATTTCATTCCTACCTAGATCGGTTTGTGGTCGTCTTTATTGATGACATCTTGGTTTACTCAAAGTCAGTCGAGGAGCATGCTCAGCATCTTCGCTTTGTCCTAGGAGTACTCCGAGAAAAGAAACTTTATGCTAAACCGTCGAAGTGTGATTTTTGGATGTCCGAGGTGAAATTCTTGGGTCATGTGATTTCCCAGGAAGGAGTTGCAGTTGATCCCAGCAAAGTGGAAGCAGTGTTAAAATGGGAACGACCAACGTCAGTGACTGAGATCAGAAGCTTTCTGGGTCTAGCGGGTTACTATAGAAGGTTCATTGAAGGTTTCTCACAATTGGTACTTCCGCTTACTCGATTGACTCGCAAGGGTCAACCGTTTACTTGGGATGCCGATTGTGAAGAGTGTTTTATTGGATTGAAAGAAAAGTTAACTTCTGCTCCGATTCTAATTCTTCCGGATCCGTCATTGGGATTTCAGATTTACAGTGATGCATCTGGGAAGGGCTTAGGATGCGTTCTCATGCAGAATCAACATGTTGTAGCCTATGCATCAAGGCAATTGAAGACGCATGAACGGAATTACCCAACTCATGACTTAGAGTTGGCGGCTATTGTGTTTGCACTGAAAATTTGGAGGCATTACCTTTACGGTTCTCGTTTCGAGGTTTTTAGTGATCACAAGAGCTTGAAATATCTATTTGACCAAAAGGAGTTGAATAACAGACAGAGAAGGTGGACTGAATTTCTGAAGGACTATGACTTCGAATTGAAATATCACCCTGGGAAAGCCAATGTGGTAGCAGATGCTCTGAGCAGGAAGTCTATCCACACGGCAAGGTTAATGGTTCACGAGATGGCTTTGTGGGAGTCATTCAGAGATTTGAAGCTCAAAGTGGTAAGAAAGAGGGACCGCATAGTGTTGCGGCATATACGAATAGCCAGTGTGCTAAGGGAACGAATCCGTGTAGCTCAAGGAGCCGATAGGAATTTACAGTCTCAGAACGGATCGCCAGATTTTACTAAGGAAAGTGACGGCATGATTTGCTTTAATGGGAGGATTTGTGTTCCCGATGATGATGATATCAAAAGGCAAGTATTGGAAGAAGCTCATAGGAGCCGATACTCCGTACATCCGGGATCCACCAAGATGTACCGAGACTTGATGTTAATGTATTGGTGGCCTGGGATGAAGGCCGATATTGCAGAATTTGTCTCTCGGTGCCTAACTTGTCAGAAGGTTAAGGCAGAACACCGGAGACCAGGCGGTCAGTTACAACCGCTAGATGTGCCAGTTTGGAAATGGGAGGATATCTCCATGGACTTCGTTATGGGTTTACCGAGGTCACAGGCCGGCAATGATTCTATTTGGGTAGTGGTGGACCGATTGACTAAATCCGCTCACTTTATTCCCGTTCGCTCGACTTATAAGGTTTCCAAGTTAGCAGATGAATATGTGAAGAACATTATCAGACTGCATGGAGTTCCGACGAGCATTGTGTCCGACCGGGATCCCAAGTTTACTTCCAGGTTCTGGAAAGCATTGAATGAAGCCTTGGGAACTAGAGTGCTGGTTAGTACTGCTTATCATCCTCAGACTGATGGTCAGACGGAGAGGACTATTCAGACTCTGGAGGACATGCTTCGGGCTTGTGTGCTCGATAGCGGAAGGAGATGGGAGGACCATCTTCCGTTAATAGAATTCTCCTACAACAACAGTTACCACTCCAGCATTGGAATGGCACCGTTTGAAGCACTTTATGGTAGAAAGTGTAGGACTCCGTTGTGCTGGTGGGAGATTGGCGAAGATAAGTTTTTGGGACCCGATATGGTTCGCGAAACTACTGAGAAGATCAAGTTAATTCGAGAAAGGATGAAGGTTGCTCAGAGTCGGCAAAAGAGCTACGCTGACAACCGAAGGAGACCGTTGGAGTTTGAGGTTGGTGATCATGTGTTCTTGAAAGTTTCTCCAACCATTGGCACTGGGAGAGCCTTGCGAGCGAAGAAGCTCAGTCCTCGATATGTTGGACCTTTCCAAATCATCGAGCGGATTGGGCCAGTTGCCTATCGCCTCGCATTGTCTCCGGCCCTATCAAACCTCCATGATGTGTTCCACGTGTCTCAATTGAGGAAGTATGTTCCCGATCTGCATCAACCGTTGAGTGTTGATACCATTGACCTGCAACCGGATTTGTCATTTCAACCTTATCCTAGCTACATCTTGGAGCGTGGCGAGAAGACGCTACGGTCAAGGACTATCCCTATTATCAAAGTGGTCTGGGATGGATTCTCAATCGAGGAGGCTACCTGGGAACTGGAAGAAGACATGCGCAATCAATATCCATATCTCTTTCAGTAAGGTATGTTTCGTCAATTTTGAGGACAAAATTTTTAAAAGTTGGGGAGATTGTAACATCCCTAATTCATTTAAAGACTCGTATTATGATGCCTAGGACCGATTAATTAATTGTGGGAATAAATGGTCGGGTCTCAGGGATTAATATGTCGAGAAAGTTATCAAGAAAACCTATTCTCCATTAAAGGGTGGCCTATTCATAGTAAAATAAGGAATTGGGGCCGAAGGGCAAATCTGTCTTTTCACACCCTAGTTATTTATTTATAATTATGAAGGTTATAAGTAATTATGAACCGAAGGAATTGAGGAATTTCGGATCGGAACCGAATTTAATCGAGAAGTTTTGTGCCGAAGAGAAAATTTTGACACCTAACCTATGACTTAATGGGCTAGGGGTAGTTTGGTCTTTTCCCCATCATTTAAACCCCCCAGCCCATATACCCACCTGACCAGCCTCACCCTCACACTTAGTCACTCTTCATTTCAGCAAGAAAGGAGAAAAAGCTGAAAATAAGAAAGAAAAGAGAAGGAGGAGGCGTAGAGGAGGAGGAAGAGGAGGAAGGAGGGACCCATCTCAAATCCTTGTGCATGTAAGTGGTTTCTCTTCCATCCCACTCCATTTTCAATTCTGAATTCAATGAGCCTATTGTTGAAGCCTGATTCTCACTCTTTCCCTCATCTCCATTGATGCCCATGAAGCTCCAAGTGATGAAAATGGTGGAGCTATGTGTTGATGACTTGCATGTGCAGTCTTGCTGTTAAGAGGAGGAAACATCAAGCTTGCAATTCGATTTGGAAGGGTTGTGAAAGATTAGGTTGCTGTTCCAGTTGCTCTAGTGGTGGAGGTCGCTGTTTTGGAAATCGGTTCGAGCTCTAGCGGGGATCGTTCGTGTACTTTCGTTTCGGTGACTTCGCTCTCGACTCGACTCTCGAATTTCGATATCACGGGTGAGTTCTACTCACGGATTAGGGACATTTTTCATGAATTCTGAAAACTGCAATTGTTTCAAATGATAAGGCAACTATTCGGTTTTCGAAGGACTTAGAATCGAAAAGCGTTTTTGAGTCAAAACGGTATTTTTACGGTTTAATGAGATTTTGTTCAAATCATTGAAATGAAATGAATTATGTACTACTGGAAATATATATATGTGTTCTGGAAAATTTCTGAGTTTCAGGTGATCGGAATTAGGAATCGATTTCGGGCGAAAACGGAAAGCGGAATTGAGAAATAAGAGGAATTGTGTAACAGACACAGGTCGCACGGACCGTGCGCCCCTGGGCACGGACCGCGCGCCTGATACGGGTTGGTTCTGTTGGAAATAAAACGGGACGCACGGGTCGTGCGCCCCTGGGCACGGACCGTGCGCTCCTTTCGGTTTGGCTGGGTGATTTTAACAAATCACGCACGGGCCGTGCGCCCCTGGGCACGGACCGTGCGTGAGCTTCTGTCACCGATTCCCGATTCCTCGTTCCGGAGCTCCGTTTGATCCTGAACCTTTTCTAATCCCTTTCTCAATCATTTAAAATGAAGTTGCCTTACTGACAACCGTATTTTGAACTTGTTCAACTCATGTTTTTGAAAAGGAATTCGAAAGCATAATTGATTGAAAAACCGAAACCCTAGTATACGTGTGGGTACATCGATTGATGGACTGACTGAATATATATGTTTATATATGTCAAATGAAAATGATTATAATGCCGGAGGTCTAACTTATGAATTCCTCAAAACGGGTTATAGATCAACATGGATATTGTTTATCCGATTATTATGTAATTGATCCATGTGGTGATCGAAAGATATAAATTATCTAACTCTCGAGAACTTGATGCGTATTGTCATACGTATTGCGTTGGGTGACGACCCGACAAGTAGCATACTAGGAAGGGAAGTCATGAGCCCTCACCCTAGGCCCTGAATGTGTTTTGGCGTGGTCAACTCACGGGTTACCGGGATTAGTGGTTCTTGCACGGCCGGTTTATGCTAAGTTAAAACACACGATTCGCCGGGAGTAGTGGTTCTTGCACGGTCGGCGTTTCGATTAACAATTATGAATACGAATTGCCGGGATTAGTGGTTGTTGCACGGTCGGCATTTCGATTAATAAATAAGACATTGTTATGTCAGCTTTTGTTATAACGGTTTAATAAATTGAACCGAGTGTCAGTGAGGGGGCACGGTAGGACTCACTGAGATAATGTTATCTCACCCAATCCATAATTGTTGTTTTTCAGAGAAGCAGGGAAAAAGGAAGACTATTACGCACGAGTAGTTGGTATACTCTTGGAGGTGCTGAAGACTTAGTCTTTTGATCCTTTGTTCTTTTGTTGTCTTTTGGTTGTATAATCTTGTATTGATTATGAGTTATATGAACCGTTTATGTTTCTGTTTGGTATTTGGACTTGGATATTGTAATCCATTCGGTATGAAACCGATAAACTTCTAGTTGATGAAGTGATGTTATTCCGATTATGTTTTTATTTCGGAAAAAGTTTGTATGTCCAATGCTTAAACAGGAACTGTGTCCTCTGAATTTTCCGCAATCTGTGCACTTTTGGTGTCTCTACATGTTAGAAATACCTGGGTGTTACAACATTTTTCGTGTTGGACGGAAGTCGTTTTGATGAGCGGAATTGCCCCCTTTTTCCTCTTCTTCTTCCCCCCCCCCCTTTCTTTCTCTCTTCTCTCTTTTTTCTCCTTTTCTCTGTTTCTCTCTTCTGTTCTCGCGTCCTTTTCTTCTTTCTTTCTTTCTTGCATTTTATTCACACACACACACACACTTATATATTTATTAATATATACGCGGTCAAATTACCATATTGATCGAAATCTCCTATTTCGATTCCAAAACTTCCTTGGTCCGTATTATCCGGTTAACGATCCGATGACCACCAATAAATAATTTTAGCACTCAATAAATTTACCAGTCGAGTATTAAATTAATTTAATTGGGTTAATATCCAAATAATTCTATTAATTATTTCGCGGATGTTACATTCTCCCCAACTTAAAAGAATTTTGTCCTCAAAATTTCGTCAAGTCCTACGATTGACTAACCGAGAACAGACATTCTCAGAAAGGTCCAAATTTTGCTGGAAAACATTCCTGAATTAACGAAATGAGTGTAGGAACTCTTCCCAAGTGGGCACATCAATCTCCAAGTATGATCCACTACCACCTTGATACGAACTCTCTGGTCACGCATCTACACGAGAAACTCATCATTCGCCTACATAGGCCCGGCACCGCATTTGAAAACACTTCCGAAACTTCATTCCAATTATCCTCGCTTACTCCCCAACTTTGATTAATCTAAATCAAAGGGTTTAATACAAGACACTTGATAGAGATACAGGTCGAATATGAGATCCACAAATTGGCACTCCACGGTAGTGATAAGCACAAACATGATTTTCTCGAAGGGTGTAAACACTTCCTCAACAATTCTTCTAAAATCCATAACAGTTCCTGCACACATTGAAAAATGTGATGGAAGGTCATCTGTGAAACTTCTTGGCTCGCCCCCAAGATTTCGAGACAACACTTTTCAAAAGAAGATGAAATGAGGATTTACCAGAAACGTTTATCTTAAACGTAGAAATAAACCGTGGGGACAACATATAAATTTGAACGTAATGAAAATCACCTCTGTTGTCCTCAAAACAACTATCAAACAGAACTCAGAGCTCTTTTTCCTCTATTGCAATTTCATCACGAGGTTTTTACCAACGATGCATCCGATTCCTTTCCAAATTTGTCAATAGCGTTGAGAGCTTCCCCTCAACCTAAGTAATCCTCCTAGGATTTTCCTCCTCAATCATAATCTATTTGCCTCTTAATTCGTTCCCAAAATTAACTTTAGCATGCGGGTTTTTACCAAAACGATTTTTCAAGACTATTACACCGCACGCCAAGCTTCACTTCGGAAATTTCAGTCACTTACAAGTAGATCCATCAATTAATCCTCTGATGGTTATTCGCAACGTGAAAACAATCAGCAGTTACCTCACTTACATATTCGTATTCACGTTTGACTTGTCAAACGGAATCACTTATTACAATATCATTGTTAACCTTCACAAGGAAGAGATTAACAAACTAATACCTTGCCACTCATACATCTGCTTTACATTTCTGTACATCTTGGAACAGAATATAAACTTCGGTGTGCTTCCTCTAACACTTGCCTTTTATTGACCTCATCATCGGGCGCACAGATTCCACCGTTGAAACAACTGACTCCATCACTATCCATGGAAAAATCTGGAAATACCTTTTGTGATTGTAGCTTCACATCAACTTCCTATGCTAAGCGTATAGAATCCCTTAGGGAACTAGAGATCTTCATATGGCTCAGCACTAACCGATTCCTCCTTGATCTTGAATTCAGATTTAAGTCTCTATCAGACTCTAATAATTCCATCTCATGCATCAATAAACTCAGCCATGTGGATGGACTTCCTATTCAGTGCATCAGTTACAACACTGACCCCTCTTGAATGCTACATCAGCACAAATTCATAATCCTCCAGAAACTCAACACACTTCTCTGCCTGCTATTCAGTTCTTTCTGATCAACAGATACCTTAAACTCTTGTGACCACTAGAGACTTCGAAACGAGACCCATACAGGTAACGTCTCCAAATCTTCAGTGCATACACAATAGCTATTAACTACAATTCATGAGTTGGATAATTCTCTTCACGAGTCTTCAATTGCCTGGACGCATAACTACCTCTTGTTGATTCTGCACAAGAACACCCCCTAAGCTCTTCCTAGAAGCATCGCCGTAAATTTGGAATTTCAAAGACAGATCCGGAAGAATCAGGAATGGGGCAGAAGTCAACCAAACCTTCAATTCTTGAAAACATTCTTCACAATCGGCATTCCACGTAAACGGATGACCCTCACGAGTTAACCGAGTAAGTGGAATAACTAACCGTGAGAATCCTTCGATAAACTTCCTGTAGTAACCGGCAAGACTTAGAAAACTTCTGATCTCTGCGACTGATGTCGGTCACTTCCATTCCACACCGCTTCCTTCTTACTGGGATCTACAGAAACTCCCGACTTGGGAAATCACATGTCCCAAAGACTTTGCTTCTGACACCCAAAAATCACACTTCGAAGGTTTCGAGTACAACTCATTTCCTCGGAGTACTTTCAGAACAATGCGGAGATGTTGGACATGCTCCGCAACGGCCTCCAAGCACATCGAGATACCATCAATGAAAACGACTACAAATTGATCTAGGTAATTGAGGAAAAACTTAGTTCAGGTAATCCATGAATATCGCTGGAGCATTAGTCAAACCGAAGGGCATCACTACAAACACATAATGTCCATACCTAGTACGGAAAGCTGTCTTCGGAATATCTAAGGCTCTAACTTTTATTTGATGACATCCTGACCTCAGATCAATTTTTAGAAAACACAGCAGCGCCTCAAATTGCTCAAGCAAATCGTCTATCCTTGGCAAAGGGATATTTATTCTTGACCGTCACTTTGTTAAGTTGTTGATAATCAATAAACAATCTCCTACTTCCATATTTCTTCTTGACAAGCAACACCGGAACACCCCATAGAGAAGCGCTCGGTCGAATGAATTTCTTTAACATCGACTCTTCAAGTTGAGACTCCATTTCCTTTAATTCTCAAGAAACCTTCAATAAGAAACAATAGATATTGATCCCGTGCCAGGAATCAATTCTACAGTAAACTCTACTTACCATTCTGGAGGTTCAGAAGAAACCTCATCGTGAAAACATCCAGAAAGTCATTCACAACTTGTACAGATGATAAATCTAATACTAGTTCCAGTGGATGCAGATAACCCACTAACAAGTGCTTCCGCACCTTGGAATGAAGATTGACCGTCTAAGGTGAACTAGGTAACCGCTTCAGAATTTGTCCTAGACAATTCAACTGATTCTGAAGTGAAGCTGATAGTTGATTAACACAGTCGATTGTAACATGTTTTGCAGTCGTAACTGTCTAAACATCCAGAATGTTGACTCGTCCTTGCCTTAGAGCTGCTTGTAACTTCTTGAAACTCTTCCTTACAGGGCACTATTTACCATAGTGACCCTCTACATTTCTATAATAGCACCGATTAGATCTTCGCTTGCAGTCACCGCTGTGAGGCTTTCCCCAGTTAGAACATCTTCTGACCTTTGAAGGATCAAAGAATTGCATCTGTTTTTCCTTTGATGAAATTATCTTAGGACTTTGCATTCGGAGTTGATAATTCAACTACCTTCTCCTTCCCCATACTTCCTATGAGGTCATCCTCGGCGACATAGGCTGATTACACTAAGGCAACATAATTGGTAGCAGTATAAGAACTGAGACCATAAATCATAAAAACACTTAGGCCCGTCTCATACTTCTGCATTCTCCGTTCGTCATCCGAAGCTTACTTTACCACTTGGTAAAACTGAGACAACTTCTCAAACTTAGCGGTGTATACTTCCACCGTTATGTCACCTTTCCTGAGGATGCACCGGTTGGAGACTCCGGTCTTGGTCGAGGATTGCATCTTGATCATCCAGTCATAATTCCGCTTATGATGCACTAAGTATTAAGTTGATCAGGCTCAATGTCTCTTAGCATCACAAGTGTAATTACAAAAAGGACTAGCAAGGAATCGACTCAACCCTAAACTAAGTCCGACTAGGTCGAACTGCTCTGATACCAACTGTAACACCCCGGTATTTTTATCGAGTAAAAATACCCAAGTGTACCAAACCTAAATCATCAGAGATATATTTCCTGCCTAGACACTGAATATCACTATAAATTTTTCGCTGAATATAACTCAAACAGTCTTATTTACAACAAGACAATATGGTTCTCAGACCATATACCATCAGCAATTATAGTATTCAGTATCATACAAGAAAGCGGAAGAAATATATACATTAAATACATAATGTTTTAGTATACAGACAACAAAAGGGAAATAAGCTTAAACATAAAGCTAGGCTATCATCAACCAATCCGAGCTCAACCTACTCGTGCCCCTTGGATTTCCGCTGTCCCTGTGTCTCTGTAAAACAACAACATTTAAACAGTGAGATACAATCTCAGTGAGTTCTACCGAGACCCCTACTAACACTCTCGGTTCATTTATTAGCTCTTTTATAGATTAACACGACACCGACTGCAAAACATTGCTACTCCCGGTATGTCGCAAAATAAACAAAGTACGGCACCGACTGCAGAACATTGCTAATCCCGGTGTATCGTACAACAAACACAGTGCGGCACCGACTGCAGAACATTGCTAATCCCGGTGTATCGCACAATAAACAAAGTACGGCACCGACTGCAGAACATTGCTAATCCCGGTGTATCGTACAATAATCTTTAACATAACACCGACTGCGGAACATCGCTAATCCCGGTGAACCCCCCTACCAATAGTACATTCTCCTATTGGCATGGAGCCTAGGGAAGGGGATCATGACTGCCCCGCCTAGTATGTTACACATGGGTCGTCACCCAACTCGATATATAAACATATATCTACAGTACTATGAACCCACGGTCCATCAAATCAGACAATCAATGAAACACTTTAATCCACATTTTATAAAATCCAAGTTCACACTCGCACTCTAGTTGACCGCTTTTCGACACAATTTTCAATATCAAAAACAGCTCATTTTGCCTTAAAAATAGAATATTCAGTTAGGCCTCTGAATAAGCTTTCCAACGCATCTTAGAACACCTCGATCGGGTTCCCGGATCAAAAGATATCGCGAAAACAAAAACAGTGAAAAACTGTTGAAAATCTGCAAAACGTCGCGACGCGATACGAAACCGTCGCGACGCGGAAAATGACAGAAATATTTTCGTTGCAAACTGAAGCATGGTCGCGACGCGAAGGAGGGAGGTCGCGACGCGATGGGGACCTGATGCTGCAGAATTTTGGCGGTTTCACGCGAAAACCGCTATTCCGCTCAATTCCGATTCTCGTTCTGATCGAAAACAGTTTTGACAACCAATACAATAGACCCAATACAAACCACACAATCAATCAATCCAATCAAAAACTCAATCAAAACGAATTTTACCAAAATACGACATATTCCGAAATAACGGTTTTTGACCCAAAAGTTCTCGAACGATTCTCGTTCCGACCGAAAACAGATTTGACGACCATAAAAACAGTCTCAATCAAAGTCACACAATCAAACAAATCAATCAAAAACTCATTGTAATCGAATTGTATCAAAACGCGACATATTTTCAAATAACGGTTTTCAACCCAAAATCTCTCAAACTCGATTACCAAATAATATTCCAGTCCAGCGAAAGCGGTAAAACAGTTAATTAATTAATTCGAACATAAAATCCTAAGCATGAGTAGAACTCACCCTTGAAGCGTGAACCACGATCGAGCCGAAATCACCGAGTAGCCACACGAACGCTCCCCGCTCCGGCGACACCCAATCCGCTTCCAAAGCTTCCCACTCGATCACGAAACCGCTTTTGACCGAAATACCGATTTCCCGAAATTCTCCATGGGCACTATTCATCATCTTCTTCACCTCAAGTCACTATTCACATAAACCTCAAATCTTGATTTTTCAACCTAACTCACCCAATCGATCTTCAATACTCGAGTAATCCACCTCGTGCTCGCTCCTAAACATCGTCCTTAGCTTTCCCTTGAGCTTGAACCACAAAACCTCTATTTTTCCTCTCAAATCGAAAATGGTGGATTTGAGGAGAGTGAGTTGATGATGAAGATTTTGGTACCAAAACGAAGAGGAAGTAGCGCTGAACATTTTTCGTGTTGGACGGAAGTCGTTTTGATGAGCGGAATTGCCCCCTTTTTCCTCTTCTTCTTCCCCCCCCCCCCCTTTCTTTCTCTCTTCTCTCTTTTTTCTCCTTTTCTCTGTTTCTCTCTTCTGTTCTCGCGTCCTTTTCTTCTTTCTTTCTTTCTTGCATTTTATTCACACACACACACACTTATATATTTATTAATATATACGCGGTCAAATTACCATATTGATCGAAATCTCCTATTTCGATTCCAAAACTTCCTTGGTCCGTATTATCCGGTTAACGATCCGATGACCACCAATAAATAATTTTAGCACTCAATAAATTTACCAGTCGAGTATTAAATTAATTTAATTGGGTTAATATCCAAATAATTCTATTAATTATTTCGCGGATGTTACAGATAACTAAATGACATAACTGAAATAGTTTACATGAGTCATTTCTTAACCATAGTTCAAATCCAAAAGAACAGTTTAGACTTAGTACATTAACTTGATTACAAGCTCAAAGGCTAAAGTATCAAAAATACAATCCATAACCATTAACTAGGGTGGACTAAACAATTTTACTTAAATCTAAATATCCCTTAAACTAAGTAGCCACAACAACTGCTACTTCTCCTCGCCTTGCCTGATCTTGTTCTGTCAATTTGAAAACACAACAATATACACAGTGAGATTTACAATCTTAGTGAGTTCTTTCTGGACCCCTCAATCTTAGTCTCTCGTAGTCTTTTACTTATCATTTCAATTAACCTATTTAGCCTAGTCCAAAAGAACCTGAACTACGTCAGTTTCAGCGGAGAACCCAACCCGACCTTGGCCGGATAACAATTATGGGCCTTGAACTCAGGAGCCCTGACCCCCCATTCCATTTATGCTAATTAACCCCTTGGGATCGTCATAGTGGTGTTCTCACTCGTTACTTCGTTTGATAAAACGTCGTTCAACTTAAACAATTATCTCAGTCCGTTTCGATTCCCAGTTTTACTCAAAAACATTGTTTCATAAGGAGGCCCGGACCGCACGCCCTGAGGCCTGGTCCGTGCGCCTGCCTCTGGAACTCGGTTTTAAATCCTTTAATCTTCATTCCTTTTGGTTGCAACTCCCTTCCAATCCCTTCCTTAATCGATCCTAATGTATTCTAATCATGTATGGGACATTCACATGTGTGTTTTATAATGATGGATCTTTGAATATACGGTAATCACATTGAGTCTAATGATATGTGACCGAGTGAGGATAAACAAAGAGGAAGATTAAATGCATATATAATATACGAGGGGGATGACGATCCCAAGTGGTAATTAGCATATTTGGAATAGGAGGTCATGACTTATGAGTTTAAGGCCCTAGCATTACTCGGGCAAGGCCGGGTTGGGGTTCTCTGCTGAGACTAACGTTGTTCAGTCTTCTTTTGGATTATGCTAAAGAGGAAGAGGTAAAGAGGCTAAGAGGAACGATAGGACTAAGAAAAACACCGAGAGGAAAGGTTGTTGAACCAAGGACAAACACGCTTTGTTTTGTATGATAACAAATTACATCTTATCTACTAATGGTTGCAGTTGTATGAAAGTACAGGGACTAAATCAAAGGGCAGGATTCTTAGAGTGCAATGGCTTGGAGAAGAAGCAACACTTAAGTCCAAGACCTAATTGTTTAACTGCTTTTGATAGGACTCAAATGTAAGATCCTATCCGTTCAGTTTTATGACATTTAGTAGAAGAGAGATGATGTTTTTAAAAATGTTTTAAAAAATAAAATTGTTGTGTTGAAAGCCTTGAAAAATACTTTAGTCAAATGCATGCATGCATGAGAAAGGCACACAACATGGGAAAGTATTTTAAAAGTAAAGAATCGATTTTTACAGGATCTCATTGTTGTTTAAAATCAATTTCTAAAGCGAAAGAGAACAATCGATTTCCTAATCTATTTTGAAGCATACAATCGATTTTAACCATTCCCTTTTTGAAGCATACAATCGATTTTAACCATTCCCTATTTTGAAGCATACAATCAATTTCCAACTTCTCTCATCAAGTAAGGAATCGATTTCCAACTTCACTTCTCAAGTAAGGAATCGATTTCCAACTTCCTTTTCTCAAGTAAGGAATCGATTTCCAACTTCTTTTCTCAATCAAAAGAATCGATTATGTCATTGAATTTTCAGAGCACATAATCGATTGTTGTTTTATTTGTTGTAGTCCGACGGTCAATTTTTTACATTCTCTATAAATAGGGACCTTGGATTCACAAATCAAACACGCCATCACACTTCTCTTCTACGTACAAATTCAGATCTGAAAAAGAGAAAAAGAGAAAAAGAGCTTTCATTGTCAAATCTATTTGTTAAAGTTCTTCATTTCAAAACCAATCATCTCTCTCTACTATATTGTTATTCTGCTGGAGTGATTGGTTCATAGTTTCTATATTGTATTGATCTGTATTCGTGGTGGCTTAGAAATCCTGGGACGTGTTCTTGGGTCTCTCAATCTGGGAGATTGAGTTGGTTTGAAATCTTAGGAGGTGATCTTGGGTCGTTCAATCGGGGATATTGAAGTGGTTATTGTGAAATCCTGGGAAGCATTCTTGGGTCGTTCAATCAGGGAGATTGAAGCGATTGTGAAATCCTTAGCGGGGAGCTCGGGTTCTCAATTTCGGGTAAATTGAGATTTGCTATTTGAAGTTGCTTGTTTGTAAAACATTCTTCATCTTATAGTGGTTGTCGGCAAGTCCAAAGGTTGCAAAGCCTGAGGCCGAGGACGTAGGACTTTTATCCGAACCTCGTAAAAATCCTGGTGTATCTCTATCCCTCTCTCTTTACTTTCTTTATTGTTCATATCTGCTTATAGTTATATTTGATATCATTATGCTACTTATAAATATCTATATATCAAGAAATCTGATTACTGAACCGTTAGCGTAATATTGCAACTGTGAATAATCTGTCATAAGTAAAGCCTGCTTAGTTAATGCTTATTGTTTAAATCTTAGTTTCCGCATCTGATTTAAACAAGCATTGTAAAAGTTTTTGAAAACTGAAAAGAATTCAAGTTTTGCATATATCCTTATTCACCCCCCTCCTCTAAGGTTATCATATAGTCCAACAAGTGGTATCAAAGCTAGAAATTGCATATAGAGCTTAACATCTCGCAATTTTATTTTATTTATTTATTTTTGATCATGGGTTTATTTATGAAAGAGGGGATGTCCTTCAGTAGGCCACCCCTGTTTGATGGGACTAACTATGACTACTGGAGTAGTCGAATGAAGTGTCTTGTGCAGGCTATAGACTTCACTCTATGGAGGATTATTTTTGATGGACCACTGATTCCGATGAAAATCAAAATTAAAAAATCTAGTGGTGCTATTGACGTAGATACTACAAAAATTCAAGTTACTGGCAAAGCAGAAGAAGTTCCCGTTGAAGATATCTACACCATTGATTTGAGTGAGCTGAGAAGGTTTGAGTTAGAAAAAGTCTCTCAAAATGTCAAAGCAATGAACATTCTTCACTTATCTCTATGTGAAGAAGAATATGGAAGAGTAAAAGGTTGTCAGGCAGCAAAAGAAATCTGGGATTGTTTGGAAGCAACACATGTCAGTACAAGCCAAGTGAAGGATACAAAAATCAGAATTCTCACTTCTGAGTATGAAGCCTTCAAAATGAAGGAAGGTGAATCTGCTGTAGCTATGCACCAGAGACTTAATTTTATAGTGAACCACTTGAGGGCACTGGGGAAGAAGTATTCAACAAAAGATCTAAATGGAAAGATTCTTGCATCCTTGACTAGTGAGTTCTTTCCTAAAACTTGTGCAATCACTGAAGCCAAAGATATTGGCACTTTACCTCAAGAAGACTTGATTGGGTCACTTCTTGCATTTGAGGTGGTATTGGCCGCTAACAAGGTTCAAGAAAAAGAAGTGGTCAAAGAAAGCAAGTCTCTTGCTCTTGCTGCCAAAACTCCTAAGGTAGCAAGGAAAGAGGTTGGGTCTGATGAAGAATCCTATGATGAAGACATGGCTAAAATGTTTGAAGAATTCATGAGATTCAACAAGCTTGGAAAGGGTGACTACTCAAAGAAATCCAAGTACCATTAGAAGAAAGCTAAAAAGGCTACACGGGACAATTCTGATACTGATAGTGGTGAAGAAGAGGAGGTTGCAAATGCTATTTGTTTTACGACAAGTGACACACCGAAGGCTACAATATGGGACAGTCTTGGCACTGATAGTGAAACAGATGAAGAAGAGCAAACTGCCAATGTTGTTTGTCATATGGCAAATGACGCACCTGAGGTAATCCTTGATAAACATAATCTTTCTGACTCACTTATGCATGATGATTTAATTGATGATATGTATAGTAGTCAAGATTTGAGTGAGGCTTTTGAAGCTCTTTATTTTGAACATGAAGCTCTCTTGTTCAAATCTAAGAAATTGACAAAGAGCAACAAAAGCATGCTTACTCAAATTGAGACTCTTGAAAATGAGGTAGCTAAGTTGAAGAATGAGCTACTTGAAATTAAACCTCTCAACCTTGAGTTTCTTGAGCTTAAACTGAATTTTGAAAAAGTCAAGGTTGAAAATGAAATTTTGAAAGAAACCATAAAAAAGTTTGAGGTAGGTGAAAAGACCCTAACCAAGATACTCCACTCCCAACATGAATATGTTGATAGGAGAGGTATCGGGTATAAAGGTAATTCCACCTCCTCTATTTTGAAAAAGAAAGTAAACTTTGTAGCTGCTACTTCAAGTTATACACCTACTGTTTTCTCTTGCACTTATTGTCAAAAAGGGAACCATAGCTAACTTAGATTTCCTATTCGTAAATTGTGTGAGCTTGGTACCCTTATACCTGCCTGTGAGAAACCAAGGTGGATTGTGAAAACAAACCCATTGATGACTAACCCACAAGGACCCAAAGAGAATTGGGTACCAAAATTTTCTACTTGATTTTAGTGCAGGTGTGCTACAAGGTATGGGCGTCAGATCAGAACATTGATAGCAGAGACTCGAATCTCATGACTAGAGACGCAATTTTTTTTTCTTAATACTCAAAAAGCAGTCATGTGACTTGTGATAACAACAATAGAGGAAGAATCACCAGTGAAGGTTAGATTGGTAAAGTTTTGTTCACCTCTATTAAAAATGTGTTATATAGAAGAACTTAAGAATAATTCATCAAGTATTAGACACATATGTGAAATAATTTTTTTGTTTGTGTGTGCATCAAAGTTTTTTTAAGTGTGATCTTTCTGTTTTCTTCTCTGCCTATCTAAAATAAAAACTCTATTGTGCTGGATCTTTGATGCAACCTATTTTGAAGATTAAATATGGTACCTATATTGTTGAACCAAGTATGACATATCTCATGGGTATCCTAGTTTCTATAATATCTTTTTTTAAAAAACTATGATGGTCCACCTTCTTTTGGCTAAGCTTTGCATTCTACAATCAATCAGAGGGATCATCAAGTAAGGGGGAACATAAAATTAAACTGTTTTTGATCTATCTTATGCTATGTGCTACTGTTGCGTGATTTTTCAAGTTTATAGTATGACTATGTATCTATGTGTTCACCCCCCCCTTCCTTTTTTATGAAAACAAAGGGGGAGAAAATATGCATTTCATTAAAGGGGGAAAAATTCTGCTAGTATCTGCTGCTATCTTTGCTTATAATGTGATTATATGTTTGGTTTAGTTGTATTATTTTTATGCTTATGCTTAGGGGGAGATTTTTGCAAACTTTTCATTATTATCACCCCCTATGCATAATGTAATTTGTTATCGTCAAAAAGGGGGAGATTGTTGAACCAAGGACACACACGCTTTGTTTTGTATGATAACAAATTACATCTTGTCTACTAATGGTTGCAGTTGTATGAAAGTACAGGGACTAAATCAAAGAGAAGGATTCTTAAAGTGCAATGGCTTGGAGAAGAAGCAACACTGAAGTCCAAGACCTAATTGTTTATCTGCTTTTGATAGGACTCAAAAGTAAGATCCTATCCATTCAGTTTTATGATATTTAGTAGAAGAGAGATGATGTTTTTAAAAATGTTTTAAAAGATAAAATTGTTGTGTTGAAAGCCTTGAAAAATACTTTAGTCAAATGCATGCATGCATGAGAAAGGCATACAACATGGGAAAGTATTTTAAAAGTAAAGAATCGATTTTTACATGATCTCATTGTTGTTTAAAATCGATTTCTAAAGCGAAAGAGAACAATCGATTTCCTAATCTATTTTGAAGAATACAATCGATTTTGACCATTCCCTTTTTGAAGCCTACAATCAATTTTAACCATTCCCTATTTTGAAGCATACAATCGATTTCCAACTTCTCTCATCAAGTAAGGAATCGATTTCCAACTTCTCTTCTCAAGTAAGGAATCGATTTCCAACTTCCTTTTCTCAAGTAAGGAATCGATTTCGAACTTCTTTTCTCAAGCAAAAGAATCGATTATGTCATTGCACTTTCAGAGCACATAATCGATTGTTGTTTTATTTTTTGTAGTCCAATGGTCAATTTTTTACATTCTCTATAAATAGGGACCTTGGATTCACAAATCAAACACACCATCACACTTCTCTTCTACGTACAAATTCAGATCTGAAAAAGAGAAAAAGAGAAAAAGAGCTTTCATTGTCAAATCTATTTGTTAAAGTTCTTCATTTCAAAACCAATCATCTCTCTCTACTATAATCTTATTCTGCTGGAGTGATTGGTTCATAGTTTCTATATTGTATTGATCTGTATTCGTGGTGGCTTAGAAATCCTGGGACGTGTTCTTGGGTCTCTCAATCTGGGAGATTGAGTTGGTTTGAAATCCTGGGAGGTGATCTTGGGTCGTTCAATGGGGAGATTGAAGTGGTTATTGTGAAATCCTGGGAAGCATTCTTGGGTCGTTCAATCAGGGAGATTGAAGCGATTGTGAAATCCTTAGCGGGGAGCTCGGGTTCTCAATTTCGGTAAATTGAGATTTGCTATTTGAAGTTGCTTATTTGTAAAACATTCTTCATCATATAGTGGTTGTCAGCAAGTCCAAAGGTTGCAAAGCCTGAGGCCGAGGACGTAGGGCTTTTATCCCGAACCTCGTAAAAATTCTGGTGTATCTCTATCCCTCTCTCTTTACTTTCTTTATTGTTCATATCTGCTTATAGTTATATTTGATATCATTACACCGCATATAAATATCTATATATCAAGAAATCTGATTACTGAACCGTCAGCGTAATATTGCAACTGTGAATAATCTGTCATAAGTAAAGCCTGCTTAGTTAATGCTTATTGTTTAAATCTTAGTTTCCGCATCTGATTTAAACAAGCATTGTAAAAGTTTTTGAAAACTGAAAAGAATTCAAGTTTTGCATATATCCTTATTCACCCCCCTCCTCTAAGGTTTTCATATAGTCCAACAAGTGGTATCAAAGCTAGAAATTGCATATAGAGCTTAACATCTCGCAATTTTATTTTATTTATTTATTTTTGATCATGGGTTTATTTATGAAAGAGGGGATGTCCTTCAGTAGGCCACCCCTGTTTGATGGGACTAACTATGACTACTGGAGTAGTCGAATGAAGTGTCTTGTGCAGGCTATAGACTTCACTCTATGGAGGATTATTGTTGATGGACCACTGATTCCGATGAAAATCAAAATTAAAAAATCTAGTGGTGCTATTGACGTAGATACTACAAAAATTCAAGTTACTGGCAAAGCAGAAGAAGTTCCTGTTGAAGATATCTACACCATTGATTTGAGTGAGCTGAGAAGGTCTGAGTTAGAAAAAATCTCTCAAAATGTCAAAGTAATGAACATTCTTCACTTATCTCTATGTGAAGAAGAATATGGAAGAGTAAAAGGTTGTCAGGCAGCAAAAGAAATCTGGGATTGATTGGAAGCAACACATGTCAGTACAAGCCAAGTGAAGGATACAAAAATCAGAATTCTCACTTCTTAGTATGAAGCCTTCAAAATGAAGGAAGGTGAATCTGTTGCAGCTATGCACCAGAGACTTAATTTGATAGTGAACCACTTGAGGGCACTGGGGAAGAAGTATTCAACAAAAGATCTAAATGGAAAGATTCTTGCATCCTTGACTAGTGAGTTCTTTCCTAAAACTTGTGCAATCACTGAATCCAAAGATATTGGCACTTTACCTCAAGAAGACTTGATTGGGTCACTTCTTGCATTTGAAGTGGTATTGGCCGCTAACAAGGTCCAAGAAAAAGAAGTGGTCAAAGAAAGGAAGTCTCTTGCTCTTGCTGCCAAAACTCCTAAGGTAGCAAGGAAAGAGGTTGGGTCTGATGAAGAATCCGATGATGAAGACATGGCTAAAATGTTTGAAGAATTCATGAGATTCAACAAGCTTGGAAAGGGTGACTACTCAAAGAAATCCAAGTACCAACAGAAGAAAGCTAAAAAGGCTACACAGGACAATTCTAATATTGATAGTGATGAAGAAGAGGAGGTTGCAAATGCTATTTGTTTTACGACAAGTGACACACCTAAGGCTACAATATGGGACAGTCTTGGCACTGATAGTGAAACAGATGAAGAAGAGCAAACTGCCAATGTTGTTTGTCATATGGCAAATGACGCACCTGAGGTAATCCTTGATAACCATAATCTTTCTGACTCACTTATGCATGATGATTTAATTGATGATATGTATAGTAGTCAAGATTTGAGTGAGGCTTTTGAAGCTCTTTATTTTGAACATGAAGCTCTCTTGTTCAAATCTAAGAAATTGACAAAGAGAAACAAAAGCATGCTTACTCAAATTGAGACTCTTGAAAATGAGGTAGCTAAGTTGAAGAATGAGCTACTTGAAATTAAACCTCTCAACCTTGAGTTTCTTGAGCTTAAACTGAATTTTGAAAAAGTCAAGGTTGAAAATGAAATTTTGAAAGAAACCATAAAAAAGTTTGAGGTAGGTGAAAAGACCCTAACCAAGATACTCCACTCCCAACATGAATATGTTGATAGGAGAGGTATCGGGTATAAAGGTAATTCCACCTCCTCTATTTTGAAAAAGAAAGTAAACTTTGTAGCTGCTACTTCAAGTTATACACCTACTGTTTTCTCTTGCACTTATTGTCAAAAAGGGAACCATAGCTAACTTAGATTTCCTATTCGTAAATTGTGTGAGTTTGGTACCCTTATACCTGCCTGTGAGAAACCAAGGTGGATTGTGAAAACAAACCCATTGATGACTAACCCACAAGGACCCAAAGAGAATTGGGTACCAAAATTTTCTACTTGATTTTAGTGCAGGTGTGCTACAAGGTATGGGCGTCAGATCAGAACATTGATAGCAGAGACTCGAATCTCATGACTAGAGACGCAATTTTTTTTTTCTTAATACTCAAAAAGCAGTCATGTGACTTGTGATAACAACAATAGAGGAAGAATCACCAGTGAAGGTTAGATTGGTAAAGTTTTGTTCACCTCTATTAAAAATGTGTTATATAGAAGAACTTAAGAATAATTCATCAAGTATTAGACACATATGTGAAGTAATTTTTTTTTGTGTGTGCATCAAAGTTTTTTTAAGTGTTATCTTTCTGTTTTCTTCTCTGCCTATCTAAAATAAAAACTCTATTGTGCTGGATCTTTGATGCAACCTATTTTGAAGATTAAATATGGTACCTATATTGTTGAACCAAGTATGACATATCTTATGGGTATCCTAGTTTCTATAATATCTTTTTTTAAAAAACTGTGATGGTCCACCTTCTTTTGGCTAAGCTTTGCATTCTACAATCAATCAGAGGGATCATCAAGTAAGGGGGAGCATAAAATTTGACTGTTTTTGATCTATCTTATGCTATGTGCTACTGTTGCGTGATTTTGCAAGTTTATAGTATGACTATGTATCTATGTGTTCACCCCCCTTCCTTTTTGATGAAAACAAAGGGGGAGAAAATATGCATTTCATTAAAGGGGGAAAAATTCTGCTAGTATCTGCTGCTATCTTTGCTTATAATGTGATTATATGTTTGGTTTAGTTGTATTATTTTTATGCTTATGCTTAGGGGGAGATTTTTGCAAACTTTTCATTATTATCACCCCCTATGCATAATGTAATTTGTTATCGTCAAAAAGGGGGAGATTGTTGAACCAAGGACACACACGCTTTGTTTTGTATGATAACAAATTACATCTTGTCTACTAATGGTTGCAGTTGTATGAAAGTACAGGGACTAAATCAAAGAGCAGGATTCTTAAAGTGCAATGGCTTAGAGAAGAAGCAACACTGAAGTCCAAGGCCTAATGTTGCACCCCGAAAAATCCCCGGTTTGGGTTTCTCAATGTACAACGTGGAAAATTTTTGGAGCCGCCACCAATATTTTAATTTAAAGACCAAAACATTGAAAAAAAGTCTTTTGGACAAGGCGGATGGTCTTTTGAAAACTAGAGATGTAGGTTCGGGGGTCGATTAGGTGCGGATGGTCCTGATGGGCTCTCACTACTCGAATCCACTCTCCTATGTTTTTGCAGACCTGGGTTATGGTCCCACTCAAAACACATAGTCACAGGGTATAAGTGTAGTGTGTGTCAAGGGCATTTTCCCTAGCACTACCCCCACCTGAAATGAAAACCAGAGCAGTCGAGACAAAAGCAAGCAATAACAAGTTATCTACCCTAGGGTTCCATACCTAAAATATCTATAAACAAGGATATTGCTTACCTTAGGAAGAGGAGCCAAGAAGAGGGGATCATGGGGATTGGAAGAATGCATGGGCATAAACTATAAAAGAAAGGGAATAAAAGATGAGACAGGGAACAACATAGATGAACACAAATGCATACGCCTACAATCAATGATAAGAAAGAAAGGCAAACAAGGTTTTAATCAAATCAATAATACATTAAACCACACATTTAAATTAGTTAGGCTTGACCCTCGTCTTTTAAAAAGTATCCCCAGCGGAGTCGCCAGCTGTTGCACCCCGAAAAATCCCCGGTTTGGGTTTCTCAATGTACAACGTGGAAAAATTTTGGAGCCGCCACTAATATTTTACTTTTAAGACCAAAACATTGAAAGAAAGTATTTTGGACAAGGCGGATGGTCTTTTGAAAACTAGAGATGTAGGTTCGGGGGTCGATTACGTGCGAGGAAGGTGTTAGCACCGCGCACGTCCTTTCTACCGAAAGGGAACCTCTAATTAAATGTGTGGTTTTAACGTTTGATTTGAAAAATACCTAGATTTGCCTATTTATTTCTTGTTTGAAGATGAATGGGAAAACTTAATGAAAATTTTATTTTTGGCGAGAAAGGGGGAAAAAGGGTCTTTAGAAAAAAAAGTGCTTGACGGGACATGGCCCGCTCCTACGTATCTCCCGGTGCGATGGAGAATTCAAAGCTACGTAGTTCTTGGTTGTCTTTTTGAAAAGTTTTTGTTTTTTATCTTTTTTGGTGAGTTTTTGAAATAGGATGAGCATTAGTGAATGATTTAACTAGCAGAGGCTATGATGAATCACTACTAAATACTCAAAAAGAGAGAGTTGTACCGCTAGTCAAACGAACAAATGTTCTGAGGGACTATTGATAACAACTCGTTTTTATTATCTTTTTTTGAAAGTGATTTTCGAAAGAGATTGATTTGCACGATGATCAAACTAACAAAGGTTATGATGGATCATCGTTTATTATTCTTATGGGAAAAGGACATTGCCACTAATAGCTAAACGAACAAAGGTTCTGATGAGCTACTAGCAACAATGGGTTTGAAAATGATTCTTTTTGTTTGTTTTATGAAAATGATTTGTTTATGGTTGTGAAAAGGATTTTTATTCGTTGCGCTTGACGAGAACGTGACTCGCTCCTACGTATCCCAAATGGGAATCAAAGCGACGTAGTTCTAATGAAAATGTTTTTTGAAAGGGTTTGGAAGGGGAAGAGCTTTCATAATGATCAAGCAAGCAAAGGCTTTGAGCGATCATTACTAATAACCCTTGATGGCGTTCATGACAATCAAACAAGCCAAGGCTTTGAGTGATAGTCACTAATAACTCGCATTAATTGGAAAAGAGTTTGAAAGATTTTTGGAAAAAAGGGTGATGTTATTATCAATGATTGGATACAAAGTTCAAACACATTCAATAATCACGGAATCATGCATATGTTGAACATTAATCAAAACTAAACATGCCAATATGATCAAAAGACCCACTTATCAGGGATGCAAGGTAAAGTTCTCAAAGCAAGTGTGTGTGTGTGTGTGTGTAGGAAGGAGTGTATCTACCCTAATGACTCTGTGCTACAACAGGCATGTAGACTTACGTCTTCATTAGGAGGTCATACACATGGATGGAATGGCATATTGAATTGAGACATTTAAAATGCATCAAAAACAAGCAAGCAATTGATCATAGGCATAGAATGATTTTAATTAAACTAAGGAACATATGAGCAACGATTTCTCAATAACATGAACAAAAAGGGGGCAATTGCATCAAGGCTAAGGTAAGCCTATCCTTCGCATTTATGAATAAGTGCCTAAAGGCTAATAACACAATCAAAGAGGAGGGAGCATCAAGGTTTTGGGTAACCTATCCTTTGCAATACCCCATGGACCTTAAACCATAAACCTAACTATCTTTTATTCATTAAGAAGTTAAAAAGGGGGAGGTTGAATCATCTGAAACCATCTTCACCACTTAGGACATGATGCACTAGGCATAAGTGGGAATCATATGATTCATCATCAACAATGGACAATAATATACAAGAACAAGTAAATAAACACTAAAGCTAAGTTGAATCACATAGGGCAGTTTTGGCACGGATCACAACAATTAAATAATAACAAATGTAAAGACAGAAATACCTCTAATGAAGGCAGATATTACAACTTGAAGAATGCAACCCCAACTAACCCTTAGCAAAAGATCAGCTCTGACGGACCAACGGAACGAAGAGAGCACAAATAAAATATAGAAGAGTTTTTCTGAAAAGATGAGATTTGCGAAATTGCTTCCTCTGATTTGAAAAAAAGAGGTGCCTATTTATAGGAAATTAGATTTGATCTATTTTAGGAAACATGATAATCAATTATGTTGGAAATAACTTGTGAGATGTAATCGATTATTTGCTCATTGATTTTCAAGTAGATAATCGATTAGGAGCCTGTATTAATCGATTATGCACGTTCCAAAAATGTTGATAATCGATTATGATGTTTAGTTATAAAAGAGGATAATCGATTATGCTCCTGAACACTTTTCAGGAGGATAATCGATTATAGGCTTGAAGAAATGAAGTGTGTAATCGATTAGGCACTTTCCAAAATCATAGAAACTTTCCAAAAATACTTGTAATCAGTTATGCTGCTTAGTTGAAAGAGAGGATAATCGATTATGCTCCTGAACACTTTCAGGAGGATAATCGATTATAGGCTTGAAGAAATGAAGTGTGTAATCGATTAGTGGCTTCCTAAAACATAAGAATCGATTATTGCCTTATAGGGAAAAGGAAGGAAATCGATTAGCTTGAATTTAGGATATGTTGAAATCGATTTTTTGCTTGAATATACTAGGGAGGAAATTGATTTCTTCTAATCTTTGGAAGCAATGTGAAAAAAAATCGATTTTATGCTTCTAAAAAAAATATTTTCACAAGTTTTGTGCTTGTCCTATTTAATCTTGCATGCATGAGGTTTGTTTAAAAAAATATTTTCATGCAAAATTACACAAGTTGAAGCACAGATTACACATGAAGTCTGCTATTTATTTTTGTGTGGAAAATTAGGGTTTTGACCTAAGCCGGACAAAATTGGGGTATGACAACTGCCCCTCTTTATCTGAATTTTAACGAGGAATATGAATTGGCCGAAACATATTCCAAGGAAAAATGAAGATAAAGAATTCAAAAATTATACCGATTTTGTCCACTTGGGGAAACCCAAATTTTCCTCTTTTTCTTTTTCTATTTTTGAATAAATGGGCTTGAGAACAAACGGGGAACGGTTAACACTTGGCGCATTAACCGAGAGAGAAAATGACGGACCACTCGGGATCTGAAGGAGCACTAAGGCTCTGAAGGACCACTCAGGGTCTGAAGGAGCACTAAGGCTCTGAAGGACCACTCAGGGTCTGAGGGAGCACTAAGGCTCTGAAGGACCACTCAAGGTCTGAAGGAGAACTAAGGCTCTGAAGGTCTAATTCGCAGTCGATGCTTGGCGCATTTATTAGAGTTAAACTGAAGGACCGACGAGGTCTGAAGGGCATGCCTAAGCCTGATGGACCAATGGGTCTGATGGAGTGCAAACTAGCAACGGTACTAGTAAAACGGTCTGCTTGGGGGGGTGGCCTTTTCCGAGCGGCCATGATGGGTCAAGATCAGATCCGGAACTGATATGTCGACCGTGAAGGACGTCCACTGTGTCTTAGGCTGACACAACTAGTCTGAAGGACCACTCGGGGTCTGAAGGACTTACCTGCAGCTCGAATACGAGGTGAAGTCTACTTTTGAAGGGACACTTGGGTCCTGAAGGGATTCGCAAATCCTGTTGATTGATTGATTGAAATGTTCAATGCTGCCGCACTGAATTGATGTACCTGCATACGTCAGTTGATGCAAGGAATAGTGCATGGAGTATGGGTGCATGTTATGCAAGGGCATGTTATGCATGTGCATGCAATGCTATGATTTTGGTGTGATGATGAATGTGGTGAAATGCTATTCCTGTTTCTTCATCTCTTTTGTCAGCTTTCTCCTTTCTGACTGTTTGCTTTTCTTGGTTTTTTTTTTCTTTGACCAGCTTTCTTTTTTCTAATCGTTCGTTTTTTCTTTTGCTCTTTTTCTCTTTTGGCTTATTCCTTTTGCTGGTTCGACCAACTCGCGACAAGACTGAGGGACCGATTGGAATTATGGTGGCGTATAAGCCCAGTGCCGATTGCCTTGTAATTTGCCATCTAAAATGGCCTATGAGTGCAATTATATCCTTGTAAGCTTAATTTGCCCTGAGAAGTTGTTTCCTTCCCATAACTTTTAAAATTTCGCAATGATTGAGATGCTCTATGATTTATGCACATGTTTTACAGGTCAGTGTTACCATCATCATAAAACGTTTATTTGAGCAGAAAAAGCAGGGAAATAGAAAAACAAACAGACGTGAGAAAGATTGAACTTTATTGATGTAGAAATCGGTCGCACAAGAAGTTACGCCAACTGTTCAATACATTTGAAAGTTTAAACTACAAAAAGACACGAAAAGAGAGAAGCTGATTTCTGACTGTCCGTCTCTGTGGAACAGTGCTAAATATTCATGTCCCTGACCTTGATCACCCCCTCATCCAAGTCTTCAGGGGAGTTGTATGCCTTTCTTTACTTTTCATGCCCAAGCTTTCCGACCCTAATTTTTGCCTGGATCACTCTTTGCGGGTTTTCAATCCACCGGGTCGCTCTGATTTTGCCTAGGCCGCCCTTTGCGGGTTTTCAACCTAGCGAGCTAATTCTTACTTGGCTTGTCTTTCTCTTTTTTCGTCTATTTCTTTCAGGCATAATAATTCTTCACTTGATCGGAATTGACGGGGTTCCTTAAATCTTCTCCGTCCATGTTCGTGAGTATCAGCGCTCCTCCGGAGAAGGCTTTCTTGACTATGTACGGGCCCTCATAGGTGGGAGTCCATTTTCCACGGGGATCACTTTGAATAGGCAGGATCTTCTTGAGCACTAGGTCTCCCTCATTGAATCCTCGGGGACGAACTTTCTTGTCGAAAGCGGTTTTCATCCTTTGCTGGTATAGCTGCCCATGACACAAGGCTGTGATTCTTTTCTCCTCAATGAGATTTAGCTGATCTAGGCGAGCTTGTACCCACTCTGCTTCTTCCAGCTTAGTTTCCATTAGTACCTCCAGGGAGGGTACTTCGACCTCGATAGGGAGGACTGCCTCTGACCCGTATACCAAAGAGAAAGGGGTTGCCCCGGTCGATGTACGCACTGAAGTACGATAGCCGTGTAGAGCGAAAGGAAGCATCTCGTGCCAATCTTTGTACGTGACCACCATCTTCTGCACTATCTTCTTGATGTTCTTGTTAGCCGCTTCGACTGTCCCATTCATCTTGGGCCAATAGGGGGAAGAATTATGATGCTGGATGTAACACCCCATTTTCTACCCAACGGTTTATTAAATAAATATCAGAGTTTTTCGCACCAAAAGAGTGTCACATTTTTCGAACCGGAAAACCACTTCGCAAACAGAGTACTTTAATTATAACTAACTTCTTTTCAAAAACATGCAGCGGAAATAAAAAGGTTTAACTTGGCAATCATACTTCAAAAGGTTTACAACTTAGAAAGGCATATACATAACACATAAGGAAAGACACAAGGACAACCCTCCCGAGTGCTACGTATCAGAGCCGACTCGACCATACTAGAAGAAGAATCTCTAGCCACCTTCAGTCACCGTCACCTGCAGGTTGCCGACATACGAGGCAACACGACGCAGTAGGGTGAGTCTCACTACATAGATAATAATAGATAAAACAAGAAACACAGTATAATAGGCACACCAGGGATACCATCAATTTACTACACCAATAATACAGTTACACCAAATCCAGTTACGCCGAATACTGTTACACCAAGTACCGTCACACCAAATACAGTTACACCCAGAATACAGTTACACCATTAGTTCAAGAAGACGCAATCAAACACAGGACGTGTATGCAATGTATGAAATGCAATATATATATATGTGTGGATCCATCATCACCGCAATAAGCCTTGAGGGCACATCACCGCTTTGGCCGAAGCCTACTCACCGCATGGCCGAAGCCTACATCACCGCTGAATGCACATGGATGCATGCGACACTATGAACATGCATCAATCACATTACATCATCATCATCAATTATATCACATCATCGCTAAAAATATCACATCGGTATTTATATCATCATCGCTAATCATCATCGCTAATCATCACCGCTAATCATCACTGCTAATCATCATCGCTAATCATCATCGCTAATCATCATCGCTAATTATATCACATCATCGCCAATTATATCACATCATCGCTAATCATGTTACTCACCCATTGGCCGCTAAGGGCATTTTTGTCAACACAACTAGCCACTAAGGGCATCATCATCAAAACACTCACACATTGGCCACCAAGGGCATTTTCGTCACTTTATTCATAAAATTTCATTACTCATCCGGGACAGCCACACGGGCGTCCATACAACAGCAACTAACATTGTTTTCCTCAGAATGATTCATTTTCCAAAATGATTGCGACTCGACAGTTTCTCAAAATGACAACTTTTAGGGTTTGAGTTAATCATCAACATTTCTTCCAGAAAATACTTTACTGAGCCCCAAATTAGAATATTCAGATGGGCGTCTGAATAAGCTTTCCAAAACATCTCGGAACGTCCCGATCGGACTCCCGAGTCAAAAGATATTTAGAAAACAAATTTGGGAACAACAGCGACACTCTGGGCTACGCGAACACGGCACCCAGAATTCGGCGAATTAGTTAAAATAGTAAACGACATCGGAAAATTACAAAAGACCCCTCGTTGGAAAGCTACAGATGTGTAGTTTCTGAACATATATTTAAAGTTTCAAAACAATGAGGCAGTTAGTACAGTTTTTAGAAACAACCCGAATGGTTCCCAGACTGGACAGATTCTGTCCTTCCACTTCAAATCACTCTAAACTGACTTACGCTTGACCAAATGGAACAAAACCTTAGCCTTAACAAAAGAAATTTGAGTATAGTTTCTAATGGAAAAAGAATCGTTCAAATCAGAGTTCAATTGAAGACACAAGACCTGAAACACTGAACCTATACCTAGTTTAAGTCCAGAAATTTGACCTGACTTGGGACGCTCATAACTCGAGCTACACTACTCCAAATTTAACCAAACAAGTGCCAAAGTGACCAAAATTAAGTCTGTTTTCTAACAAAAAAAGTCCCATAATTTTTTGACGAGCAGAAAGTTCCCAGTTTTAAAAATACCGAACCTATGTCCAGAATGCTTCCAGAATATTACCCTAACTTGTGGAATTCGTATCTCGAGCTACACATCTCTAAACGCAACCAAACCAGTGCCAAATTAACAAGCATTCAATCAAGTTTTCTAAATGACAAACCACATAATTTTTCAATTAGTAAAACGTTCTCAGTCACTGAAATACTAAACCTATGTCAGAACATCTCAAAACAGTGAATTCAACAACACAAACAACCATCACACTTCAGCCACATATAGATATTATAAACATCAACAGCAATTTAAACAACTACTCCTAACACCTAGTACCCATGATTTTGTGGTTTATAAATTATTAACTATGAACGAGAGCCCCCTTACCTTATTGAAGAACTCGAATCCTTAGGCTTAGAAACCTTGAAAAACTTAGCTTTTCTTCTCTCTCCTCTTTTCTTTCTTGGTCACGAACTCCTCTCTTTCTTTTTCTCTATGGAAGCCGCGAAATTCCTCTCTTTTTCCTTGCCTTGGCCGCCACTCCTTAGCTCTCACTCTCTCACAAAATCTAATTTTCTCAACTAATGAAACCCTAACTTAAAAACTCCTTATTTATAGGCTCACTTAACCAATCATGGGCTTTCTTAGTTTATGACTTAATCATGGGCCTCCACTAACACCTCTAATTCGCCACCACATATCCACATATACTAACAACTAATTATTTCTAATATTCTATCACATAATTAAAATCCCTAAATAATTATTCCTATCATTTTATTTTATTTTTCTCAAACACAAACCCTAGATAATTAATTAAATAAATTAACTAATTATTTTGGGCTGTTACAACTCTCCCCCACTTAAAAGAATTTCGCCCTCGAAATTTACCCGCTAAAACTAACACTCTCCCACTAACAATCACACACAGTTCACAGAGCTGGGAAGGTCAAAAACAAACCAGACAACAGCACATTGGGATACACAAAACACATAACACTAGTAGGGATGTCTCCCCCACTAGATCACTTACCATTGGCAACTTTTGATGTACCTGCAACGCAAACATTGGTTAGCACTAAAAAGACAACAGTTGGTCGCTAACCGACACAACGACTCGATGACTTGGCCGGACGGACCAACCATTGCTCTGATACCACTAATGTAACACCCCATTTTCTACCCAACGGTTTATTAAATAAATATCAGAGTTTTTCGCACAAAAAGAGTGTCACATTTTTCGAACCGGAAAACCACTTCGCAAACAGAGTACTTTAATTATAACTAACTTCTTTTCAAAAACATGCAGCGGAAATAAAAAGGTTTAACTTGGCAATCATACTTCAAAAGGTTTACAACTTAGAAAGGCATATACATAACACATAAGGAAAGACACAAGGACAACCCTCCCGAGTGCTACGTATCAGAGCCGACTCGACCATACTAGAAGAAGAATCTCTAGCCACCTTCAGTCACCGTCACCTGCAGGTTGCCGACATACGAGGCAACACGACGCAGTAGGGTGAGTCTCACTACATAGATAATAATAGATAAAACAAGAAACACAGTATAATAGGCACACCAGGGATACCATCAATTTACTACACCAATAATACAGTTACACCAAATCCAGTTACGCCGAATACTGTTACACCAAGTACCGTCACACCAAATACAGTTACACCCAGAATACAGTTACACCATTAGTTCAAGAAGACGCAATCAAACACAGGACGTGTATGCAATGTATGAAATGCAATATATATATGTGTGGATCCATCATCACCGCAATAAGCCTTGAGGGCACATCACCGCTTTGGCCGAAGCCTACTCACCGCATGGCCGAAGCCTACATGACCGCTGAATGCACATGGATGCATGCGACACTATGAACATGCATCAATCACATTACATCATCATCATCAATTATATCACATCATCGCTAAAAATATCACATCGGTATTTATATCATCATCGCTAATCATCATCGCTAATCATCACCGCTAATCATCACTGCTAATCATCATCGCTAATCATCATCGCTAATCATCATCGCTAATTATATCACATCATCGCCAATTATATCACATCATCGCTAATCATGTTACTCACCCATTGGCCGCTAAGGGCATTTTTGTCAACACAACTAGCCACTAAGGGCATCATCATCAAAACACTCACACATTGGCCACCAAGGGCATTTTCGTCACTTTATTCATAAAATTTCATTACTCATCCGGGACAGCCACACGGGCGTCCATACAACAGCAACTAACATTGTTTTCCTCAGAATGATTCATTTTCCAAAATGATTGCGACTCGACAGTTTCTCAAAATGACAACTTTTAGGGTTTGAGTTAATCATCAACATTTCTTCCAGAAAATACTTTACTGAGCCCCAAATTAGAATATTCAGATGGGCGTCTGAATAAGCTTTCCAAAACATCTCGGAACGTCCCGATCGGACTCCCGAGTCAAAAGATATTTAGAAAACAAATTTGGGAACAACAGCGACACTCTGGGCTACGCGAACACGGCACCCAGAATTCGGCGAATTAGTTAAAATAGTAAACGACATCGGAAAATTACAAAAGACCCCTCGTTGGAAAGCTACAGATGTGTAGTTTCTGAACATATATTTAAAGTTTCAAAACAATGAGGCAGTTAGTACAGTTTTTAGAAACAACCCGAATGGTTCCCAGACTGGACAGATTCTGTCCTTCCACTTCAAATCACTCTAAACTGACTTACACTTGACCAAATGGAACAAAAACTTAGCCTTAACAAAAGCAATTTGAGTATAGTTTCTAATGGAAAAAGAATCGTTCAAATCAGAGTTCAATTGAAGACACAAGACCTGAAACACTGAACCTATACCTAGTTTAAGTCCAGAAATTTGACCTGACTTGGGACGCTCATAACCCGAGCTACACTACTCCAAATTTAACCAAACAAGTGCCAAAGTGACCAAAATTAAGTCTGTTTTCTAACAAAAAATGTCCCATAATTTTTTGACGAACAGAAAGTTCCCAGTTTTAAAAATACCGAACCTATGTCCAGAATGCTTCCAGAATATTACCCTAACTTGTGGAATTCGTATCTCGAGCTACACATCTCTAAACGCAACCAAACCAGTGCCAAATTAACAAGCATTCAATCAAGTTTTCGAAATGACAAACCACATAATTTTTGAATTAGTAAAACGTTCTCAGTCACTGAAATACTAAACCTATGTCAGAACATCTCAAAACAGTGAATTCAACAACACAAACAACCATCACACTTCAGCCACATATAGATATTATAAACATCAACAGCAATTTAAACAACTACTCCTAACACCTAGTACCCATGATTTCGTGGTTTATAAATTATTAACTATGAACGAGAGCCCCCTTACCTTATTGAAGAACTCGAATCCTTAGGCTTAGAAACCTTGAAAAACTTAGCTTTTCTTCTCTCTCCTCTTTTCTTTCTTGGTCACGAACTCCTCTCTTTCTTTTTCTCTATGGAAGCCGCGAAATTCCTCTCTTTTTCCTTGCCTTGGCCGCCACTCCTTAGCTCTCACTCTCTCACAAAATCTAATTTTCTCAACTAACGAAACCCTAACTTAAAAACTCCTTATTTATAGGCTCACTTAACCAATCATGGGCTTTCTTAGTTTATGACTTAATCATGGGCCTCCACTAACACCTCTAATTCGCCACCACCTATCCACATATACTAACAACTAATTATTTCTAATATTCTATCACATAATTAAAATCCCTAAATAATTATTCCTATCATTTTATTTTATTTTTCTCAAACACAAACCCTAGATAATTAATTAAATAAATTAACTAATTATTTTGGGCTGTTACAACTCTCCCCCACTTAAAAGAATTTCGCCCTCGAAATTTACCCGCTAAAACTAACACTCTCCCACTAACAATCACACACAGTTCACAGAGCTGGGAAGGTCAAAAACAAACCAGACAACAGCACATTGGGATACACAAAACACATAACACTAGTAGGGATGTCTCCCCCACTAGATCACTTACCATTGGCAACTTTTGATGTACCTGCAACGCAAACATTGGTTAGCACTAAAAAGACAACAGTTGGTCGCTAACCGACACAACGACTCGATGACTTGGCCGGACGGACCAACCATTGCTCTGATACCACTAATGTAACACCCCATTTTCTACCCAACGGTTTATTAAATAAATATCAGAGTTTTTCGCACCAAAAGAGTGTCACATTTTTCGAACCGGAAAACCACTTCGCAAATAGAGTACTTTAATTATAACTAACTTCTTTTCAAAAACATGCAGCGGAAATAAAAAGGTTTAACTTGGCAATCATACTTCAAAAGGTTTACAACTTAGAAAGGCATATACATAACACATAAGGAAAGACACAAGGACAACCCTCCCGAGTGCTACGTATCAGAGCCGACTCGACCATACTAGAAGAAGAATCTCTAGCCACCTTCAGTCACCGTCACCTGCAGGTTGCCGACATACGAGGCAACACGACGCAGTAGGGTGAGTCTCACTACATAGATAATAATAGATAAAACAAGAAACACAGTATAATAGGCACACCAGGGATACCATCAATTTACTACACCAATAATACAGTTACACCAAATCCAGTTACGCCGAATACTGTTACACCAAGTACCGTCACACCAAATACAGTTACACCCAGAATACAGTTACACCATTAGTTCAAGAAGACGCAATCAAACACAGGACGTGTATGCAATGTATGAAATGCAATATATATATGTGTGGATCCATCATCACCGCAATAAGCCTTGAGGGCACATCACCGCTTTGGCCGAAGCCTACTCACCGCATGGCCGAAGCCTACATGACCGCTGAATGCACATGGATGCATGCGACACTATGAACATGCATCAATCACATTACATCATCATCATCAATTATATCACATCATCGCTAAAAATATCACATCGGTATTTATATCATCATCGCTAATCATCATCGCTAATCATCACCGCTAATCATCACTGCTAATCATCATCGCTAATCATCATCGCTAGTCATCATCGCTAATTATATCACATCATCGCCAATTATATCACATCATCGCTAATCATGTTACTCACCCATTGGCCGCTAAGGACATTTTTGTCAACACAACTAGCCACTAAGGGCATCATCATCAAAACACTCACACATTGGCCACCAAGGGCATTTTCGTCACTTTATTCATAAAATTTCATTACTCATCCGGGACAGCCACACGGGCGTCCATACAACAGCAACTAACATTGTTTTCCTCAGAATGATTCATTTTCCAAAATGATTGCGACTCGACAGTTTCTCAAAATGACAACTTTTAGGGTTTGAGTTAATCATCAACATTTCTTCCAGAAAATACTTTACTGAGCCCCAAATTAGAATATTCAGATGGGCGTCTGAATAAGCTTTCCAAAACATCTCGGAACGTCCCGATCGGACTCCCGAGTCAAAAGATATTTAGAAAACAAATTTGGGAACAACAGCGACACTCTGGGCTACGCGAACACGGCACCCAGAATTCGGCGAATTAGTTAAAATAGTAAACGACATCGGAAAATTACAAAAGACCCCTCGTTGGAAAGCTACAGATGTGTAGTTTCTGAACATATATTTAAAGTTTCAAAACAATGAGGCAGTTAGTACAGTTTTTAGAAACAACCCGAATGGTTCCCAGACTGGACAGATTCTGTCCTTCCACTTCAAATCACTCTAAACTGACTTACACTTGACCAAATGGAACAAAACCTTAGCCTTAACAAAAGAAATTTGAGTATAGTTTCTAATGGAAAAAGAATCGTTCAAATCAGAGTTCAATTGAAGACACAAGACCTGAAACACTGAACCTATACCTAGTTTAAGTCCAGAAATTTGACCTGACTTGGGACGCTCATAACTCGAGCTACACTACTCCAAATTTAACCAAACAAGTGCCAAAGTGACCAAAATTAAGTCTGTTTTCTAACAAAAAATATCCCATAATTTTTTGACGAACAGAAAGTTCCCAGTTTTAAAAATACCGAACCTATGTCCAGAATGCTTCCAGAATATTACCCTAACTTGTGGAATTCGTATCTCGAGCTACACATCTCTAAACGCAACCAAACCAGTGCCAAATTAACAAGCATTCAATCAAGTTTTCGAAATGACAAACCACATAATTTTTGAATTAGTAAAACGTTCTCAGTCACTGAAATACTAAACCTATGTCAGAACATCTCAAAACAGTGAATTCAACAACACAAACAACCATCACACTTCAGCCACATATAGATATTATAAACATCAACAGCAATTTAAACAACTACTCCTAACACCTAGTACCCATGATTTCGTGGTTTATAAATTATTAACTATGAACGAGAGCCCCCTTACCTTATTGAAGAACTCGAATCCTTAGGCTTAGAAACCTTGAAAAACTTAGCTTTTCTTCTCTCTCCTCTTTTCTTTCTTGGTCACGAACTCCTCTCTTTCTTTTTCTCTATGGAAGCCACGAAATTCCTCTCTTTTTCCTTGCCTTGGCCGCCACTCCTTAGCTCTCACTCTCTCACAAAATCTAATTTTCTCAACTAATGAAACCCTAACTTAAAAACTCCTTATTTATAGGCTCACTTAACCAATCATGGGCTTTCTTAGTTTATGACTTAATCATGGGCCTCCACTAACACCTCTAATTCGCCACCACCTATCCACATATACTAACAACTAATTATTTCTAATATTCTATCACATAATTAAAATCCCTAAATAATTATTCCTATCATTTTATTTTATTTTTCTCAAACACAAACCCTAGATAATTAATTAAATAAATTAACTAATTATTTTGGGCTGTTACAACTCTCCCCCACTTAAAAGAATTTCGCCCTCGAAATTTACCCGCTAAAACTAACACTCTCCCACTAACAATCACACACAGTTCACAGAGCTGGGAAGGTCAAAAACAAACCAGACAACAGCACATTGGGATACACAAAACACATAACACTAGTAGGGATGTCTCCCCCCACTAGATCACTTACCATTGGCAACTTTTGATGTACCTGCAACGCAAACATTGGTTAGCACTAAAAAGACAACAGTTGGTCGCTAACCGACACAACGACTCGATGACTTGGCCGGACGGACCAACCATTGCTCTGATACCACTAATGTAACACCCCATTTTCTACCCAACGGTTTATTAAATAAATATCAGAGTTTTTCGCACCAAAAGAGTGTCACATTTTTCGAACCGGAAAACCACTTCGCAAACAGAGTACTTTAATTATAACTAACTTCTTTTCAAAAACATGCAGCGGAAATAAAAAGGTTTAACTTGGCAATCATACTTCAAAAGGTTTACAACTTAGAAAGGCATATACATAACACATAAGGAAAGACACAAGGACAACCCTCCCGAGTGCTACGTATCAGAGCCGACTCGACCATACTAGAAGAAGAATCTCTAGCCACCTTCAGTCACCGTCACCTGCAGGTTGCCGACATACGAGGCAACACGACGCAGTAGGGTGAGTCTCACTACATAGATAATAATAGATAAAACAAGAAACACAGTATAATAGGCACACCAGGGATACCATCAATTTACTACACCAATAATACAGTTACACCAAATCCAGTTACGCCGAATACTGTTACACCAAGTACCGTCACACCAAATACAGTTACACCCAGAATACAGTTACACCATTAGTTCAAGAAGACGCAATCAAACACAGGACGTGTATGCAATGTATGAAATGCAATATATATATGTGTGGATCCATCATCACCGCAATAAGCCTTGAGGGCACATCACCGCTTTGGCCGAAGCCTACTCACCGCATGGCCGAAGCCTACATGACCGCTGAATGCACATGGATGCATGCGACACTATGAACATGCATCAATCACATTACATCATCATCATCAATTATATCACATCATCGCTAAAAATATCACATCGGTATTTATATCATCATCGCTAATCATCATCGCTAATCATCACCGCTAATCATCACTGCTAATCATCATCGCTAATCATCATCGCTAATCATCATCGCTAATTATATCACATCATCGCCAATTATATCACATCATCGCTAATCATGTTACTCACCCATTGGCCGCTAAGGGCATTTTTGTCAACACAACTAGCCACTAAGGGCATCATCATCAAAACACTCACACATTGGCCACCAAGGGCATTTTCGTCACTTTATTCATAAAATTTCATTACTCATCCGGGACAGCCACACGGGCGTCCATACAACAGCAACTAACATTGTTTTCCTCAGAATGATTCATTTTCCAAAATGATTGCGACTCGACAGTTTCTCAAAATGACAACTTTTAGGGTTTGAGTTAATCATCAACATTTCTTCCAGAAAATACTTTACTGAGCCCCAAATTAGAATATTCAGATGGGCGTCTGAATAAGCTTTCCAAAACATCTCGGAACGTCCCGATCGGACTCCCGAGTCAAAAGATATTTAGAAAACAAATTTGGGAACAACAGCGACACTCTGGGCTACGCGAACACGGCACCCAGAATTCGGCGAATTAGTTAAAATAGTAAACGACATCGGAAAATTACAAAAGACCCCTCGTTGGAAAGCTACAGATGTGTAGTTTCTGAACATATATTTAAAGTTTCAAAACAATGAGGCAGTTAGTACAGTTTTTAGAAACAACCCGAATGGTTCCCAGACTGGACAGATTCTGTCCTTCCACTTCAAATCACTCTAAACTGACTTACACTTGACCAAATGGAACAAAACCTTAGCCTTAACAAAAGCAATTTGAGTATAGTTTCTAATGGAAAAAGAATCGTTCAAATCAGAGTTCAATTGAAGACACAAGACCTGAAACACTGAACCTATACCTAGTTTAAGTCCAGAAATTTGACCTGACTTGGGACGCTCATAACTCGAGCTACACTACTCCAAATTTAACCAAACAAGTGCCAAAGTGACCAAAATTAAGTCTGTTTTCTAACAAAAAATGTCCCATAATTTTTTGACGAACAGAAAGTTCCCAGTTTTAAAAATACCGAACCTATGTCCAGAATGCTTCCAGAATATTACCCTAACTTGTGGAATTCGTATCTCGAGCTACACATCTCTAAACGCAACCAAACCAGTGCCAAATTAACAAGCATTCAATCAAGTTTTCGAAATGACAAACCACATAATTTTTGAATTAGTAAAACGTTCTCAGTCACTGAAATACTAAACCTATGTCAGAACATCTCAAAACAGTGAATTCAACAACACAAACAACCATCACACTTCAGCCACATATAGATATTATAAACATCAACAGCAATTTAAACAACTACTCCTAACACCTAGTACCCATGATTTCGTGGTTTATAAATTATTAACTATGAACGAGAGCCCCCTTACCTTATTGAAGAACTCGAATCCTTAGGCTTAGAAACCTTGAAAAACTTAGCTTTTCTTCTCTCTCCTCTTTTCTTTCTTGGTCACGAACTCCTCTCTTTCTTTTTCTCTATGGAAGCCACGAAATTCCTCTCTTTTTCCTTGCCTTGGCCGCCACTCCTTAGCTCTCACTCTCTCACAAAATCTAATTTTCTCAACTAATGAAACCCTAACTTAAAAACTCCTTATTTATAGGCTCACTTAACCAATCATGGGCTTTCTTAGTTTATGACTTAATCATGGGCCTCCACTAACACCTCTAATTCGCCACCACCTATCCACATATACTAACAACTAATTATTTCTAATATTCTATCACATAATTAAAATCCCTAAATAATTATTCCTATCATTTTATTTTATTTTTCTCAAACACAAACCCTAGATAATTAATTAAATAAATTAACTAATTATTTTGGGCTGTTACAACTCTCCCCCACTTAAAAGAATTTCGCCCTCGAAATTTACCCGCTAAAACTAACACTCTCCCACTAACAATCACACACAGTTCACAGAGCTGGGAAGGTCAAAAACAAACCAGACAACAGCACATTGGGATACACAAAACACATAACACTAGTAGGGATGTCTCCCCCACTAGATCACTTACCATTGGCAACTTTTGATGTACCTGCAACGCAAACATTGGTTAGCACTAAAAAGACAACAGTTGGTCGCTAACCGACACAACGACTCGATGACTTGGCCGGACGGACCAACCATTGCTCTGATACCACTAATGTAACACCCCATTTTCTACCCAACGGTTTATTAAATAAATATCAGAGTTTTTCGCACCAAAAGAGTGTCACATTTTTCGAACCGGAAAACCACTTCGCAAACAGAGTACTTTAATTATAACTAACTTCTTTTCAAAAACATGCAGCGGAAATAAAAAAGTTTAACTTGGCAATCATACTTCAAAAGGTTTACAACTTAGAAAGGCATATACATAACACATAAGGAAAGACACAAGGACAACCCTCCCGAGTGCTACGTATCAGAGCCGACTCGACCATACTAGAAGAAGAATCTCTAGCCACCTTCAGTCACCGTCACCTGCAGGTTGCCGACATACGAGGCAACACGACGCAGTAGGGTGAGTCTCACTACATAGATAATAATAGATAAAACAAGAAACACAGTATAATAGGCACACCAGGGATACCATCAATTTACTACACCAATAATACAGTTACACCAAATCCAGTTACGCCGAATACTGTTACACCAAGTACCGTCACACCAAATACAGTTACACCCAGAATACAGTTACACCATTAGTTCAAGAAGACGCAATCAAACACAGGACGTGTATGCAATGTATGAAATGCAATATATATATGTGTGGATCCATCATCACCGCAATAAGCCTTGAGGGCACATCACCGCTTTGGCCGAAGCCTACTCACCGCATGGCCGAAGCCTACATGACCGCTGAATGCACATGGATGCATGCGACACTATGAACATGCATCAATCACATTACATCATCATCATCAATTATATCACATCATCGCTAAAAATATCACATCGGTATTTATATCATCACCGCTAATCATCATCGCTAATCATCACCGCTAATCATCACTGCTAATCATCATCGCTAATCATCATCGCTAATCATCATCGCTAATTATATCACATCATCGCCAATTATATCACATCATCGCTAATCATGTTACTCACCCATTGGCCGCTAAGGGCATTTTTGTCAACACAACTAGCCACTAAGGGCATCATCATCAAAACACTCACACATTGGCCACCAAGGGCATTTTCGTCACTTTATTCATAAAATTTCATTACTCATCCGGGACAGCCACACGGGCATCCATACAACAGCAACTAACATTGTTTTCCTCAGAATGATTCATTTTCCAAAATGATTGCGACTCGACAGTTTCTCAAAATGACAACTTTTAGGGTTTGAGTTAATCATCAACATTTCTTCCAGAAAATACTTTACTGAGCCCCAAAGTAGCATATTCAGATGGGCGTCTGAATAAGCTTTCCAAAACATCTCGGAACGTCCCGATCGGACTCCCGAGTCAAAAGATATTTAGAAAACAAATTTGGGAACAACAGCGACACTCTGGGTTACGCGAACACGGCACCCAGAATTCGGCGAATTAGTTAAAATAGTAAACGACATCGGAAAATTACAAAAGACCCCTCGTTGGAAAGCTACAGATGTGTAGTTTCTGAACATATATTTAAAGTTTCAAAACAATGAGGCAGTTAGTACAGTTTTTAGAAACAACCCGAATGGTTCCCAGACTGGACAGATTCTGTCCTTCCACTTCAAATCACTCTAAACTGACTTACACTTGACCAAATGGAACAAAACCTTAGCCTTAACAAAAGCAATTTGAGTATAGTTTCTAATGGAAAAAGAATCGTTCAAATCAGAGTTCAATTGAAGACACAAGACCTGAAACACTGAACCTATACCTAGTTTAAGTCCAGAAATTTGACCTGACTTGGGACGCTCATAACTCGAGCTACACTACTCCAAATTTAACCAAACAAGTGCCAAAGTGACCAAAATTAAGTCTGTTTTCTAACAAAAAAAGTCCCATAATTTTTTGACGAACAGAAAGTTCCCAGTTTTAAAAATACCGAACCTATGTCCAGAATGCTTCCAGAATATTACCCTAACTTGTGGAATTCGTATCTCGAGCTACACATCTCTAAACGCAACCAAACCAGTGCCAAATTAACAAGCATTCAATCAAGTTTTCTAAATGACAAACCACATAATTTTTCAATTAGTAAAACGTTCTCAGTCACTGAAATACTAAACCTATGTCAGAACATCTCAAAACAGTGAATTCAACAACACAAACAACCATCACACTTCAGCCACATATAGATATTATAAACATCAACAGCAATTTAAACAACTACTCCTAACACCTAGTACCCATGATTTCGTGGTTTATAAATTATTAACTATGAACGAGAGCCCCCTTACCTTATTGAAGAACTCGAATCCTTAGGCTTAGAAACCTTGAAAAACTTAGCTTTTCTTCTCTCTCCTCTTTTCTTTCTTGGTCACGAACTCCTCTCTTTCTTTTTCTCTATGGAAGCCACGAAATTCCTCTCTTTTTCCTTGCCTTGGCCGCCACTCCTTAGCTCTCACTCTCTCACAAAATCTAATTTTCTCAACTAATGAAACCCTAACTTAAAAACTCCTTATTTATAGGCTCACTTAACCAATCATGGGCTTTCTTAGTTTATGACTTAATCATGGGCCTCCACTAACACCTCTAATTCGCCACCACCTATCCACATATACTAACAACTAATTATTTCTAATATTCTATCACATAATTAAAATCCCTAAATAATTATTCCTATCATTTTATTTTATTTTTCTCAAACACAAACCCTAGATAATTAATTAAATAAATTAACTAATTATTTTGGGCTGTTACACTGGATTTTGAACTCTGCGCACAGGTCTCTCATCATTTTGCTGTTCAGGTTGCTGCCGTTATCAGTGATGATCTTGTTAGGAAGACCATAACGGCAAATCAAGTCTTTCTTCACAAATTTGGCGACCACTGAACTGGTTACACTGGAGTAGGAAGCAGCTTCGACCCACTTGGTGAAATAATCGATTGCAACCAGAATGAAACGATGTATTTGATGCTTTAGGCTCTATAGGGACAATGACCTCCATGCCCCACATTGAGAACGGCCAAGATGCAGTGATGACATTTAGAGAGGCAGGTGGCACATGAATGTGATCAGCGTAGATTTGGCACTTGTGGCACTTTCGGACAAAGCTGTAGCAGTCACCTTCCATCTGCAACCAGTAATAGCCGGCTCTCAAGATTTTTCTTGCCATGGTGTGCCCACTGGAATGAACCCCGAACGACCCTTCATGGACCTCTTTCATAATTTTTGCTGCCTCTTCCTCTGTCACACACCTCAGGAGGACCATATCATAATTTCTTTTATAGAGAACTTCGCCATTCAAAAAGAAACTCCTCGACAATCTTCTGAGCGTTCTTTTGTCATTCTCTGATGCCCCGGGGGGATATTCTCTAATGATGACGTACTGTTTGATATCATAATACCATGGCTTGCTATCAGGCTCTTCCTCAATTGCAGTGCAGTAATGATGTGCCGGGAGACCCCGATGTTGGATTCTGATACGAGTTAGATTTTTGTCGCAATTGATGTTGAACATTGACGACAGAGTTGCCAAAGCATCGTCCAACTGATTTTCACCTCGAGGGATATGCTGGAAAGTAATTTCGTCGAAAGACTCCATCAATTCCTGGACATAATTACAATAAGGGATCAATTTAGGATCTCTGGTCTCCCAATCACCTCTCACCTGATGAATAACCAAAGTCGAATCACCATACACATCGAGTCTTTTAACCTTCCATTCAAGGGCTGCCTGAATCCCCAAGATGCACGCTTCATATTCTGCGATGTTGTTAGTGACATAAAAGCTCAATCTGGCAGTGACCGGAACGAAACGGTTATCTGGGGAGATTAGCACAGCCCCAGCTCCGTGCCCCCACACATTGGATGCGCCATCGAATATCATCCTCCACCTCTCCTCTTCTTGAGACTTTCCTTCCTCAAACAGTGCCATGATGTCTTCATCGGGAAAATCATACTGCATTGATTGGTAGTCTTGAATTGGCTGACATGCTAAGTACTCGGCGAGTGCACTGCCCTTGACCGCTTTCTGCGTGACATGCAGGATATCGTACTCTGACAATAACATCTGCCAACGAGCGATCCGTCCTGTGAGTGCTGGTTTTTCAAAAATATACTTGATTGGATCCATTTTAGATACCAAACTTAGACGATGAGCAGCCCATGCTAAGGCACAACAAGTCTTTTCTAGCATTGAATATCTCGTCTCACAGTCAGTGAATTTTTTACTCAAGTAGTATATGGCATGCTCTTTCTTTCCTGACTCATCATGCTGCCCCAGCACACACCCCATCGAATTGTCCAACACAGTTAGATACAGGATAAGCGGTCTTCCGGACACTGGCTGTAACACCCCGTTAATTTCTAACTTGTAGAAATTACCGAAGCGCACTACTGGCATACATCAGAGTACTTCCTGTTTTAAATACTGAACACATACTAATACTCGATGCTAAAAACCATCAAGCGCGTTACATAACTTAACATGAAAAATACATAAAGCGTTCTTACACCGCTCAACTAGTGTTCAGTACCAAAATAGAAGTTCTGCGGAAGCGATTTACAACTTAAAAACATAAGTCGTACCATCGTACATCTAAGAAACTGAATACAAAATACAGAGATACAAGGGAAACTGAAATACAAGACATAAAGAAATAAAGATAGCGGCTGCTCCTCAAGCATCTTCGTAGCCGTGCCTCACGGTCTTCATCTTCCCCTGTTTAACTGAAAAACAACAACAATGGATTGGGTGAGACAACTTGTCTCAGCGAGTTCTATCGCGACCCCTTACTAATGCTCTCGGTTCAATTATGCTTGATTCATTATTCTGATTCTAACTCATAGTCCTCAAAATTGACTATGTGGCTAACTAACTGAAGTTGTCCTTATAACCCTCAAGCCGGTTACAAGACGCAACTCATAACTAAACTAAACGCTGTCCTCATAACCCTCAAGCCGGTTACAAGAAACAACACTAACTAAAGTTATAGCGTGTCACCGGTCACTTGGCATAATAAGCTTCCGGTGAACTCGTCCCCACTAATCGGCTGGGTCCCTAACGGGGCCTAGGTTCATAAGGCTCATGACTGCCTCTCCCCTAGCACACTAAACTAAAAAGGGTCGTCACCCCGACTAAAGATATATATGATGATATACCTGGACTGAACTCAACAATGAACTTAAACATAATAATATCTGAACTCAACATAACAATGAACTGAACTGAACATAAACTTATTACTAACGTGATCTAATTACTAACTTAGTCTAATTATTAAGTGATCTCTCATGGATTACTAAGGTTCGCTAACTTATCTTATCAATCTTACTAAACCAGTCAATCCAGCACAATATATCAAACACAAAATTCATGACATGAAATCAATGGTCAATCACATGAGCATTCACTTAACCTGAACGTAATCCAAACACAACCAAACATAGTCAATTACCACTCAATTCAGGGCAATTCAATCATAGCATCATTGGGAAAGGTGGAAGAAAGGATTAGAAAGCAATTGGAATCGTTCGGAATGATTTAAGACACTTTTTAAAATAGGCAACCCGAAGACCACGCACGACCCGTGCGCCCATACACACGATCCGTGCGTGTCCATATTTATCGTGTCATTCCTTTCCGATCCCGAATTACTTCCCGATCAATACTACCACTTCAGTCGAAACCAAACATGCAGGATCACAGTGTTCCCATACCAGGGGAACCTTGGGGAGTGGATGGGAAGGGACTTAGGACCAATCGGAACGACTTAGAACGTATTTCAAAAATGTCGCATCAGAGAGATACGCACGGTCCGTGCGCCTTGGCACACGACCCGTGCGCGTTTTCAAAAACAGCACCAGTGGTTCCAGAATCTCACGCACGACCCGTGCCCAGAGGCACACGGTCCGTGCGTGACTAACTGTGTTTCAGAAAAACAGTTTTTACGTGTTCGTTCCCATTCCGATTGTTCCCGTGTCTATTCCGATTCACATCCGAACTTACCAATACATTAAAACAGTCATGGCAATCAATACAATCAGTCTAATCAATGACATAACAATCATAACATGCAATTTAATCCCAATTTCAGTCTAATGATCCATCGACTCCATAACTTAGAACGGTATTTTCGCAAAACGATTCGACACCGGTTTTTCATAAAACGCGAGACTCAATATCTCAGAACACAACACATGATTTTAACAATCCTAGTGAGTATAGAACTCACCTCTTGGACGACAATAGTAATAGACACCGAGACTTCACGATCACGATCACACGGTGACTCCAACTTTACTCAAACCGCTCCGATTAACTTCCAACCGAAAACCCAGCCACTGAACTACCCTCTAGGTTGTTCCAATACGCGATTCAGGGACTGATAAGGGTTCTAACACTCATCAAACTCACATGCAACACTGATTTCATTACTTGGAGCTTGGTGGGTCTTCAATGGTGGTTTGGAATTGAAGGGGGCGATGATGATGTTGCTGAAATCATAATGAAGGAAATGAAGAGGTGATTTCAATGGTGCTTAGAGGAGAAACATGCATTCAGAATTGGGTGGTCTCTCCCCCTTCTCCTCTTCCCTTCTCTCTCGCGCTCACCCTCCCTTTTCTCTCCTCAGTTTCTGTTTCAGAAAATCAAAATGAAGTGTGTGTGTGTTTCTCTCTTTGTTTCAGCTGGGTTGGGGTATATAAATGGGTGTGTAAAAAGACAAGTCTGCCCCTCAGTCACTTATACTCCCCTAATGACCTCCATTAGTTCTAGGCATCCTAACTTAATGAAATTAATTTTAATTAAACACACAGTTTATCATACTTATCAGTCAAGCAATTCATTTTATCCCCAATAAACTCAATAAATCACTTCAATATAATCTCGTGCCAATTAATTTAAAATAGCAAAAATAGGGGATGTTACATTCACCCCAACTTTTAAAAATTTTGTCCTCAAAATTGGACCAATCAAAACAAACAACACACAATATACCTTTCTTCGAGACGACACCAACTTCGCCTTCCTGAGCGTCCATTACAAGGACCTTTCCGCTTGCAGAGTTAGAATTCCTTTCTCGATTCCTCTTCTTCAACGGGCATTCGTTAGCATAATGCCCTTCTTCCTTGCAGTAGTAACACACAGTGGATCCCAGACGACACTCTCCCGTGTGAGGCCTTTTGCATTTTGGACACTTACCGGACCTTAGTAGTTCGGATGCTGTAGGTTGCTTCCCTTTGTCATAAAAATTCTTCGATTCATCACTTGGGGTTGGCAATTCCAATGCTTTCTTCTTCTCTTTCCGATACGCTTTCCTTTCCTCATACATCCTGTTGAGATCTGCTTCTGCAACATAAGCTTGCTGCACCAATCTAGCATAGCTAGTCATAGCATAAGAGCTAAGACCTTGGGCCACATCGGCACGAAGACCTGCCCTGTACATCTGCATCTTCCACTCATCATTCGGAGCATGCTTTGCCAACTGATAAAACTGCGACAACCTTTCGAACTTGGCGGTGAACTCACCCACCGACATCTCTCCTTGTCTCAGGTTGATAAACTCGGCTTGTTTACTTAACTTCATCACCGGAGGGAAAAAGTGACCAATAAACATCTCCTTGAAGTTAACCCAGGTAACAGGAGTTCCCTGGTTCACCATCAAATCATGAGCATTGGTCCACCAGGTTTGAGCATCTTCCTCGAGCATATGGGCGGCAAAGAGAACCTTCTCTTCTTCGCTGCATTGAAGAGTCCTAAAAATCTTCTCCATCGAATCCAACCAGAAATGTGATACCATTACCTCAGGTCCTCCCTTGAAACTTTGCGGATTCATCTTCTGAAAACGAAAGTAAGCCCTATTCGGATCTTCCAGAGGAGGTTGTTGAACATTCGGTTGTTGCTGATTCATCATCTCATGATGAATCTGGGCTGCTGCTGCATTTGCATCATGTCATTCATCATCTTCTGTTGCGTCTCGATGACATTCTGCATCCATTCGGTATTTGGATCAACAGGGACGCTTCTCCTACTTCCACCAGCCATGATTCTGCGAAATATGCACAAAGTGTTTAGTTGATCAGGCTAAACGTCTAATAGCATACTAAAAGGAATCACACTTAGAGGACTTAAGAGACTCATGATTCTAAGTCCGACTAGGTCGAACTGCTCTGATACCAATTGTAACACCCCGTTAATTTCTAACTTGTAGAAATTACCGAAGCGCACTACTGGCATACATCAGAGTACTTCCTGTTTTAAATACTGAACACATACTAATACTCGATGCTAAAAACCATCAAGCGCGTTACATAACTTAACATGAAAAATACATAAAGCGTTCTTACACCGCTCAACTAGTGTTCAGTACCAAAATAGAAGTTCTGCGGAAGCGATTTACAACTTAAAAACATAAGTCGTACCATCGTACATCTAAGAAACTGAATACAAAATACAGAGATACAAGGGAAACTGAAATACAAGACATAAAGAAATAAAGATAGCTGCTGCTCCTCAAGCATCTTCGTAGCCGTGCCTCACAGTCTTCATCTTCCCCTGCTTAACTGAAAAACAACAACAATGGATTGGGTGAGACAACTTGTCTCAGTGAGTTCTATCGCGACCCCTTACTAATGCTCTCGGCTCAATTATGCTTGATTCATTATTCTGATTCTAACTCATAGTCCTCTAAATTGACTATGTGGCTAACTAACTGAAGTTGTCCTTATAACCCTCAAGCCGGTTACAAGACGCAACTCATAACTAAACTAAACGCTGTCCTCATAACCCTCAAGCCGGTTACAAGAAACAACACTAACTAAAGTTATAGCGTGTCACCGGTCACTTGGCATAATAAGCTTCCGGTGAACCCGTCCCCACTAATTGGCTGGGTCCCTAACGGGGCCTAGGTTCATAAGGCTCATGACTGCCTCTCCCCTAGCACACTAAACTAAAAAGGGTCGTCACCCCGACTAAAGATATATATGATGATATACCTGGACTGAACTCAACAATGAACTTAAACATAATAATATCTGAACTCAACATAACAATGAACTGAACTGAACATAAACTTATTACTAACGTGATCTAATTACTAACTTAGTCTAATTATTAAGTGATCTCTCATGGATTACTAAGGTTCGCTAACTTATCTTATCAATCTTACTAAACCAGTCAATCCAGCACAATATATCAAACACAAAATTCATGACATGAAATCAATGGTCAATCACATGAGCATTCACTTAACCTGGACGTAATCCAAACACAACCAATCATAGTCAATTACCACTCAATTCAGGGCAATTCAATCATAGCATCATTGGGGAAGGTGGAAGAAAGGATTAGAAAGCAATTGGAATTGTTCCGAATGATTTAAGACACTTTTTAAAATAGGCAACCCGAAGACCACGCACGACCCGTGCGCCCATACACACGATCCGTGCGTGTCCATATTTATCGTGTCATTCCTTTCCGATCCCGAATTACTTCCCGATCAATACTACCACTTCAGTCGAAACCAAACATGCAGGATCACAGTGTTCCCATACCAAGGGAACCTTGGGGAGTGGATGGGAAGGGACTTAGGACCAATCGGAACGACTTAGAACGTATTTCAAAAATGTCGCATCAGAGAGATACGCACGGTCCGTGCGCCTTGGTACACGACCCGTGCGCGTTTTCAAAAACAACACCAGTGGTTCCAGAATCTCACGCACGACCCGTGCCCAGAGGCACACGGTCCGTGCGTGACTAACAGTGTTTCAGAAAAACAGTTTTTACGTGTTCGTTCCCATTCCGATTGTTCCCGTGTCTATTCCGATTCACATCCGAACTTACCAATACATTAAAACAGTCATGGCAATCAATACAATCAGTCTAATCAATGACATAACAATCATAACATGCAATTTAATCCCAATTTCAGTCTAATGATCCATCGACTCCATAACTTAGAACGGTATTTTCGCAAAACGATTCGACACCGGTTTTTCATAAAACGCGAGACTCAATATCTCAGAACACAACACATGATTTTAACAATCCTAGTGAGTATAGAACTCACCTCTTGGACGACAATAGTAATAGACACCGAGACTTCACGATCACGATCACACGGTGACTCCAACTTTACTCAAACCGCTCCGATTAACTTCCAACCGAAAACCCAGCCACTGAACTACCCTCTAGGTTGTTCCAATACGCGATTCAGGGACTGATAAGGGTTCTAACACTCATCAAACTCACATGCAACACTGATTTCATTAGTTGGAGCTTGGTGGGTCTTCAATGGTGGTTTGGAATTGAAGGGGGCGATGATGATGTTGCTGAAATCATAATCCTTGATCCATCATGATCCTTGCAACCATCAGCACACTTTCTTCCTTTTTAACTACTCCCACTCGAACCACATAACGATCCATCAAGTCTTGCAGAACTGACTTGAAAACTTCACAGGCACCTACACATAAAGGATCAGCGCATACACAGCCCTTCTTGATAACACCACAACGGCACAGCTCAGCATGTATATTTTCCAGAGGAGTCTGGATACACTTAACATCTTTTATCATTGTCGGTCCCACAGAATCCTCTACTGCATTAGCGGATGGTGTTCCATGTCCCGGTAAGGGGTTCGTAGTTGTGCTTGGACTAGAGATCCAGTTGGCGTCAATCAAATCCTGGACTACATATTTGAAAGCCTTGCAGTCTTCCACCGTGTGACCGACCCCTCCACTATGAAAGCTACAGGTAGCATCAGCATTGTATCCCCTAGGAAAGGGAGGTTGCATAGGCTTCATGGGGCGAGTATTGACCAAATTCTTTGAGACAAGGTGATTGAACAACTCAGTATACGTCATTGGAATCGGATCAAAATTAGCACGCCTCTTCTCTTGATAGTTCTGGGCTCTGTAGCCTGAACTAGTTTGCTGTGGAGAGTTGAAAGATAATGGCACCGCCTGTTGTGGAGAGCTGAAAGATGGGCCTCCCCCTGCGGTAATAACATTGGTTTCCCCTTCTTTCTTCTTGGGGAAATTGGAAAAGGGTTTCTTTTGTCCACTAGAATTGCCAAAACCTCCAGCAATCTTTCCGCTACGCAATCCGTGCTCTAATCGTTCCCCAATGACAACCATATCTGAGAAATTGGATGAAACGCTCCCCACCAACCTATCATAATACAGCCCTGGAAGGGTCTCCATAAACATGTACACCATCTCTGTTTCAGTCAGTGGCGGCTTCACCTGAGCAGCTATGCTCCTCCATTTTTGAGCATATTCTTTGAATGATTCTCTATCTCCTTTACTCATGTGCTGCAATTGAGACCGGTCGGGAGCAAGGTCCATGTTATACTGGTATTGTTTCAGAAATGCTTCAGAGAGATCATTCCAACTGTGAACTCGGAGGATTGCAGCTGCATTTACCAATCTAACGATGCCCCAGTCAGACTGTTCTGGAAATAGTGAATGAGCACCTTGTCATCATGAGCATAAGCGGCCATTTTTCTAACATACATCTTCAAATGGCTAGATGGACACCCGGTGCCGCGACATTTATCAAAGTCAGGATCTTTGAATTTAGGAGGTATGACAACATCTGGGACAAGGCACAAATCTCGGGCATCCCTGGCTCTAGTTCCCGACCCTTCCACAGCTCTTAAACGCTCTTCAAGCAAGTGATACCGATCCCCATGTTGAGTGTTCTCAAACAAATGACCTTGTGGATAGTTCCCCGGACTGTGATAATAACCCCCATACTGAGCAGGGTTTCCCATATGATGGACAGCGCTCTGAGGGTTCACAGCAACTCCCAGAGTAGGACTAGGTGAACTTCTTGGCAGCACAATACCAGGACTAGTAGTATGAATTTGTGGTCCCAAAGCAGCTCCACTAGGTATAGTCGTGATAGGTTGACTTGACCCCACAGGAATAGCTTCAGCAACAGACGGCATATAACCCATTGGCATCCCCCAAGGATATATCGGTGCATTCAGATGACTCTGTCCGCTCGCCCCTGGAGGATGGGCAAAGTGACTGACCCCCTATCCGTGAGTAGTTGTAACTTCAGCGGACACCGGAGGAGAAACGAAGGTAACAAACCCTTCGGGATTTACAACAGCGGCGGCCCCAGCAGCGGCCCCACCCCTCAGATTCTATAGCATACTCATTACTTCGACCATCTGTGCTTCCATAGCCTCAACTTTAGTCTTCAAAGCTTGATTCTCCTGAGCCAGCTGCTCAGGGTTAAGAATCTCCACAACTGACTCATCTTGACCCAGGGGGTCCTCATTCTCGAGATGTTGATTGCTAGCCATCAATCTTGTTTCTAGACGGGTGTAATATCGGTGTTGGCGAACCAGCTTGCCTTTCGTTTCTGTTGGTAGAACATTTTTATGAGTACAGGTATGAATGCGTAAATGAATGCAATGCATACGCACATGGCCTTATGTTATTTTTGTGTTTGGCGCCAGGAATCGTGAGATAACTCGCTCTTGTCATAAGCAAATATCGAAACATTTTAAAAGCGTGACGAACATTGGGATCAACAAGCGATAGGGCATACTTCCTTCGAGCTTTAAGCCAATCATAAGAAAGAAAGAGAGATCTGCTTTCTTTACTACTGGAAATCTCGAATTTAGCATACCCTCGCTTCTTGATCCCATGTTGTCTTGTTTTTTCACGCCTACGACAAGATTCCAAATTACTCCAAGATTACCGGCAAATAAATTAGATGCATGAGGAATGCTGCATGAATTTTTTTTTTCTTCAGAATTTTGCTTATGTGATGCATGATGTTATGATGCGAAGTGCGGATGATGAGGATGCTTGTTATAACGACAGATATTTACAGGTGGGGGTTTTGAAAATTTAGGGCAGTATACCCTATATGCCACCTCATATAGGTTTTATGAAAGAGAAGGAAAAACATATTCTTTTTGATTTTGTTGTTTTTTTTTTCAAAAAACGTTGGCGGAAAAGAACTAAACTAGATGTGATAATGCAACACACAATTTTGGAAAAGCCCTTGTGACCTAAAAAAGAGGTGAGACCTATGATCTATGGCAATTTAAAGGGTAATCCTCCCATGTAGCTCTATTTATTCCCTCACAAGGCCACCAGAGCTACAGTCCCTTTCACAAAACTCCCCACAAATGCAGCAAACTGCTAGGTGTGAGGTATCATGAAAAAGCACAACTCTGGTCGAAACTTTCGCAAGTAGCCAAACGGACAAAGGTCCTGACGGGCTCTCACTACTCGAATCCACTCTCCTAAGTTTTTGCAGACCTGGGTTATGGTCCCACTCAAAACACATAGTCACAGGGTATAAGTGTAGTGTGTGTCAAGGGCATTTTCCCTAGCACTACTGTAACACCCCGGAAATAATTTAGTTACATTATTTAATTGAATTATTAATTTTATTGGAGGCGTGATTGAATTAATTAAAATGATGGGCGTTGTTCAGGAAGTGGAACGAGTATTGGGGGTGATGTTGGCAACTCAAGGGTGGTGAAGAATGGCCCAGGAAGCCCAAGCCCAATAGCTTAGGCGCTCCTGAGGCTCCTGAAGCTAAATGGGTTAGGGTTTTGCGCCTCACTTCTTGCATCAGAGAAAGAAAACGAAATTTGAGAGAGTGAGAAGAGAGAGAGCATCGTACGGCGCTGAGGAGAAGAGGAAGGAAGGGAATTTTCTCGAGTTTTGTTAGGTAAGAGTTCTTAATCCTTTCCACGTCGTTTTTCTTCTTTTCCTAATGTTGTAGCCTTCGAGCCCTAATCTCTGTTGTGTCGATTCCTCATTGATCAAGGAAGTGGGCGTGGCTACGGTTTCGAAGGAGGAAGGAGAAGCTTCGTTCGTTGTGTTGCTGGGTTTTGTTCGTGACTCTTCGTCATTGTCTTCCGGAACACGCAAAATTCGAGGTAAGGGTGAGCGTTTTGGTTTAACGTAATTGAGTATATGACTTAGGGTCTTGTAAATCTCTTTGTGGGTATTGTTGTGAAATTGATACGAAATGACGTAATATAGAGGAGAATCGAAAGAATTTGTAAATTGTTCTGTTTGATGAGTTATGGGTATTTCTCGTGATGAATTGTGATGTTTTCTTAAATGAATCTTGATGGTTATTTTGATGGAGTTGATGCTTTCTTGATGAATTCTTGGTGATTGTCTGTGATAAATTTTTGGTGATCTTCCGTTGGTGAATTTGATGATTTTATTGGTGACATTTCGATGATTTGTGTGATGGACAAATCGTATTTTTTTTATGTTGATGACGGTGAGAAAGGGATTATGATTAAACATGGTTTAGAAAGAATTTGAAATCTGAATAATTCTGCAAGTGAAGCTGTTTCTGACCAACTGCGCCTCACTCGCGCTCGGGTCGCGCCCCAGGCGCAAGGCGTGCTGCGCTGGGCGTGTTGTTGCTGTCCTTTGGCGCCCCGCTCGCGCCTCCTAGCGCGAGCCATTGTTTTCCACTGTTTCTCACTATTTCTCCACTGTTTTTCTTGCTGTTTTTCACACTGTTTTCTCCAATTAAAAATGTGATACTTTCCCAATGAAAATATAATGTTTTCACAATTAAAATGTGGGGTCTATCTCAAATTTAAAATGTGATGTTTCTCTATAAATGTGAAGTTTTTCCTAATTAAAAATGTGGTGCTTTTCTAAAATTAAAAGTGATGTTCCCTCATTTAAAATGTGAAGTTTTTCCAATTAAAACTATGATGATATCTCAACTTGAATTATGGCGTTTCCTTTATAAAAAGGTGTTGCTGCCACTATTAAAAAAAAAAAATTGTGATGCTATGTGTATATAAATGAGTCTCTGTGAAACGTTATACTACTAGTGTACTAATTGACTATGGCTAGACTGTGGTTTACCACTAAGGTCAGAATTTCTTTCACTGGTGTATTTACAAGGGCATCACTGAGAGTCTTGCAAATGTGGCCAATGCCTGTTGCAAGTAGTATCAGTTACCTGAGTAATCCCATAGTCAATCAGTTTACTATTTTATAACACACTAAGCTAAAAGACAACTGAAATGTATATATATATATATATATATATATATACTTAGTGATGACGATGATAGGTATGACTATGATGATGTTGCAATATAATGTTGATGAATATGACGAGTTCACTCTATGAGTGATTATGATGATGTGATATATATGATTTTGATGATTATGACGAATACACTCTATGAGTGTTTGATGATGATGATGATGAGTACTCCAGGTGAGTGTTTTGATGAAATGCACATGTGTATATAGAGTCTCATGGCATGTGCATAATGTGAAGAATAGGCTTCAGCCTCTTGTGAAGAATAGGCTTCGGCCTCCTGTGAAGAATAGGCTTCGGCCTCTTAATTGTGATGAATATGGTACCATCATGCATATGCCCTGGTGGGGGTTGCATTTACATGCATGATCATGATTGTGGCTTGTTGCCAAACTGTGTTGTGAATTGGTGTTTGGTGATGATGATGTGATGTTAATAATGATGTTGTAGAATTGTTTGTCTCCATTACTCTATCATATGCTTGATTATGTTTTGTTAAAATTCTCACCCCTTCTGCTTGGAATGTTGCTCTATTGTGGCAACGCTGCAGGTAATCGCGAGTGAAGGATCTGCTGCGTTCCTTTTAGCTCTTGGGATGTATTTTGTGTCGCTCTCTGATACTGTAACACCTAGGGGGCGTGGGTGAATTTCGATAAACGATTTAATTAGTTGTTTTAATGATTTTATTGATATATTTGAGACGTGTTTGAGAGTTATTGGTGAGTTGTTGTTTATTCCGCTGTGATGTGAATTTTGAGGATTTGATTTTCCATGAAGGGTGTTTTGTTGCACAAATTTGAAGAGTGCAATTGATGAGTTTGTTTTTAATGAAGTTGTAGCATTTCTTTTCTATCAATGAAAATAATATTTTTGAAAGGGATTACTCTGATAAACGACGTGTAGTATAAGGGTAGAAAAGGGGTGTTACAACTACCCCCACCTGAAATGAAAACCAGAGCAGTCCAGACAAAAGCAAGCAATAACAAGTTATCTACCCTAGGGTTCCATACCTAGAATATCTATAAACAAGGATATTGCTTACCTTAGGAAGAGGAGCCAAGAAGAGGGGATCATGGGGATTGGAAGAATGCATGGGCATAAACGATAAAAGAAAGGGAATAAAAGATGAGACAGGGAACAACATAGAAGAACACAAATGCATACGCCTACAATCAATGATAAGAAAGAAAGGCAAACAAGGTTTTAATCAAATCAACAATACATTAAACCACACATTTAAATTAGTTAGGCTTGACCCTCGTCTTTTAAAAAGTATCCCCAGCGGAGTCGCCAGCTGTTGCACCCCGAAAAATCCCCGGTTTGGGTTTCTCAATGTACAACGTGGAAAAATTTTGGAGCCGCCACCAATATTTTAATTTTAAGACCAAAACATTGAAAAAAAGTCTTTTGGACAAGGCGGATGGTCTTTTGAAAACTAGAGATGTAGGTTCGGGGGTCGATTACGTGCGAGGAAGGTGTTAGCACCGCGCACGTCCTTTCTACCGAAAGGGAACCTCTAATTAAATGTGTGGTTTTAACGTTTGATTTGAAAAATACCTAGATTTGCCTATTTATTTCTTGTTTGAAGATGAATGGGAAAACTTAATGAAAATTTTATTTTCCGCGAGAAAGGGGGGAAAAAGGGTCTTTAGAAAAAAAAAGTGCTTGACGGGACATGGCCCGCTCCTACGTATCTCCCGGTGCGATGGAGAATTCAAAGCTACGTAGTTCTTGGTTGTCTTTTTGAAAAGTTTTTGTTTTTTATCTTTTTTGGTGAGTTTTTGAAATAGGACGAGCATTAGTGAATGATTAAACTAGCCGAGGCTATGATGAATCACTACTAAATACTCAAAAAGAGAGAGTTGTACCGCTAGTCAAACGAACAAATGTTCTGAGGGACTATTGATAACAACTCGTTTTTATTATCTTTTTTTGAAAGTGATTTTCGAAAGAGATTGATTTGCACGATGATCAAACTAACAAAGGTTATGATGGATCATCGTTTATTATTCTTATGGGAAAAGGACATTGCCACTAATAGCTAAACTAACAAAGTTTTTGATGAGCTACTAGCAACAATGGGTTTAAAAATGATTCTTTTTGTTTGTTTTATGAAAATGATTTGTTTATGGTTGTGAAAAGGATTTTTATTCGTTGCGCTTGACGAGAACGTGACTCGCTCCTACGTATCCCAAATGGGAATCAAAGCGACGTAGTTCTAATGAAAATGTTTTTTGAAAGGGTTTGGAAGGGGAAGAGCTTTCATAATGATCAAGCAAGCAAAGGCTTTGAGCGATCATTACTAATAACCCTTGATGGCGTTCATGACAATCAAACAAGCCAAGGCTTTGAGTGATAGTCACTAATAACTCGCATTAATTGGAAAAGAGTTTGAAAGATTATTGGAAAAAAGGGTGAAGTTATTATCAATGATTGGTTACAAAGTTCAAACACATTCAATAATCACGGAATCATGCATATGTTGAACATTAATCAAAACTAAACATGCCAATATGATCAAAAGACCCACTTATCAGGGATGCAAGGTAAAGTTCTCAAAGCAAGTGTGTGTGTGTGTGTGTAGGAAGGAGTGTATTTACCCTAATGACTCTATGCTACAACAGGCATGTAGACTTACGTCTTCATTAGGAGGTCATACACATGGATGGAATGGCATATTGAATTGAGACATTTAAAATGCATCAAAAACAAGCAAGCAATTGATCATAGGCATAGAATGATTTTAATTAAACTAAGGAACATATGAGCAACGATTTCTCAATAACATGAACAAAAAGGGGGCAATTGCATCAAGGCTAAGGTAAGCCTATCCTTTGCATTTATGAATAAGTGCCTAAAGGCTAATAACACAATCAAAGAGGAGGGAGCATCAAGGTTTTGGGTAACCTATCCTTTGCAATACCCCATGGACCTTAAACCATAAACCTAACTATCTTTTATTCATTAAGAAGTTAAAAAGGGGGAGGTTGAATCATCTGAAACCATCTTCACCACTTAGAACATGATGCACTAGGCATAAGTGGGAATCCTATGATTCATCATCAACAATGGACAATAATATACAAGAACAAGTAAATAAACACTAAAGCTAAGTTGAATCACATAGGGCAGTTTTGGCACGGATCACAACAATTAAATAATAACAAATGTAAAGATAGAAATACCTCTAATGAAGGCAGATATTACAACTTGAAGAATGCAACCCCAACTAACCCTTAGCAAAAGATCAGCTCTGACGGACCAACGGAACGAAGAGAGCACAAATAAAATATAGAAGAGTTTTTCTGAAAAGATGAGATATGCGAAATTGCTTCCTCTGATTTGAAAAAAAGAGGTGCCTATTTATAGGAAATTAGATTTGATCTATTTTAGGAAACATGATAATCGATTATGTTGGAAATAACTTGTGAGATGTAATCGATTATTGGCTCATTGATTTTCAAGTAGATAATCGATTAGGAGCCTGTATTAATCGATTAGGCACTTTCCAAAAATGTTGATAATCGATTATGATGTTTAGTTATAAAAGAGGATAATCGATTATGCTCCTGAACACTTTTCAGGAGGATAATCGATTATAGGCTTGAAGAAATGAAGTGTGTAATCGATTAGGCACTTTCCGAAATCATAGAAACTTTCCAAAAATACTTGTAATCGATTATGCTGCTTAGTTGAAAGAGGGGATAATCGATTATGCTCCTGAACACTTTCAGGAGGATAATCGATTATAGGCTTGAAGAAATGAAGTGTGTAATCGATTAGTGGCTTCCTAAAACATAAGAATCGATTATTGCCTTATAGGGAAAAGGAAGGAAATCGATTAGCTTGAATTTAGGATATGTTGAAATCGATTTTTTGCTTGAATATACTAGGGAGGAAATTGATTTCTTCTAATCTTTGGAAGCAATGTGAAAAAAAATCGATTTTATGCTTCTAAAAAAAAATCGATTGTGCTTGTCCTATTTAATCTTGCATGCATGAGGTTTGTTTAAAAAAATATTTTCATGCAAAATTACACAAGTTGAAGCACAGATTACACATGAAGTCTGCTATTTATTTTTGTGTGGAAAATTAGGGTTTTGACCTAAGCCGGACAAAATTGGGGTATGACACCTAATTGTTTATCTGCTTTTGATAGGACTCAAATGTAAGATCCTATCCGTTCAGTTTTATGACATTTAGTAGAAGAGAGATGATGTTTTTAAAATTGTTTTAAAAAATAAAATTGTTGTGTTGAAAGCCTTGAAAAATACTTTAGACAAATGCATGCATGCATGAGAAAGGCAGACAACATGGGAAAGTATTTTAAAAGTAAAGAATCGATTTTTACATGATCTCATTGTTGTTTAAAATCTATTTCTAAAGCGAAAGAGAACACTCGATTTCGTAATCTATTTTGAAGCATACAATCGATTTTAACCATTCCCTTTTTGAAGCCTACAATCGATTTTAACCATTCCCTATTTTGAAGCATACAATCGATTTCCAACTTCTCTCATCAAGTAAGGAATCGATTTCCAACTTCTCTTCTCAAGTAAGGAATCGATTTCCAACTTCCTTTTCTCAAGTAAGGAATCGATTTCGAACTTCTTTTCTCAAGCAAAAGAATCGATTATGTCATTGCACTTTCAGAGCACATAATCGATTGTTGTTTTATTTGTTGTAGTCCAATGGTCAATTTTTTACATTCTCTATAAATAGGGACCTTGGATTCACAAATCAAACACACCATCACACTTATCTTCTACGTACAAATTCAGATCTGAAAAAGAGAAAAAGAGAGAAAGAGCTTTCGTTGTCAAATCTATTTGTTAAAGTTCTTCATTTCAAAACCAATCATCTCTCTCTCTCTCAACTATATTCTTATTCTGCTGGAGTGATTAGTTCATAGTTTCTATATTGTATTGATCTGTATTCGTGGTGGCTTAGAAATCCTGGGACGTGTTCTTGGGTCTCTCAATCTGGGAGATTAAGTTGGTTTGAAATCCTAGGAGGTGATCTTGGGTCGTTCAATCGGGGAGATTGAAGTGGTTATTGTGAATTCTTGGGAAGCATTCTTGGGTCGTTCAATCAGGGAGATTGAAGCGATTGTGAAATCCTTAGCGGGGAGCTCGGGTTCTCAATTTCGGTAAATTGAGATTTGCTATTTGAAGTTGCTTGTTTGTAAAACATTCTTCATCATATAGTGGTTGTCAGCAAGTCCAAAGGTTGCAAAGCCTGAGGCCGAGGACGTAGGGCTTTTATCCCGAACCTCGTAAAAATCCGGTGTATCTCTATCCATCTCTCTTTACTTTCTTTATTGTTCATATCTGCTTATAGTTATATTTGATATCATTACGCTGCATATAAATATCTATATATCAAGAAATCTGATTACTGAACTGTTAGCGTAATATTGCAACTGTGAATAATCTGTCATAAGTAAAGCCTGCTTAGTTAATGCATATAGTTTAAATCTTAGTTTCCGCATCTGATTTAAACAAGCATTGTAAAAGTTTTTGAAAACTGACAAGAATTCATGTTTTGCATATAACCTTATTCACCCCCCTCCTCTAAGGTTATCATATAGTCCAACAAAGGTGAGGGGTCACGAAGGAACTCATTGAGATTGTATCTCATTGTTTTATTATGTGGTATTTTTTAGATGGAGTAGTTGCTTATGTCTAGAGGGATCCGCTCGGATCAAGTTTATGTTTGCTTAGTGTTTCCCTAGTATAATGTTGTATATATGTAGAGCTATATACTCTGAGACAGTTGTGTTTTTTTAGTTAAGGTACGATGTAACCGCGTTTGGATTTGAATCAAGGTTTTGTCTTCGGACTCATGTACTAAGGATTCAGTATTACTGAACAAGTTAATCAATGGCTTTTATGTCAATTGAAAAGAAAGAGGGATGGATTAATTCCACCGAGCTATGATTTCAAATCCATAAACGGTTTAGAACTCTGATTTTATTGAATGTTAAATTCTCTATATTTCAGTCAAGCTTGGAAATATAAGGATGTTACAGTTTACAATATATAATTATTATGGTTTAAATAAATTTATATTTAAAATATATATTTCTTTTTAATTAACAAAAAGTAATATATTTTTAATAATTAGTGGGTATGTAGTTGAAATTATAAATTAATATATATTTTTTTTGTGTTGATTTAGTTCATTTTTTTAATGGATATTTTAATAAAAATATTAAAAGTGATAATTAATGCATTGAGATATTTTATTAATATAGTCAATTCTAATAATGAAAATGATTTTTGATGATATTTTATAAGATATGAATATTAAATTTTAATCCCAATAATTCATATTCTAAGTCTATATAATGATAATGGTGTTAGCTTTACTTCTCACAAGAAATAAAATATAAGGTGAAATCTTACAAAATGGCTTTTCCCTTCTATCAATCTTGTAACATCCCTAAGTTTTAAAGACTCGTAGTATGATACCTAAGACCGATTAATTATTTGTGGGAATAATTGGTCGTGTCTTGGGGATTATTATGTCGAGAAATTGTCAAGAAATCCTATTCTCCATTAAAGGGTGGCCTATTCATAATTTAAACGAGGAATTGGGGCTGAAGGGCAAAACTGTCTTTTCACATCTCTAATATTAAAAATATAATTATGACGATTTTAATTAATTTCGGGCCGAAAGAATTGAGGAATGTCGGATCGGAATGGGATTAATCGAAAAAGTTTTATACCGATGAGAAATTCGACTCCTAACCTATGACTTAATGGGCCAGGGGTAGTTTGGTCAATTCCCCATCATTTAAAACCCCCCTCAGCCCATACACACATGGACCCTCCCTCACCCTCACACCTAAACAATTGTTCTAGCTGAAAGAAAAGAAAAAGAAAACAGAACTTGGAGAGGAGAGAAAGAGGGAAAGGGGGCGTAGGGAAGGAGGAGAAGGAGAGGCCATCTTCATCTCATCCCCTCTTGCATGTAAGCCTTCTTCACACCTTTCTCTCTCATTTTTCATTCTCTTTCCATTGGTACCATCATCTGAAGCTAACTCCCCCTACATTGTACCTTGCCATTTGCGACTCCATGAAGCTCTAAGTGAGGAAAATCCGAGTTTTGGGCAGTGATTAGCTTGCATGTTCATTTGAAGCTGAGATAGAGTCAAACCTGAACCTACATTGTCCTTGGAGAAGATTTTTGGGAGTAGCTGAGTTCCTGGAATTCGAAGTTGGAGGTGTAGTGTTGCTGTTGTCTTGCACGGTTCAGTTTCTAGCGGGGATAGTTCGTTGTTTTCGGTTCGACGATTTCGTCTCTCGGCCCAACTCTCGAACTTCGGTGTAACGGTGAGTTCTACTCACGGATAGGGATATTTTTGTGTGTCTTGAAAATATATCGGTTTGAGTCATAAGGCATTTATCCATTTTCGAAAGATTTTTTGAACCGAAAACCGTTTTTGAGCAATATCGCGTTTTTACGGTTTTTATTGAATTGTTGAACAAATTACGAAAATGTGATTTAAACGTTTGCATTGGAATATGGTCTGGAATGTTGTAACACCCGCAAAATAATTAATAGAATTATTTGAGTGTTAACTCAATTAAATTAATTTAGTACTTGACTAGTAAATTTATTGAGTGCTAAAATTAATTATTGGTTGTCGTCGGATCGTTAACCGGATAATACGGATCAAGGAAGTTTCGGAATCGAAATAAGAGATTTCGATCAATATGGTAATTTGACCGCGTTACAGCTTATATATTAAATAAATAAATATAAGTGTGTGTGTGTGTGTATTAAAAAGAAAGAAAGAAAGAAAGAAGAAAGGAAGCGTACGAGACAGAGGGAGAAACAGAGAAGGAAAAGAGAGAAAAGGAGAGAAAAGAGAAAGAAAGGGTGAGGAGGAAGAAGAGGAAAAAGGGAAGGTTTCGGCTTATCAAAACGACTTCCGTCCAACACGAAAAAGGCTCAGCGTTACTTCCTCTTCGATTTGGTACCAAGATTTTCATCATCAACTCACTCTCTCTCACTTTGCCATTTTCGAATATTGAAGATTTTGGGGAAGGATTTCGGTTTTTGATGATGATTGTGATGGTTTTCGGATGATTAGAAGGCAACCCGATGAAGGTGGAAAGCGGATTGATGTTCGATTGGAAGGTTGAGAGAGTTAGGGTTTGAGAATCCAAATTGGGGTTTTTAGATGAATAGTGATTTTGAGCTTGAAGATGATGAATAGTATCCGTGGAGAATTTCGGGGAATTCGGTGTTTCGGTCAAAAGAGGTTTCGTGATCGAGCGGAAAGTTTTGGAATCAGATTTGAGCGTCGTCGGAACGGAAAGTCTAAGCGGGGAGCGTTCGTGTGGCTACTCGGTGATTTCGGCTCGATCGTGGTTCACGCTTCAAGGGTGAGTTTTACTCACGCTTAGGATTTTACGTTTCGAATTAGTTGATAAACTGTTTTATCGCTTTCGCTGGACTGGAATATTATGTGATACTGTCTGATTCGGGTTAGGAATCGATTGGGGCGAGTCTCGGGTTGCGTCGCGTTAAAATGGAATTTTTGGTGATTTGATTCGAGAGATTTTAATTTAAAACCGTTATTTGGAAAATCGTCGTATTTTGATAAACTTCGATTTGATTAAGATTTTGATTGATTGTTTGATGTTGATTGGGTTTGATTATATGTGTGTGAAAACTGTTTTCAATCGGAACGAGAATCGGAATTAAGCGGAATCGCGATTTTCGCGCGAAACCGCCAAAATCTGCCCTTGACAGACCCCCTGCTGTCAACCCACGCGCCACTTGCGCCCCACGCGCCACTCGCGCGCCAGTTGGCAGATTTTACTGCTAGTTCGCGCGCCGCTTGCGCGCCACGCGCCACTCGCGCGCCAGTTGACAGATTTTCAGCAACCAAACACTGTTTTTCGTTTCGCGAAAACTTTTGATCCGGGAACCCGATTGAGGTGTTCTAAGATGCGTTGGAAAGCTTATTCAGAGGCCTAACTGAATATTCTATTTTTAAGGAAAAATGAACTGTTTTTGATATGGAAAATTGTGTCGAAAAGTGGTCAACTAGAGTGCGAGTGTGAACTTGGATTTTATAAAATGTGGATTAAAGTGTTTCATTGATTGTCTGATTTGATGGACCGTGGGTTCATAGTACTGTAGATATATATGTTTATATATATATCGAGTTGGGTGACGACCCATGTTTTGACATACTAGGCGGGGCAGTCATGCTCCCCCAACCTAGGCTCCGTGCTAATAGGAGAATGTACTATTGGTAAGGGGGTTCACCGGGATTAGCACTGGATTTGCAGTCGGTGTTATGTCATGAGTTTGTTGTACGTACATCGGGATTAGCACTGGATTTGCAGTCGTAGTCGTACTGTGCGTTCACCGGGATTAGCACTGGATTTGCAGTCGGTGCCGCACTTTGTTTGTTCACGTTCACCGGGGTTAGCACTTTATTGCAGTCGGTGTCGTGTTGGTTTTAAAAAGGATTATTAATTGAACCGAGAGAGTTAGTAGGGGTCTCGGTAGAACTCATTGAGATTGTATCTCACTGTTTAAATGTTGTTGTTTTACAGAGACACAGGGACAGCGGAAATCCAAGAGGCACGAGTAGGTTGAGCTCGGACTGGTTGCTGATAGCCTAGCTTTATGTTTAAGCTTATTTCCCTTTTGTTGTCTGTATACTAAAACATTATGTATTTAATGTATATTTTTTTCTTCCGCTTTCTTGTATGATACTGAATACTATAGATGCTGATGGTATATGGTCTGAGAACCATATTGTCTTGTTGTAAATAAGACTCTTTGGGTTATATTCAGCGAAAAATTTATAGTGATATTCAGTGTCTAAGCAGGAAATATATCTCTGATGTGTTACTAATGTGCACCTGGGTATTTTTGGTCAATAGAAATACCAGGGTGTTACAGTTGGTATCAGAGCAGTTCGACCTAGTCGGACTTAGTTTAGGGTTGAGTTGATTCCTTGTTAATCCTTTTTGTAATTACACTTGTGATGCTAAGAGACATTGAGCCTGATCAACTTAATACTTAGTGCATCATAAGCAGAATTATGATAGGATGGTCAAGACGCAGTCCTCGACCAAGACCGGAGTCTCCAACCGGTGCATCCTCAGGAAAGGTGGCATGGCGATGGAAGAATACGCCGCTAAGTTTGAGAAGTTGTCTCAGTTTTACCAAGTGGTAAAGTAAGCTTCGGATGACGAATGGAGAATGCAGAAGTATAAGAAGGGCATAAGTGCTTTTATGATTTATGGTCTCAGTTCTTATACTATTACCAATTTTGTTGCCTTAGTGCAATCAGCCTATGTCGCCGAGGATGATCTCATAGGAAGTATGGGAAAGGAAAGGAGGTAGTTGAAGTTATCAATTCCGAATGCAAAGTCCTAAGATAATTTCGTCCAAGGAAAAGCAGGTGCAATTTTCTGATTCTTCAAAGGTCAGAAGATGTTCTAACTATGGAAGACATCACCAGGGTGATCGTCAGCACAGATCAATCGGTGCTATTATTGTAATGAAGAGGGTCACTATGCAAAAGAGTACCCTGCAAGGAAGAGTTCCAAGGAGTCACAAGCAGCTCTACAGTAAGGACGAGTCATCAATTTGGATGCTCAGTGTAACACCCAAATAATTTAATTAATTTATTTAATTAAATTATTAGGGATTTATTTTATTTAGTGATTTAATTAAATTTAGAAAATAATTGAGTGGGTGCATATTATTATTTAGGGCATGATGTTGGCTTGGAGCGCACATAGGGCTTGAGTTGGATAAGCCCATGACCCAATACCCAACATAGGCGAGTTTGGCTAAGTGAATGGGGTTAGGGTTTGAGGCTTGGCATTGGCGAAATCTCTAGAGAGAGTGGAGAGAGTGAGCCGTTTTGGAGAGCAAAGGAAAGGAGAGAAAACGCAAAACTTCTAGAAAGAAAGAAGAAGGAAGGGCGAGGATCAAGAAGAGAAGGGGGCCTCCATTGTTGCTGAATTTTTGGTGGTGATTTCCTCTCAAGAACTCCTACTTCTTCTAACATAAGGTAAGGGGGGATCATCTTTCTCTATAATAGATTGTGTGATGGGTTTTAGGATGGGATTTAGCCTAGATCTATCCATATTATTGTTGATCCTTAATCATTGCTATCTTGATGAATATATGCGACTTATGATCTTGGTGATTGCTTGATGTTTATGTGTTTTTGATTACATTCATGTTGATTGAGATTAATGATATGATCATATATGTGTTGTTGAATTCACTGTTTTGAGATGTTCTGACATAGGTTTAGTATTTCAGTGACTGGGAACGTTTTACTAATTGAAAAATTATGTGGTTTGTCATTTCGAAAACTTGATTGAATGCTTGTTAATTTGACGCTGGTTTGGTTGCGTTTAGAGCTGTGAAGATCGAGTTATGAATTCCACAAGTTAGGGTAATATTCTGGAAGCATTCTGGACATAGGTTCGGTATTTTTAAAACTGGGAACTTTCTGTTCGTCAACAAATTATGGGACTTTTTTTGTTAGAAAACAGACTTAATTTTGGTCACTTTGGCACTGGTTTGGTTAGATTTGGAGTAGTGTATCTGGAGTTATGAGCGTCCCAAGTCAGGTCAAATTTCTGGACTTAAACTAGGTATAGGTTCGGTGTTTCAGGTCTTGTGTCTTCAATTGAACTCTGATTTGAACGATTCTTTTTCCATTAGAAACTATACTCAAATTGATTTTGTTAAGGCTAAGGTTTTGTTCCATTTGGTCAAGTGTAAGTCAGTTTAGAGTGATTTGAAGTGGAAGGACAGAATCTGTCCAGTCTGGGAACCATTCGGGTTGTTTCTAAAAACTGTACTAACTGGCTCATTGTTTTGAAACTCTAAATATATGTTCAGAAACTACACATCTATATCTTTCCAACGAGGGGTCTTTTGTAATTTTTCTATGTCGTTTACTATTTTAACTAATTCGCCGAATTCTGGCTGCCGTGTTCGCGTAGCCCAGGGTGTCGCTGTTGTTCCCAAATTTGTTTTTCGAATATCTTTTGACTCGGGACTCCGTTTTAGGCGTTTCAAAATGTTTTGGAAAGCTTATTCAGACGCCCATCTGAATATTCTAATTTGGGGCTCAGTAAAGTATTTTCTGGAAGAAATGTTGATGATTAACTCAAACCCTAAAAGTTGTCATTTTGAGAAAATGTCGAGTCGCAATCATTTTGGAAAATGAATCATTCTGAGGAAAAATATGTTAGTTGCTATTGTATGGACGCCCGTGTGGCTGTCCCGGTTGAATAATGAAATTTTATGAATAAAGTGACGAAAATGCCCTTGGTGGCCAATGTGTGAGTGTCTTGACGATGATGCCCTTAGTGGCTAGCTTTGTTGACAAAAATGCCCTTAGCGGCCAATGGGTGAGTAACATGATTAGCGACGATGTGATATAATTGGTGATGATGTGATATTATTAGCGATGATGATTAGCGGTGATGATTAGCGGTGATGATTAGCGATGATGATTAGCGACGATGATTAGCGATGATGATATAAATACTGATGTGATATTTTTAGCGATGATGGGATATAATTGATGATGATGATGTAATGTGATTGATGCATGTTCATAGTGTCGCATGCATCCATGTGCATTCAGCGGTGATGTAGGCTTCGGCCATGCGGTGAGTAGGCTTCGGCCAAAGCGGTGATGTGCCCTCAAGGCTTATTGCGGTGATGATGGATCCACATGTATATATTGCATTCTCATACATCTACATGCCATAGTGACGGATTGCCTTAATGAGTGACTTTCGAGTGATTATGTGATGACTGTAGTATGGTTGTTCTAGTCCTGTAATTCTAGCCTGAGACTTATCACATGTTCTATTATATGGTTAGATTGAACTCACCCTTTCTCTATTGAATGTTACCCTACGTGGTAACTGCAGGTAATCACGAGTGAAGGTATTCGTACTCTTCACTATTTGGAGTCGGGTCGTCATGCTCTGATACGTAGCACTCAGTGGGGAGGGATGTACCTTAGTTTTCTAATGACAGTTTAACTGTTATGATTCATCGATGATTTAATGATTTTCTGCTGCTTGAATAAATGAGAATTTAAGTGCTATGTATTAGCTTTTCGGAAAATGACGTAATTAAGCTATTAGCGTTTTGACGAAAATGTGACACTCCTCTTGTTGAAAATAAAAGAAAAAGATTTTTGTAAACTCTTGTTTTATAATAATAAATAACGGGTAGAAAAGGGGTGTTACATTAGTGGTATCAGAGCAATGGTTGGTCCGTCCGGCCAAGTCGTCGAGTCGTTGTGTCGGTTAACGACCAACTGTTGTCTTTTGAATCTAACAGTTGTTTGTGTTGTACGAACGCTTCTGCAGGTAAAGGTAAAACAAAAATTGCTAATGGTAAGTGAACTAGTGGGGGAGGAGTCCCTACTAGTGTTGTGTGCCTATGTCGTATGTCTGTGTGTAGATTCTGTGTTTCGTTTTTGGTTATGTTTTCCTTTGACCTCCTTGTTGCATGCTGTTAAAAGACTTGCCCCGTCGCTTAGTGCTCGCATGTGTTTTGATTTGCCTGAACTGTTTTAATCTTGATGCTAAGGCTAATCGTATTGTAAAATGGTTTTGCTGATTATTTAAGTTGCTACTTCGTCGATGACGTGCAAATAATGTTTTGATTTAGTATTGGACCTTGCGTGTTCTTCATGATATTCATTAATTGCGAACTTGTTTTGTTAAATTGTGTTAAATTGTTTATATCACTCTCAGTAATGACATCCATGCTTAAAAATGTTGAGTCTTGCATCCCTTGACTTATAACTATTTTCTATTGAAAGGTTAACTTCGCTATCACCAGAAATTGACTTATGCGTGTCAGTTAGCCTATCTTTCCTTACCTTGTGTCCCTGATTGTTTTGTCATGCACTGCTGTGAGTTTAGAGCCTTCACAATTGTTTTATAATAATGCTTGCAGTTTAGTATTTTTGCACTTGAATTTTTTTGACAAAGTTTTGGTTATTACTTCTTGAGTTGTGTTATGTGGTTTTAGAACCTAAGAATAAAAAGATTTTCTGAGAACTGCTTGTGAAAATCTTGTTAAACAAATTTAATGTCGGATACCAATATTGATATTAAAATTATTTTGATGCTAGCCGTGTGTAAGGTTCTTACCGTAACGTCTTCTTGATTTCATATTGGCATTGTATACCAAATGTTTTATGAACTTCTCGGTAGTGTGTTTTAAGGTTCGAAAACTGATTACAATGAAAAGTTGCTTTGCGGAATTATTTTTTTTAAGTCACTGCCCCGCTATTAACCGCTGTGGCGTCTTAAACCAATAAAAGTGAAAATGTGTTTGTTCAAATGCTGTGACTTTATTTCCAACGTGAAGGTGTCTTTTGTAAATCAAGTGTAACGATTTTAGCAGTAGGCTGTGCCATCCCTACTTTCGTTTTCTCCCCTATTTGCCCAGTTTTCCTCGAGGTGTGATCTTGTGCGCTTGAAAATCTATGACATGATCTTAGTTGTTGCCTCTTGAATTATGCTATGTGGTTCTGTGTTCCTAAAAGGCAAAGTGACTTCTGGAAATGTTTTTGAACATCTAGTGAACGATTTTACGATTAGATACTGATATTAGTGTTGAATGTCATTTTAGTAAATGGACGTTGATCTCGTGTCAAGTTTTAATACGGTATTTGATTGCACAATGGTGCTACACGGTCTTACTGTCTTGACTGTTGCGAATGATAAAAATTTTGGTTTGAAAACTGCAACTATTGTCGCCTCCTATTTTTGCTACCACGTGAAATGACATTAAAAGTGGGCTGAATTTTATGTTGTTAGTATTACCCCACATATTTTACTCTATTTCGGTTTTCACAATGGTATGGGAAAATTTCCTTTGGCAAAATAATAACTATGACCGTAACCGTCTACAACGAGTTTCCCGGATTTTGCTCTAGCTGTTGCACTCTTTGTAATTGTGCCCCGTGATTTTGAAAAAACTTAAAAATTTAAGATGTGCATTGGCACTGTTTGTGCACTTCCTTGAGTTAGCTTTTATTGCCGTATACTCTTAAGAATATTTTATTCAAACTATTTAAGCTGACGACTAGTCTTGTAGAGGGAAAATCAATTTCTATGACGTGTGTTGTTTCTTGTGTCGAAAAACTCTGAACAAAGTGTTTAGTGCATGTATTTGGTCGTACATTTTGTTTATGTGCCTGTTTTGCTGTGTTGCTTGCGGCGCCTTAGCGCCCACCGTTGTGACTAAGTTGTTAGTCCTGATGCTGCCGATTATTATCATAATTGTTGAGGTTGTGGTTGTTGCCATGTCGTATGCGGATGTTTTGCTATTGTTGCCTTGGGTACTGCCGAGTGGCCCAAATTATGTTGTTTGTTGTCGTGGGTACCGCCGAATGGCCCGCGTTGTCATCGATTTATGTTGTCGGCCGGTGGCCATTGTTGTTGAATTGCATTGTGTGCACCCTGTGAGTCTTGCATTGATGGTGTGATGGTCGGTATACGCTGTGTCCGTAAGGGTAGATGAGTGAGGTAGGACCCAGGTCAGCTTATCAGAGTAGCGCAGCGAAGTTTTGGCAGGTTATATTAGGAAGGAACTCTAATAGAGTTTTGGGGTGATCATGTGGTACCGGCATGATTGCGCTCAAAAACCCTACCGGTGGACCTGAGGGAGGAGAGGTCTTGTTGATATTTCCGGAGTTACCTGACCGAGTAAGTAGGAGGGACGGCCGCCCAATCACTTATCGCCGGTAACCAAGGAAATAATGATCAGCTTGATGGATCGTGGGTTTATTAGTGGAGGAGTGTTGGCTTAGGCGGTTAAGTTTTCGAGGACGAAAACACTCTAAGTGGGGGAGAGTTGTAACACCCAAATAATTTAATTAATTTATTTAATTAAATTATTAGGGATTTATTTTATTTAGTGATTTAATTAAATTTAGAAAATAATTGAATGGGTGCATATTATTATTTAGGGCATGATGTTGGCTTGGAGCGCACATAGGGCTTGAGTTGGATAAGCCCATGACCCAATACCCAACATAGGCGAGTTTGGCTAAGTGAATGGGGTTAGGGTTTGAGGCTTGGCATTGGCGAAATCCCTAGAGAGAGTGGAGAGAGTGAGCCGTTTTGGAGAGCAAAGGAAAGGAGAGAAAACGCAAAACTTCAAGAAAGAAAGAAGAAGGAAGGGCGAGGATCAAGAAGAGAAGGGGGCCTCCATTGTTGCTGAATTTTTGGTGGTGATTTCCTCTCAAGAACACTTCTTCTAACATAAGGTAAGGGGGGATCATCTTTCTCTATAATAGATTGTGTGATGGGTTTTAGGATGGGATTTAGCCTAGATCTATCCATATTATTGATGATACTTAATCATTGCTATCTTGATGAATATATGCGACTTATGATCTTGGTGATTGCTTGATGTTTATGTGTTTTTGATTACATTCATGTTGATTGAGATTAATGATATGATCATATATGTGTTGTTGAATTCACTGTTTTGAGATGTTCTGACATAGGTTTAGTATTTCAGTGACTGGGAACGTTTTACTAATTGAAAAATTATGTGGTTTGTCATTTCGAAAACTTGATTGAATGCTTGTTAATTTGACGCTGGTTTGGTTGCGTTTAGAGCTGTGAAGATCGAGTTATGAATTCCACAAGTTAGGGTAATATTCTGGAAGCATTCTGGACATAGGTTCGGTATTTTTAAAACTGGGAACTTTCTGTTCGTCAAAAAATTATCGGACTTTTTTTGTTAGAAAACAGACTTAATTTTGGTCACTTTGGCACTGGTTTGGTTAAATTTGGAGTAGTGTATCTCGAGTTATGAGCGTCCCAAGTCAGGTCAAACTTCTGGACTTAAACTAGGTATAGGTTCAGTGTTTCAGGTCTTGTGTCTTCAGTTGAACTCTGATTTGAACGATTCTTTTTCCATTAGAAACTATACTCAAATTGATTTTGTTAAGGCTAAGGTTTTGTTCCATTTGGTCAAGTTTAAGTCAGTTTAGAGTGATTTGAAGTGGAAGGACAGAATCTGTCCAGTCTGGGAACCATTCGGGTTGTTTCTAAAAACTGTACTAACTGGCTTATTGTTTTGAAACTCTATATATATGTTCAGAAACTACACATCTGTAGCTTTCCAACGAGGGGTCTTTTGTAATTTTTCGATGTCGCTTACTATTTTAACTAATTCGCCGAATTCTGGCTGCCGTGTTCGCGTAGCCCAGGGTGTCGCTGTTGTTCCCAAATTTGTTTTTCGAATATCTTTTGACTCGGGACTCCGTTTTAGGCGTTTCAAAATGTTTTGGAAAGCTTATTCAGACGCCCATCTGAATATTCTAATTTGGGGCTCAGTAAAGTATTTTCTGGAAGAAATGTTGATGATTAACTCAAACCCTAAAAGTTGTCATTTTGAGAAAATGTCGAGTGGCAATCATTTTGGAAAATGAATCATTCTGAGGAAAAATATGTTAGTTGCTATTGTATGGACGCCCGTGTGGCTGTCCCGGTTGAATAATGAAATTTTATGAATAAAGTGACGAAAATGCCCTTGGTGGCCAATGTGTGAGTGTCTTGACGATGATGCCCTTAGTGGCTAGCTTTGTTGACAAAAATGCCCTTAGCGGCCAATGGGTGAGTAACATGATTAGCGATGATGTGATATAATTGGCGATGATGTGATATAATTAGCGAAGATGATTAGCGGTGATGATTAGCGGTGATGATTAGCGATGATGATTAGCGATGATGATATAAATACTGATGTGATATTTTTAGTGATGATGGGATATAATTGATGATGATGATGTAATGTGATTGATGCATGTTCATAGTGTCGCATGCATCCATGTGCATTCAGCGGTGATGTAGGCTTCGGCCATGCGGTGAGTAGGCTTCGGCCAAAGCGGTGATGTGCCCTCAAGGCTTATTGCGGTGATGATGGATCCACATGTATATATTGCATTCTCATACATCTACATGCCATGGTGACGGATTGCCTTAATGAGTGACTTTCGAGTGATTATGTGATGACTGTAGTATGGTTGTTCTAGTCCTGTAATTCTAGCCTGAGACTTATCACATGTTCTATTATATGGTTAGATTGAACTCACCCTTTCTCTGTTGAATGTTACCCTACGTGGTAACTGCAGGTGATCACGAGTGAAGGTATTCGTACTCTTCACTATTTGGAGTCGGGTCGTCATGCTCTGATACGTAGCACTCAGTGGGGAGGGATGTACCTTAGTTTTCTGATGACAGTTTAACTGTTATGATTCATCGATGATTTAATGATTTTCCGCTGCTTGAATAAATGAGAATTTAAGTGCTATGTATTAGCTTTTCGGAAAATGACGTAATTAAGCTATTAGCGTTTTGACGAAAATGTGACACTCCTCTTGTTGAAAATAAAAGAAAAAGATTTTTGTAAACTCTTGTTTTATAATAATAAATAACGGGTAGAAAAGGGGTGTTACACTCAGACAGTTACAATTGCTGACAAGTTACTGAGGGGTATGAGATTACTTTTCAATAACTCGATCAGTATATTATAAGATTCGAGTGCAAACTATTGCTGTATAACCCGATCGCGTGTGAATCAGTTGGGATTACCCTTATCATCGCTATCCGAGCCGATAACCATCTTAACTGCTGCTAAGGGTCGTGTCCAGACCTAATCTTTGAATAGAATTGTCTACTTGTCATAGGAGGCAGAAATTTCGTTGTAGAATTTATTGTTTGCCTAGTTCACCTTAGGCGGTCAATCTTCATTCCAAGGTGCGGGAGCACATGTTAGTATGTTATCTGCATCCACTGAAACTAGTATTAGATTTATCATCTGTACAAGTTGTGAATGACTTTTTGGATGTTCTCTGGATGTTTTTCTAGATGAAGTTTCTTCTGTACATCCAGAGTGAGAGGTAGAGTTTTCTATAGAATTGATTCCTGGCACGGGATCAATATCTATTGTTTCTCATTGAAGGTTTCTTGAGAATTAAAGGAGATGGAGTCTCAACTTGAAGGGTCGATGTTAAAGAAATTTATTCGACTGAGTTCTTCTCAAGGGAGTGCTCTGGTGTGATTAGTCAAAAGGAAATATAGTAGCATGAGATTGTACATCGGTTATCGACAACTTAACAAAGTGACGATCAGGAATAAATATCCCTTACCAAGGATAGACGATTTGCTTGAGCAATTTGAGGTGCTGCAGTGTTTCTAAAATTGATCTGAGGTCAGGACATCATCAAATAAAAGTTAGAGCCTTAGATATTCCGAAGACAGCTTTCCGTACTAGGTATGGACATTACGAGTTAGTAGTGATGCCTTTCGGTCTACCTAATGCTCCAGCGGTATTCATGGACTACATGAACCGAGTCTTCCACGCGTACCTTGATCAGTTTGTAGTCATTTTCATCGATGATGTCGTGGTGTACTCGAAGACCATTGAGGAGCATGTTTAACACCTCCGCATTGTTCTAAGAGTACTCCGAGAAAATAACTTGTACTTGAAACCTTGGGAGTGTGATTTTTGGGTGTCAGAGGTAAAGTTTTTGGGACACATGATTTCCCAATCGGGAGTTGCGGTGGATCCCAATAAAGTAGAAGCGGTGTTGAATTGGGAACGACCAACATCTGTCACTGAAATAAGAAGTTTCTCGGGTCTAGCTGGTTACTATAGGAGATTCGTTCAAGGGTTCTCACACTTAGTTATTCCACCTACTCGGTTAACTCGTAAGGGTCATCCATTTACGTGGGATGCTGATTGTGAAGAATGTTTTCAAGAATTGAAGGTTAGGTTGACTTCTGCACCAATCCATATTCTTCCAGATCCGTCTTTGCAAATCCAAATTTACAGCGATGCTTCTGGGAAGGGTTTAGGATGTGTTCTCATGCAGAATCAGTACGTGGTAGCTTATGCGTCCAGGCAATTGGAGACTCATGAGGAGAGTCATCCGACTCACGATTATGAGTTGGCAGCTATTGTGTATGCACTGAAGATTTGGAGACGTTACCTGTATGGGTCTCGTTTCGATGTCTTTAGTGATCACAAGAGTTCAAGGTATCTGTTTGATCAGAAAGAACTGAATAACAGGCAGAGAAGTGTGTTGAGTTTCTGGAGGATTATAAATTCGTGTTGATGTAGCCTTCAAGAGAGGTCAGTGTTGTAACTGATGCACTAGTAGGAAGTCCATCCACATGGCTGAGTTTATTGATGCATGAGATGGAATCATCGGAGTCTTTTAGAGACTTAAACCTGAATTCAAGATCAAGGAGGAACCGGTTAGTGTTGAGCCATATGAGGATCTCTAGTCCCCTAAGGGATTCTATATGCTTACCACAGGAAGTTGATGTGAAGCTACAATCACAAAAGGTATTTCCAGATTTTACCATAGATAGTGATGGAGTCAGTTGTTTCAACGGTAGAATCTGTGCGCTCGATGATGAGAACAATAGGCAAGTGTTAGAGGAAGCACACCGAAGTTTATATTCTGTACACCCTGGATCCACCAAGATGTACAGAGATGTTAAGCAAATGCATTAGCGGCGAGATATTAGTTTGTTAACCACTCCTTTGTGAAGGTTAACAATGAGATAGTATTATGAGATTCCGTTTGACAAGTCGAACGTGAATACGAATATGTAAATGAGGTAACCGCTGACTGTTTTCACGTTGCAAATAACCATCAAAGGATTAATTGATGGATCTACTTGTAGGTGACTGAAATTTCCGAAGTGAAGCTTGGCGTGCGGTGTAATAGTTTTGAAAAATCGTTTTTGTGTAAACCCGCATGCTAAAGTTAATTTTGGGAACGAATTAAGAGGCTAATAGGATATGATTGGGGAGGAAAATCCTAGGAGGATTACTTAGGTTGAGGGGAAGCTCTCAACGCTATTGACTAATTCGGAAGGGAGCTCTGAGTTCTGTTTGATAGTTGCTTGGAGAACAACTGAGGTGGTTTTCATTACGTTCAATTTATTTGATGTCCCCGTGGTTTATTTCTACGTTTAAGATAAACGTTTCTGGTAAATCCTCATCCCAACTTTTGAAGAGTTCTATCTCGAAATCCCAAGGGTGAGTCAGGAAGTTTCACAGACGACCTTTCCGTCACGCTTTTTCAATGTATATGGGAACTGTTATGGATTTTTAGAGAATTTGCGGAGAACGTGTTTACACCCTTCGAGAAAATCATGTTTGTACTTATCTCCACCGTGGAGTACCAATTTGTGGATCTCATCTTCGACCTGTATCTCTATCAAGTGTCTTGTATTAAACCCTTTGATTTAGATTAATCAAAGTTGGGGAGTAAGCGAGGATAACTGGAATGAAACTTCGGAAGTGTTTTCGAACGCGGTGCCGAGCCTATGTAGGCGAAAGAGGAGTTTCTCGTGTTGATTCGAAACCAGAGAGTTCGTATCAAGGCAGTAGTGGATTATACTTGGAGATTGATGTGCCAACTTCGTGAAGATTTCTACTCATTTCGTTAATTCAAGAATATTTTCCAGCAAATTTGGACCTTCTGAGGATGCCGATTCTCGGAGAGTCAAATGAAAGACTTGACGAAATTTTGAGGACAAAATTCTTTTAAGTTGGGGAGAATGTAACACCCGCAAAATAATTAATAGAATAATTTGGGTGTTAACCCAATTAAATTAATTTAGTACTTGACTGGTAAATTTATTGAGTGCTAAAATTAATTATTGGTTGTCGTCGGATCGTTAACCGGATAATACGGATCAAGGAAGTTTCGGAATCAAAATAAGAGATTTCGATCAATATGGTAATTTGACCGCGTTACAGCTTATATATTAAATAAATAAATATAAGTGTGTGTGTGTGTGTGTATTAAAAAGAAAGAAAGAAAGAAGAAAGGAAGTGTACGAGACAGAGGGAGAAACAGAGAAGGAAAAGAGAGAAAAGGAGAGAAAAGAGAAAGAAAGGGTGAGGAGGAAGAAGAGGAAAAAGGGAAGGTTTCGGCTCATCAAAACGACTTCCGTCCAACACGAAAAATGCTCAGCGTTACTTCCTCTTCGATTTGGTACCAAGATTTTCATCATCAACTCACTCTCTCTCACTTTGCCATTTTCGAATATTGAAGATTTTGGGGAAGGATTTCGGTTTTTGATGATGATTGTGATGGTTTTCGGATGATTAGAAGGCAACCCGATGAAGGTGGAAAGCGGATTGATGTTCGATTGGAAGGTTGAGAGAGTTAGGGTTTGAGAATCCAAATTGGGGTTTTTAGATGAATAGTGATTTTGAGCTTGAAGATGATGAATAGTATCCGTGGAGAATTTCGGGGGATTCGGCGTTTCGGTCAAAAGAGGTTTCGTGATCGAGCGGAAAGTTTTGGAATCAGATTTGAGCGTCGTCGGAACGGAAAGTTTAAGCGAGGAGCGTTCGTGTGGCTACTCGGTGATTTCGGCTCGATCGTGGTTCACGCTTCAAGGGTGAGTTTTACTCACGCTTAGGATTTTACGTTTCGAATTAATTGATAAACTGTTTTATCGCTTTCGCTGGACTGGAATATTATGTGATACTGTCTGATTCGGGTTAGGAATCGATTGGGGCGAGTCACGGGTTGCGTCGCGTTAAAATGGAATTTTTGGTGATTTGATTCGAGAGATTTTAATTTAAAACCGTTATTTGGAAAATCGTCGTATTTTGATAAACTTCGATTTGATTAAGATTTTGATTGATTGTTTGATGTTGATTGGGTTTGATTATATGTGTGTGAAAACTGTTTTCAATCGGAACGAGAATCGGAATTAAGCGGAATCGCGATTTTCGCGCGAAACCGCCAAAATCTGCCCTTGACAGACCCCCTGCTGTCAACCCACGCGCCACTTGCGCGCCACGCGCCACTCGCGCGCCAGTTGACAGATTTTACTGCCAGTTCGCGCGCCGCTTGCGCGCCACTCGCGCGCCAGTTGACAGATTTTCAGCAACCAAACACTGTTTTTCGTTTCGCGATAACTTTTGATCCGGGAACCCGATTGAGGTGTTCTAAGATGCGTTGGAAAGCTTATTCAGAGGCCTAACTGAATATTCTATTTTTAAGGAAAAATTAACTGTTTTTGATATGGAAAATTGTGTCGAAAAGTGGTCAACTAGAGTGCGAGTGTGAACTTGGATTTTATAAAATGTGGATTAAAGTGTTTCACTGATTGTCTGAGTTGATGGACCGTGGGTTCATAGTACTTTAGATATATATGTTTATATATATATATCGAGTTGGGTGACGACCCATGTTTTGACATACTAGGCGGGGCAGTCATGCTCCCCCAACCTAGGCTCCGTGCCAATAGGAGAATGTACTATTGGTAAGGGGGTTCACCGGGATTAGCACTGGATTTGCAGTCGGTGTTATGTCATGAGTTTGTTGTACGTACACCGGGATTAGCACTGGATTTGCAGTCGGTGTCGTACTGTGCGTTCACCGGGATTAGCACTGGATTTGCAGTCGGTGCCGCACTTTGTTTGTTCACGTTCACCGGGGTTAGCACTTTATTGCAGTCGGTGTCGTGTTGGTTTTAAAAAGGATTATTAATTGAACCGAGAGAGTTAGTAGGGGTCTTGGTAGAACTCACTGAGATTGTATCTCACTGTTTAAATGTTGTTGTTTTACAGAGACACAGGGACAGCGGAAATCCAAGAGGCACGAGTAGGTTGAGCTCGGACTGGTTGCTGATAGCCTAGCTTTATGTTTAAGCTTATTTCCCTTTTGTTGTCTGTATACTAAAACATTATGTATTTAATGTATATTTTTTTCTTCCGCTTTCTTGTATGATACTGAATACTATAGATGCTGATGGTATATGGTCTGAGAACCATATTGTCTTGTTGTAAATAAGACTGTTTGGGTTATATTCAGCGAAAAATTTATAGTGATATTCAGTGTCTAAGCAGGAAATATATCTCTGATGTGTTACTGATGTGCACCTGGGTATTTTTGGTCAATAGAAATACCGGGGTGTTACAAATGTGGTTTATTAAATCTGTATTTAGGTTGGATTACGATCGGAATTCGATTCGGGCGAGAAACGGAAAAGCGGAATGAGAATCGGATTGAAAATAGAGAACCAGAACAGACCGCACGGGTCGTGCGCCCCTGGGCACGGACAGTGCGTCTGCTTCGCAATTGGCTGAATTAAGGAATAAAACATCACGCACGGATCGTGCGCCCCTAGGCACGGATCGTGCGTGAGCTTTGGGTTGGCTGTATAAAATTTGGTGCATCACGCACGGGTCGTGCGCCCCTGGGCACGGACCGTGCGTGAGCTTCTGTTGCCGGACTCCAATTTCTCATTTTGTCACTCCTTTCGATCCCAAATCACTTCTAATCTTCTTCCCATACATTTTTAAAGATATTGCCTTATTGAAAACCGTAATTTGAACTTATTCAACTCATGGTTTTGAAAAAGAGCTTCGAAAGCATATTTGATTGAAAAACCGAAACCCTAGTATACGTGTGGGTACACCGTCTGATGGACTGACTGAATATATATGTTTATATATGTCAATTGAATATGATTATAATGCCGGAGGTCTAAATTAGGCTAAAGTGCTCCTGGGGTCCCTTATCTTTATTTAAAGTAACGAATTAGTCCTTTATGTTTTTTTGTCCCAAATCAGTCCTTTATCTTTCAAATTTTTGACACATAAATCCTTTTCCGTTAAAAGTGCTGATTTATGTGTCAAAAAAAGGATTTATGTGTTAAAAATTTGAAACATAAAGGACTGATTTGGGACAGAAAAGGATTTATGTGTCAAAAATTTAAAACATAAAGGACTGATTTGGGACAAAAAAAAGATAAAGGACCAAATCGTTACTTTAAATAAAGAAAAGGGACCTCGGGAGCACTTTAGCCTCTAAATTATGAATTCCTCAAAACGGATTATAGATCGATATGGATATTGTTTATCCGATTATTATGTGATTGATCCTTTCGTGATCGAAAAGATATAAATTATCTAACTCTCGAGAATTTGATGCGTATTGTCATATGTATCGCGTTGGGTGACGACCCGACAAGTAGCATACTAGGAAGGGAAGTCATGAGCCCTCACCCTAGGCCCTGTATACGTCTTGGCGTGGTCAATTCGTGGGTTACCGGGATTAGCAATCTATGTGCAGCCGGATCATGTTAAGTTCAATTCACGATTTGCCGGGATTAGCAATTGTTGTACAGTCGACATTTCGATTAATGAATAAGACATTGTTATGTCAGCTTATGTTGTAACGGTTTAATAATTGAACCGAGTGTTAGTGAGGGGGCACCGTAGGACTCACTGAGATAATGTTATCTCACCCAATCCATATTTGTTGTTTTTCAGAGAAGCAGGGAAAAAGGAAGACTACTGTGCACGACTAGTTGACATACTCTCGGAGGTGCTGAAGACTTAGTCTTGTTTATCCCTTGTTCTTTTGTGGTTCTTTTTGGTTGTATAACTTGTATTGGTTATGAGTTTTACGAACCGCTTTATGTTTCTGTTTGGTATTTGGACTTGGATATTGTATTCCGTTCGGTATGGAACCGATGAACTTCTATTTTATGAAGTAATGTTATTTCCGATTATGTTTTTATTTCGGAAAAAGTTTGTATGTCCAATACTTAAACAGAAACTGTGTCCTCTGAACTTCCGCATCTGTGCATCTTCGGTGTCTCTATACGTTAGAAATACCGGGGTGTTACATTTGGTATCAGAGCGGTTCGACCTAGTCGGACTTAGATGTTAAGAGTCTTTTACGTCTTCTAAGTCTGATTCTTCTTAGTATGCTATTAGACATTGAGCCTGATCAACTTAATACTTTGTGCATATTTCACAGAATCATGGCTGGAAGAGGTAGGAGAAACCCACCCGTTGATCCTCGTCAACAATGGATGCAGAATGTCATTGAGACTCAGCAGAAGATGATGAATGACATGATGCTAATGCAATAGCAACAGATGGCTCAGATGGCTCAAATGCAACACATGCATCAGATGCCTCAACCACAACCAGCTGAGCCAGTCAATGTGCCAACACCTGAGGATCCCAACAGGGTGTATTCTCGGTTTCTGAAGATGAAACCCCCAACCTTCAAAGGAGGATCCGAGGCAATGAAGGCCCATTTCTGGGTAGATGCCATGGAGCGGATCTTTGTTACTTTGCAATGCAACGAGGCAGAGAAGGTAATTTGTGCTGCTAATGCTCTAGACGAGGATGCTCACACCTGGTGGGTTAATGCTCGTAGAATGCTACAAATTCAAGGAACTCCTCTTGAGTGGAATGCATTCAAGGAATTATTTTTAAGTCATTATTTCCCCGACTCTCAAAGACTTGCCAAACAGATGGAATTTCTGAATTTGAAAAAGGAAGAGATGACAGTTGGGGAATATGCTGCAAAATTTGAGAGGTTGTCACAATTCTATGAATTGGGGACCACCGCTCCTGATGATAAGTGGAAAATGGTGATGTTCAGACAAGGTCTTATAGGCGATGTGAACCAAGGTCTCAGTTCTTATTCCATGACCACTTATCCTGCTTTGGTTCAACAAGCTCATTCAGCTGAGAGCGATCTTAAAAGAATGTATGGAGAGAGGAAAGATTTCTGGAAGGATAAGAAGAAGGGTAATGAGCCAACTTCTTCAAACCCGAGGTATAGAGGGAATTCAGACAAGGGGAAATGAGTACAGTCAAGAGACTCTACAGGATATGACAGGTGTCATGTGTGCAAGAAGTTTCATAAAGGCAAATGTTAGGTGGGACCGAACCAATGGTACCTTTGCAAAGAAGTGGGCCATTATGCTAATAATTGCTCGTCAAGGAAAGCTTTCTTGGAGTCTCCTGATGCTCCGAGGCAGGCTCGAGTCAACACTTTGGATGCCAAGACCATCAAACCAGCTGATAATCTTATAAGGGGTACAGGTTCTCTCTTTAATCAAAATGTTAATATTCTATATGACTCTGGTGCTACTCATTGCTTTATCTCAGAAGCATGTGCTGAACGGTTAGGATTAACAGTATCTCCTATATCCGAGCCAATAACTATCCTTACTGCTGCGAAGGGTCGTGTGCGAACCCAATCATTATGCCTTAACTGTCTGCTTACCATAGGAGGCAGGGATTTTGTTGTTGATTTTATCTGTTTGCCTATGAGGGGAATGGAGATCGTTTTGGGAATGAATTGGATGACTTCCAATCACATTACTATTGACTGTTTCAATCGTGCAATTAATTTTCCTTCTGAAGTAGCGGAACATTCACTACCTGCAGATGATGGTGTTATTTTATTCGCTTTAGCCAGCCAGTCTCTATTCCAAGGTGCGGAAGCTTTTGTTGTTATTTTGTCTGCATCAACTGAAGCTGATTTGGATTTATCGTCTATTCAAGTTGTTAATGAATTCTTAGATGTTTTTCCCGAGGAAGTCTCCTCTTTGCCTCCGGAACGAGACGTAGAATTCTCTATAGATTTGGCGCCTGGTGCAGGGCCAATATCCACAGCACCTTATAGGATGTCTCCTACCGTCAGCTGAATAAAATCACTATCAAGAACAAGTATCCATTACCAAGGATAGATGATCTACTTGACCAACTTCGAGGTGCTAAAGTTTTCTCCAAAATTGATCTAAGGTCAGGATACCACCAAATCAGGGTAAGAGCCTTAGACATTCCGAAGACTGCTTTTCGTACGAGGTACAGACACTACGAGTTTGTGGTGATGCCCTTCGGATTGACTAACGCTCCAGCCGTATTCATGGATTATATGAATAGAGTATTTCATTCCTACCTAGATCAGTTTGTGGTCGTCTTCATTGATGATATCTTGGTTTACTCAAAGTCAGTTGAGGAGCATGCCCAGCATCTCCGCTTTGTCTTAGGAGTACTCCGAGAGAAGAAACTCTATGCTAAACCATCGAAGTGTGACTTTTGGATGTCCGAAGTGAAGTTCTTGGGTCATGTGATTTCCCAGGAAGGGGTTGCAGTTGATCCTAGCAAGGTGGAAGCAGTGTTGAATTGGGAACGGCCGACGTCAGTGACTGAGATCAGAAGCTTTCTGGGTTTAGCTGGTTACTATAGAAGATTCATTGAAGGTTTTTCACAATTGGTACTTCCGCTTACTCGATTGACTCGCAAGGGTCAACCGTTTTCTTGGGATGCCGATTGTGAAGAGTGTTTTCTCGGGTTGAAAGAAAAGTTAACTTCTGCTCCGATCCTGATTCTTCCGGATTCGTCATTGGGATTTCAGATTTACGATGATGCATCTGGGAAGGGTTTAGGATGTGTTCTCATGCAGAATCAACATGTTGTAGCCTATGCATCTAGGCAATTAAAGACTCACGAACGGAATTACCCAACTCATGACTTAGAGTTGGCGGCTATTGTGTTTGCACTGAAAATTTGGAGACATTACCTTTACGGTTCTCGTTTCAAAGTTTTTAGTGATCATAAGAGCTTGAAGTATCTGTTTGACTAAAAAGAGTTGAATAACAGACAAAGAAGGTGGACTGAATTTTTGAAGGACTACGACTTCGACTTGAAATATAACCCTGGGAAGGCCAATGTGGTAGCAGATGCTCTGAGCAGGAAGTCTATCCACACAGCAAGGTTAATGGTTCACGAGATGGCTTTGTTGGAGTCATTCAGAGACTTGAAGCTCAAGTTAGCAAGAAAGAGGGACTGCATAGTGTTGCGGCATATTCGGATAGCCAGTGTGTTAAGAGAACAAATCTGTGTAGCTCAAGGAGCTGATGTGAAGTTACAGTCTTGGAGAGGATCACCAGATTTTACTGAGGATAGTGACGACATGATTTGCTTTAATGGGAGGATTTGTGTTCCCGATGATGATGATATCAAAAGGCAAGTATTGGAAGAAGCTCATAGGAGTCAGTACTCTGTACATCCGGGATCCACCAAGATGTACCGAGACTTGAAGTTAATGTACTGGTGCCTGGGATGAAGGCCGAGGTTGCAGAATTTGTTTCTCGGTGCTTAACTTGTCAGAAGGTTAAGGCGGAACACCGAAGACCGGACGGTCAGTTACAACCGCTAGATGTGCCAGTTTGGAAATGGGAAGATATCTCAATGGATTTTGTCATGGGGTTACCGAGGTCACAGACCGGTAATGGTTCTATTTGGGTAGTAGTGGACCGATTGACTAAATCCGCTCACTTTATTCCCGTTCGCTCGACTTATAAGGTTTCCAAGTTAGCAGATGAGTATGTGAAGAACATTATCAGACTGCATGGGGTTCCAACGAGCATCGTGTCAGACTGAGATCCCAAGTTTACTTCCAGATTCTGGAGAGCATTGAATGAAGTTTTGGGAACGAGGGTGCTGGTTAGCACTGCTAATCATACTCAGACTGATGGTCAGACTGAGAGGACTATTCAGACTCTTGAGGACATGCTTCAGGCTCGTGTGCTCGATAGTGGGAGAAAATGGGAGGATCATCTTCCATTAGTAGAATTCTCCTACAACAACATTTACCACTCCAGCATTGGAATGGCACTATTTGAAGCACTTTATGGTAGGAAGTGTAGAACTCCGTTGTGTTGGTGGGAGATTGGTGAAGATAAATATCTGGGACCAGGAATGTCGGATTGGAATGGGATTAATCGAAAAAAATTTATACCGATGAGAAATTCGACTCCTAACCTATGACTTAATGGGCCAGGGGTAGTTTGGTCAATTCCCCATCATTTAAAACCCCCCTCAGCCCATACACACCTGGACCCTCCCTCACCCTCACACCTAAACAATTGTTCCAGCTGAAAGAAAAGAAAAAGAAAACAGAACTTGGAGATGAGAGAAAGGGGGAAAGGGGGCGTAGGGGAGGAGGAGAAGGAGAGGCCATCTTCATCTCATCCCCTCTTGCATGTAAGCCTTCTTCACACCTTTCTCTCTCATTTTTCATTCTCTTTCCATTGGTATCATCATCTGAAGCTAACTCCCCCTACATTGTACCTTGCCATTTGCGACTCCATGAAGCTCTAAGTGAGGAAAATCTGAGTTTTGGGCAGTGATTAGCTTGCATGTTCATTTGAAGCTGAGATGGAGTCAAACCTGAACCTACATTGTCCTTGGAGAAGACTTTTGGGAGTAGCTGAGTTCCTGGAATTCGAAGTTGGAGGTGTAGTGTTGCTGTTGTCTTGCACGGTTCAGTTTCTAGCGAGGATAGTTCGTTGTTTTCAGTTCGACGATTTCGTCTCTCGGCCCAACTCTCGAACTCGGTGTAACGGTGAGTTCTACTCACGGATAGGGATATTTTTTGTGTCTTGAAAATATATCGGTTAGATTCATAAGGCATATCCATTTTTGAAAGATTTTGGAACCGAAAACCGTTTTTGGGCAATATCGTGTTTTTAGGGTTTTTATTGAACTGTTGAACAAATTACGAAATTGTGATTTAAACGTTTTCACTGGAATATGGTCTGGAATGTGGTTTATTAAATCTGTTTTTAGGTTGGATTACGATCAGAATTCGATTCGGGCGAGAAACGGAAAAGCGGAATGAGAATCGGATTGAAAATAGAGAACCAGAACAGACCGCATGAGTCGTGCGCCCTTGGGCACGGACCGTGCGTCTGCATCGCAACTGGCTGAATTAAGGAATAAAACATCACGCACGGGTTGGCTGTATAAAATTTGGTGAATCACGCACGGGTCGTGCGCCCCTGGGCACGGACCGTGCTTGATCTTCTGTTACCGGATTCCGATTTCTCATTTCGTCGCTTATTTCGATCCCAAATCACTTCTAATCTTCTTCCCAACCAATTTTAAAGATATTGCCTTATTGAAAACCGTAATTTGAACTTATTCAACTCATGATTTTGAAAAAGAGCTTCGAAAGCATATTTGATTGAAAAACCGAAACCCTAGTATACGTGTGGGTACACCGTCTGATGGACTGACTGAATATATATGTTTATATATGTCAATTGAATATGATTATAATGCCGGAGGTCTGAATTATGAATTCCTCAAAACGGATTATAGATCGATATGGATATTGTTTATCCGATTATTATGTGATTGGTCCTTTGGTGATCGAAAAGATATAAATTATCTAACTCTCGAGAATTTGATGCGTTTTGTCATATGTATTGCGTTGGGTGACGACCCGACAAGTAGCATACTAGGAAGGGAAGTCATGAGCCCTCACCCTAGGCCCTGTATACGTCTTGGCGTGGTCAATTCGTGGGTTACCGGGATTAGCAAGCGTTGTGCAGCCGGTTTGTGCTAGATTAGACACATGGTTCCCGGGATTAGCAATCGTTGTGCAGTTGGATCATGTTAAGTTCAATTCACGATTTGCCGGGATTAGCAATTGTTGTGCAGTCGACATTTCGATTAATGAATAAGACATTGTTATGTCAGCTTATGTTGTAACGGTTAAATAATTGAACCGACTGTTAGTGAGGGGGCACGGTAGGACTCACTGAGATAATGTTATCTCACCCAATCCATATTTGTTGTTTTTTCAGAGAAGCAGGGAAAAAGGAAGACTATTGTGCACGACTAGTTGACATACTCTCGAAGGTGCTGAAGACTTAGTCATGTTTATCCCTTGTTCTTTTGTGGTTCTTTTTGGTTGTATAACTTGTATTGGTTATGAGTTTTACGAACCGCTTTATGTTTCTGTTTGGTATTTGGACTTGGATATTGTATTCCGTTCAGTATGGAACCGATGAACTTCTATTTTATGAAGTAATGTTAATTCCGATTATGTCTTTATTTCGGAAAAAGTTTGTATGTCCAATACTTAAACAGGAACTGTGTCCTCTGAACTTCCGCATCTGTGCATCTTCGGTGTCTCTACACGTTAGAAATACCGGGGTGTTACAAATCTTATCTACTGTGTGTTTCCTGCATTGTTTTGATCTTAGTTTCAGGTAGGGGAGCTTTTATTGTTTTATTTTGAATTGTATTTTCAATGTACTCCTTAAATTGAAAATTGTTATGAATGGTTATTATATACATATTCAATAGGCAAGATTTCAATTTCAATGATTATTAGTTAACGGGAAAAATATCTAGTTGTTTAGTGCATCAGGCCAAACATAATTGTATATAAACTTTTTGAAAATAGGGATGAAATCTCACGTGCATAAAAACTTTCGCTACTAGCTTAGAGCATCCCACAGCAGAGCACATAAGCATTTTGGCGGCGCCAGGAAATCAATTTAGCTGCATAGAGGCTCGCAATCCAAATTACAATACAGATTGCTTTAAAGCAGGTTTTCCAAAAGGTGGACATTGTTATGCTCCTACTGGCACACAGTATTGTTGTTGTTTTAGGTAATGACTTCAATTATTACAACAATCGGGGAAATTAAAAGATGGACGTGAACTTAGCTTTTCAAGATTGAATATTTAAAAATATTTTTGTAAAGATGGAGAAACCATCATGTTGTTTGTCAATTACTGCAATTCAAAATAAAATAATTGAGTTAAATTCTGTAACATCCCCAAAATAATTAATAGAATTATTTGGATGTTAACTCAATTGAATTATTTTAGTACTTGACTGAAATATTTATTGAGTGCTAAAATTAATTATTGGTTGTCATAGGATCGTTAACCGGTTAATTCGGGGCAAGGACGATTTAGAATCGAAATAAGAGATTAAGGACAATAAGGTAATTTGACCACATTACCACTTATATATTAAATATATATATATATGTGTGTGTGTGTGTGTGTGTGTGTAAGTGAAAGAAAGAAAACAATTAAAAGAATAGAAAGAAAAGAAAGGAAGCTCACGAGAGAGAGATACAGAGAAGAGGAAAGGAAAAGAAGAAAAAATAGAAAGAATGGGTATGAGGAAAGCAGAGGAAAAAGGAGAATCAAAGGTTCATCAAAACGTCTTCCATCCTACACGAAAGTTGGTCACCATTTCATCCTCTTCAATTTGGTACTAAAATCATCATCACCAACTCACTCACTCTCATCTTGCCATTTTCGAATTTTAGAGGTAAAAGAAGATTTTCATTGTTGAAGTCAAAGGAAAGCTTAGGATGGTGTTTAGGAGCAAACCCAATGTTGTGTTATTGATGATTGAAGTTCTATTGGAAGGTTGGGAGCTAGTTGGAAGAGTTAGGGTTTGAGAATCAAGATTTGGTTTATGTGTGAATAGTGCTTCATGAGGTTGAAGATGATGAATAGTGTTTGATGATTCAAGGATGATTAGGAACGAACCCGAAGCGTATTGAGTGCGGAACGAAGTTCAATTTTGCGAATTGGAAGTTGGTTGGTGATTAGTGTAACACCCTAAAATATTTAATTAATTTATTTAATTAAGTATTTGGGCATTTAAATTAATTTATTTGATATAATTTAATTAATTAAAATTTTATTATTTTTGGTGGTATTAGGAGGGAGTGGAGGCGCCACTTGCATGACTTGGGCTTAAGTGAAAGGCCCAAGCCCATGATCCACAAGTATGCGAAGTGGCTAGGTTAGTTAGAGGCTAGGGTTTTGTGGCAATTCGCGAATTGGAGAGCTAGAGAGTGAGGGAAAGGGCGCCGTAAGGAGAAGAGAAGAAGAGGAGAGAAGTCGCAACCAAGGAAGAGCAAGGGACGTGATCTTGTAGCTGAGGTTCTGTTGGTGACTGCATCCTAGGGCATCGAATTCTTCTTCTTAAATAGGTTAGGGGAGCTCTATCCTTCTATCTAATAGATCATATGATGGGTCCTAGATCTAGGGTTTAGACTAGATTCTTGATGCATGCCATGATTTCTTGATGTGTTCTTGATATGTCTTTGATGTAGATTTTTACATATATATATATATATATATATATATATGCGAGTTTGATTTATTGTTTGAACATGCCTAAGATGTGATCTATGTGTTTGGCTTGATGATGATGGCACGTGGGTGTTCATGAAATTCCAATTGGGTGTGTTGGATGCTTGAGTAGTTCATATGTGTGTGCATAGGCGCCTAGGGTGCCAAAGTGTTGATGTTGATAATGAGTAAAAAAAATGATTTTTGATGATGTGAATAAAGTTTGATTTTTGGTGGTTGGAATTTTGGGTTGATCATATGAAAAATTTTGAGAAAAATAATGTTTTGTGCTGAAATTTGGCTAAATTCTGGTGCTGGCACTGTTTCTGGGCGCTAGGCGCCCTGTGCTGGGCGCCAAGGGCGCTGTGTGCGTGTCTGTGCGTGTTACTTGGCGCTGAGCGCCCGTGTGCGTGTGTGCGTGTGTGGCGCTGGGCGCTGAGCGCCCATGTGCGCGTGTTCCTGTGTTGCGCCTAGGCGCTGGGCGCTGGGCGCCCGTGTGTGTTGCGCGTGTTCGAAAACTGTTTTCGCTATATCTTTTGACTCGAATATCCGTTTTGAACGATTCAAAAAGCGTTGTGAAGAATTTTCCGTTGCCTATCTGTGTGTCTCCTTTTTGAAAATAAAAATTTATAATTTCAGAAGGTTGCTGGCGCCAAGTGGCTGTTCCCGGTGATCGTTGCTGTGACAATGCAAGGGTATTTTTGGTGTCTTTAAAAACTCTCTTTTGGGTACGACCAGTGATTTTTAACGAAGTGGTGTCAAAAATGATGATTTTGACGATGATGCCCCTAGTGGCTAGTTAAATGACTGTTTTGCCCTTGGTGGCTAATATTAATTATAATGACGTGTAAATGACGATGATGCCCTTGGTGGCTAGTAAATGACGTTTTTGCCCTCAGTGGCTATTGTTTGAACTGATGATATTTATTGTATAAGTGACGATGAAAAACCAGTGACGTTTGAGGCCCGAAAGGCTAAGTGATGTTAAGGTCTAAATGACCAAGTGACGTTGTGTGTTGATTGTGGATTTGACAGGTGCTGCGCTCTTTGTGAGCAAACCGGTAAGTGACGAGTCACCTAGTTGACTATGATTTGGGTACTAGGCAGAGGTTAGAGGCTGTGCAGGAAGAGATTACTTGGGAGGTATTCAGCAGAGAATTTCTTAGAAAATATTTTCCTGAAGACGTCCGAGGGAAGAAAGAGATAGAGTTTTTGGAGCTGAAGCAGGGTGGTATGTCTGTGACTGCCTATGCGGCGAAATTTGTGGAGCTAGCAAAATTTTATCCACACTACAGTGAGGCTACAGCTGAATTTTCTAAATGCATCAAATTTGAGAATGGGTTGAGGCCTGATATTAAAAAGGCCATTGGTTATCAGAAGATTCGTGTGTTCGCAGATCTGGTTGACAGTTGCAGAATCTTTGAGGAAGACAGTACTGCTCATTACAAAGCTACTTCTGAGAAAAAGGGTAAGTTTCAGAGTCGAAGAAAGCCGTATGAGGTTCCTGCGGGTAAGAGTTATCAGAAGGCTGCTGGAGGTAAGGGTTCTAGTGGGGGAGATGCCCCTGCTAGCATTGTCTGTTATAAGTGTGGCAAGCCTGGCCACAAGAGTACTACATGCAGGTCTGATGAGAGGGTTTGCTACCGTTGTGGTAAAAAGGGTCATATGGCAGCCGAGTGTAAGGTCAAGGATGTGGTGTGTTTTAACTGTGGTGAGTCTGGGCATATCAGTACAAAGTGTACAAAGCCGAAGAAGGAAAGGTCTACTGGGAAGGTATTTGCATTGGCAGGAGAGGAGCCTGATGATAATGATGGTCTGATTAGAGGTACGTGTTTTATTAATGGTACTTCTCTGAAATCTCTTATTGATACTGGTGCTACCCATTGTTTTATATCTGTTGATTGTTGTAAAAGATTGGGTCTTGTTTTATCTGCTATGTGTGGGGATATGGTTGTCGATACTCCTGCGAAGGGGTCGGTGATTACGTCCCAGGTGTGTTCTCAGTGTCCCGTGTCGATCTTCGGCAGGGACTTTATTGTGAATTTTGTCTGCTTGCCGTTGAGAGGTCTGGATGTAATCTTAGGCATGGACTGGTTAGAGAATAATCACGTTCATATCAACTGTCGTAGCAAGTCGGTTAGTTTCGGTGAAGAAAATTCTGTTTTGGTATCTGCCGGTCAGTTGAAGGAGTTGAAGAAAGAAGGAGTTCAGTTATTTGCGTTGATGGCTTCGTTGTCTACTGAGAGTCAGGCTGTTATTGAAGAACTGAAAGTGGTGCGTGAGTTTCCTGAAGTTTTTCCTGATGAAATTCCGAGTGTGCCACCGGAAAGAGAAGTTGAGTTTTCGATTGATCTTGTACCTGGTACGAGGCCTGTGTCTATGGCACCGTACAGAATGTCGGCGTCGGAATTGTCTGAGTTGAAGACGCAACTTGAAGAATTGCTTGAGAAAAAGTTTGTGAGACCGAGTGTATCACCGTGGGGAGCTCCGGTATTGTTAGTGAAGAAGAAAGATTGGAGCATGAGGTTATGTGTGGACTATCGTCAGTTGAATAAGGTAACTATCAAGAATAAGTATCCGCTTCCGAGGATCGACGATCTGATGGATCAGTTAGTGGGTGCCCGTGTTTTCAGCAAAATTGATTTGAGGTCCGGGTATCATCAGATTAAAGTAAAGGATGAGGATGTTCAGAAGACGGCGTTCAGGACGAGGTATGGGCATTATGAATATTCAGTGATGCCGTTCGGTGTGACCAATGCTCCTGGTGTATTTATGGAATATATGAACCGTATTTTTCATAATTACCTAGATCGGTTTGTGGTGATCTTCATAGATGACATTCTAGTTTATTCTAAGTCAGAGGAGGAACATGCTGAGCATCTGAAGACAGTGTTAGGAGTTCTGAAAGAGAAAAAGTTGTATGCTAAGTTATCGAAGTGTGAATTCTGGCTGAAAGAAGTGAGTTTCCTTGGGCACGTGATTTCTGGTAATGGTATTGCGGTTGATCCGGCAAAAGTAGAAGCAGTGTTGGAGTGGGAGGCTCCGAAGTCCGCAACAGAGATTAGAAGCTTTTTGGGTTTGGTTGGGTACTACAGGACGTTCATCGAGGGTTTTTCCCAGATGGCCCTTCCGTTGACTCAGTTGACTTGCAAGGGTAAAGTTTTTGTTTGGGATGCTCGGTGTGAGGAAAGTTTTATGGAACTGAAAAAGAGATTGACGACGTCACCTGTTTTGACGTTGCCTAATCCAGAGGAACCGTTCGTTGTATATTGTGACGCTTCGAAAATGGGTCTTGGTGGTGTGCTGATGCAAGATGGGAAAGTCGTTGCGTATGCGTCGAGGCAGTTGCGGGTTCATGAGAAAAATTACCCTACGCATGATTTGGAATTGGCTGCTGTGGTATTTGTGCTTAAGATTTGGAGGCACTACCTTTATGGTTCGAGGTTCGAAGTGTTCAGTGATCATAAGAGTCTAAAGTATCTGTTCGATCAGAAAGAGTTGAATATGAGACAGCGTCGGTGGTTGGAGCTCTTGAAGGATTATGACTTTGGTTTGAACTATCATCCCGGCAAGGCTAACGTCGTGGCTGATGCTTTAAGCAGAAAGTCTTTGCATATGTCGGCAATGATGGTGAAAGAATTAGAGTTGATCGAGGAATTCAGGGATTTGAGCTTGGTTTGTAAAATGACACCTCGCAGTGTCAAGCTGGGAATGTTAAAGATCGATAATGATTTCCTGGGCAGCATCAGGGAAGCTCAGAAGACAGATGTCAAGTTAGTAGATTTAATTAATGGGGTTGGTCAATCTGAAGATGAAGATTTCAAATTAGATTCCAGTGGTGTGTTGAGGTTCCGGGGTAGGATCTGTGTTCCGGATGATGAGGAGATGAGAAAGGCAATTTTAGAGGAGGGTCACCGTAGCAAGTTGAGTATCCATCCTGGAGCGACAAAAATGTATCAAGATCTGAAAAAGATGTTTTGGTGGTATGGCATGAAGAGAGATGTGGCGCAGTTTGTGTATGCCTGTTTGACCTGTCAGAAATCTAAGGTTGAGCATCAGAAGCCTGCAGGGTTAATGCAACCGTTGGAGATTCCAGAGTGGAAGTGGGATAGCATTGCGATGGACTTTGTGACAGGATTGCCAAATACAGTTAAGGGTCATGACGCTATTTGGGTGATCGTTGAGAGGTTAACGAAGTCTGCTCACTTTATTCCTATTAATATCACTTATCCGGTGTCGAGGTTGGCAGAGGTCTATGTCAAAGAAATTGTGAAGCTGCACGGTGTTCCGAAGAGTATTGTGTCAGATAGGGATCCGAGGTTCACTTCTGAGTTTTGGAAGAGTTTGCAGAAGGAATTGCGTTCAAAGTTGAAAATGAGTTCGGCGTATCATCCTCAGACGGATGGTCAGTCGGAGAGAACAATTCAGTCGTTAGAGGATTTGTTGAGGGCTTGTGTATTGGAACAACGGGGTTCATGGGATTCCTACCTTGCGGTGATTGAGTTTACCTATAACAACAGCCACCATTCCAGTATCGGGATGGCACCGTTTGAAGCATTGTATGGTCGAAAGTGTAGAACGCCATTGTGTTGGTATGAGTCGGGAGAGAGTGTAGTGTTGGGACCGGAGATTGTCCGGGAGACTACAGAGAAGATCAAGATGATCCGTGAAAAGATGAAGGCTTCGCAGAGTCGTCAGAAGAGTTATCATGACAAGCGGAGGAAGGATTTAGAGTTTCAGGAGGGTGAGCATGTGTTCTTGAGGGTTTCTCCTATTACCGGTGTTGGTCGAGCGTTGAAATCGAAGAAGCTCACTCCTCGATTTGTTGGTCCTTATCAGATTTCTGAAAGAATCGGAAATGTGGCTTACAGAGTGGCTTTACCGCCAAATCTTTCGAACTTGCACGACGTGTTTCACGTGTCGCAACTTCGGAAGTATGTTTCGGATCCATCTCATGTGATCCATATGGATGATGTAGAGGTACGAGATAATCTCACTGTGGAGACGATGCCCGTACGGATTGAGGATCGTGAAGTGAAAGCGCTTAGAGGCAAAGAGATTGCATTAGTGAAAGTGGTTTGGCTAGGAGCTGCCGGCGAGAGTATGACTTGGGAGCTGGAGAGCAAGATGCGAGAGTCCTACCCAGAATTATTTGATCAGGTAAATTTCGAGGACGAAATTATTCTAAGTGGGGGAGAGTTGTAACACCCTAAAATATTTAATTAATTTATTTAATTAAGTATTTGGGCATTTAAATTAATTTATTTGATATAATTTAATTAATTAAAATTTTATTATTTTTGGTGGTATTAGGAGGGAGTGGAGGCGCCACTTGCATGACTTGGGCTTAAGTGAAAGGCCCAAGCCCATGATCCACAAGTATGCGAAGTGGCTAGGTTAGTTAGAGGCTAGGGTTTTGTGGCAATTCGCGAATTGGAGAGCTAGAGAGTGAGGGAAAGGACGCCGTAAGGAGAAGAGAAGAAGAGGAGAGAAGTCGCAACCAAGGAAGAGCAAGGGACGTGATCTTGTAGCTGAGGTTCTGTTGGTGACTGCATCCTAGGGCATCGAATTCTTCTTCTTAAAAAGGTTAGGGGAGCTCTATCCTTCTATCTAATAGATCATATGATGGGTCCTAGATCTAGGGTTTAGACTAGATTCTTGATGCATGCCATGATTTCTTGATGTGTTCTTGATATGTCTTTGATGTTGATTTTTACATATATATATATATATATATATATATATATATATATATATATATATATATATATATATGCGAGTTTGATTTATTGTTTGAACATGCCTAAGATGTGATCTATGTGTTTGGCTTGATGATGATGGCACGTGGGTGTTCATGAAATTCCAATTGGGTGTGTTGGATGCTTGAGTAGTTCATATGTGTGTGCATAGGCGCCTAGGGTGCCAAAGTGTTGATGTTGATAATGAGTAAAAAAAATGATTTTTGATGATGTGAATAAAGTTTGATTTTTGGTGGTTGGAATTTTGGGTTGATCATATGAAAAATTTTGAGAAAAATAATGTTTTGTGCTGAAATTTGGCTAAATTCTGGTGCTGGCACTGTTTCTGGGCGCCAGGCGCCCTGTCCTGGGCGCCAAGGGCGCTGTGCGCGTGTCTGTGCGTGTTGCTGGGCCCTGGGTGCCAGCGCTGGGCGCTGAGCGCCCGTGTGCGTGTGTGCGTGTGTGGCGCTGGGCGCTGAGCGCCCATGTGCGCGTGTTCCTGTGTTGCGCCTAGGCGCTGGGCGCTGGGCACCCGTGTGTGTTGCGTTGCGTGTTGCGCCTTGCTGGGCGCCAGGTGCCTGGGCGCTGGGTGCCCATGGCGCCAATTTTCAGGATGTTCCAAATTATTTTCGAAAACTGTTTTCGCTATATCTTTTGACTCGAATATCCGTTTTGAACGATTCAAAAAGCGTTGTGAAGCATTTTCCGTTGCCTATCTGTGTGTCTCCTTTTTGAAAATAAAAATTTATAATTTCAGAAGGTTGCTGGGGCGCCCCAAGTGGCTGTTCCCGGTGATCGTTGCTGTGACAATGCAAGGGTATTTTTGGTGTCTTTAAAAACTCTCTTTTGAGTACGACCAGTGATTTTTAACGAAGTGGTGTCAAAAATGCTGATTTTGACGATGATGCCCCTAGTTGCTAGTTAAATGACTGTTTTGCCCTTGGTGGCTAATATTAATTATAATGACGTGTAAATGACGATGATGCCCTTGGTGGCTAGTAAATGACGTTTTTGCCCTCAGTGGCTATTGTTTGAACTGATGATATTTATTGTATAAGTGACGATGAAAACCCAGTGACGTTTGAGGCCCGAAAGGCTAAGTGATGTTAAGGTCTAAATGACCAAGTGACGTTGTGTGTTGATTGTGGATTTGACAGGTGCTGCGCTCCTTGTGAGCAAACCGGTAAGTGACGAGTCACCTAGTTGACTATGATTTGGGTATTTGTGTAATTGTGTGTTGTGAGTGGTGCATGTCATAGTGTCTCATGCCCATATGCATAAACCCAGTGACGTTTTGAGGCCTGAGTGGCTAAGTGACGATGAGGCCTTAAGGGCTAAGCGACGTTTGTAAAAAGGTACCTCATGCATATGCCCGCGAGTGGGTTACATTTCATGTGCCTACATAACATGAAATGAGTTATTGTAAGTGATGTGAATGATGACTGTGATGTGAATATTTAGTGTTTTGGATGCAGATTGCTCTAGTGCGTAGCCTACGATTAGTACTTATCATATTGTCTATTATATGGATTGAAATGATGCTCACCCTTTCCTGTTTGAATGTTACCCCCGTGTTGGTAACGTGCAGGTGATTCCCAGTGAAGGTCTTAGCTTCACTTCTTGGGTCGAGTCGTCATGCTCTGATACGTAGCACCTGAGGGGAATGTATTTGATGTTTTGCTGATGTACTTAGATTTTTATACCGTTGATGGGCTGATTTATTTTTCCGCTGCGTTGTCGTTGGATTTTATGACGTAGTTTTCGATGTTTTGAGATTCCCCTATTGTGGAGTGCTATGTATCGCACCTTTGACGACATACCATTTTATTTGAGACTTGAGATTTTATTTTGACGTATGTGTGACACTCTCGTGGTGAAACCGAAAATGATTTTTTTTGAACTCTGATTTTCTAAATTAAAATAAAAGGGTAGAAAGGGGGTGTTACAATTAGGGTTCGAATGGCGGCATTTCGAGGAATTCGGTATTTCGGTCCAAGAAATGTCTCGTGATCGAGTGGAAAGCTTTGGGAGCGGATACGGATGTTGTCGAAGCGTGGAAGTTATGCGGGGATTCTTCGTGTGGTTATGACGGAAAAGAAACTTCGCGGAAAGTCTCGGCTATTTATGATTTTCATCACAATCGGTGAGTTTTACTCACGTTTAGGATTATTTCGTTTTACAATGAATTTTACGTGATTTGGTTTCGAACGATTTTGACTTAAAAACCGTTATTTGGAAATATGTCGTATTTTGATAAAATTCATTTTGATTGGGTCTTTGATTGATTTGATTGATTCTGTGATATTGATTGAATATGTTTTTCTGGTTGTTTGGACTGTTTTCGATCGGAACAAGAATCAGAATTGAGCGGAATAGCGGATTTCGCGAGAAACCGCAAATTCTGCACTTTTCAGCAAACGGTCGCGTCGTGACCCATCCCCATCTCCTCGCGACAAGGCTTGATTTTGCAGAGAAATTGTATCTGATACTTTTCGCGTCGCGATGGATGCAGTTCGCGTCGCGACGCTTTGTAGTTTTCACCAAAAGTCACTAATTTTGTTTTCACGATAACTTTTGATCTGGGAACCCGATTGAGGTGTTCTCAGGTGCGTTTGAAAGCTTAGTGAAAGACCTAATCAAATAAATGATTTCTATTGTATAATATACTGTTTTGGAAGTTATAGATTGTTTTGAAAAACCGAATAATAGTACACGGGTGCGGATATATCTTATTAATAATAAAGCAGACTATGAGTCCTACGTGGTATGGTATAACTGACGCGGAATGATTATTATTTATTCGTCTCAACCGGTCTACGATTCACGATATATATATATTATGTCGACTATGGGAAACGGCCCAATGCGGGTATCATGTTCGATTAACGGTCTAATGCAAATGAACTGTGAGTTCATATGATTGTAGATATATATATTATATCGAGTCTGGGTGGCGACCCATGTAGACATACTTGGCGGGGTAGTCATGCACCCTTAACCTAGGGCTCTTGCAATAGGGAAAGTACTATTGGTAAGATGGTTCCCCGGGTAAGTAGCGTTCGCGCAGTCGGTGGTGTGTTGAATTGTTTGTTGTGCGAATACCGGGTATGTAGCGTTCGCGCAGTCAGTGTCGTACTTGGTTGTAACAGGTTCATCGGGTATGTAGCGTTCACGCAGTCGATGATCTGTCAAAGGTTAAATAACACGGTTCGCCGGGTATATAGCATTCGCGCAGTCGGTGGTGTGTTGAATTGTTTGTTGCGCGAATACCGGGTATGCAGCGTTCGCGCAGTCGGTGTCGTACTTGGTTGTAACAGGTTCATCGGGTATGTAGCGTTCGTGCAGTCGATGATCTGTCAAAGGTTAAATAACGCGGTTCACTGGGTATGTAGCGTTCGCGCAGCCCGTATCGTGCTGAGTTATAACAGGTTTGCCGGGTTTGTAGCGTTCGCGCAGTTGGTAATCTGTTGAAAGTTATATGGTGCGGTTCATCGGGTTTGTAGCGTTCGCGCAGTCGATGCCGTGTTAAGTTAAAACCAGGATTCATAATTGGACCGAGAGTGTTAGTAGGGGTCTCGGTATAACTCACTGAGATTGTATCTCATTGTTTATATGTTGTTGTTTTACAGATAAACAGGGATAGTGGAGATCCAAGAGGCACGAGTACGTGGTACTCGGATGGTTGTTGAAGACTTAGATTTATGCTTAAGTGTATATCTTTCCTTGTTATCTGTGTATCAAGACATTTTGTCTTTAGCGTTATGTATTTATTTTCTCTTTCTTGTATAATATTGAACACTAGTTCACTGATGGTTTATGGTCTGAGAATCAACATGGTCTTATTTATGTTTAAGACTGTCTTGTTGTTATTCAGTAAAAAATTTATAGTGGTGTTTAGTATCTAGACAGGAAATGATATCTCTGATGTATTAGGGATGGTGCACTTGGGTATTTTTACTCGATAAAAATACCGGGGAGTTACAGTTGGTATCAGAGCGTTTCGACCTAGTCGGACTTAGTTTAGGGTTGAGTCGATTCCTTGTTAGTCCTTGTTGTAATTACACTTGTGATGCTAAGAGACATCGAGCCTGATCAACTCAATACTTAGTGCATCATAAGCGAAATTATACCAGGATGATCAAGACGCAGTCCTCGACCAAAACCGGAATCTCCAACCGATGCATCCTCAGGAAAGGTGGCATGACGGTGGATGAATACCCGCTAAGTTTGAGGAGTTGTCTCAGTTTTACCAAGTGGTAAAGTAAGCTCCGGATGACAAATGGATAATGCAGATGTATAAGTGGGGCATAAGTGCTTTTATGACTTAGAGTCTCAGTTCTTATACTACTACCAATTATGTTGCCTTAGTGCAATCAACCTATGTCGCCGAGGATGATCTCATAGGGAGTATGGGAAAAGAAGGAAGGTAGTTGAGTTATCAACTCCGAATGCAAAGTCCTAAGATAATTTCATCAAAGGAAAAGCAGGTACAATTCTACGATTCTTCAAAGGTCAGAAGATGTTCTAATTGTGGAAAGCATCACAGTTTAGAAATTGTCGGAGATGCGGAAGGCATCGCAAATGTGATCGTCAGCAAAGATCAATCGGTGCTATTGTTGTATTGGTAAGAGGGTCACTATGCAAAAGAGTGCCCTGCGAGCAAGAGTTCCAAGGAGTCACAAGCAGCTCCAAGGCAATGACGAGTCAACACTATAGATGCTTAGACAGTTACAACTGTTGACAAATTACTGAGGGTCGTGTCAAGATTGTCTACTTGTCATAGGAGGCAGAAATTTCGTTGTAGAATTTATTTGTTTGCCTATGAGAAGTATGGACATCGCTCTGGGGATGAAGTTTCTTCCTTACCTCCTGACCGAGAGGTAGAGTTCTCTGTAGAATTGATTCCTGGCACAGGATCAATATCTATTGCTCCTTATAGAATGTCTCCTTTAGAATTAAAGGAATTGAAGTCTCAACTTGAAGAGTTGATCTCCAAGAGATTCATTCGACCGAGCACTTCTCCATGGGGTGCTCCGGTGTTACTTGTCAAAAATAAAGATGGAAGTATGAGATTGTGTATTGATTACCGACAACTCAATAAGGTGACGATCAAGAACAAATATCTCTTACCGAGGATAGATGATTTACTTGATCAACTTAGAGGTGCGGTGGTGTTTTCTAAAATTGATCTACTATCGGGCTATCATCAAATTAAAGTTAGAGCCTTTGATATTCCGAAGACAGCTTTTCGTACGAGGTATGGACATTACGAGTTCGTAGTGATGCCCTTCGATTTGACTAATGCTCCAGCGGTATTCATGATTACATGAATCGAGTTTTCCACACTTACCTAGATCAGTTTGTTGTAGTTTTCATTGATGATATATTGGTGTACTCTAAGACCATTGAGGAGCATGTTCAACATCTCCGCATTGTTCTGAATGTACTCTGAGAAAAGAAATTGTATGCAAAACCGTCGACGTGTGACTTCTGGAGGCCGGAAGTGAAGTTTTTGGGACACGTGATTTCTCAATCGGGAGTCGCGGTGGATCCCAGTAAGGTGGAAGCTGTATTGAACTGGGAACGACCAACGTCAGTCACCGAAATAAGAAGTTTTCTGGGTCTAGCCGGTTACTATAGGAGGTTTATCCCAGGATTCTCACATGTGGTTCTTCCACTTACTCGGCTAACTCGTAAGGGTCAACCATTTTTATGGGATGCTGATTGTGAAGACTGTTTTCAAGAACTGAAGGTTAGGTTGACTTCTGCTCCAATCCTGAATCTTCTAAATTCGTCTACGGATTTCCAGATTTACAGCGATTCTTCTGGAAAGGGTTTGGGATGTGTTCTCATGCAGAATCATCAAGTGATAGCTTATGCGTCCAGACAGTTGAAGATCCACGAGGAGAATTATCCAACTTATGATTTGGAGTTGGCAGCTATTATGTATGCACTGAAAATTTGGAGACATTACCCGTATGGGTCTCGTTTCGAAGTCTTTAGTGATCATAAAAGTTTGAAATATCTGTTAGATCAGAAGGAATTGAATAACAATCAGATTGTATGAAGTAATCCCGTTTGACAGGTCAAACGTGAAAACGAATAGGAAAGTGAAGTGACGGCTGACTGTTTTTCACATCAAAGGAGTAATTGATGGATTTGCTTGCAAGTGACTGAAATTCCCGAAGTGAAGCTTGGCGTGCGGCATGATAGTTTTGAAAAATCATTTTTTTTTGTGAAAACCCGCATGCTAGAGTTAATTTTGGGAACGAATCAAGAGGCTAATAAAATGTGTTTGAGGAAAATCATAGGAGGCGTACTTAGGTTGAGGGGAAACTCAACGCTATTGGCTAATTCGGAAAGGAATTTGGTGCGTCGTAGATAAATATATTGTGAGGAAAGTTACAATAAAGGAAGAAGGGTTCTGAGTTCTATTCGATAGTTGTTTTGAGAACAACTGAGGTGAGTTTCATTGCTTTCGAAATTAATTGATCTTCCCACGGTTAATTTTTACGTTTAAGGTCAAAGTTTTTAGTAAAACCCAAATTTCATCTTGTTGAAAAGTTTTATCTCGAAATCTTGGGGGCGGGTCGAGAAGTTTCCCAGATGCCCTTTCCGTCACATTTTTCAATGTGTACGGGAGTTATTATGGATTTTTAGAAAATTTGTTGAGAACGTGTGTGCACCCTTCACGAAAATCGTGTTTGTTATTACCTCTATCGAGGAGTACCAATATGTGGACCTCATTTTCAACCTATGTTTCTATCAAATACCTCATATTAAACCCTTGGATTTAGATTAATCAAAGTTGGGGTGCAACCATAGATAATTGGAATAAAGTTGTGAAAGTGTTTTCAAAACGCGATACCGAGCCTATGTAGGCAAATGATGAGTTTCTAGTGTTGATTCGTAACAAGAGAGTTCGGACTATAACCTTAGAGCGTTCTAGGGTAGTAGTGAAACGTACTTAAAGATTTACGTGCCGACTTGGGAAGAGTTTCTACATTAATTTCGTTAATTCAATATTTTGGGGTGAATGTAACATCCCCAAAATAATTAATAGAATTATTTGGATGTTAACCCAGTTGAATTATTTTAGTACTTGACTGGTAAATTTATTGAGTGCTAAAATTAATTATTGGTTGTCATAGGATGGTTAACCGGTTAATTCGGGGCAAGAACGGTTTAGAATCGAAATAAGAGATTAAGGACAATTTGGTAATTTGACCACGTTACCACTTATATATTAAATAAATATATAAATGTGTGTGTAAGTGAAAGAAAGAAAAGAATTAAAAGAATAGAAAGAAAAGAAAGGAAGCTCGAGAGAGAGAGAGATACAGAGAAGAGGAAAGGAAAAGAAGAAAAAATAGAAAGAATGGGTATGAGGAAAGAAGAGGAAAAAGGAGAATCAAAGGTTCATCAAAACGTCTTCCATCCTACACGAAAGTTGGTCACCATTTCATCCTCTTCAATTTGGTACTAAAATCATCATCATCAACTCACTCACTCTCATCTTGCCATTTTCGAATTTTAGAGGTAAAAGAAGATTTTGATGGTTGAAGTCAAAGGAAAGCTTTGGGAGCGGATACGAAGTTCAATTTCGCGAATTGGAAGTTGGTTGGTGATTAGGGTTTGAATGGCGGCATTTCGAGGTTCGGTATTTCGGTCCAAGAAATGCCTCGTGATCGAGTGGAAAGCTTTGGGAGTGGATACGGATGTTGTCGGAGCGTGGAAGTTATGCGGGGATTGTTTGTGTGGTTATGACGGAAAAGAAACTTCGCGAAAAGTCTCGGCTATTTGTGATTTTCATCACAATCGGTGAGTTTTACTCACATTTAGGATTATTTCGTTTTACAATGAATTTTACGTGATTTGGTTTCGAAATATTTTGACTTAAAAACCGTTATTTGGAAATATGTCGTATTTTGATAAACTTCGTTTTGATTGGGTCTTTGATTGATTTGATTGATTGTGTGATATTGATTGAATCTGTTTTTCTGGTTGTTTTGACTGTTTTCGATCGGAACAAGAATCGGAATTCAGCAGACGGTTGCGTCGCGACCCGTCCCCATCGCCTCACGACCAGGCTTGATTTTGCAGCGAAATTGTATCTGATACTTTTCGCGTCGCGACGGATGCAGTTCGCGTCGCGACGCTTTCCAGTTTTCTACAAAAGTCACTAATTTTGTTTTCGCGATAACTTTTGATCCGGGAACCCGATTGAGGTGTTCTCAAGTGCGTTTGAAAGCTTATTGAAAGGCCTAATCAAATAAATGATTTAAATTGTATAATTAACTGTTTTTGAAGTTATAGATTGTTTTGAAAAACCGAATAATAGTACACGGATGCGGATATGTCTTATTAATAATAAAGCGGACTATGAGTCCTACGTGGTATGGTATAACTGACGCGGAATGATTATTATTTAACCGTCTAAACCGGTCTACGATTCACGATATATATATTATGTCGATGTTGCACCCCGAAAAATCCCGGTTTGGGTTTCTCAATGTACAACTTGGAAAATTTTTGAAGCCGCCACCAATATTTTAATTTTAAGACCAAAACATTGAAAAAAAGTCTTTTTGAACAAGGCGGATGGTCTTTTGAAAACTAGAGATATAGGTTCGGGGGTCGATTACGTGCGAGGAAGGTGTTAGCACCGCGCACGTCCTTTCTACCGAAAGGGAACCTCTAATTAAATGTGTGGTTTTAACGTTTGATTTGAAAAAATACCTAGATTTGCCTATTTATTTCTTGTTTGAAGATGAATGGGAAAACTTAATGAAAATTTTATTTTTTTGGCGAAAAAGGGGGGAAAAAAAAAGGTTTTTAGAAAAAACTGCTTGACGGGACATGGCCCGCTCCTACGTATCTCCCGGTGCGATGGAGAATTCAAAGCTACGTAGTTCTTGGGTTATCTTTGAAAATCAGGACAAAACAAAGATTTTTAAGAGTGTGCTTGACAGGGCAGGACCCCGCTCCTACGTACCCTCACTGGAAGAGGGATCAAAGCTACGTAGTTCTCGGGTTTTGGTTTTGAAAACGGCTTAAGGGGTTTTTCGCAATTGAGGGAGCGTTTGTGAAGACCGAACAACAATGGTTTGAATGGCCTCACTACTAACTCTTTTGAAAATGAAATCATCATTAATGACCTAAACGGCAACGGTGCGATTGGTGCTTAATGACAATCGGTTTATTTTTGAAAAATGAATAAGTTTTCGAAAATGGGATAGAGCTTTTGCGAAGACCGAACAACAACGGTTAGAATGGTCTCACTACTAACTCCTTTTGAAAACAACATCATCATTAATGACCTAATCGGCAACGGCGCGATTGGTGTTTAATGACGATTGATTTATTTTTGTTTTGAAAGTAAAAGTTTCTTTTTGACATGATTTTAGGAAATGGGTTTTAGAAAAGGAGTAGACCATTTCAAGTCAATTCTAAATCCATAACCAAATGCAAATGAATGAAGAATACTCAAGCAAACATAATCATACCATTCATTAACCAAGATTAAACATGCTCATACAATCAAAGTATTCAATTATTAAAGATGCAAAACAAAGTTCTCAAAGTAATTGTGTGTGTGTGAGAAGGATTGTGTTTACCCTAATGGCTCTATGCTACAACATGCATGTAGACTTACGTCTCCATTAGGATGTCATACAAGTGGATGGAATGGCATATAATTGAATCAAGACATTTAAAGTGCATCAAAAACAAGAGAAATGCAATTGATCATAAGCATAGGATATTCTTAGTTTAGATGAATAAGCATGTGGATATGAATGCATGATTAGGCATCTATGCATGAGCATACAAAGAATGAATGCATGAACTCTTGGTTATTGCATGCAAGGCATAATATTAATGAATGCATGATCATTTAATAATGAATGTATGTATGGCATGCAAGGATGCATGAACATGTGAGAAAATAAAAGAATGCAAGATGGTAAAATGTTTTGAATGAAAGTAAAAATGTGTTATGAGATGAGATGAGAGTGTTTTAATGAATGGGGTAAAAATGTTTTGATGTGAAGGTAGAAATGTTTTATGAGATAAGATGAAAGTGTTTTAATGAATGAGGTAAAAATGTTTTGATGCATGAAGGTAAAAATGTTTTTATGTTTTATGACATGGTAAAAACTCTAGGTAAAAACTTAATGAAAAGGTAAAAGTAAAATGGTAAAATCTTTTTATGTTTTTGGTAAATGTTAACGAATAGGTAAAAACCAAAGTGGTAAAATATTTTTATGTTTTTTTGGTAAAAATTTAATGAAGTGGTAAAGTAAAATGGTAAAAGTGAACAAACACAATTGCACAACTTGCATTTACTCAAACACAATCAAAATGACACTTTTCAAGCAATCAAGAAGAGCAAAAAGGGCTTATGGCCGAAATGCTATCATGCCTAAAATCATCATCTTATTTCATGCAAATCTTGGCAATCAACACATAGAACAACACAAGATAAAAAGACCTAACCTATCATGCGTGTTCCTAAAGTAAAACATCAATTAAATCATGCTTTTATTCACTCAAAAATCAAAGATTGCAAGAGAGGAATATAAACCCTAATTTCCACCTATGAACCCAAGGGCGTAGTTGGCTAGATCCACTTTTATTCAACTTAAACACCATAAATGGACAAAGAAATGCATGAACCACTAAAAAACACTATATGGCCGAAGCCCTTTTTGATAGAAAATGATGTTTTATTTTATGAAATTTAGTGCAAAATGTGTAGAGATGCAAGGGAAATCATTCAAGCATAAGAACAACTCCTTCAAGGCCAAGGACCCATCTCAAACACCCAAGGCTCCCTAAGTCCTTGTCAAAATGTTTGAAATGGATCCTCAAAGCAACAACAACAAGCAATCAAGAAGAAGTTGGGAGTAGAAGAGAGATTATGCAAGAAAAACTAAATATGAGATGCAAAGTTTCAAGGCTTACCTCAAAATCACAAAGAAAAGAGGAAGGAGATGATATAAGCTCAAGATGAACTTGAATCTACCCTTGAACACACAAAAATTGCTATCTCTTAGTAATTTGATGATGCAACCTTGAAGAGAATGGAAGGAATGATGATGATCTAACAAGAAATGGAAGATTTGATGATTGATTTTGAAGAAAAAAAAATGGATGAGAATGGAGGGGGAGCTCACGATTTTGAGAGGAGGAGGAGGAGAGGATTTTTTGAGCTGAATGTGTGCTAGGGTAAAAATGAGAGTCTCCTCCTTGGTTTCTTAATTTTGGGTTTTTATACGAGGTGCAAAATTAAGGGTATATAGGACATTGCGCTTTTGCAAACCATTGAGATTTGAGATAGAATTTGAATCAAAGGTCAAGATTGCAATGCACATGGATTAGGGACAAGGAGAAAACACAAATGAGTGAGGAATAGGTAGTGGAATCGAAAATTAGGGGTTTTTTGTTGCACAAAATTTTTTAAGGGCAATTAGGGTTTTGTACACAAAGTTGTAGCCTAGGATTTGATCTAAAATTTTAATCAATGGCTAGGAATACAACTCACATGGATCAAGGGCATGAAGAAACACAAAATGAGGTGAAAAAAAAGGGCTGAAATTCGCAGCCATGAGTGAGTGGGAGGGATTGGCATTGTGCAAGTTGTCATTTTTGTCTTATTGAGGACACTTCCCTTTTTTTTTGTTTTTTTTGAATTTGAAATTTTGGGCATGGAAAATAATGGGAATGCAACTTTTGAAAATGTGTCACATGTTTTTGGGCACCATAAAATATTCCCTCTAGTCACCCATGACAATAAAAATTGTCACTTAAAAATTGAGGAATATTTAATGGTCCTTTTTTATTTTTCTATGCACTAAAAATGGAAAAATACATATTAATTATTTTGACTAGGGTTTTCTTTCTAAAAAATTGTACCAAAATTATCCTTGATAGAATAAAAATGTACTTTTTGTGAATGTGCATTTTTTGCGAGAAAATCATCTTTTTGCGAAAAATGACCAAAATGCCCTTTCACCCTAAAAACTCTAGTTTTTGCCCAAAGCACATTTTCACTTTAAAAATGACTTTTCCCCCTAGGAATGACCTTTAAGACCTTGGGATGCATGTTAAGTGGCTTGTTCTGAGAAAATATCCCTTATTTGCTAAATGACTAAAACACCCTTTTGCACTGAAAAACCCTAAATTGTCCAAAAGTACACTCCAACTCCAAAAATGATTTTAGAAACTTTGAAATGACTTCCATAACCCTAAATGCAATGCATGATGCTCTTTTCTCTTATTTATTTATTTTTTTGGGGAAAATTAGGGTTTTGACCTAAGCCGGACAAAATTGGGGTATGACAGCCGACTATGGGAAACGGCCCAATGCGGGTATCATGTTCGATTAACGGTCTAGTGCAAATGAACTGTGAGTTCATATAATTGTATTTATATATATTATATCGAGTCTGGGCGACGACCCATGTAGACATACTTGGCGGGTTAGTCATTCACCCTTAACCTAGGCCTCTTGCAATAGGGAAAGTACTATTGGTAAGATGGTTCACCGGGTATGTAGCGTTCGCGCAGTCAGTGGTGTGTTGAATTGTTTGTTGTGCGAATACTGGGTATGTAGCGTTCGCGCAGTCGATGATCTGTCAAAGGTTAAATAACACAGTTCACCGGGTTTGTAGCATTCGCGCAGTCGGTGGTGTGTTGAATTATTTGTTGTGCGAATACCGGGTATGTAACGTTCGCGCAGTCGGTGTTGTACTTGGTTGTGACAGGTTCATCGGGTATGTAGCGTTCGCGCAGCCGATGATCTGTCAAAGGTTAAATAACGCGGTTCACCGGGTATGTAGCGATCGCGCATTCGGTGGTGTGTTAAATGGTTTGTTGTGCGATTTACCGAGTTTGTAGCGTTCGCGCAGTCGGTATCGTGCTGAGTTATAACAGGTTTGCCGGGTTTGTAGCGTTCGCGCAGTCGGTAATCTGTTGAAAGTTATATGGTGCGGTTCATCGGGTTTGTAGCGTTCGCGCAGTCGATGCCGTGTTAAGTTAAAACCAGGATTCATAATTGGACCGAGAGTGTTAGTAGGGGTCTCGGTAGAACTCACTGAGATTGTATCTCATTGTTTATATGTTGTTGTTTTACAGATAAACAGGGAAAGTGGAGATCCAAGACGCACGAGTAGGTGGTACTCGGATGGTTGCCGAAGACTTAGCTTTTTGCTTAAGTGTATATCTTTCCTTGTTATCTGTGTATCAAGACATTTTGTCTTTAGCGTTATGTATTTATTTCCGCTTTCTTATATGATATTGAACACTGTAGTTCACTGATGGTTAATGGTCTGAGAATCGACATGGTCTTATTTATGTTTAAGACTGTCTTGTTGTTATTCAGTGAAAAATTTATAGTGGTGTTCAGTATCTAGACAGGAAATGATATCTCTGATGTATTAGGGATGGTGCACTTGGGTATTTTTACTCGATATAAATACCGGGGTGTTACAAATTCTCTTGTGTTACTAAATATTAGCCGATATTCTTAATGATCTAAAACTTAGAATTGTATCAAATTCATCACTAGAGAAACTAGCATTTTTGCGACTAGAAAGTTATTTTTTTTTGCGAAAAATTTACGATTGAATATATTTGATCAAAAATTGAATAAAATTTTCTGTAAGATTTCATCCTAGCCAAATGTCAAGATAAATATTCTTAAAACTCTTACCACTTAAAATAAAAATTACGCCTTAGAAGATGCAATATATTCAAGATATAGTCAAATGATTTTTTAATTACTTTTTTCACTTTAAACTATCAAATTCAAATAAAAACCTAATCCTGAATTTTTTTTGGGCGCAACCATGTTATTCTGTAACATCCTGAGCTCTAGACTTCATAAAGTAGGGATGTTAACCATTTTAATAAAATTCAGAGTTCTAAACCGTTAACGGATTTGAATAAAACATAACTTACGAGTGGCATAAATACCAAAAAGATAACTAAATGACATAACTGAAATAGTTTACATGAGTCATTTCTTAACCATAGTTCAAATCCAAAAGAACAGTTTAGACTTAGGACATTAACTTGATTACAAGCTCAAAGGCTAAAGTATAAAAAATACAATACATAACCATTAACTAGGGTGGACTAAACAATTTTACTTAAATCTAAAGATCCCTCTAAACTAAGTAGCCACAACAACTGCTACTTCTCCTCGCCTTGCCTGATCTTATTCTGTCAATCTGAAAACACAACAACATAAACCGTGAGATTTACAATCTTCGTGAGTTCTTTCGGGACCCCTCACTCTTAGTCTCTCGTAGTCTTTTACTTATCATTTCAATTAACCTATTTAGCATAATCCAAAAGAACCTGAACTACGTCAGTTTCAGCGGAGAACCCAACCCGGCCTTGGCCGGATAACAATTATGGGCCATGAACTCAGGAGCCATGACCTCCCATTCCAAGTATGCTAATTAATCCATTGGGATGCTCATCCCCATAGTGTCTTTAATGCATAGCCATAGTGGTGTGTCATACCCTAATTTTGTCCGACTAATTGAAAAATCCCAAAATTTTATTCGCGTAACATATTGTTCTAAATGCGGGTGTCTTTGGCACTCTCGTGCAACGATTTGATTGATGCTCGTTTTATTTTATTTCGCTTTTGTTATTATTTAGCCTATTGTTATTGGTGCAAAAACAAATAACTAAAGGAACCTAATAGTCAATTTTTCTTTTCTTGTCATATAACATAGTTTTTTACAGATGTGAACCAAAAAAGCAAAATAGCAAAATAATACAAAAAATAATACAAAAATACAAAAAAACAAAAAAATGTAAAATCAAAAAGAAGGGAGGGGCGCAGCATGCTGGCTGCTTGCCCTAGGGCTGTCCTTTTGACCCCCCTTTTCTTCCCCTTGTCCTTCCCTTGACTGTCCTTGGCACCCTAAAATTGCTCCAGCTGTTGTCCTTTTTATTCCCTCAAAGATGCTGTCCTTTTGATGCCATCTTTTTGCCCTAATTGCCGACTGCCTCAGCATCCCATCCACCTATAAAAACAGCAACGGTAGCACAATAAAGAAAAAGAGAGGCAGCCACACAGTGGAGGGGGGCACACAAAAATATCAAACACACACAGTGACTGAAAAAGGATTCACGGGGAGGCAGTAACACAGTCACGCAGTCAGTGAAAATACACAGATGCACACACAAATAAAAAACAACAAAAACTACCCAAAGCCACCGTGAACCACTGCTCCTGCGTCTCGTTACCCCTGCTCCTGCTGATGGCGACGGTGTCAACAAATAAACAACACCGCCAACATCACTCCCTTTGTCTCTCTCCACAACCGTAAAATCACCCAAAGCCACCGTGAACTAATGCTCCTGTCACTTGCTCTCACCACCATCATAACCCCCTCTCTCTCTTCGAAACAACTACACAACACAACCACCACAGCCACCAAGACCTCACTCACAGTCACCAAAAATCTGAACCTCACAACCCTCACACCACCACCCAAAAACACCTAAAGCCACCGTCAGTCACCTCCTCCACAACACCCCCCTTCGGCCTCCCCTTAGTTCTAACCATAACCCCCATAGCTCCCTTCCCTCTCTCTAACCGCAACCCCCAAACGCTGCTAACCGAACCACTAACCACCACCGCAGCTGTAACGCCCTAAAATAATTTAATTAAATTAATTAATTAAGTTATTTGAGGGATTACAAAATTATTTAAGTGGAATAATTAGATTAGAATTGTTTTATTTCAGGGAGTGAGATGAGTTAAAAAAGGTGGTGTAAAAATGGGCCCAAGTCCAATGTTGAATCCAAGCCCATTCCATAAATCCCAAAAGAAAACCTAAATTAGCTCTCATTATCAAGAAAGAAAGAACAGCGACTGAGAGGGTGAGAGGGAGTAGAGGCTTGCGACTTCCAGCAAGAAGAAAAGAAGGGATTTGGTTCATCTTGACTTGGGTAAGTTCTTTGATCCTTTCCTTTGCATGTTTTCTTCCTCTTTCAAGTGGTAGTCTCAAATCCTTCATTTTTCCATTGTTGTTGTTGTTTTCCCCATGGCTGATGGAAGCCCACGGTTCGCGTAAGAGGAGGGGAAAGGAGCTGCTGCCTTTTTCGTTTTTGTGGCTTGAGAGTGGCTGAGTTCTTCAATCACAAGGTTAGGGGGCTCTACTTTATACCTATAATAAGGATTAAGATAGGCGATTTATATGTGGATTAGGTTGTAGGGATTAAATTGTTGAAAGTTATGTTAGTATATAGGTTGATGAAATAGTTTAGTTAGGAATTGAGAACAATTGTTACTGTTTGTTTGATTGTGAGATGGGCATAATTGTTGAATGGTGTTAGTATATATGTTAAGGAAATGGTATAGTTAGAGACTGAGAATAATTGCTACTGTATGATTGTTTGATGAGTTAGTGGAATTGTTATAGTTTGATTATTATATGTATGATTGTTTGATGAGTTAGTGGAATTGTTGATGAGTTAGTATATACGTATGATTGTTGCTGCCTTACTCTGATTATTATAGTTTAAATAATTGTTAAGCATTATTATAGTTTGAATGGTGTTTTGGTGAGTTAGTTGAATTGTAAATAATTGTCACTGTTGGTGTTCTAGTCGAAATTGTTGCTGCCTTGTTGTTAAGCATTGTTATATAATTGCTAAGCATTATTATAGTTAAACAATTGTCAAGCATTATTATAGTTTGAACGTTAAATAATTGCTACTGATTTGATTATTTTGATGAATTAAGTAGTTGATGAATTAAGTTAGTTGAATGTCAAATAAAGGCTACTGTTTGATGGTTTTGATGAGCTAGTTGAATTGTTAAATAAAATTGTTGTTAGAGTGTTGAAGTTGTGGTGTGTGTAATTGCGGAAGTGTAATTGAAAAAAAATTAGATTACTAGCCTAAGGATATAAAGCGGTGTGTACGGAGTTGTAATTAATTGGAGGTGTGAAAGCGGTGAGGGACTCCAGTCCAAAGCGGTGCGATAACCTTAAGACCTTTATGTTGATTATATTAAGTTGAGTAATGCAAAGCGGTGAGTTTAATGATTATTATGGATTATGTGTGGTGTTGTGGTGCATAGTCATAGTGTCACATGACTCATGTTGCATAAAGCGGTGTGTCGGCTTCGGCCAAAGCGGTGCGGTGGCTTCGGCCAAAGCGGTGAGTGCCCTCCAGGCTAATAGCGGTGATGATGGATCCACATGCATGTTGCATTACATGCATTAGTCAAGCATTTGATGAGTTTATGGATGAATTATGAATATGATGATTGTTGTTGATAATGTGGTGAATCGTTATGAATTAGTGTTGCTTGCTGCCTTCCTTATTATAACGCTTTTCTTAATTATTATTATTTGTGTAAAGAGACTCACCCTACTGCCTTTGTTGCTTCTTATGTCGGCAACTTGCAGGTAATCGAGAGTGAGGGCATCCTTATGCCTCTTTTCTAGTAGTGTGTCAGCTCTGATATGTAGCACCAGGGGGAGGGCGTAGTAGTAGTATTAATGTCGTTTTGATGTATTGGATTGTTATATTGATGTATTGATACCATTCCGCTGTGTTGAGGCTATTTTATTCTGTGCTGTAAACTAAAACAGGTGTTGTGGGCCGTCCCCAAACTATTCGTGCTATATATCGTGCTGTTGACTGTGGACTTCACGTCATTGATTATAAACTAGATGATTTTTATAAGCGTTGAAAATGTGACACCTTCTTCAATGATTTATATTCCTTTCGAAAAACTCTGATTTTTATATACTGATTAATAGTTAATTTAGAAGGGGGTGTTACATAGTGGTATGAGAGCTGAAGTTGGTCTGTCCGACCAAGTGTCTATGTGTTATGTCTGTTATATCTAATTATGTTTATTTGTGTAGAAGTCTGATTCGATGGCGAGACGCGATGACGCTGCTTTGGCTGCTGCTCTGCAAGCCATAGCTCAAGCTGTTGGGAATCAGCACTCTGCTGCTGATGCTAATGCTCGTAACTTAGCAACGTTCCAGAGGGAAAATCCACCCACCTTCAAGGGTCGGTATGACCCCGATGGAGCCTTGGCCTGGTTAAAGGAGATAGAGCGGATCTTCCGTGTCATGGAGTGTTCTGCTGCTCAGAAAGTGAAATTGGGAACTCATATGCTAGCAGAGGAAGCTGACGACTGGTGGTTGGGAATGCTGCGAAGATTAGAAAATGCTGGTGCGGAAATTACTTGGGAAGTTTTCACAAGGGAGTTCAAGAGAAAGTACTACCCTGAGGATGTGCGAGCTAAGAAGGAGGTGGAATTTCTAGAGCTGAAGCAGGGAAATAAGACGGTAGCTGAGTATGCCGCCAAATTTGAGGAGTTGGCCAAATTTTGTCCTTACTATGCCAATGATGCCGACTCGGAGTTCTCCAAGTGTGTCAAATTTGAGAGTGGTCTGCGCCCTGATATAAAGAAAGCAATTAGGTATCAAGAGATTCGGGATTTTACTAGATTGGTTGATAAGTGTAGGATCTATGAGGAAGACAGTAATGCTGCTTACAAGGCTGTGAAGGATAATAGGAATTCTCAGTTTAGGGCAAAGCCCTATGATGTTGCTGGAAGTAAAGGTAAGTGGAAAGCAGGTACTGGTCAGAAGTCAAGTGGGGGAGGTGCCCCTTCGGACATTGTGTGTTATGCTTGTAAGAAGCCTGGTCATAAGAGTAATGAATGCCCCGAGGCCAATTGTTTCAAGTGTGGTCAGAAGGGCCATAAAGCTGCTAACTGTGAAAAGAAGGGGATTGTTTGCTATAATTGTGAAGAAGTGGGGCATGTGAGTGCTAATTGTCCTAAACCCAAGAGGGAGAGAGCTAAAGGGAAAGTGTTTGCACTGGCAGGATCCGAGGATGCTAACGAGATTCGAGGTACTTGTCTTATTTATGGTATTCCTGTGATTGCTATAGTAGATACCGGCGCTACTCATTCTTTCATTGCTTCATTATGTGCTGAAAAATTGGGTCTTGAATTGTCTTCTATGATGAGGGAGATGGTTATTGATACTCTAGCTAAGGGGTCGGTAACTACCTCCCTAGTGTGTACTAAGTGTCCTCTGTCAGTCTTCGGCAGAGATTTTCTTGTGAACCTTATTTGTTTGCCTTTGGAGGGATTGGACGTTATCCTTGGTATGGACTGGTTAGTTGATAACCATGTGCATATCAATTGCTTCGAGAGATCAGTGAGTTTCCTTGGCCCTGAGGAAGAAGAATCTGCCTTGCTGCCTGCTGGTCAATTGCGTAGGTTAATGAGGGAAGAAGTTCATCTATTTGCCTTGATGGCTTCTCTGTCTGTTGAAAGTCAAGATATCATTGAGGGGTTGAAGGTAGTGTGCGAGTTTCCGGAAGTGTTCCCTGATGAGATTCCGAGTGTTCCGCCAGAGAGGGAGATTGAATTTGCTATTGATCTTGTGCCGGGTACGAGGCCTGTGTCTATGGCACCGTACCGGATGTCGGCGTCTGAATTATCTGAATTGAAGAGTCAGCTAGAGGAGTTACTTGAGAAGAAGTTCATAAGGCCTAGTGTGTCGCCTTGGGGAGCACCTGTGTTGTTAGTGAAGAAGAAGGATGGGAGCATGAGGCTTTCCGTGGACTATAGACAATTGAACAAAGTGACAATCAAAAACAGATATCCGCTTCCGAGAATTGATGACTTGATGGACCAGTTGGTGGGTGCTAAGGTGTTTAGAAAGATCGACTTGAGGTCGGGTTATCACCAAATCAAGGTGAAGGATGATGACGTTCAAAAGACGGCTTTCAGAACTAGATATGGGCACTATGAATATTCTGTAATGCCGTTTGGTGTTACCAACGCACCCGGGGTGTTTATGGAGTACATGAACCGTACCTTCCATAGCTATTTGGATCGTTTTGTAGTGGTATTTATAGATGACATTTTGGTGTATTCCAAGACGGAAGAAGAGCACGCAGAGCACTTGAGGTTAGTGCTAGAAGTATTGAAGGAAAAGAAGCTTTATGCAAAATTGTCAAAGTGCGAGTTCTGGTTGCATAAGGTGAGTTTTCTTGGCCATGTGATATCTGGTGACGGTATAGCTGTAGACCCAGCCAAGGTTGATGCTGTGTTACAGTGGGAGAGCCCAAAGTCAGTGACTGAGATAAGGAGTTTCTTGGGTTTAGCCGGTTACTACAGGAGGTTTATAGAGGGTTTCTCTAAGCTAGCCCTTCCGTTGACTCAATTGACGTGTAAGGGGAAGGCTTTTGTGTGGGATGCCCGGTGTGAAGAGAGCTTCAATGAGTTGAAGAAGAGGTTGACCACATCTCCTATTTTGGTATTGCCTGTTCCAGAACAACCGTTTGTAGTGTATTGCGATGCTTCCAAGATGGGTTTAGGAGGTGTGCTGATGCAAGATGGTAAGGTAGTAGCCTATGCGTCTAGGCAGTTGAGAATTCACGAGAAGAACTACCCTACTCATGATTTGGAGCTTGCAGCGATTGTCTTTGCTTTGAAGATTTGGAGACACTATTTGTATGGTGCTAAGTTTGAGGTGTTCAGTGACCATAAGGGGTTGCAGTATTTATTTGATCAGAAAGAGCTGAATATGCGACAAAGGAGATGGCTAGAATTATTGAAGGACTATGACTTTAGCTTGAATTACCATCCGGGGAAGGCTAATGTTGTAGCCGACGCTTTGAGTAGGAAGTCCCTTCATGTGTCTGCAATGATGGTGAAAGAACTCGAATTGATTGAGCAGTTTCGGGATTTAAGTTTGGTCTGTGAGGTAACTCCTAAGAGTGTAAGACTGGGAATGTTGAAGATTCACAATGAATTTTTAGATGTTATTAGAGCGGCTCAGAAACAAGATATTAAGTTAGTTGAAGCAGCAGTTGGGATTGATCATTCCGAGAGTAAGGATTATGAGATAGATGCACAAGATGTGTTGAGACACCGTGGAAGAATTTGTATTCCTGATGACGAAGAAATTAAGAAGGCAATCCTTGAAGAGGGTCATCGAAGCAAGTTGAGTATCCACCCAGGAGCCACAAAGATGTACCAAGATTTGAAGAAACTGTTTTGGTGGCCTGGCATGAAGCGAGATGTAGCCCAATTCGTGTATGCTTGTTTGACATGTCAGAAATCTAAGGTAGAGTATCAGAAGCCGGCAGGGTTGATGCAGCCATTGGATGTTCCGGAATAGAAGTGGGATAGTATCTCCATGGATTTTGTAACTGGGTTGCCGAATACAGTTAGAGGATTTGATGCTATATGGGTGATTGTGGACAGGTTGACGAAATCTGCTCACTTTTTGCCGATTAATATGACTTATCCGGTTCCGAGGTTCGCAGATATTTATGTTAAGACTATTGTGAAACTGCATGGTGTTCCTTTGAGTATCGTGTCCGATCGGGATCCTAGATTTACTTCTGAATTTTGGAAAAGCTTGCAAGAGGCCTTAGGTTCTAAATTGAGATTGAGTTCCGCTTATCATCCACAGACAGATGGGCAGACAGAGAGAACTATCCAGTCACTAGAGGATTTGTTGAGAGCATGCGTTCTTGAACAAGGAGGTTCATGGGACTCCCATTTGCCATTGATCGAATTCACTTATAATAATAGTTTTCATGCGAGTATTGGGATGGCGCCTTTCGAGGCATTGTATGGTAGGAGGTGTAGGACACCTTTGTGTTGGTATGAATCGGGGGAGAGTGTGGTGTTAGGCCCTGAGATTGTGCGGGAGACTACAGAGAAGGTGAAGATGATCCGAGAGAAGATGAAAGCCTCGCAGAGTAGGCAGAAGAGCTATCATGATAAGAGGAGAAAGGATCTAGAGTTTCAAGCCGGTGACCATGTATTCTTGAGAGTCACTCAGGTGACAGGTGTGGGTCGTGCCTTGAAATCTAAGAAGCTAACCCCTCGTTTTATTGGCCCATACCAGATTTTGGAAAGAGTTGGGAAAGTTGCCTATCGGGTGGCATTGCCACCTAATTTGTCTAATCTGCATGACGTGTTCCATGTATCTCAGTTGCGGAAGTATGTACCTGATCCGTCGCACGTAATTCAGATGGATAATGTGGAGGTGAGGGAGAACCTCACCGTGGAAACTATGCCAGTTAGAATTGAAGACCGGGAGGTAAAGGTGTTAAGAGGCAAAGAAATCAATTTAGTGAAAGTGGTTTGGTTGGGAGCCGTGGGCGAGAGCATGACGTGGGAATTGGAAAGTAAGATGAAAGAAGCCTATCCAGAGTTATTTGATTTAGGTAATTTCGAGGACGAAATCCTCTAAGTGGGGGAGAGTTGTAACGCCCTAAAATAATTTAATTAAATTAATTAATTAAGTTATTTGAGGGATTACAAAATTATTTAAGTGGAATAATTAGATTAGAATTGTTTTATTTCAGGGAGTGAGATGAGTTAAAAAAGGTGGTGTAAAAATGGGCCCAAGTCCAATGTTGAATCCAAGCCCATTCCATAAATCCCAAAAGAAAACCTAAATTAGCTCTCATTATCAAGAAAGAAAGAACAGCGACTGAGAGGGTGAGAGGGAGTAGAGGCTTGCGACTTCCAGCAAGAAGAAAAGAAGGGATTTGGTTCATCTTGACTTGGGTAAGTTCTTTGATCCTTTCCTTTGCATGTTTTCTTCCTCTTTCAAGTGGTAGTCTCAAATCCTTCATTTTTCCATTGTTGTTGTTGTTTTCCCCATGACTGATGGAAGCCCACGGTTCGCGTAAGAGGAGGGGAAAGGAGCTGCTGCCTTTTTCGTTTTTGTGGCTTGAGAGTGGCTGAGTTCTTCAATCACAAGGTTAGGGGGCTCTACTTTATACCTATAATAAGGATTAAGATAGGCAATTTATATGTGGATTAGGTTGTAGGGATTAAATTGTTGAAAGTTATGTTAGTATATAGGTTGATGAAATAGTTTAGTTAGGAATTGAGAACAATTGTTACTGTTTGTTTGATTGTGAGATGGGCATAATTGTTGAATGGTGTTAGTATATATGTTAAGGAAATGGTATAGTTAGAGACTGAGAATAATTGCTACTGTATGATTGTTTGATGAGTTAGTGGAATTGTTATAGTTTGATTATTATATGTATGATTGTTTGATGAGTTAGTGGAATTGTTGATGAGTTAGTATATACGTATGATTGTTGCTGCCTTACTCTGATTATTATAGTTTAAATAATTGTTAAGCATTATTATAGTTTGAATGGTGTTTTGGTGAGTTAGTTGAATTGTAAATAATTGTCACTGTTGGTGTTCTAGTCGAAATTGTTGCTGCCTTGTTGTTAAGCATTGTTATATAATTGCTAAGCATTATTATAGTTAAACAATTGTCAAGCATTATTATAGTTTGAACGTTAAATAATTGCTACTGATTTGATTATTTTGATGAATTAAGTAGTTGATGAATTAAGTTAGTTGAATGTCAAATAAAGGCTACTGTTTGATGGTTTTGATGAGCTAGTTGAATTGTTAAATAAAATTGTTGTTAGAGTGTTGAAGTTGTGGTGTGTGTAATTGCGGAAGTGTAATTGAAAAAAAATTAGATTACTAGCCTAAGGATATAAAGCGGTGTGTACGGAGTTGTAATTAATTGGAGGTGTGAAAGCGGTGAGGGACTCCAGTCCAAAGCGGTGCGATAACCTTAAGACCTTTATGTTGATTATATTAAGTTGAGTAATGCAAAGCGGTGAGTTTAATGATTATTATGGATTATGTGTGGTGTTGTGGTGCATAGTCATAGTGTCACATGACTCATGTTGCATAAAGCGGTGTGTCGGCTTCGGCCAAAGCGGTGCGGTGGCTTCGGCCAAAGCGGTGAGTGCCCTCCAGGCTAATAGCGGTGATGATGGATCCACATGCATGTTGCATTACATGCATTAGTCAAGCATTTGATGAGTTTATGGATGAATTATGAATATGATGATTGTTGTTGATAATGTGGTGAATCGTTATGAATTAGTGTTGCTTGCTGCCTTCCTTATTATAACGCTTTTCTTAATTATTATTATTTGTGTAAAGAGACTCACCCTACTGCCTTTGTTGCTTCTTATGTCGGCAACTTGCAGGTAATCGAGAGTGAGGGCATCCTTATGCCTCTTTTCTAGTAGTGTGTCAGCTCTGATATGTAGCACCAGGGGGAGGGCGTAGTAGTAGTATTAATGTCGTTTTGATGTATTGGATTGTTATATTGATGTATTGATACCATTCCACTGTGTTGAGGCTATTTTATTCTGTGCTGTAAACTAAAACAGGTGTTGTGGGCCGTCCCCAAACTATTCGTGCTATATATCGTGCTATTGACTGTGGACTTCACGTCATTGATTATAAACTAGATGATTTTTATAAGCGTTGAAAATGTGACACCTTCTTCAATGATTTATATTCCTTTCGAAAAACTCTGATTTTTATATACTGATTAATAGTTAATTTAGAAGGGGGTGTTACAGCAGCACCACCATAAACAAACCTCACGGTCGCCCACCTCCCTCTACGAACCATCACCGCAATAGCCTCACCGTCGACCACCGTAGCCAACAAACCCACACAACAAAAATCTAAAAAGAAAAACAGAGGATCCGTGAGAACCAGAAGGAGAATCGAAAGGAAAAAATACAAAGAAAAACGTAGAACTTACCCTCAGATTCCGGCCACCGTACACCGTGGCCGTTGGCCGTGAACCATCAAAGGCATAGCTCCGCCGCACCAACGGCGAACCACCACACCTCCACGGTTCTGCCATAGCGTTCGTCACCGCCACTGTCGCACCGTCACCGATGCCTGTACCACCGCGTCACCGTCCTTCTCCCACTCACCGCATCTCTCGGTTTTCTCTTTCTCACCCTCTCTCTCTCTTCGAAATCCTCCCTCTCTCTTTAAAAAAATTTCTGTTTTTCTCTCTCAAGAACAGCAGCGGCGCTGTGAAGAGAAGAGACACGAATTAGGGTTAAAGTTTACTGTTGCCTTATATATGCTGGGTTCTATTTTAAGTTTTTGTTTTTTAGATCGGATTCATAAAGAAACCCTGTGTTTTTACTCATACATACCACCCATTAAACTTATTTTCGCAGCCCAGCTCAAAAAAGAGCCTAGTGACGAAAACTGGGCAACTTCTGCTTACACCGCCCATTTTTAAAACCTAACACCTCTGTTTCAAGCCCAACTCACAGGCCAGTCCTTTTAAACCAAAAACGTGAACTGGACTGTTCCTGCTACCTGCGCCCTTTTTTTTAACAAAACAAAACCCTTGCTCCTACTTCTAATTACACCCTCTTTTAAAATATAACCCCCTGCTCCTTTTCACACCCCCTTTTTATATATGCACCCATTTTTCTTCCCTTTTTGTTTAAATGTCTTTTATACAAATAAACATTTTCTTTCACAAACCTACTTTTTCCCAAACAACAAATAAATATTTTCCCAAACATAAAAGTAGGTTGTTATTAATGGTCACTCTGAGTTTAACTTGTTTGATCGTCAATAACAACTATATTTTTCAAATAGGCTATGAATAACGACCACCCTGAGTTTTACTTGTTTGGTCATTACGAATACCTATCACAATTTCAAAATACCTAAAAAACACGAACACACAAACATTTCTATCCTAGAACTACGTAGCCTTTGATTCTCTACCAGGAGATACATAGGAGCAGGGCCGCGCCCCTGTCAAGCGCGAAAATAAATAATTTCCATTACCTTTCTTTCTTAATTCATTTTTTACAAAAAACCACAAATATAAATAGGGGACTAAGTCGACTGTACAGTCGGGTTAGTCTGCTTTTTAGGTCACTAATGAACCGTTACGGATCATGTCCTGAAATCCCTATTTAAAATAAACAATTTCTAAATTAAAATATATACAAACACATCTCTTTCATTTCAAAAATCAAAAATATTATTTTCAAAGTAGGGGATTAAGTCGGCCGTACGGCCGGGTTAGTCATCGTTTTAGGAAAAGTGAACTGTGGTCCTTCAGAGCCCCAACGCTCGTTCAGCCCTCAGCGGCCCTTCAGAGCCCCAACGCTCCTTTAGACCCCCAGTGGTCCTTCAACACAGATCACACAGTCCTAAAACCCCTATATTAAAAAACACCAACCAACAAACGTTTTCTACCAAGAACTACGTGTGATTTGATTCTCTACCAAGAGATACGTAGGAGCAGAGGGCGGCCGACCTCTGTCAATTGCACTAATAAAAAACCTTTTTCAGTCTTTTCCTAAATAATCATTTTCTTAAATAAAATATCAATTTTCTTCTTTCTTTTTAATTCACAATAAAAGGGTAAAAATAAACATTTTCAAAATTAATATTCTGTCCTACAACTAGTTAGTACGTAACCTTCATTAGGAAGGAAGTCGTGGGGTGCTAATACCTTCCCCACGCATAACCGACTCCCGAACCCTTATCTGGTCTCAAGAACCCTTATCCATTCCAAAAGGGATTTTCCAATGTTTGCCCTTAAATTAAACTTTGGTGGCGGCTTCATTTTTGAACCTTCGAGGAATCCTCGCCCGGATTTTTCGGCCGCTACAGCTGGCGACTTCACTGGGGACCATTTTAGAGAGTCAAGCCTAGTCTAATTAGTTGCAGGATTAATTGTTGATTTAATGTTTATTTTTACCCTATCCTTTTGTCTTTTATTCTTGTATATTATATTATTTCCATATGATATGTAAACTTTAGGATAGAAGACCATTATGTTTGTATATGTGTTTATTCTTTTATTTTATTGCCAATTATATTCTTTTATGTATATAAACCCTAGGGTAGAAGACTATTATTGTTGTATGTGTGTTTGCTTGTTTTGCAGCTTGGGGGGCCTCCTGATATTTTGCTCCTTCACACACTCCACTATCACACTTTTGCACACACGTGAGAATAGTCCTATACCCGGACTGGAGCATAAACTAAGTTAGAACGAGACTGCGTAGTAATGGCCCTCTGGATGTACGTTCAGCTCGGTGGTTACGAAAGTCTCACCTAGAGTTTGGTCCCTTTGAGGGTGTTATCACTTCTAATAGCTTGCCTATTGTTGTGGCTAGCGTTCTTGAACGGGGTCATTGGCTCTAGGAACCTTATTAGGACCTTGTAGAGCTACCCTTTGAAAGGTTCACTCAGTAGAAAGAATCTTAGATATATCCTCAAAGGAACCATTTTTAGGACACAAAGGAGCTTCATCCCGTCGCATTCAAACAAGCATAGATACATTTCCTTACCATTTTTTTGAAAAAAAAAAAACCAAAAATAATATTTCATTTGTTCTAACTATTTTCTTTTCTTGAAACATGTCTCATGCATTCTTATTTTATTTTGTATATAATAACAACAAATCTCTAAATATATCGTTTTCCATACATTTCAATGACCGCTGGGGAGTTACAAAACTTTTTAAAAATGGTGGATGAAAGTAAAATAAAAAACCATGTGAAAGTCGGACCCTAGAATCATACTTTAATAAAAAGTTTTGATTTCCCCGACGAGATGAATAAAACCATACATTCACATCTCACGCACATTCATTCATTCAATCAAAGGCGAGCTGGTTCACCAATACTCATGCATCTGTCTTCCCGTCCCAAAAACAACAAAAATATTCAAAATCATGTCAAGCATCATGTACTCTTTCCTTTCTATCCATAACAAAAATCACTGCGAGTGTCATGCATTTTATTTCCTCGCACAAAAAAGAGTAATATTTAGTCATATAACATGAGCATCTCAACATGCACTGACATTCATACATAATCATTCAAAATCACTATCACGTAGCGTAGGCATCACATCATTTGTAAAGTCATAAATTGCATTTCAAAAAACATAACATTCATGCATCATTTTCCCTCATGTTGCCATCCTAGTTTAAATGCATCCACTCCATGTTCGTGTATCATTTTCCCAGATAAAATAAAAAAATCACTTCATTATAATTGTATAATTCGTCATCAAATAAATCAAAAAAAAGAGTCTGCATACATGTTGCACTACCTCTTGGAAAATAAAAATAATTGCATTTGGATCAAACATTTACTTCTTCATGCATACATGCATTTGCATTTTCCATACATATCCGTCATCATGGGCATTATATTTTGCTAGAAAATAAAAAATCACCATAGAACAAATCACTTGTTTTCATATACATCTCGTTCTCATAGTACTAACATGCATATCATCATCATCCAAAAAACAAAGACACTACATATTTGCCCAACTTGCATCATCTTGCATACTCATATAGAAAAAATATACTATATTCATTACTCCTCTTCGTGCAAAAAAAATATATATAAAAAGAAAAACAAAAGCTCTTCATTCTTAACCGCCTCGAATGCATTAGTCATCTTGCATGCATCATTTCCAAATAAAAGAAAATAAAAAAAAATGCCACTTTCTTGCATTATTCATCAGCATATTGCAATGCCTCCGAAAAATCGTTCTTGGATAGTCAATTTTTTCAAGTGATCATTCACATTCCATGCATCTGCATCATGCAACATCATTTGTTCATTCATGCATTTTTTTTCTAAAAAAGAGATAATAGAAAACACCACGAGCACAATTAAAAAATTGTGATAAACATTGGCATATCTCATTTAGCATGCACTTCCATTCACAAAAAACCATCATCAAATAATGCAGGCATTTCATCATTTGCAACATCATGAGATGCATGTTAAAAAACATAGCATTCATACATCATTTCACACATCCTAATAATAAAAAGCTGGTGTTTCATCAATCATCCAAACGTCATTTCAATCACCATTTCAGCATGCACTATTTCAAAAATTATTATTTTTGCATCATTCAAAGATACGTGTTTTTGTTAGCATTTCATTCTGATACATAAATAAGGTTTTACATCAGTCACATGTTGCATTGCCTCCCCAAAACAAAAAATGTTTAGAATAACTGGTCTTTCTAAGTGATAATTCATGCGCGCATTTCATGCATTTGCATCTGCATTTTCATCATGCATATCTATCACAATGTGTTTATTCAGGCATTAGGACACAAGGGGCATGTAATTTATTTATCCTCGTTGCATGAGTATAGTTAATCTTTTAACTAAAAAAAATCATCATGCATTCATAATAGGAATAAAATCGTTGGTCTTTTCAAGTGATCAGTTCCTCCATGCACTGCATACATTTGCATTTTCATCGTACATATCCATCATCATGTTCTAAAACAAAGCTAAAAAACAAAAATATATCATCACTCTTTTTCATGCATCATTGAGCATCCAATAAAAATGAGAATTTGTAACTTTGCATCCTTCACAGGTTGCATTGCCTTCAAAGATCATTGGATCATTTAGAACCATTTGGTTTGTTCCCAATGATGAAATTTCATGAGCTAACACTTTAGGCCCCAAGCTGGGGCAAATTTGTGATCACTAGATATCATGTAAACATTGTATTTCCCTGATGTAAGTCCTTTGCAAAAAAAAAATCAAATAAGCCTGTTAGGTTGAAAACTCACAAGAGCAGCCTAAGCAAAAAATTAGGGCAAATAAAAGAAATAAAGAGAAAAAGAGCGGATATATAAAAATAAATAATTTTTGTCCTTGAATTAATTTTTGAGAAAAACAAACAATCATGATTTGAAAAAAAGTTTGGTCGTCTTCCCGTATCCTCAAAAAAAAAATTCTTTACTACCCCTTTGAGCGAAAAAGAAAAAAAAATCAAAAAATGTTTGAGTCAACCTAGACAAGGATCAATTCCACATCAAAAATGCTGTGTCACTTTTATCAGCTCACTCTACTCAAAAAAAAAAGAAAAAAGATCACAAAAAATGTTCTAACACCCCGGTATTTCTGACGTGTAGAGACACCGAAGATGCACAGATGCGGAAGTTCAGAGGACACAATTCCTGTTTAAGTATTGGACATACAAACTTTTTCCGAAATAACCACATAGTCGGAAATAGCATTACTTCACAAAATAGAAGTACATCGGTTCCATACCGAACGGAATACAATATCCAAGTCCAAAAACTAAACAGAAACATAAAGCGGTTCATAAAACTCATAACCAATACAAGTTTATACAACCAAATAGAACAACAAAATAACACAGGAAAAATATGACTAAGTCTTCAGCACCTCCGAGAGTATACCAACTACTCGTGCACAATAGTCTTCCTTTTTCCCTGCTTCTCTGAAAAACAACAAATATGGATTGGGTGAGATAACATTATCTCAATGAGTCCTACCGTGCCCCCTCACTGACACTCGGTTCAATTTATTAAACTGTTACAACAAAAGCTGACATAACAATGTCTTATTTATTAATCGAAATGCCGACCGCACAACAACTGCGAATCCCGGCAATTCGTGAATAGAACTTAACATGATCCGGCCGCACAACAATCTGCTAATCCCGGTAACCATGTGTCTAACTTAGCACAAACAGGCCGCACAACGCCTGCTAATCCCGGTAACCCATGAATTGACCACGCCAAGACGTATACAGGGCCTAGGGTGAGGGCTCATGACTTCCCTTCCTAGTATGCTACTTGTCGGGTCGTCACCCAACGCGATACATATGACAATACATATCAAATCTCGAGAGTTAGATAATTTATATCTTTTCGATCACCAAAGGATCAATCACAATAATAATTGGATAAACAATATCCATATCGATCTATAACCCGTTTAGATGAATTCAATAGTTAGACATCCGGCGTTATAATAATACACAATGACATATATAGTTATATATTTAGTCAATCCATCAATCGGTGTACCCACACGTATACTAGGGTTTCGGTTTTTCAATCGACTAGGCTTTCAAAGCTCTTTTTCAAAATCATGAGTTGACCAATTTCAAAATAAGGTTTTCAGTAAGGCAAGTCCTTTTAAATGATTGAGAAAGAGATTAGAAAAGGTTCAGGATCAAACGGAGCTTCGAAATGAGAAATCGGGAATCGGTGACAGAAGCTCACGCACGGTCCGTGCCCAGGGGCGCACGACCCGTGCGTGATTTACCAGAATCACACAACCAAACCGAAAGGGGCACATGATCCGTGCGTGATTTACCCGTGCGTCTCGTTTTATTTCCAATTAAGCCAGCCCGAAGCAGGCGCGCGGTCCGTGCCCAGGGCCGCACGGTCCGTGCGACCTGTGTCTGTTACCAAATTTCGCCTATTTCTCAATTCCGCTTTCCGTTTCCGCCCGATTCGATTCCTAATATCAATCACTCCTGAAACTCAGAAAATCCAGATATTCCAGATAGTATACAAATCATTTCATTTCAACAATTTAATCAAAATTCTCATTAAACCATAAAACACCGTTTTGACTCAAAATCATTTTTCGGTTCTAAGTCTTTCGAAAACTGAAAATGTCACCAATGAATTCAATACCAAAAACCAGTTCAAAATATCAAAATGCCCTATCGTGAGTAGAACTCACCCGTTGACGATTTCGCTAGGGGCTTCCACCGAAATAGTGAATGACCGAAAAGTAAATGCACGAACGAGAACCGATAGGCACCAACAAAGTCACCCAGAGCAACTACCGAACTACAGCAACTGACTTCACCAGACTTTTCTCCAATTCGAAATGTAAGGCGCAAATCTTCTTCTAGACCGCTACACTTGAACATGCAAGAGGATGGCAGCTCCAAACTTGACCATCTTTACCATTTCAACCACAAGACAGAAAATGGGATAGAGAGAATGGGCGAGAATCAGTCTTCGAAAGTGGTACCATTGGATTAGATATCGAAAATGGAGTGGATGAGTGGAGAGAACATACTTCCTCAAGTGAGACACGTGAAACACATTGTTCTAAAGTGTCATACCCTAATTTTGTCCGACTAATTGAAAAATCCCAAAATTTTATTCGCGTCACATATTGTTCTAAACGCGGGTGTCTTTGGCACTCTCGTGCAACGATTTGATTGATGCTCGTTTTATTTTATTTCGCTTTTGTTATTATTTAGCCTATTGCTATTGGTGCAAAAACAAATAACTAAAGGAACCTAATAGTCAATTTTTCTTTTCTTGTCATATAACATAGTTTTTTACATATGTGAACCAAAAAAGCAAAATAGCAAAATAATACAAAAAAAATACAAAAATACAAAAAAACCAAAAAATGTAAAATCAAAAAGAAGGGAGAGGCGCAGCATGCTAGCTGCTTGCCCTAGGGCTGTCCTTTTGATCCCCTTTTCTTCCCCTTGTCCTTCCCTTGACTGTCCTTGGCACCGTAAAATTGCTCCAGCTGTTGTCCTATTTATTCCCTCAAAGATGTTGTCCTTTTGATGCCATCTTTTTTCCCTAATTGCTGACTGCATCAGCACCCCATCCACCTATAAAAACAGAAATGGTAGCACAATCAAGAAAAAGAGAGGCAGCCACACAGTGGAGGGGGGCACACAAAAATATCAAACACACACAGTGACTGAAAAAGGATTCACGGGGAGGCAGTTACACAGTCACGCAGTCAGTGAAAATACACAGATGCACACACAAATAAAAAACAACAAAAATTACCCAAAGCCACCGTGAACCACTGCTCCTGCGTCTCGTTACCCACTGCTCCTGCTGATGGCGACGGTGTCAACAAATAAATAACACCGCCAACATCGCTCCCTTTGTCTCTCTCCACAACCGTAAAATCACCCAAAGCCACCGTGAACTACTGCTCTTGTCACTTGCTCTCACCACCATCATAACCCCCTCTCTCTCTCTTCGAAAGAACTACACAACACAACCACCACAGCCACCAAGACCTCACTCACAGTCACCAAAAATATGAACCTCACAACCCTCACACCACCACCCAAAAACACCTAAAGCCACCGTCAGTCACCTCCTCCACAACACCCACCTTCGGCCTCCCCTTAGTTCTCACCATAACCCCCATAGCTCCCTTCCCTCTCTCTAACCGCAACCCCCAAACGCTGCTAACCGAACCACTAACCACCACCGCAGCACCACCATAAACAAACCACACGGCCGCCCACCTCCCTCTACGAACCATCACCGCAATAGCCTCACCGTCGACCACCGTAGCCAACAAACCCACACAAAAAAAATCTAAAAAGAAAAACAAAGGATCCGTGAGAACCAGAAGGAGAATAGGGAGGAGAATCGAAAGGAAAAAATTCAAAGAAAAACGTAGAACTTACCCTCAGATTCCAGCCACCGTAGACGGTGGCCGTTGGCCGTGAACCATCAAAGGCGCCTCCATCTTCTCGTTTCACCACCGTCGTTGTCATCTCTATCTCCCTAGCCCTCTGGTTCTGAACTGACCACACTACGAACACCAACAAGCTCCGCCGCACCAACGACGAACCACCACACCTCCACGGTTCTGCCATAGCGTTCGTCACCGCCACTGTCGCACCGTCACCGATGCCTGTACCACCGCGTCACCGTCCTTCTCCCACTCACTGCATCTCTCTGTTTTCTCTTTCTCACCCTCTCTCTCTCTCTTCGAAATCCTCCCTCTCTCTTTAAAAAATCTTCTGTTTTTCTCTCTCAAGAACAGCAGCGGCGCTGTGAAGAGAAGAGAAACGAATTAGGGTTAAATTTTATTGTTGCCTTATATATGCTGGGTTCTATTTTAAGTTTTTGTTTTTTAGATCGGATTCATAACGACACCCTGTGTTTTTACTCATACATACCCCCCCCCCCCCCCATTAAACTTATTTTCGCAGCCCAGCTCAAAAAAGAGCCCAGTGACGAAAACTGGGCTACTTCTGCTTACACCCCCCATTTTTAATAACCTAACACCTCTGTTTCAAGCCCAACTCACAGGCCAGCCCTTTTAAACCAAAAACGTGAACTGGACTGTTCTTGCTAACCGCACCCTTTTTTTTAACAAAACAAAACCCTTGATCCTACTTCTAATTACACCCTCTTTTAAAATACAACCCCCTGCTCCTTTTCACACCCCCTTTTTAAATAAGCACCCCTTTTTCTTCCCTTTTTGTTTAAATGTCTTTTCTACAAATAAACATTTTCTTTCACAAACCTACTTTTTCCCAAACAACAAATCAACATTTTCCCAAACATAAAAGTAGGTTGTTATTAATGGTCACTCTGAGTTTAACTTGTTTGATCGTCAATAACAACTATATTTTTCAAATAGGCTATGAATAACGACCACCCTGAGTTTTACTTGTTTGGTCATTACGAATACCTATCCCAATTTCAAAATACCTAAAAAACACCAACACACAAACATTTCTATCCTAGAACTACGTAGCCTTTGATTCTCTACCAGGAGATACGTAGGAGCAGGGCCACGCCCCTGTCAAGCGCGAAAATAAATAATTTCCATTACCTTTCTTTCTTAAATAGGGGACTAAGTCGACTGTACAGTCGGGTTAGTCTGCTTTTTAGGTCACTAATGAACCGTTACGGATCATGTCCTAAAATCCCTATTTAAAATAAACAGTGTCTAAATTAAAATATATACAAACACATCTCTTTCATTTCAAAAATCAAAAATATTATTTTCAAAGTAGGGGATTAAGTTGGTCATACAGCCGGGTTAGTCATCGTTTTAGGATAAGTGAACTGTGGTCCTTCAGAGCCCCAGCGCTCCTTCAGTGCCCCAGTGGTCCTTCAACACAGATCACACAGTCCTAAAACCCCTATATTTAAAAACACCAACCAACAAACGTTTTCTACCAAGAACTACGTGTGAATTGATTCTCTACCAAGAGATACGTAGGAGCAGAGGGCGGCCGACCTCTGTCAATTGCACTAATAAAAAACCTTTTTCAGTCTTTTCCTAAATAATCATTTTCTTAAATAAAATATCAATTTTCTTCTTTCTTTTTAATTCACAATAAAAGGGTAAAAATAAACATTTTCAAAATTAATATTCTTTCCTACAACTAGTTAGCAGGTAACCTTCATTAGGAAGGATGTCGTGGGGTGCTACTACCTTCCCCATGCATAACCGACTCCCAAACCCTTATCTGGTCTCAAGGACCATTATCCATTCCAAAAGGGATTTTCCAATGTTTGCCCTTAAATTAAACTTTGGTGGCAACTTCATTTTTTAACCATCGAGGAATCCTCGCCCAGATTTTTCGGTCGCTACATGGTGTTCTCACTCGTTACTTCATTTGATAAAACGTCGTTCAACTTAAACAATTATCGGGTAATCAAAACCTCGTTATTTTCCAAACGTTAATCATTGTTACTAATCCACTCATAAGACAATTAACAATAATCTTTTGTGCAAAGGTCATATCTCATGCCAATTCAGTCAATTACATTCACAATAACATCTATTAGGTCAAAATAGGGTCTAGAAAGCATTGGTGCCAATACAGAGCAATTTTTGCGTAATTTGAGAATGGTGACCAGAAGCAGCCGCACGGTCTGTGCCCCCAGGCGCACAATGCCACCCTGAAAACTTTGAAATTTTGAACGTTTTCACTCCGTTTCGATTCCCAGTCTTTCTCAAAAAATTTGTTTCATAAGGAGGCCTGGACCGCACGCCCTGAGGCCTGGTCCGTGCGCCTGCCTCTGGAACTCAGTTTTAAATCCTTTAATCTCCATTCCTTTTTGTTGCAACTCCCCTCCAATCCCTTCCTTAATCCATCCTAAGGTATTCTAATCATGTATGGGACATTCACATGTGTGTTTTATAATGATGGAGCTTTGAATAAACGGTAATCACATTGAGTCTAATGATATGTGATCGAGTGAGGATAAACAAAGAGGAAAATTAAATGCATAATATACGAGGGGGATGACGATCCCAAGTGGTAATTAGCATATTTGGAATGGGAGGTCATGACTTATGAGTTTAAGGCCCTAGCATTACTCGGGCAAGGCCGGGTTGGGGTTCCCTGCTGAGACTAACGTTGTTCAATCTTCTTTTGGATTATGCTAAAGAGGAAAAGAGGTAAGGAGGCTAAGAGGAACGATAGGACTAAGAAAAACACCGAGAGGAAAGGTGAGGGGTCACGAAGGAACTCATTGAGATTGTATCTCATTGTTTTATTATGTGGTGGTTTTTAGATAGACAAGGTAAAGCAAAGCAAAGCAAGGAGAAGTAGCTGCTGAAGTAGTTGCTTATGTTTAGAGGGATCCGCTCGGATCAAGTTTATGTTTGCTTAGTGTTTCCCTAGTATAATGTTGTATATATGTAGAGCTATATACTATGAGACAGTTGTGTTTTTTTAGTTAAGGTACGATGTAACCGCGTTTGGATTTGAATCAAGGTTTTGTCTTCGGACTCATGTACTAAGGATTCAGTATTACTGAAAAAGTTAATCCATGGCTTTTATGTCAAATAAAAAGAAAGAGGGATGGATTAATTCCATCGAGCTATGATTTCAAATCCATAAACGGTTTAGAACTCTGATTTTATTGAATCTTAAATTCTCTATATTTCAGTCAAGCTTGGAAATATAAGGATGTTACAGTTTACAATATATAATTATTATAGTTGAAATAAATTTATATTTAAAATATATATTTCTATTTAATTAACAAAAAGTAATATATTTATAATTATTAGAGGGTATGTAGTTGAAATTATAAATTAATATATTTTTTTGTGTTGATTTAGTTCATTTTTTTAATGGATATTTTAATAAAAATATTAAAAGTGATAATTAATGCATTGAGATATTTTAAAAATATAGTAAATTCTAATAATGAAATTGATTTTTGATGATATTTTATAAGATATGAATATTAAATTTTAATCCCAATAATTCATATTCTAAGTCTATATAATGATAATGGTGTTAGCTTTACTTCTCACAAGAAATAAAATATAAGGTGAAATCTTACAAAATGGCTTTTCCCTTATGTCAATCTTATCTACTGTGTGTTTCCTGCATTATTTTGATCTTAGTTTCAGGTAGGGGAACTTTTATTGTTTTCTTTTGAATTGCATTTTCGATATACACCTTAAATTGAAAATTGTTATGAATGGTTATTATGTACATATTCAATAGGCAAGATTTCAATTTCAATGATTATTAGTTAACGGGAAAAATATCTAGTTGTTTAGTGCATCAGGCCAAACATTGTAACATTCCGGTATTTTTATTTAGTAAAAATACCCAAGTGTATCATCGCTAGAACATCAGAGATATATTTCCTGCTTAGACACTGAATATCACTATAATTTTTCATTGAATATAAACCAAACAAGAAAGCGGAAGAAAGATATAACACTAAAGACATAGTGTTTCAGTACATAAACAACAAAGGGAAACATAACTTAAGCATAAAGCTAAGTCATCAGCAACCATCCGAGCTCAACCTGCTCGTGCCTCTGTGGTCCTCTTTCCCTGTTTTCCTGTAAAACAACAACATATAAACAATGAGATACAATCTCAGTGAGTTCTACCGAGACCCCTACTAACACTCTCGGTTTGATTATGAAACCTGTTTAATTCAGCACGGCACCGGCTGCGCGAACGCTACTCCTGATTGTAACACCCCTATTTTTAAAGACTCGTACTATGATGCCTAAGGCCGACTTTATTATTTGTGGGAATAATTAGTCGTGTCTCGGGGATTAATAGTCGAGAAAATCTGTCTTTTTCCCTTTTAAATGAATCAGCCACTTAATGCTGAGTCCTCTCTCAGTCTCACCTCTCTTTCCACACTTACTCATTTCCAAACATTACATTCCCAATCTGAAATGAAGCCCCAAAACATAACCTAGAACATCCATTTTGTTTTCCACCTCCAAAGCACTTTGCATGTGTGTCTTTGTGATTTGAATCTAAATTGCGACTTCAAGGGAAGCTGTGCAAGTGTCGAACCTGAAACCTCACTCAGCCATTACTTCACTTGGCCAATTTCTGGAACTGGAGCAGAAAGGGAAAGGAAAGGAGAGGGGCGCGAGGAAGGAGGAAGAAGGTGAAGAACTCGTCGGAATTCCGGTTGCATGTAAGATGTTTCTCTCCCATTCCAATCCTTTTTCAATTCTCTTTCCAATTAACTCCATTTCAGCCACTGATTTGTTCTCCATCTCTCAATCTCATTTTCGGATTTAGAGCTTCAATGGTGAAGGATAATGAATTCTGAATTTCAAGGTGCTTGCATGTGCTGTATCAGCTGAAGAAAGGAACATCCTAGTCTCATATTTCGAATTGGAAGGTATTTTGAAGGTTGTGTGGCTACTGATATAGAGGATAGAGGCCCAAATTCGTAGTTGCAAATGATTAAGGATGATGATTCAAGACCAACAGAAAATCTGGGTGAAACCTGTATTCACCTACCTCTGGTGATTGCATCGTATCTCCCTGCACACAACTCCGATGATCACGATTTTTGTTTCTCTGCAAAGTAGACACAAATCTCTTCATTTTGGGCACAAGAACCGTATGATTTCATGGAGAAATGAGAGAGATATCATGTTCACAAGTTTCGGATTCAAAATCAAGCACTATCCTGGACCAGTCACCTTGTCTTGGTGATATCTCCAAAACCACTGGATGCATGCGTGTGAATCCATGACCATCTGAAAGTAGACGAAATTACCTTCACAATGAGCACCGGTTTGGATAGTTTTGGTCACAGATTGACCAAGTTATGCCTATTGTAAAACTGAATCCTGATGCTGGGAAATGGAAGCGAAGCTGGAAATTTTGATTCGTTGGATTTGGGATTCGAGTTGTCAAGTCGTGCGAGACGTCAATTCTATGTACCGGTAATCAAGTCAGTAGCGAGAGGGGTATTGGTTTCTGAATTCAGATACGGAGGCATTCGGAGCGTGCTCGTGACTACGGGGATTGTTCGAGTGGATACGGTCCCATCGTTCGTGCTCCAACGTGAATTCTCGCGAGATCGTCAACCGGGTGAGTTCTACTCACGGATAGGGATGTTTTTGTGTGTCCTGAAAATATGTCGGTTTTGAGTCATAAGGCATTATCCTGTTTTCGAAAGATTTTGGAACCGAAAACCGTTTTTGAGCAATATCGCGTTTTTACAGTTTTTATTAAATTGTTGAACAATTTACGAAATTGTGATTGAAATTCTTTCACAGGATTATAGTCTGGAAGGTGGTTTAGTAAATATGTTTTCAGGTTGGATTACGATCGGAATTCGATTTGGGCGTGAAACGGAAAAGCGGAATGAGAATCGGATTGGAAAATAGAGAAACAGAACAGACCGCACGGGTCGTGCGCACCCGGGCACGGACCGTGCGTCTGCTTCGCAATTGGCTGAATTAAGGAATAAAACAGGACGCACGGATCGTGCGCCCCTGGGCACGGATCGTGCGCCCTCTTCGGGATGGTTGTGTGATTTTGGTAAATCACGCACGGGTCGTGCGCCCCTGGGCACGGACCGTGCGTGAGCTTCTGTCACCGATCCCCGATTTCTCATTTCGTCGCTCCTTTCGATCCCAAATCACTTCTAATCTTCTTCCCCACCAATTTTAAGGATATTTCCTTACTGAAAACCTTATTTTTAACTTGTTCAACTCATCATTTTGAAAAAGAGCTTTGAAAGCCTATTTGAATGAAAAACCGAAACCCTAGTATACGTGTGTGTACACCGAATGATGGATTGACTAAATATATATAACTATATATGTCATTGTGTATGATTATAACGCCGGATGTCTAACTATTGAATTCATCTAAACGTGTTATAGATCGATATAGATATAAATTATCTAATAAGCTTACGTGATTGATCCTTTGGTGATCAAAATCAAAAAGAAGATATAAATTATCTAACTCTCGAGAATTGATACGTATTGTCATATGTATCGCGTTGGGTGACGATCCGACAAGGAGCATACTAGGGAGGGTAGTCATAACCCCTTAGCTAGGCCCTATATACGTTTTGGCGTGGTCAATTCGTGGGTTATCGGGATTCGTAGTCGTTGTACAGCCGATTTATGCTAAACTAGACAGAATTTCGAATTGGGGATTACCGTAGATATTTGGCAAACTAGATTGTCTGGCATTATATCTCGGGGATTACCGTAGATATTGGGCAATTAAGTCGCCTGTCATTATATCTCGGTTTGTGTTAACTAAAGAAAACTTATTTGAGAACACGATTTGCTTGGCATTTCGATTTGTAGCTTATGATAGCTAATCATCTATATTTGATAATGGTTTAATAAATTGAACCGAGTGTTAGTGAGGGGGGCACGGTAGGACTCACTGAGACAAGTTGTCTCACCCAATCCATATTTGTTGTTTTTACAGAGAACAGGTTATAAGGACAGCAGGCGGCACAGTTAGTCGTCAGACTCGAGGAGAAGTTGGAGATGTAATCTTCCATCTATGTTTTGGATTCTTCTGATGTAGTCTCCGTATTCGGTCTTATGACTCGAAGTTGTATCATGTTATTTTTATAGTTTCCGTTGTTTCTTGTAAAGATGTATATCTGAACAGGAATTTTTATACTCTGATTTATACCAAATTGTATATTTAGGTGTTTCTTTGTTTAAAGAAATACCGGGGTGTTACACCGATGAACCGCATTATTTTTCACATAGCATTCCACCGACTGCGCGAACGCTACTCTCGGTGAACCGCACAACAAACTTTCTAAAATAACACCGACTGCGCAAACGCTACTCCTGGCGAACCCCCTTACCAATAGCATTTTTCCTAATGGCACGGAGCCTAGGGTAAGGGATCATGACTGCCCCGCCTAGTATGTTAACCCCATGGGTCGTCACCCAAACTCGATATAGTATACCCATATATCCACTATCATATGAACCCATAGTTCATTTACATTATACTTTACCACGTAGGACTCATAATCCGCTTTGTTATCAATAAAACATATCCGCACACGTGTACTATTATTCGGTTTTTCGAAACAATTTCAACTTCAAAAAACCAGTTCATTTTACCATTTAAATTGTATATTCAGTTAGGCCTCTGAATAAGCTTTCAAACGCATCTTAGAACCCCTCAATCGGGTTCCCGGATCAAAACTACAAAGCGTCGCGACGGGAACAGATTCCGTTGTGATGCGAACAGTGACAAACAAAACCGTAACTATTTTTGGAAGGGTCACGACGCGATGGAAGCGCCTCGCGTCGCGATGGGTGCTGAGAACGTGCAGATTTTGCGGTTTCTCGCGAAATCCACTATTCCGCTCAATTCCGATTCTTGTTCCGATTGAAAACAATCCAAACAATCAGAAAAACAGATTCAATCAATATCACACAATCAATAAAATCAATCAAAAACTCAATCTAAACGAATTTCGTCAAAACGCGATATATTTCAAAATAACGTTTTCGACTCAAAATCTTTCGAAACCAATTCACATAAAATTCATTTCAAAACGGAATAAACCTAAACGTGAGTAAAACTCACCGATTGTGATGAAAATCACAAATAGCCGAGACTTTTCGCGAAATCGCTTTTCCGACATAACCACACGAACGTTCCCTGCATAAACTTTACGCTCCGACGACATCTGTATCCGCTCCCAAAGCTTTCCACTCGTTCACGAGACATCTTTTTGACCGAAATACCGAATTCCTCGAAATCCCGCACTCAATACGCTTCGGGTTCATTCCTAATCATCCTTGAATCATCAAACACTATTCATCATCTTCAACCTCATGAAGCACTATTCAGACATAAACCCTCATTTTTGTTTCACTCACCATAACCCAACCAAATTCTAATTTCTTCACTCCAAACTAGTACCCAGCCTCTTTTTTGTGTTTCCCAAGCTTCCTAACTTCCCAAAGGAAGTGAACATCACAAAATCCCTCAACTTACTCTAAAATTCGAAAATGTCAATAAGAGGGAGAGTGAGTTGTTTGTGATGAAATTGGTACCAATTTGAAGAGGATAGAACGCTGATTATTTTTCGTGTTGGAAGGAAGAAGTTTTGATGATCCTATCTCTCCCTTTCTCCCCTTCTTCCTTCCATACCCATTCTCTTCTCTTTTCCTCTTTTCTTTCTTTTCTTCTCTGTTTCTCGCTCTCTCTCTCTCTCTCTCTCTCTCTCTCTCTCTCTCTCTCTCTCTCTCTCGCATGCTTCCTTTCTTTCTTTTCTTTCTTTCATTTAATTCTTTCTTTTTTATATATATATATATATATATATATTATGGTAATGTGATCAAATGACCACATTTCCCTTAATCTCTTATTTCGTTTCTAAATCGTCCTTGCCCCGAATTAATCGGTTAACGATCCTATGACAACCAATAATTAATTTTAGCACTCAATAAATTTACCGGTCAAGTACTAAAATAATTCAATTGGGTTAACGTCCAAATAATTCTATTAATTATTTTGGGGATGTTACATTTACCCCAGCTTGAAAGAATTTTGTCCTCAAAATTTTGTCAAGTCTTTCATTCGACTAACCGAGAATCAATATTCTCAGAAAGGTCTTAATTTACTGGAAAACAATCTTGCATCAACGATATGAGTGTAGAAACTCTTCTCAAGTTGGCACGTCAATCTCTAAATATGATCCACTACTACCCTAGAACGCTCTAAGGTTATAGTCCGAACTCTCTTGTTACGAATCAACGCTAGAAACTCTTCCTTCGCCTACATAGGCTTGGTATCGGGTTTTGAAAACACTTTCATAACTTTATTCCAATTTTCCTCGTTTGCACCCCAACTTTGATTAATCTAAATCAAAGGGTTTAATATGAGGCACTTGATAGAAATACAGGTTGAAAATGAGGTCCACGTATTTGTACTCCTTGATAGAGGTAAGAACAAACATGATTCTCTTGAAGGGTGCAAACACATTCTCAACAATTTTTTCAAAAAAAACCATAATAGTTCTCGTACACATTGAAAAATGTGATGGAAAAGTCACTGAAATTCCTTGACTCGCTTCTAAGTTTTCGAGGTAAAACTTTTTCAAAAAGATGGAAGGAGGGTTTTACTAAAAACTTTGGCCTTACACGTATAAATAGGCCGCGAGGACATCAAATGAATTTGAAAACAATCAAATAATCTCAAAGTTGTTTTCAAAACAACTATTGTACTAAACTCAGAGTTCCTTTTCCTCTATTGCAACTTGCCTCACGATATCTTTACCAATGACACACCCAATTCCTTTCCGAGTTGGCCAATAGCGTTGAGAGTTTCCCCTCAACCTAAGTGCGCCTCCATGACTTTCCTCAATCAGATTTTATTAGCCTCTTGATTCGTTCCCAAAATTAACTTTAGCATGCGGGTTTTCACAAAACGATTTTCAAAACTACTATGCCGCACGTCAATCTTCACTTCGTAAATTTCAGTCACTCGCAAGAAAATCCATCAATTAATCCCTTGATGGATATTCGCACGTGAAAAACAGTCAGCAGTCACCTCACTTTCACATTCGTATTCACATTTGACTTGTCAAACGGAATCACAGAATACTATCTGATTGTTAACCTCCGCAACTGAATTCAGAAACCAACACCCCTCTTGATACTGACTTCATCTCCGGTGGATAGAATTGACGTCTCGCGCGACTCGACAACTCGAATCCCAAATCCGACGAATCACATTTCCAGCTTCTTCTTTCTGTTTTCCAGCAACAGTTTGCAGATTTGCAACTGCCATATCTATGTCAATTCGCAACCAAACTCCTTCAAATCAAAGCCCATTCTGAAGAGGATTTTGTCTACTTTCTGATGGAGGAAGATTCACACGCATGCATGCAGTGGTTTGGGAGATATCACCAAGACAAGGTGACTGGTCCAGGATAGTGCTTGATTCTGAATCCGAAACTTGGGGACATGATATCTCCTTCATTTCTCCATGAAATCATACGGTTCTTGTGCCCTAAATGAAAATCTTTGTGTCTAGTTTCCAGAGGGACAAGAATCACGATCATCGGAGTAGTGTACAGTGAGATACGATGAAAAAAATGAAGGTGGGTAAAACGGGTTTTACCCAGAATTTCTGTTTAACTTGGATCATCAACCCCAAATCAATTGCAACCACGAATTTGGGCTTTAATCTTCTGTACCAGCAACATTACAACCTTCAGACACTTCTTAATCCAGAAAATGTGTCCAGATGCACTTCTCCTCTAGCTCATAGTGAACATGGAAAGCTTCATGAGTGACAAAACTCCATTTCTTCAAGCTTGGGGCTTCTAATTTCGAAAATGGTACAAAATGCATGAAGGAGATTCTGGTTCAGAAAGTAGGCTCAATGGGAAGAGCATGAAAAATGGAGTGGAGGGGAGGTGAGGATACTTACATGCATGAAGGTCTTGGTAAGTCCTCCTCCTTCTTCTTCCACTTTCTCTCATGCCCCCTTCTCCTCCTTTCTTCTTAATTTTCAGTTTTGCTTTTTATTCTTTCTAGGTTCTGAAAATGAAGTGTTAGTGAGGAGTTCAGCTGGGGTAAGAATAAGGGCTGAGGGTTAAATGGTGAGTGTAATATCCTAATTTTGTCCGATCAAAAATGAGAGATTTTATTTTTAATAAAAATAATAATCATTTTTATTTTCATGTCATGTATTATTTTATTTTAGTTGCCACAAGTTTTTAACCAAAAAAGAATATATTAATTAGAAGTGAAGAAACAAAAAATAAGAAAAGGAGGAAATGGAGGGGGTCTGCCAAAAAAGAATGGAGGTGCAATCAGGATTGGGCCATCAGAAACCCAACCCAACAAAAAAGGGCTAGCCCAACTCGCCTAACCCTAAATCTCCTCCACCAAACCCTAACCCATCCAACCAACCCATAACCCATGACCCAACTCGCCTAACCCTAATTCTCCCTCTTTTCCCTCCTTGGAAATTGCATTTTTTCCTTTCCCACAATCCACCTTTCCTCTTTTCTCTCAACTCCCCACCTCCCCACTTCCCCACATTCCATTTCCCCATACACGTTTCCCCTTCTCTCTCTCTCCCCACTCCACGGCTCCAATCCCTCTCTCTCCTCAATCTCACGCTACCTCTCTCTCTTTCTCCCACTCACACTCAACCTTTCCTTTCTCATTCTCTCCTCCCATCCCTACGACCCCTTCTCTCTCACACTCTCCTATCACACACTTCACTTCTTCTCTTTCTCTTTCACTCATCCTCCCATTCCCCACTCTCCCATCTCCACGCACACCCCTCCCACCAAACCCTTAAACTCCATCATTTTTTCTTTCCCTCACATCACTCCTCACACACTCACGGATCCCCCTCTCTCTCACACAAGAAAAAAAGCCATCATTCTCTCCTCTGCTACACCCATACCCTTCGCAGCTCCTCATAAAATTTTATTTCATCATGTCAAGCCACACTCAGAAAAACACTGTACAAGGTATGGTGGGGCAGTCAGAAGAAAACGAAGAAAAAAAAAGCTTTTTTGTATAAATAGGGGGCCTTGACTTTGAAGAGACCACGTTTTTGGAGAAGGAGAAGAAGATAATTTTCGAAAAAAAAGAAAAAAGAAGAGTCTAGGTTTTGTTTAGAAAAGAGAGTTTGAGAGTTTTTGCTCACTGTTATTCTTTTTCTCCCTTTCACAAATTTTATTTTTTTTTTAGTTTCAAATTCTGTTGTATTGAGGAAATCTGAAGAAGAAAACTTCTCCTTCAACATTTCCGGATTTTTGTTTAAGGTATTGTAATGTGACATTTTACTTAATTATTGCTGTTTTATTTTTTCTTTTAGTTGCTGTAATTTTGTTCATGTAAATATTGTTGCTGTTTTTTTTTTTATTATTTTTGTAGTTGCTGTAATGTAAATTCGTATACACTGTTGCTTTTCTTTTTATTTTTAAAAATTGTTGCTGTCATGTTTTTTTTAGATATTATTGTTGCTGTTTTTTTATGTAAAACTGTTGCTGTTTTTTATTTTTAAAATTGTTGCTGTTTTTATTGTTGCTGTTTTTCTTATTTTATTGTGGCTGTTGTTTATTTAAATTGTTGCTGTTTTTTTTAATTGTTGCTGTAATTTTCGAATTAAAATAAAGTTCTGTTAAAGTAAAAAATATTGTTTTCTTTTCTCAAAATAAATGGTTACTAATACCACCCCCTTTTTTTAAAAAAAAAAAGAAATAATAATTGTAATCATTTTCCCAAACAAAGCAGCAAAAACACCCCTTTTAAAAATCATGACCATGACAATTATTTCAAAAAAAGAGAATATTTCTTTATAAGTTCACAAATCTCTTTCTCACCGAATGTTTTCTTCTAACGTAGGCGGTAATCAAATCCATCAAAACCGTTTTTTTGAAATAAACTAACGAACCAATCAGTCGAAAAGAAATTAAGCAATCGTTTTTTTTTCTTTAGCGTCAAATCGCTATTTGCGCCCCCCATATTTCAGTAATACAGCACTCCCCGCTTTCAGCCCAACTTTCGCGCAAGGCCCCAGAAACCCAAACAATGTTGTTTTGGGCTGATACTAAGCACACCCCCCATTTTTGATACAACATCCCTGTTTTTCGCACCCCCTTTTTTATTATAACTCACTCCGCTTTTATTTACACCATAATGTTTCCAAACCGTTTTTTCTTTTCTTTCAAACAATCAAACTCGCGTAAAAAAATAGGTTGTTACTAACGGTCACTTTGAGCTTAGCTTGTTTGACCGATAGGGCACACCTTCTTTTTTCAAAACGGATTAGTAGCGGTGATCACTCTGAATTTATTCGTTTGATCATCGCAAACACCCGCTTAAACTTCAAGAAATTTTCAGTTAATAGAATACAAACGTAATCTCAACTCCCTTTATAAAAAAAAATCACGCTTCCCAGTAAGCGTTTTTCAAACACTTTCTTTTGAACGCTGTAAACACTTTCTTTTTCGAATAAGCCATTAGTGGTGACCACTCTGGATTTATCTGTTTGGTCACCATGAACAGCCTCTAGTTTTCGCAAACTTTTCAATAAATAAAAAATACCAACAGACAAATTTTTTTTACCCGAGAACTACGTAGCTTTGATATCTCCATCGCACCCGGAGATACGTAGGAGCAGGGGCCCACTCCTGTCGAGCGCAAAAAAACTAAAATTTTATTAAGTCTTCCTTTCCGTTTTTTTTTTGCAAATAATAAAAAGGGTAAATTAAAATGTTTTCTTTAAACTAATTTTTTTTCTACACATTAAATTAAAAGGTAACCTTTTTAGGACGTTGCGGGGTGCTAGTACCTTTCCCGCACTTAATCGACCCCCGAACCCAAAAACAAAGGTTTTTTTCAATGTTTTTCCTAAAAATAAATATTGATGGCGACTCCATTGTTCAAAAACAACGAAGAATCCCTCCTCCGGATTTTTCGGTCGCTACAGCTGGCGACTCCACTGGGGATTATTTAAGAGGGTCAAGCCTAATTTAGTTAAATGTGTAGATATTTGTTAGTTTAGTACCTTTGTTTACCCTTAGTCTTTCTATTAGCACATCTATTTCAGTTATCTGTTTATTTGCTTTATTGAACCTTAGGGTAGAAGACCTTTGTACTATTATCTGTATTTCTTTTGCAGCATGGGTAGTTTAGGTTGCTTATATCACACACATCACCTACACATATTGCACACACTCTTGAGCGGGGCCCTATACACGGGTCTGGAAAAAAAACCTAGGACGAGTGGAGACGATTAGTGTCAGTCATTCTGGATTTTATCTGTCTGACTCTCATGAAAGCCTCAGCCAGAGTACGCTCTTTCGTGGTATCTCGCACCAGGTAGCTCGCTATCGTTGTGGGTCATATCACGAAGGAGATTTCAGCTCTGGAGACCCTTGTGAGGAAGTGATTAGAGCCACCTGAGAGATTGATCACACAAGTAGCCCTAGACCGTGACCTATATATAAGACCTAACCTGTTTAGGACACAAGGGCAATTCACCTACCCGTTGCATCATTGCAAAAACTTTCTATCTTCCAAAAAAAATCAAATAATGAAAACCATTTACTCCTTTTGCCCTTTTACGCATATTTTTATGTGACGCGGTTAATGTTTCTCAAAATTTGAATCACCAAAATTTGCTTTTATTAACGCATGTAACGTCATTCTTTAATTCATCATACATCATCGTTATTTCACAAAAAATAAAAAAATCCTCACATGCATGCTATTCATCTCATTTAGGTTTACCGGGAATTGTAAGAGATTTGAAAGTTTTGTCATAAGCAAGGCGATATGGGATCAAACTGTGAAGCAATCCAAACTCTGAACTACCCTATAGTAAAACAACCTAATCTGACAAGTCTAAGGGAATGTGCTGGTCGATTGCCGCCCATCGAGCGCAGGTCTTTTGATAGAACGTATGGGAAGATTATTATGTTACTACAATTGGACGTGCAAACAGAGGCCATTGCCGCTTTGAGCCAGTTCTACGACTCTTCGTTAAGATGCTTCACCTTCAAAAATTTCCAGATGGCACCTACTCTGGAAGAATATACACAGATCTTCGGCTTTCCTCAACAAGACAATGGACCCTACCAGTATCAGGGACAATACTACACAGATGAGAAACTCGCCTCAATGTTACAAACCAGCAAAGAGAACTTGAAGCTCCGGAAGAAAAATCGAAATGGCATTGCAGGATTCCCACAAGAGTATCTGGAAAGCCAAATGAAGTCCTTCGCCGACGCTAGAAATTGGGGTCCTTTTAAGCAGGTGTTAGCTTTGACTATATTTGGCATTGTCCTATTTCCACGCCTTGAAAGATATGTGGACACAACAGCTATTGGCGTCTTCTTATCCTTCAAGGATGAAGAAAACTCATCCAATCCGATTCCAGCCATGCTTGCAGACACTTACTGTACTTTCACTCATTATAGTGAGTTAAGAGGAAAGAGGATATCTTGCTGCCTGCACGCCTTGTATGTTTGGCTTCTCACCCATGCTTTCGTTAACAAAGTCAGAGTAGAAGGCCCAATTGAAGACGCCAGAGGGTGTGATGTGAAGACAATGAACACTAGTGAATGGTTGCAAGTGCTAGGGGGCCTTCATGAATACAAGGTTCGTTGGCACCCATCATGGTGGAAAAATAGGCCCGCAGTAGTTTTTCAATGTGGAAACGTTCAAAACGTCCCGCTCATGGGAACAAGAGGATGCATAAATTACAATCCTTCTCTAACTCTAAGACAGCTGGGGTACCCCATGCGAAATCCGCCCACTGAAGGCATGTTAATCCCTTTTTACCTCCATGAGGGAAGCCCAAAAGAGGTTGACATGCTCCGGAAGATTTCTCAAGCGTGGGATATGGTCGTCCGCAAGGGACAAGAGCTTACTAAGAGGAGCGGCGATAAGGAAACCACATTTCGTCAATGGCTCCAAAAGAGGATCCAAGACACCCGATTGCCTTACCAAAGTGCACTATGGGTTGAGGAAGAAATACCTGAACCCACCCTTCTCACTGTCGAAGATTTGGATAAGCTTAAAATGGAATTGTCAAAGGCCGAGGAAGAAAAGAAGGGCTTGCAGGCAGAGTTAGAGAAAGTGCTCCTAAAAAACCAGAAATTGGAGGAGGAGAACGCAAGTAAGTCAGTGGTTATTGAAGACAGCCGCAAGCAACTTAAGATTGAACAAAAGAACAAACTAGATGTTCAAAAGTACCTGAAAGGGGCGAAAGAGGAAATAAAATATTGCAACCTGAAAATGAACCAAGCCATCGATGATGCATACAAGTGGAAAAAGTTATGGGAAGAATCAATGATTGCTGAAAAGACCGCACAGAGCCTGCTAATGGTATCAAAGAGAAAGTCCCAGATGATGGCAGCCGAGTTTGAAGAGCAAGTGAAAAGTATCAAGCAGGATAAAAATACCATTGAAGAGGTGCTCCGAGAATACCAACAAGCCTTGAGAAAGGAGCAAGAAAAATCTGATGAGCTGAACGACCATATCAGATATCAAGAGGAGGTTTACTACCAGTTGAAGACAGAAAGCATCTATTGGGAGAACCGCTTTGTGGAGTTGGTCAGCAGGATAGAAAACCACGAAGCCTTCATAGAGTTGAAGAATGAAAGCTTATACTGGAAAGATAGATTCTCAAAGTTGGCATGGCTGGCCAATCAAGCTATCACGGGAATCCCCAAACGTCTAAAAGAGGCTAACGCGGCAATGCACCCGTTTAACACCCCGGTCCAAGTTTCTGAATTTATGGAGTTTTGCGAGGTTCTGATTGCCGAACTCTGGAAGAAGGCTGGCAGCACTACTAGTAGAAAAAGAGGGAGGAGTGGAAAAATGAAAGCCATATGTATTTGAGTGAAATTTAAAGAACATTGTACTTTTCTTTTCGAAGTTTTATTTCCAAAATGTTGTACTTTCCTCCATCAATGAAGTTTGTTTGTCTCACATGCTGATCCTTTATCTTGAAAATTTTGTGGAACTTTAATCTGTGTACTTATGACAAATCAGGATGCGCTTGCAATTCCCGACCTAAAACAATAAGACTCATGCACACATGCATCATTCGCATTTTCATCCATTCATATACTCATACATATACTCATACCATGTGTCCCACCAACAGAAAGTAAAAGACAAGCTGGTGCGTCAACATCGCTATTGGACTCGTTCTCAGGCCAGAAACATGGAAGAAAATCAGGACAATCCGCCTCGAGATAACCTGGATCAAGGCAATCCACCTCAGGACCTAGGCAATCAAGAGCTTAGGGAAGAAATAGATAGGATGAAAGAACAGATGGCTGAAATCTTAAAGGTTTTACAAGCTTTGAAGGGCAAAGACACAAGCGAAGATGTCTCCGCGGGGAACACGGAAAATCAAGTTACCAACCCTCTTCCTCCCAATGGACTCGGGATCCCGCATACAGTGCCCCCCACTGGGACTAATGACCAGGGTTACATATGGCCTCCTTACGGACTTCCACAAGGTTACACACCTCCGACAGTCGATGCTAGTCCTGAAGACGGTCCCTCAGGAGTCGCGGGCCAACAACAGCTTACACCAACGGGCCACGATGGTAATCCGGGGACACCACAAGTTCAAAACCCGACCCCCGTCGTCATACCACAAAGACTCCCACTTGGCTGCCCTCCACCGCTGATAGTTGACGCTCAAGCTCAGGGTTCCAACCTCAGGAATCCCACTCATTCACATATCCCAAATGTGAACCCAGCCATAGTTCCGATGATTCATCCTTACTATGGTATGAGTGGGCTTCCTCACAATTACTCTATGGAGAACCCTCAAGCCAAAGACAAACTACAATTGCTTGAGGAAAGGTTGAGAGCAGTTGAGGGATCCAATGTTGGTGCGAGAGATGCTTATGACTTGTGCCTCGTCCCTAACGTGGTCATCCCTCCAAAATTTAAGGTGCCAGACTTCGACAAGTACAGAGGGTCGACTTGCCCTGTGAGCCACTTAACCATGTACTACAGGAGGATGGCGGCATTTGCTCATGACGAAAAATTGCTCATTCACTACTTCCAAGATAGTCTGTCTGGGGCAGCTTCGAGCTGGTACATGCAATTAGAACGTGCCCATATCAGATGCTGGAAAGACCTAGCCGATGCATTTTTGAGGCAGTACAAATATAACATTGACATGGCTCCCGATAGGACACAATTGCAGAGCATGACGAAGAGAGACAATGAGTCCTTCAAAGAATATGCCCAACGCTGGAGAGGTTTGGCTGCACAGGTGGTACCACATTTGTTAGAAAAAGAGATGGTATCAATGTTCATGGATACTCTTCAATCACCTTTCTACGACAGGTTGATTGGGAGCGTGTCTTCGAACTTTTCAGATATGATCGTCATCGGAGAAAGATTAGAGAATGGATGGAGAAACGGGAAGATTGCATATAGCTCCGCTGGAACCAGCAATCAGAAAAGGCCCTTCCCAGGTTTCCCTGAAAAGAAGGACGGAGAAGCCAATGCCATCTCTGGATCAGGAAAGCCTCCCTACAACAACCCCCGACAAACTTTCCAAATACCTACTCAAACACCACAAGCCCCACCTCACCAAGTCAACCCAGGCTATAGACCACAAAACTACCAAGAAAGAAAGCCCGCCAATTTCGACCCAATACCCATGTCATACACAGACCTATTCAATCACCTCATCAGTCACAACTTGATCACTCCCCATCCAATGAGACCCCTTCAACCTCCTTTCCCTAGGAGTATGACCCAGAGGCTAGCTGTGGATTCCACGCTGGGGCAGTTGGCCATTCAACAGAAAATTGCAAGGAATTGAAATATGTAGTACAAGACTTAATTGAATCTAAATGGTTAAGCTTCGCAGAAGATGGTCCGAATGTTGCCACTAACCCTCTGCCGGGGCACAGAAAACCCTCCGTCAATGCCATTGAGGATGTTGAGGGGCAATTATTGGTCAGAAAGGTGGAGGACATTGTCACACCCCTGGACCTCATCCATGCTGATTTGTGTCACTTCGGAATCATTATGAAGGGATGTACCGGAAAGGGTTCGTGTGTTGATCCCCTTTGTGTCGGGGCCTGTGAAGCATTCAAGCCAGTCCTGCAAGACTTATTAGACCGACACATAATACAAATAGGTCTTCAAAAGAAAGAGGAAGGCGTGTCGACTCTCCAGTCAAGCATTGACCAAAGCAAGAGTATCCGGAAACCACTGGAAATCCATTACAAAAAGGACACAAAGCTAACCTCCGTTGTGCCTAAACCAATCACTATTCAAGTGCCAGTCCCTTTTCCCTTTAAAAGCACCAATGCAGTCCCGTGGAGTTACGATGTGAAGGTTCAGACCAATTCAGATGTCATTAACATCTCAGGGACTAGTAGGATGACTCGAAGTGGGCGTATTTATACCCCTGAAGGAGTCGGCGGAGATCAAACAAAAGAAGAGGAAGAAAAAGCCCGTAAGGGCAAAAGCATAGAGCAGGAACCTGTCGATAAGAATGCAGGAAAGAAGACGTTATCCGAGCAAGAAGCCAGTGAATTTCTGAAGCTTATGAGACAAAGCGAGTATAAGGTGGTTGATCAACTGAACCAAACTCCCGCAAAGATATCTCTGTTGTCATTATTGCTCAGCTCCGATGCCCATCGTGCAGCATTAACAAAAGTATTGAATGAGGCCCATGTCGCTCATGACATCTCGGTCGGCCAATTTGAGGGGATCATCGGAAACCTTGTTGCAAGTAATTATCTCACCTTTACTGATGATGAGATTCCAACTGAAGGAAGGGGGCACAACTGCCCTAGACATATCTGTGAAGTGTGGAGATTACTCTCTTGCTCGGGTACTTATTGACAATGGTTCATCTTTGAATGTATTACCCAGATCAACCATGGAGAAATTAGATGTGGACTGTTCATACATGAGACCAAGCTCCATATTAGTCAGGGCCTTTGACAGATCGAAAAGGGAAGTCATCGGAGAAATGGAACTACCTGTGCAAGTAGGTCCGGAGCACTTCGTGGTGACCTTCCAGATAATGGATATTGCCCCATCCTACAGTTGTCTCTTGGGGAGACCATGGATCCACTCTGCAGGGGCATTTCCTTCTTCTTTACACCAGAAGCTCAAGTTCATAGTCAACAATAAGCTGGTGGTTATTTTCAGTGAGGAAGAAATGCTGATAAATAGGTCCGCTCCCACTCGTTACATTGAGGCTGCTGAAGAGTCTTTCGAGACTGCCTTCCAAGCATTGGAGATCGCCAATACGTCCGCTATATTAAGACCCAAGCTATCCAAGACTGCCGTGATGGTTGCTAAGTTCATGATAGGAAAAGGCTACCAAGCTGGAGGAGGCTTGGGAAAGACCGGACAGGGGATCCTGACGCCAATACAGCCAGAGGAGAACAAAGATAGGCATGGGATAGGATATCAGCCCAATCGCACTGACAAGAGAAGGATTGCGGAGGAAAGGAAGGAGCAGAGGTTAGCCAGGCTTGAAGGCAGGGTGCCAAATACGAAGAGGATCATCATCTGCGACATCAAGGAAAGATTTCAGAGTGCGGGAATGTTGAACCCCAATCAGATCGCCGCAGTTGAGGACGATCTAAGCACTGAAGAAGGTGTCGTCAGTCTTGTACGCCCTTGTCCTGCAAACAAAAGGCTCAAGAATTGGGAGATCATTGATTTTCCTGTGGTTTTTAGTTCAAAGTAATGTTTCTATAATGTAACCCTCTGGCTCTGCCCAAAGCCTTAGGATATTTCATTCGGGCACGCATGTTTTCCTTTCAGTATTAATATCAATGCAACGTTATTTCAGTTCCCAATAAACCCCAGTTCTCCTTTTCTTTTTACATTCGCTTCTTATTTTCTTTCAGTCGTTTTTTATTCCGTTAATTTACACTAATGCAGATCCGAAAAAAAATGTCTTTGAAAATAACAACACCAATAATCCATATTGTAACTTTGATCACCCCATCAATCAAACTGAGGAAGATGTTGAGGATAATTGGGAAACTCCTCCAGAGTTAATGAGAATGATGGAACAAGAGGAAAAAATAATCGAACCCCACGAGGAATCAACTGAAACGATCAACTTAGGCACGGAAGAAGACAAAAAAGAAGTTAACATTGGCACCACATTGAAAGACAGCGAGTGAGAGAAATTGGTTAGGTTGTTGTTTGACTATGTTGACGTCTTCGCATGGACATACCAAGACATGCCTGGACTGGACCCCAACATAGTAGAGCATAAGTTACCGGTAAAACCAGAATGCCCGCCGGTAAAACAAAAGTTAAGAAGGATGAAACCAGAGATGTCGTTGAAAATCCGAGATGAGGTTAAGAAGCAGTTCGATGCTGGGTTTTTAGCGGTAGCCAAATACCCTCAATGGGTAGCCAATATTGTACCAGTCCCAAAGAAAGACGGGAAGGTTCGGATGTGTGTTGATTATCGAGATCTGAACAGAGCTAGTCCCAAAGATGACTTCCCTTTGCCTCACATTGATGTCCTGGTAGATAGCACAGCACAACACTCTCTGTTCTCCTTCATGGATGGATACTCCAGATACAACCAAATTAAGATGGCCCCCGAAGACATGGAGAAAACCACCTTCATCACTCTCTGGGGAACCTTCTGTTACAAAGTAATGCCATTCGGACTGAAGAATGCTGGTGCAACATACCAAAGGGAAATGGTCGCGTTGTTCCATGATATGGGCATAAGGAAATAGAGGTTTACGTGGATGACATGATTGCAAAATCCAAGACTGAAGAAGAGCATATCGTCAATCTGCAAAAACTCTTCGAACGTCTCAGTAAAGTTCAAACTCAGATTAAACCCTGCCAAATGCACTTTCGGTGTAAGATCGGGAAAGCTGTTGGGTTTCATAGTCAGTCAGAGGGGAATAGAAGTAGATCCAGCCAAAATACGAGCAATACTAGAAATGCCGGTACCGAGTACTGAAAAAGAAGTTCGTGGTTTCCTGGGAAGATTGAACTACATCTCTAGGTTCATATCGGAGCTAACATCTACATGCGAGCCTATCTTCAAGCTTTTGTGCAAAAACCAAGAAACAAAGTGGAATGATAATTGCCAAGAAGCCTTTGAAAAGATCAAGAGGTACCTCCAAAATCCACCAATTCTGATGCCGCCTGTGCAGGGCAGACCTCTCATCCTGTATCTAACAGTGCTAGACAAATCAATGGGTTGTGTACTGGGGCAACATGATGAATCCGGAAAGAAAGAACATGCCATCTACTATCTAAGCAAGAAGTTCACTGAGTGCGAGACAAGATACTCATTGTTGGAAAGAACGTGTTGTGCTCTGGCCTGGGCAGCACGTCGTTTGAGGCAGTATATGTTGAGCCACACGACTTGGTTGGTATCTAAAATGGACCCAGTCAAGTATATTTTTGAAAAACCCGCACTCACAGGGAGGATCGCTCGCTGGCAAATGCTACTATCTGAATACGACCTTTTATATGTCACCCAAAAAGCAATCAAGGGTAGTGCATTGGCTGAGTACTTGGCACACCAACCTATTGAAGATTACCAATCAATGCAGTGTGATTTCCCAGATGAGGATATAATGGCTCTATTCGTAGAAGGGAACCCTCCGGACAACGAAAGGTGGAGAATGTTATTCGACGGTGCTTCTAATTTATACGGGCACGGGGTCGGGGCTGTATTGATCTCCCCTGATAACCGCTTCGTACCGTTTACCGCTAGACTGAGCTTCTATTGCACCAACAACATTGCAGAATATGAAGCGTGCGTCCTAGGCATCAAAGCAGCCCTTGAATGGAAAGTCAAAAGACTCGATGTATATGGGGACTCAGCTTTAGTCATCCATCAGACAAAAGGTGACTGGGAAACCAGGGATTCCAAATTAATTCCTTATCATGATCACATCCAAAAGATGGTTAAACAATTCGAAGAGATCACTTTCCATCATCTCCCTCGCGAAGAAAATCAGTTGGCCGATGCTTTGGCGACTTTGTCATCAATGTTCAACATCAATAACGACAAGAGTCTGACATTCATCCGAATCCAACATCGAGACCTACCGGCACATCATTGTTTGGCACTCGAAGAAGAGCCTTACAGTAAACCTTGGTATTACGATATCAAGCACTATATCACAAACAGAGAATATCCTCCTGGTGCCACCGAGAATGATAAGAGGACACTTAGGAGGCTGTCAATGGGTTTCTTCTTAAATGGGGAAGTGCTTTACAAGAGAAATCACGATATGGTCCTCCTCAGATGTGTAGCAGAAGAAGAAGCAGAAAGAATTATGAAAGATGTCCATGAAGGCTCGTTCGGCACCCATTCTAATGGGCACACCATGGCAAGGAAAATCCTAAGGGCTGGCTACTACTGGTTGTCAATGGAGACTGACTGCTTCAACTACGTCAGAAAATGCCACAAATGTCAAATCTATGCCGACAATATCCATGTACCACCTGCCTCTCTGAATGTCCTAACAGCACCATGGCCATTCTCAATGTGGGGAATGGATGTCATCGGTCCCATCGAACCCAAGGCATCAAACGGACATCGTTTCATTCTTGTCGCTATTGATTATTTCACCAAATGGGTCGAGGCCGCTTCTTACGCCAGTGTAACAAAATCAGTGGTTGTCAGGTTCATAAAGAGAGATTTGATTTGCCGCTACGGTCTTCCAAATAAGATCATCACGGACAATGGGACCAACCTGAACAATAAGATGATGAAAGAGTTGTGTGACGACTTCAAAATCCAGCATCATAATTCCTCCCCATACCGTCCAAAGTTGAATGGGGCCGTTGAGGCGGCAAATAAGAACATAAAGAAGATCGTGCAAAAGATGGTAGTGACCTTCAAGGACTGGCATGAAATGCTGCCCTTCGCTTTGCACGGGTATCGGACCTCTATCTGCACGTCAACAGGGGCAACACCATTCTCACTAGTATATGGGATGGAAGCAGTTCTTCCCATCGAGGTGGAAATACCCTCCCTGCGAGTGCTAATGGAAACAAAATTGGAGGAAGCAGAATGGGTTCAAGCTCGTCTAGATCAGTTGAACCTCATAGAAGAAAAGAGAGTAGTTGCTTTGTGTCATGGGGAGTTGTACCAACAAAGAATGAAAAAGGCTTATGATTAAAAAGTGCGCCCCCGCCAGTTTCAAGAAGGAGACCTCGTGCTCAAGAAGATGTTGCCTATCCAAAAGGATTCCCGTGGAAAATGGACCCCTAACTATGAAGGACCTTATGTGGTAAAGAAGGCCTTCTCTGGAGGAGCGCTGATTCTCACAAAAATGGACGGTGAAGACCTCCCACTCCCAGTGAACTCGGACGCAGTTAAGAAGTACTATGCCTAAAGAAATATATGGAAAAAAGAGAAAGATTAGCCAAGCAAAAATAAGCTCGCTAGGTCGAAAACCTGAAAGGGCGGCCTAGGCAAAAATTAGAGCGACCCGGTGGACTGAAAACTCTAAAGAGCAGTCCAGGCAAAAATTAGGGTCAGAAGTTGGACTTTGAGCTACAAAGGCAGTCAATACCTCCGAAAGTTGGATAATGAATGCTCAAAGTTATGTTAATGGGTGATTGGCGTTATTACTTCAAAGATACAAACAATCAAAAGATCAGCTTTCCTTGTTTTCTTTTTCTTCTCTTTCTTTTTGTAGTCTAAACTCCCAATGTATTTCTCAGCCAGCGCGACCTTCTGCGCATTTGTTTTCCATTTGAATATTAAACACTTCCTTTGCTCTCTCATTTCCCTATTATCGTAAGAATAACGTTCATGGTAGACAATACTGAATTGTGAAACATGTGTATGATCACAAGAATTATAATCATTGCGAAATTTCTAAAAATCACAAAAAAAAGATGATCTCTCACAAATTTGCTAAAAGGACGAATGCATAATCACTCCAACAAATCTTAATAACCCGCACTTTGGCACCACTGCTTGAGGCAACCCTCGTATCCCACGTCAAGAGTCATGCGAGTTGATGATGCCAGCAAAGTCAATAAAGAGCTAAAGAGCAAAAAGAGCAAAAGAGCAAGAAAAGAAAATGAAAAAAAAAGCCAAGAACAAAAGCCAAAAACAAAATCATTCCACATTTCATTCATCATGTCGTCAATTACGTAACTACATACACGCATGCATCATTCATTGCAAGCGTCTGTTGAGATAATTTTAGTATGTATCGTTAGCACCAATCCTTCAGACCCCCAGCGGTTCTTCAGAGCCCAGGCGCTCCTTCAGACCAACAATGGTCCTTCAATCCAGATCGGACGTCGCGTTATCGAGCAACCGACGGATCATCCGGCCCCAGGCCCTTCAGACTAGCTGTGTCCGCCTAAAAAACACAGTGCACATCCTTCGTGGTTATATCAGTTCCGGACCTGATTAACCCTATTGGCCGCTCGAAAAGAGGCCACCCCCAGACCGTATTACTAGTACCATAAGCTAGTTGCGCTCCTTCAGACCCCGACGGTCCCATAGTCGAACGCAAGTCGATGCGCCAAGCATTGATTTTGAACTAGACCTTCAGAGCCCCAGTGCTCCTTCAGAGCCCCAGTGCTCCTTCAGATCCCCAGCGATCCTTCAGATCCCCAGCGATCCCTATTTACTTTCTGTCTGAATCAACCCTGCTTTCATAATGTTTCAAAAAACAAAACCAAAAAAAAAACCTCGGTCTGGACAAAATTAGCGTCTTGTTATCTTTATTTCTATTTTCCTCGAGAAACTCGGAATCCCTCCGATTTCCTAGCAAAATATAAATAAAGAGGGGCAGCTGTAATATCCTAATTTTGTCCGATCAAAAATGAGAGATTTTATTTTTAATAAAAATAATAATCATTTTTATTTTCATGTCATGTATTATTTTATTTTAGTTGCCACAAGTTTTTAACCAAAAAAATATATTAATTAGAAGTGAAGAAACAAAAAATAAGCAAAGGAGGAAATGGAGGGGGTCTGCCAAAAAAGAATGGAGGTGCAATCAGGATTGGGCCATCAGAAACCCAACCCAACAAAAAAGGGCTAGCCCAACTCGCCTAACCCTAAATCTCCTCCACCAAACCCTAACCCATCCAACCAACCCATAACCCATGACCCAACTCGCCTAACCCTAATTCTCCCCACCAAACCCTAAAAAAAATTCGGCCATCCCACTCCCCCCTCCTTAATTTTCGACCCCACTCCCTCTTTTCCCTCCTTGGAAATTGCATTTTTTCCTTTCCCACACTCCACCTTTCCTCTTTTCTCTCAACTCCCCACTTCCCCACATTCCATTTCCCCATACACGTTTCCCCTTCTCTCTCTCTCCCCACTCCACGGCTCCAATCCCTCTCTCTCCTCAATCTCACGCTACCTCTCTCTCTTTCTCCCACTCACACTCAACCTTTCCTTTCTCATTCTCTCCTCCCATCGCTAAGACCCCTTCTCTCTCACACTCTCCTATCACACACTTCACTTCTTCTCTTTCTCTTTCACTCATCCTCCCATTCCCCACTCTCCCATCTCCACGCACACCCCTCCCACCAAACCCTTAAACTCCATCATTTTTTCTTTCCCTCACATCACTCCTCACACACTCACGGATCCCCCTCTCTCTCACACAAGAAAAAAAGCCATCATTCTCTCCTCTGCTACACCCATACCCTTCGCAGCTCCTCATAAAATTTTATTTCATCATGTCAAGCCACACTCAGAAAAACACTGTACAAGGTATGGTGGGGCAGTCAGAAGAAAACGAAGAAAAAAAAAAAGCTTTTTTGTATAAATAGGGGGCCATGACTTTGAAGAGACCACGTTTTTGGAGAAGGAGAAGAAGATAATTTTCGAAAAAAAAGAAAAAAGGAGAGTCTAGGTTTTGTTTAGAAAAGAGAGTTTGAGAGTTTTTGCTCACTGTTATTCTTTTTCTCCCTTTCACAAATTTTATTTTTTTTTTAGTTTCAAATTCTGTTGTATTGAGGAAATCCGAAGAAGAAAACTTCTCCTTCAACATTTCCGGATTTTTGTTTAAGGTATTGTAATGTGACATTTTACTTAATTATTGCTGTTTTATTTTTTCTTTTAGTTGCTGTAATTTTGTTCATGTAAATATTGTTGCTGTTTTTTTTTTATTTTTGTAGTTGCTGTAATGTAAATTCGTATACACTGTTGCTTTTCTTTTTATTTTTAAAAATTGTTGCTGTCATGTTTTTTTTAGATATTATTGTTGCTGTTTTTTTATTTAAAACTGTTGCTGTTTTTTATTTTTAAAATTGTTGCTGTTTTTATTGTTGCTGTTTTTTTTATTTTATTGTGGCTGTTGTTTATTTAAATTGTTGCTGTTTTTTTTAATTGTTGCTGTAATTTTCGAATTAAAATAAATTAAGTTCTGTTAAAGTAAAAAATATTGTTTTCTTTTCTCAAAATAAATAGTTACTAATACCACCCCCTTTTTTTTAAAAAAAAAAGAAATAATAATTATAATCATTTTCCCAAACAAAGCAGCAAAAACACCCCTTTTAAAAATCATGACCATGACAATTATTTCAAAAAAAGAGAATATTTCTTTATAAGTTCACAAATCTCTTTCTCACCGAATGTTTTCTTCTAACGTAGGCGGTAATCAAATCCATCAAAACCGTTTTTTTGAAATAAACTAACGAACCAATCAGTCGAAAAGAAATTAAGCAATCGTTTTTTTTTCTTTAGCGTCAAATCGCTATTTGCGCCCCCCATATTTCAGTAATACAGCACTCCCCGCTTTCAGCCCAACTTTCGCGCAAGGCCCCAGAAACCCAAACAATGTTGTTTTGGGCTGATACTAAGCACACACCCCATTTTTGATACAACATCCCTGTTGTTCGCACCCCCTTTTTTATTATAACTCACTCCGCTTTTATTTACACCATAATGTTTCCAAACCATTTTTTCTTTCTTTGAAACAATCAAACTCGCGTAAAAAAATAGGTTGTTACTAACGGTCACTCTGAGCTTAGCTTATTTGACCGATAGGGCTCACCTTCTTTTTTCAAAACGGATAAGTAGCGGTGATCACTCTGAATTTATTCGTTTGATCATCGCAAACACCCGCTTAAACTTCAAGAAAATTTCAGTTAATAGAATACAAACGTAATCTCAACTCCCTTTTTAAAAAAATATCACGCTTCCCAGTAAGCGTTTTTCAAACAAAACGCTCGATCACAAACCGGGTATTTATAACGGTCACTCTGAGCCCCGCTCGTTTGAACGCTGTAAACACTTTCTTTTTCGAATAAGCCATTAGTGGTGACCACTCTGGATTTATCTGTTTGGTCACCATGAACGGCCTCTAGTTTTCGCAAACTTTTCATTAAATAAAAAATACCAACACACAAATTTTTTTTACCCGAGAACTACGTAGCTTTGATTTCTCCATCGCACCCGGAGATACGTAGGAGCAGGGGCCCACTCCTGTCGAGCGCAAAAAAACTAAAATTTTATTAAGTCTTCCTTTCCGTTTTTTTTTGCAAATAATAAAAAGGGTAAATTAAAATGTTTTCTTTAAACTAATTTTTTTTCTACACATTAAATTAAAAGGTAACCTTTTTAGGACGTTGCGGGGTGCTAGTACCTTCCCCGCACTTAATCGACCCCCTAACCCAAAAACAAAGGTTTTTTTCAATGTTTTTCCTAAAAATAAATATTGATGGCGACTTCATTGTTCAAAAGCAACGAAGAATCCCTCCTCAGGATTTTTCGGTCGCTACAGTGAGGAAATGACCATTTTGCCCTTGGCCCATCTATCCAAGGTTTTTGGTACTAGAACCCCTAAAATCCTATGGCTTTCTATTCGGCAAAAGGTTTCTCGACTACCTCTCTCTCGAGTTGCGATTAATTATTTCAATCAATTGAAAAATCTTCGACGTGAGGCGTAAATTACGATTTTACCCTTCGGCTGAATTGTTTATTTATATTCTGACTAAGCCACGATTAGATGTAGAGTAGGATTTCTTTGGACTTTTCCTCGACTATTAATCCCCGAGACACGACCAATTATTCCCACAAATAATTACTCGGTCTTAGGCATCATAGTACGAGTCTTTAAAAATTAAGGATGTTACACTAACCTTTAATTGATGATAACCTGACCTCAGATCAATTTTTGAAAACACCGCGGCACCTCGAAGTTGATCCAGCAATTAGTGTATCCTTGGCAAAGGATATTTGTTCTTGATCGTCACTTTGTTGATTTGTCGGTAGTCAATACACAATCTCATACTTCTATCTTTCTTCTTGACAAGTAACACCGTAGCACCCCATGGAGAAGCGCTCGGTCGTATGAACCTCTTTGAGATCAACTCTTCAAGTTGAGACTTCAATTCCTTCAATTCTAAAGGAGACATTCTATAAGGAGAAATAGATATTGATCCTGTGCCCGGACCAACTCTATAGAAAACTCTACCTCTCGGTCAGGAGGTACAGAAGAGACTTCATCCGGAAAAACATCCAGAAATTCATTCACCACTTGTACAGATGATAAATCTAAACCCGTTTCAGTGGATGCAGATAACATAATAACATAAGCTCCCGCACCTTGGAATAATGACTAGGTTGCTGAGGTGAGAGAGATAACTACTTCAAAATTTGTCCTTGACAATTCAACTGATTCTGAAGCGAACCGGACAGCTAATTAACACAGTCGATTATAACATGATATGAAGTCATCCAATTCGTACCCAAGACGATGTCCATACTTCTCATAAGCGAACAAATAAATTCTGCAACGAAACTTCTGCCTCCTATGAGAAGTGGACAATTTGACACAAAAATTAGGTTTGGACACGATCCTTGGTAAATTGTCCGCAGTTGTAACTGTCTAAGCATCTTGAGTGTTGACCCGTCCTTGCCTTGGAGCCGCTTGGAACTCTTCCTTACAGGGCACTCTTTACCATAGTGACCCTCTACATTACTATAATAGCACCGATTAGATCTTCGCTTGCAATCACCACTGTGAGGCTTTCCACAGTTAGAACATCTTCTGACCTTTGAAGAATCAAAGAATTGCACATGCTTTTCCTTTGATGAAATTATCTTTGGACTTTGCATTCCGAGTTGATAATTCAACTACCTTCTTTCCTTTCCAGTACTCTCTTTGAGATCATCCTCGGCGACATAGGCTGATTGTACCAAGGCAACATAATTGGTAATATTATAAGAACTGAGACCCTAAGTTATATAAGCACTAAGGCCCCTCTTGTACATCTGCATTCTCCATTCGTCATCCGGAGCTTACTTTACCACTTGGTAAACCTGAGACAACTTCTCAAACTTAGCGGTGTTTTCTTCCACCGTCATGTCACCTTTCCTGAGGATGAACCGGTTGGAGATTCCAGTCTTGGTTGAGGATTGTGTCTTGGTCATCCTGCCATAATTCCGCTTAAGATGCACTAAGTATTAAGTTGATCAGGCTCAATGTCTCTTAGCATCACATGTATAATTACAACAAGGACTAACAAGGAATCGACTCAACCCTAAACTAAGTCCGCCTAGGTCGAACTGCTCTGATACCAACTGTAACACCCCGGTATTTTTATTTAGTAAGCATACCCAAGTGTACCATCCCTAGAACATCAGAGATATAATTCCTGTTTAGACACTGAATATCACTAGAAATTTTCGCTGAATATAAACCAAACAGTCTTATAAAGAAACAAGACGATACGGTTCTCAGACCATAAACCATCAGCAACTATAGCATTCAGTATCAAACAAGAAAGCGGAAGAAAGATATAACACTAAAGACATAGTGTTTCAATACATAAACAACAAAGGGAAACATAACTTAAGCATAAAGCTAATTCATCAGCAACCATCCGAGCTCAACCTGCTCGTGCCTCTGTGGTCCTCTTTCCCTGTTTTCCTGTAAAACAACAACATATAAACAATGAGATACAATCTCAGTGAGTTCTACCGAGACCCCTACTAACACTCTCGGTTTGATTATGAAACCTGTTTAACTCAACACGGCACCGGCTGCGCGAACGCTACTCCCGATGAACCGCATTATTTTTCACATAGCATTCCACCGACTGCACGAACGCTACTCCCGGGGAACCTGCTATAACTCAGTACGACACCGACGGCGCGAACGCTACTCCCGGTGAACCGCACAACAAACTTTCTAACATAACACCGACTGCGCGAACGCTACTCCCGGCGAACCCCCTTACCAATAGCTTTTTTCTTGATACTGACTTCATCTCCGGTGGATAGAATTGACGTCTCGCGCGACTCGACATTTCGAATCCCAAATCCGACGAATCATATTTCCAGCTTCTTCTTTCTGTTTTCCAGCAACAGTTTGCAGATTTGCAACTGCCATATCTATGTCAATTCGCAACCAAACTCCTTCAAATCAGTGCCCATTCTGAAGAGGATTTTGTTTACTTTCTGATGGAGGAAGATTCACACGCATGAATGCAGTGGTTTGGGAGATATCACCAAGACAAGGTGACTGGTCCAGGATAGTGCTTGATTCTGAATCCGAAACTTGGGGACATGATATCTCCTTCATTTCTCCAAGAAATCATACGGTTCTTGTGCTCAAAATGAAGATATTGGTGTCTAGTTTCCAGAGGGACAAGAATCACGATCTTCGGAGTAGTGTACAGTAAGATACGATGAAAACAATGAAGGTGGGTAAAACGGGTTTTACCCAGAATTTCTGTTTAACTTGGATCATCAACCCCAAATCAATTGCAACCACGAATTTGGGCTTTAATCTTCTGTACCAGCAACATTACAACCTTCAGACACTTCTTAATCCACAAAATGTGTTCAGATGCACTTCTCCTCTAGCTCATAGTGAACATGCAAAGCTTCATGAGTGACAAAACTCCATTTCTTCAAGCTTGGGGCTTCTAATTTCGAAAATGGTACAAAATGCATGAAGGAGATTCTGGTTCAGAAATTAGGCTCAATGGGAAGAGCATGAAAAATGGAGTGGAGGGGAGGTGAGGATACTTACATGCATGAAGGTCTTGGTAAGTCCTCCTCCTTCTTCTTCCACTTTCTCTCATGCCCCCTTCTCCTCCTTTCTTCTTAATTTTCGGTTTTTCTTTTTATTCTTTCTAAGTTCTGAAAATGAAGTGTTAGTGAGGAGTTCAGCTGGGGTAAGAATAAGGGCTGAGGGTTAAATGGTGAGGAAATGACCATTTTGCCCTTGGCCCATCTATCCAAGGTTTTTGGTACTAGAACCCCTAAAATCCTAAGGCTTTCTATTCGGCAAAAGGTTTCTCGACTACCTCTCTCTCGAGTTGCGATTAATTATTTCAATCAATTGAAAAATCTTCGATGTGAGGCGTAAATTACGATTTTACCCTTCGGCTGAATTGTTTATTTATATTCTGACTAAGCCACGATTAGATGTAGAGTAGGATTTCTTTGGACTTTTCCTCGACTATTAATCCCCGAGACACGACCAATTATTCCCACAAATAATTACTCGGTCTTAGGCATCATAGTACGAGTCTTTAAAAATTAAGGATGTTACACTAACCTTTAATTGATGATAACCTGACCTCAGATCAATTTTTGAAAACACCGCGGCACCTCGAAGTTGATCCAGCAATTCGTGTATCCTTGGCAAAGGATATTTGTTCTTGATCGTCACTTTGTTGATTTGTCGGTTGTCAATACACAATCTCATACTTCTATCTTTCTTCTTGACAAGTAACACCGTAGCACCCCATGGAGAAGCGCTCGGTCGTATGAACCTCTTTGAGATCAACTCTTCAAGTTGAGACTTCAATTCCTTCAATTCTAAAGGAGACATTCTATAAGGAGAAATAGATATTGATCCTGTGCCCGGACCAACTCTATAGAAAACTCTACCTCTCGGTCAGGAGGTACAGAAGAGACTTCATCCGGAAAAACATCCAGAAATTCATTCACCACTTGTACAGATGATAAATCTAAACTCGTTTCAGTGGATGCAGATAACATAATAACATAAGCTCCTGCACCTTGGAATAATGACTAGGTTGCTGAGGTGAGAGAGATAACTACTTCAAAATTTGTCCTGGACAATTCAACTGATTCTGAAGCGAACCGGACAGCTAATTAACACAGTCGATTATAACATGATATGCAGTCATCCAATTCGTACCCAAGACGATGTCCATACTTCTCATAAGCGAACAAATAAATTCTGCAACGAAACTTCTGCCTCCTATGAGAAGTGGACAATTTGACACAAAAATTAGGTTTGGACACGATCCTCGGTAAATTGTCCGCAGTTGTAACTGTCTAAGCATCTTGAGTGTTGACCCGTCCTTGCATTGGAGCCGCTTGGAACTCTTCCTTACAGGGCACTCTTTACCATAGTGACCCTCTACATTACTATAATAGCACCGATTAGATCTTCGCTTGCAATCACCACTGTGAGGCTTTCCACAGTTAGAACATCTTCTAACCTTTGAAGAATCAAAGAACTGCACATGCTTTTCCTTTGATGAAATTATCTTTGGACTTTGCATTCCGAGTTGATAATTCAACTACCTTCTTTCCTTTCCAGTACTCTCTTTGAGATCATCCTCGGCGACATAGGCTGATTGTACCAAGGCAACATAATTGGTAATATTATAAGAACTGAGACCCTAAGTTATATAAGCACTAAGGCCCCTCTTGTACATCTGCATTCTCCATTCGTCATCCGGAGCTTACTTTACCACTTGGTAAACCTGAGACAACTTCTCAAACTTAGCGGTGTTTTCTTCCACCGTCATGTCACCTTTCCTGAGGATGAACCGGTTGGAGATTCCAGTCTTGGTTGAGGATTGTGTCTTGGTCATCCTGCCATAATTCCGCTTAAGATGCACTAAGTATTATGTTGATCAGGCTCAATGTCTCTTAGCATCACATGTATAATTACAACAAGGACTAACAAGGAATCGACTCAACCCTAAACTAAGTCCGCCTAGGTCGAACTGCTCTGATAACAACTGTAACACCCCGGTATTTTTATTTAGTAAGAATACCCAAGTGTACCATCCCTAGAACATCAGAGATATAATTCCTGTTTAGACACTGAATATCACTAGAAATTTTCGCTGAATATAAACCAAAAAGTCTTATAAACAAACAAGACGATACGGTTCTCAGACCATAAACCATCAGCAACTATAGCATTCAGTATCAAACAAGAAAGCGGAAGAAAGATATAACACTAAAGACATAGTGTTTCAATACATAAACAACAAAGGGAAACATAACTTAATCATAAAGCTAATTCATCAGCAACCATCCGAGCTCAACCTGCTCGTGCCTCTGTGGTCCTCTTTCCCTGTTTTCCTGTAAAACAACAACATATAAACAATGAGATACAATCTCAGTGAGTTCTACCGAGACCCCTACTAACACTCTCGGTTTGATTATGAAACCTGTTTAACTCAACACGGCACCGGCTGCGCGAACGCTACTCCCGATGAACCGCATTATTTTTCACATAGCATTCCACCGACTGCACGAACGCTACTCCCGGGGAACCTGCTATAACTCAGTACGACACCGACTGCGCGAACGCTACTCCCGGTGAACCGCACAACAAACTTTCTAACATAACACCGACTGCGCGAACGCTACTCCCGGCGAACCCCCTTACCAATAGCTTTTTTCTTGATACTGACTTCATCTCCGGTGGATAGAATTGACGTCTCGCGCGACTCGACATTTCGAATCCCAAATCCGACGAATCATATTTCCAGCTTCTTCTTTCTGTTTTCCAGCAACAGTTTGCAGATTTGCAACTGCCATATCTATGTCAATTCGCAACCAAACTCCTTCAAATCAGTGCCCATTCTGAAGAGGATTTTGTCTACTTTCTGATGGAGGAAGATTCACACGCATGAATGCAGTGGTTTGGGAGATATCACCAAGACAAGGTGACTGGTCCAGGATAGTGCTTGATTCTGAATCCGAAACTTGGGGACATGATATCTCCTTCATTTCTCCAAGAAATCATACGGTTCTTGTGCTCAAAATGAAGATATTGGTGTCTAGTTTCCATAGGGACAAGAATCACGATCATCGGAGTAGTGTACAGTAAGATACGATGAAAACAATGAAGGTGGGTAAAACGGGTTTTACCCAGAATTTCTGTTTAACTTGGATCATCAACCCCAAATCAATTGCAACCACGAATTTGGGCTTTAATCTTCTGTACCAGCAACATTACAACCTTCAGACACTTCTTAATCCACAAAATGTGTTCAGATGCACTTCTCCTCTAGCTCATAGTGAACATGCAAAGCTTCATGAGTGACAAAACTCCATTTCTTCAAGCTTGGGGCTTCTAATTTCGAAAATGGTACAAAATGCATGAAGGAGATTCTGGTTCAGAAATTAGGCTCAATGGGAAGAGCATGAAAAATGGAGTGGAGGGGAGGTGAGGATACATACTTACATGCATGAAGGTCTTGGTAAGTCCTCCTCCTTCTTCTTCCACTTTCTCTCATGCCCCCTTCTCCTCCTTTCTTCTTAATTTTCGGTTTTGCTTTTTATTCTTTCTAAGTTCAGAAAATGAAGTGTTAGTGAGGAGTTCAGCTGGGGTAAGAATAAGGGTTGAGGGTTAAATGGTGAGGAAATGACCATTTTGCCCTTGGCCCATCTATCCAAGGTTTTTGGTACTAGAACCCCTAAAATCCTAAGGCTTTCTATTCGGCAAAAGGTTTCTCGACTACCTCTCTCTCGAGTTGCGATTAATCATTTCAATCAATTGAAAAATCTTCGATGTGAGGCGTAAATTACGATTTTACCCTTCGGCTGAATTGTTTATTTATATTCTGACTAAGCCACGATTAGATGTAGAGTAGGATTTCTTTGGACTTTTCCTCGACTATTAATCCCCGAGACACGACCATTTATTCCCACAAATAATTACTCGGTCTTAGGCATCATAGTACGAGTCTTTAAAAATTAGGGATGTTACACTAACCTTTAATTGATGATAACCTGACCTCAGATCAATTTTTGAAAACACCGCGGCACCTCGAAGTCGATCTAGCAATTCGTGTATCATTGGCAAAGGATATTTGTTCTTGATCGTCACTTTGTTGATTTGTCGGTAGTCAATACACGATCTCATACTTCCATCTTTCTTCTTGACAAGTAACACCGTAGCACCCCATGGAGAAGCGCTCAGTCGTATGAACCTCTTTGAGATCAACTCTTCAAGTTGAGACTTCAATTCCTTCAATTCTAAAGGAGACATTATATAAGGAGAAATAGATATTGATCCTGTGCTCGGACCAACTCTATAGAAAACTCTACCTCTCGGTCAGGAGGTACAGAAGAGACTTCATCCGGAAAAACATCCAGAAATTCATTCACCACTTGTACAGATGATAAATCTAAACCCGTTTCAGTGGATGCAGATAACATAATAACATAAGCTTCTGCACCTTGGAATAATGACTAGGTTACTGAGGTGAGAGAGATAACTGCTTCAAAATTTGTCCTTGACAATTCAACTGATTCTGAAGCGAACCGGACAGCTAATTAACACAGTCGATTATAACATGATTTGCAGTCATCCAATTCGTACCCAAGTCGATGTCCATACTTCTCATAAGCGAACAAATAAATTCTGCAACGAAACTTCTGCCTCCTATGAGAAGTGGACAATTTGACACAAAGATTAGGTTTGGACACGACCCTCAGTAAATTGTCCGCAGTTGTAACTGTCTAAGCATCTAGAGTGATCACCCGTCCTTGCCTTGGAGCCGCTTGTAACTCCTTGGAACTCTTCCTTACAGGGCACTCTTTACCATAGTGACCCTCTACATTATTATAATAGCACTGATTAGATCTTCGCTTGTAATCACCACTGTGAGGCTTTCCACAGTTAGAACATCTTCTGACCTTTGAAGAATCAAAGAATTGCACCTGCTTTTCCTTTGATGAAATTATCTTTGGACTTTGCTTTCCGAGTTGATAATTCCACTACCTTCTTTCCTTTCTAGTACTCTCTTTGAGATCATCCTCGGCGACATAGGCTGATTATACCAAGGCAACATAATTGGTAATAGTATAAGAACTATGACCCTAAGTTATATAAGCACTAAGGCCCCTCTTGTACATATGCATTCCCCATTCGTCATCCGGAGCTTACTTTACCACTTGGTAAAACTGAAACAACTTCTCAAACTTAGCGGTGTTTTCTTCCACCGTCATGTCACCTTTCCTGAGGATGAACCGGTTGGAGATTCCAGTCTTGGTTGAGGATTGTGTCTTGGTCATCCTGCCATAATTCCGTTTAAGATGCACTAAGTATTAAGTTGATCAGGCTCAATGTCTCTTAGCATCACAAGTATAATTACAACAAGGACTAACAAGGAATCGACTCAACCCTAAACTAAGTCCGCCTAGGTCGAACTGCTCTGATACCAACTGTAACACCCCGGTATTTTTATTTAGTAAGAATACCCAAGTGTACCATCCCTAGAACATCAGAGATATAATTCCTGTTTAGACACTGAATATCACTAGAAATTTTCGCTGAATATAAACCAAATAGTCTTATACACAAACAAGACGATACGGTTCTCAGACCATAAACCATCAGCAACTATAGCATTCAGTATCAAACAAGAAAGCGGAAGAAAGATATAACACTAAAGACATAGGTTTTCAGTACATAAAAAACAAAGGGAAACATAACTTAAGCATAAAGCTATGTCATCAGCAACAATGTGCCTCTATGGTCCTCTTCCCCTGGGTGCTGAGAAAGTGCAGATTTTGCGGTTTCTCGCCAAATCCGCTATTCCGCTCATTTCCGATTCTTGTTCCGATTGAAAACAATCCAAACAACCAGAAAAACAGATTCAATCAATATCACACAATCAATCAAATCAATCAAAAACTCAATCTAAACGGATTTCGTCAAAACACGATATATTTCAAAATAACGTTTTCGACACAAATTCTTTCGAAACCAATTCACATAAAATTCATTTCAAAACGGAATAAACCTAAACGTGAGTAAAACTCACCGATTGTGATGAAAATCACAAATAGCCGAGACTTTCCGCGAAATCGCTTTTCCGACATAACCACACGAACGTTCCCCGCATAAACTTTACGGTCCGACGACATCCGTATCCGCTCCCAAAGCTCTCCACTCGTTCACGAGACATATTTTTGACCGAAATACCGAATTCCTCAAAATCCCGCACTCAATACGCTTCGGGTTCGTTCCTAATCATCCTTGAATCATCAAACACTACTCATCATCTTCAACCTTATGAAGAACTATTCACACATAAACCCTCATTTTTGTTTCACTCACCATAACCCAACCAAACTCTAATTTCTTCACTCCAAACTAGTACCCAACCTCTTGTTTGTGTTTCCCAAGCTTCCTAACTTCCCAAAGGAAGTGAACATCACAAAATCCCTCAACTTACTCTAAAATTCGAAAATGGCAATAAGAGGGAGAGTGAGTTGTTTGTGATGAAATTGGTACCAATTTGAAGAGGATAGAACGCTGATTATTTTTCGTGTTGGAAAGAAGAAGTTTCGATGATCCTATCTCTCCCTTGCTCCCCTTCTTCCTTCCATACCCATTCTCTTCTCTTTTCCTCTTTTCTTTCTTTTCTTCTCTGTTTCTCTCTCTCTCTCTCGCATGCTTCCTTTCTTTCTTTTCTTTCTTTCATTTAATTCTTTTATTATTTGAGAAATATAAAGATATTACTGGTTAACTATTTAAGTTTGCAAATAAGTGAGAAAATTGAAAAACTAAAAGGATTTGAAATACGACATATATAGTGTAACATCCTCAAATTAATTAGTAGAATTATTTGGGTGTTAACCCAAGTAAATAAATTTAGTACTTAACTGGTAAATTTATTGAGTGCAAAAAATTATTTATTGGTTGTCATCAGATCGTTAACCGGATAATACGGGTCAAGGAAGTTTTGGAATCGAAATAAGAGATTTAGATCAATATGGAAATTAGACCACGTTACCACTTATATATTAATAAATATATATGTGTGTGTGTGTGTGTGTGAGAATTAAAAAGAAAGAAAGGTACGCGAGAGGGAGAAGAGAAACAGAGGGAAGAAAGGAGAAAAGAAAGAAGAGGAAAGAAGAAGAAAGAAGAAGAGAAGGAAGAAGAAGGGTGAGGCCCAACTCACCAAAAATCAAGCATCATCATCATCTCACCTCCATGGATGCTTCCCATAAGCTTGGTAAGCTTCTCATCCATTTTTCCCCTATTTTGAGCAATTCGAATTTTAAGAGAAAAATGTGATGTTTGAGGTTTGTAGCTTAAATGGAAGGTTAGAGTATTAATTAGTTCTCCTTAAGGGTTAGATTGTTGATTGGGTAACTCAAATCGCTAAAGTTTTCGTTAATTTTGGAGAATCAAGATTTTGGGATTATGGGTGAATAATGATTCAAGAGGTTAGGGATGATGAATAGTGATTCTTAACGATTGATGATTTATGAATGATTAGGAACGAAGCTAAGGAGGATTGAACGCGAATTGGAGCTCGAATCGAAGTTTGAAGTGTTGAACCAAGGGTAAACACTCCTTTATTTTGTATGATAACAAATTACATCATATCTACTAATGTTTCAAGATGAGCAAAGTGCAGGACTTAATTTAAAGAGTAGAAGACACAAAAGAAGAGAAGCTTGAAGAAGAAGCATCATATGAAGTTCAAAACCCTAAATTGTGTCTAAGCTTTTTAGGACACTTTGTAAAGGTCCTATCACCTAAAGTGTGTGGCACTTTAGCTATTGAGAGAGATGACTTTTCAAAACATGCATGATGCATAAAAATAGTTTTGAAAAAATATTTTACAAAATTGCATGCATGCATAAGGTGGCAACCAAAACTAAAGAAATATTTTTGAAGCAAAAGAATCGATTTCACTACATTACATATACTAAGAATCGATTCCTTCTTGGTTTCCTTAGCCTAGGAATCGATTCTCAAGTCATTCCTTAGCTTAATGAATCGATTCTCAAGCCATTTCCTTAGCTTATGAAATCGATTCCCTTTATTTCTACATGGATAAGAATCGATTCTCAGGACCTCCATATGGCCTGAAAATCGATTCATGCCTTTCTACATAAGCATTGTAATCGATTCCCTCATTTTCCAAACATCAATGAATCGATTCCTCTCTTATTTCAACTAAACAAACAATCGATTCTTTTATTTTTTAAAGGCAATGAATCGATTCCTTCACATTTTAACTTGGTCTATGAATCGATTCTTCACCTATATTAAATGTTTTTCAAAAATTTCAACGGTGCCTAAACCTATAAATACATGGGTTGAGCTTCACCTTCTGATCAACCACTGCTCACAATTTCTCTCTATTCTACTCTCTCTTGCGAAATTCTTAGATCTAATATTGTTCTTCATAATTTTCATATTATTTTGAATGCTCTTCATCTTATTATAGATCTAAGAATATAGTGCTTCATTGTTTTGAATCTTGTTCAAAAGCTGCGTTTTTGAAAATCATATTTATCTTCATAAAAGCTTTTTTGCAAATCTAAGCTCTCATTGTCATATCAATTGTGAAGCTTTTGCAAAAGCAAGATCATATTCCATATCATATTTTTAGAGCATCTAAAATCCTAATATCACTCATCTCTCTCAGTTTCTAAACTGACACATTACTAAGAAGTGATTGGATCCATAGATCTCAACTGTGTAATTCTTATTTTGTTTTAGTGGTCATTTTGAAATCCTGGGAAGTTTTACTTGGGTCTCTCAATCAGGGTGATTGAGTTGGTTTTGAAATCCTTAGCGGGTGCTTGGGTTCTCAGTTCGGGGAATTGAGATTCACTATTGCTGAAGTCGACTGTTTGTAATAACTCTCTTCAATATAGTGGTTGCTAAGTCCAAGGGTTGAAAAGCCTAAGGCCGAGGACGTAGGGTTTTATCCCGAACCTCGCTAAATATCTGTGTCCTTCTATCCCTTCTCTCTTTATATTTTGCACTATTATTATAACTGTTTATTATTAATATTACCGTGCTTAAATTATCAATACTCATCAATCATCTTCTACTCCTCTTCTCTAAGATATACTATATCCCTTATAATATCTTTATTGGAAATATTGAATACAATTTAAACAACTCTTGCTTGTTTTTATATCCAAAAGTTCAAATCACATTTTCCGCATCCGATTTGAAAAAGAATATAATCATCATTTGCGAAAAGAATCCATATTTACTCATAACCTTATTCACCCCCCCCCCCTCTAAGGTTATACTCTAAGTCTAACAAGTGGTATCAAAGCTAGGAATTGCATATTAGAGCTTTACATCTCGCAATTCTAAATTTATCCTTTACATATCTGTAATTATGGGTTCTTTCATGAAAGAAGGAATGTCCTCTAATAGGCCTCCTCTATTTGGTGGTACTAACTACGATTACTGGAGTAGTCGTATGAAATGTCATGTGCAGGCAATTGACTTCACTCTATGGAGAATCATAGTGGATGGTCCTCTTATCCCGATGAAGATCAAGATCACAAAACCAGGTAATACTGATGGTGACACTTCAAAAATTCAAGCCACCGGCAAAGCTGAAGAAGTACCGGTAGAAGACATCTACACCATCGACCTAAGTGAGTTAAGAAAATCTGAGCTTGACAAGATATCCCTAAATGCAAAGGCCATGAATATCCTTCATCTATCACTCTGTGAAGAAGAATATGGTAGAGTAAAAGGGTGTCAAAGTGCAAAGGAAATCTGGGACTGCCTTCAAGCCACTCATGTCGGGACAAGCCAGGTAAAAGATACTAAAATTAGAATTCTCACCTCTGAATATGAAAGTTTTAAAATGAAAGAAGGTGAGTCTGTCGCAGCAATGCATCAGAGATTAAATATAATTGTAAACAACTTGAGGGCCTTAGGAAAGAAATACACCAACAAGGATTTGAATGGAAAGATCCTTGAATCCTTAACTGGTGATTTCTTCCCTAAGACTTGTGCTATAACTGAAGCCAAAGACATTGGCACTTTACCTCAAGAAGACCTTATTGGATCATTGCCAGCATTTGAGGTAGTTCTGGCTGCCAAAAAGAACCAAGAAAAAGAAACTGTAAAAGAAAAGAAATCTCTTGCCCTTGCTGCTAAAACTACTAAAGTAGCAACGAAAGAGGTTGAATCTGAAGAAGATACTGATGATGAAGATATGGCTATGCTTGCCAAGAACTTCAAAAGATTTATGAAATACAACAAACATGGTAAGGGTGATTCTTCAAAGAAGTTTGGATACAACAAAGATGAAAAGTATGAGAAGAGAGATGAACAACCAAGATGTTTCGAATGCAACAAACCCGGTCACATCAAAGCAAACTGTTACAAGCTGAAATCTAAGCAAAAGAAAGCAACATGGGACAATACAGACACTGAAAATGAGACCGAAGACGAAGAAGTTGCAAATGCTGTCTGCCTCATGGCAAAGAACACACCTGAAGCAACATGGGACAATCTCAGCACTGATGGTGAATCAGAAGAAGATGAGCAGACCGACAATGCTGTCTGCAGCATGGCAAATGATACATCAAAGGTAAGCCTTAACTTTTCTAGTCCCTCTACCTCCTCTATGCATGATGATATGATTGATAATGACTATAGTAGTCACGATCTGAGTGAAGCTTTTGAGGCTCTATATTTCGAACACGAAAAACTTTTGTTAAAATCCAAGAAACTAACAAAGAGCAACAAAAGCCTATCCACTCAAATCGAGACTCTTGAAAGTGAAGTCACTAGATTAAAGAATGAACTACACAAATCAGTCAACCTTGAATTTCGAGAACTAAAACAAAATTTTGAAAAAGTCAAGGTTGAAAATGAATTTTTGAAAGAATCTTTGAAAAAGTTTGAGGTTGGTGAAAAGACCTTGACTCAGTTGCTTCACTCTCAACATCAATATGTTGATAGGAGAGGTATTGGGTACCAAGGAAATTCCACCACCTCCAGCTCAAACAAAAATATCACCTTTGTAGCTTCTACCTCTAATCATAAACCTACTATCTTCAAATGCACATATTGCCAAAAAGGGAACCATAGCTCTTCTTCATGCCCTATCCGTAAAATATGTGAGCTTGGAACCCTTGTACCTGTTTGGAAGAAACCAAGGTGGATTGTGAAAGCAAACCCCTTGATGACTAACTCCCAAGGACCCAACAAAAAGGGTACCTCGTGCTAGTTGTTAAACAATTCTTTTGCAGGTTGGTCCCTCAGCTAAAAAGAAAAATGTGTGGATGGTTGATAGTGGTTGCTCAAGGCATATGACTGGTGATGCTTCACTGTTTCTAAAACTGAGCAACAAAGCAAGTGGATCTGTAAAGTTTGCCAACAATGAATCTGCTCAAGTAATAGGTAAAGGTTGTGTGGGTAAGGAAAACACAATTAAAATTAAAGATGCTTTATTAGTTGATGGCGTTAAATTTAACTTACTAAGTGTTAGTCAATTATGCGATAATGATTTTGATGTGCACTTTTCTGTTGATAAATGTGTTATCACCCATATGACTTCTAAACTCTACATTACTGGCTTTCGAGAAAACAATGTATACTATGTTGATTTTGATAATGTAAGTGATGAGATAGTATGTATGCCTACCTTGATTGATGATGTGGATTTGTGGCATAGACGCTTAGGACATGCTAGTATAGAACATCTATCTAAGTTAAGTAAGAATGAGCATGTTAGAGGTCTACCTAAATTGAAAAATGAAAAAGGCCAATTATGTGATGCATGTCAACTTGGTAAAATGCACAAAACCTCTTTTAAATCAAAACCTGTTATTTCCACCAAAAATGTGCTTGAACTGCTACATCTTGATTTGTTTGGTGAAATTGATGTCGTAAGTCTAGGAGGGTCTAAGTATGTCTTTGTTATTGTTGATGATTATTCTAGATATACTTGGGTTATCCTACTTGCAAATAAAAGTGATGCTTTTAACGAGTTTGCTAAGTTGTGCAGAAAGCTACAAAATGAGAAAAACTTAGCCATCAAAGAAATTAGAAGCGATCATGGAGGAGAGTACGAAAATTCATCATTCAAGACGTGGTGTGAAAAGTATGGCATTCATCATAACTTTTCAGCTCCAAGAACTCCTCAACAAAATGGTGTAGTTGAAAGAAAGAACAGAACTATACAAGAGATGCGCAGGACAATGCTGAATGAGCACAACCTTCCCAAATACTTCTAGGGTCATGCAGTGGATACAGCGTGTCATGTGCTAAATCGTGTATACTTAAGGCCATCTCTCAACAAAACACCATATGAGCTGTGGAATGGTAGAGCTCCAAACATTTCATACTTCAAAGTCTTTGGAAGTAAGTGCTTCATTCTTAATACAAAGGACAAGTTGGGTAAGTTTGATGCTAAATCAACTGAAGGTATTTTTATGGGTTATTCAAATCATAGCAGAGCTTATATCGTTTACAATAAAATTGATAAAACTATGCAAGAATCTATTCATGTTTCTTTTAATGAAACTAACCCTTTTGATAAGAAAGCTGCTGATGATGAGGAAGAAGTGATTGAAGTGATCAAAAATAGATCACCTGAAACTAACAGTGAAAGTGTAGAAGAAGCCGAGGAGGAAGCTGAACCTCAAGAAGAAGTTATAGTGGAACGAGAGCCCCAAGACATTGATGATCATCTCCATGGAAGAACACACGATGATCTGCCCAAAACATGGAAATCAGTTCGAGATCATCCCATGGAGCAAATTATTGGTAGTCCATCAAAGGGGGTAACAACTCGCTCTTCTCTTAATCTTTTATGCTTTCATAGTGCTTTTGTCTCTCAAATAGTTCCAAATAATATCAAGGAAGCTTTAAATGATCCAGAGTGGGTTTTGTCAATGCAAAAAGAACTTGAACAATTTGAAAGAAATAAAGTTTGGCACTTAGTTGAAAAACCGGTCGATCGGACCATCATAGGAACTAAATGGGTTTTTCGCAACAAACTTGACGAAAATGGAACAATTTTATTAAACAAAAGTCGTCTAGTAGTTCAAGGTTTTATTCAAATCGAAGGGGTGGATTTTGAAGAAACTTTTGCTCCTGTGGCTAGATTGGAGTCCATTAGGATAATTTTGGCATTTGCCTCCTACATGGATTTCAAACTACATCAAATGGATGTCAAAAGTGCCTTCCTAAATGGTTTCTTAGAAGAAGAAGTTTATGTAAAACAACCCCCTGGTTTTGAAGATTTTAAAAATCCCGATCACGTCTTTAAACTTGACAAAGCCCTCTATGGATTGAAACAAGCACCTAGAGCTTGGTATGAGAGATTAAGCAGGCATCTAATTGCCAATGGTTTCAAAAAGGGTAAGATTGATTCTACCTTATTCCTTAAAACCAAGGGCAAACATATCATAGTAGTTCAAATCTATGTTGATGATATTATCTTTGGATCTACTAATGATGATTTGTGCAAGGAATTTTCTGAGATGATGACTAGTGAATTTGAAATGAGTATGATGGGAGAACTTAACTTTTTCTTGGGACTTCAAGTGAAACAATCAAATGAAGGAATCTTCATATCCCAAACAAAGTTCTCAAAGGAATTGCTGAAGAAATATAACATGAATGACGCAAAAGAAATCAGCACTCCTATGGCAACAGCAACTAAACTAGATAAGGATGAGCAAGGTAAACCGGTAAATGAAACTATGTATCGAGGTATGATAGGTAGTCTCTTATACTTAACTGCTTCCCGTCCTGATATCATGTTTGCTGTTTGCCTGTGTGCTCGATTTCAAGCATGTCCAAAAGAATCACATTTGAAAGCTGTAAAACGGATTCTTAGATATGTTAAAGGGACCATAGACTTTGGTTTGTGGTACCCGAAATCGAGTACGTTTGATTTAGTTGGATTTTCTGATGCTGATTTTGCAGGTTGCACTCTTGATAGAAAAAGTACTAGTGGAACTTGTCATTTTCTTGGTCCTTGTTTGACCTCCTGGTCTAGTAAGAAGCAGAACAGTGTTGCTTTGTCCACAGCTGAAGCTGAATATGTGGCTGTTGGAAACTGCGTCGCACAAGTTCTGTGGATGAAACAAACTTTGGAAGACTTTGGTCTAATTTTTGAAAGTGTGCCTGTTTTGTGTTATAATACAAGTGCTATTAATATTGCTAAAAACCCTATACAACACTCTCGCACTAAACATATTGACATTAGACATCACTTTATTAGAGATCATGTGTCTAGGGGGAGCATTGCATTAAAATTTGTAGGCACGGATGACCAACTAGCGGATATCTTCACTAAACCCCTAGCCGAAGCTCCTTTTTGTAAATCCGTAGAGAGCTAGGGATGCTTGATTATGCTAGTTTATAAAATGTTTTCTATTTGTTTTTTCACCCCCCCTCCTTTTTGATGAAAACAAAGGGGGAGAAAATATGCAAGTTACTATTATATGTGGGGAGAAAATAGGAGAAAATATATGCTTATGCTTAGGGGGAGTTTTTTTAAAAGAATTTTCATTATTATCAAACCCTATGCATAATGTAATTTGTTATCATCAAAAAGGGGGAGTTTGTTGAACCAAGGGTAAACACTCCTTTATTTTGTATGATAACAAATTACATCATATCTACTAATGTTTCAAGATGAGCAAAGTGCAGGACTTAATTTAAAGAGTAGAAGACACAAAAGAAGAGAAGCTTGAAGAAGAAGCATCATATGAAGTTCAAAACCCTAAATTGTGTCTAAGCTTTTTAGGACACTTTGTAAAGGTCCTATCACCTAAAGTGTGTGGCACTTTAGCTATTGAGAGAGATGACTTTTCAAAACATGCATGATGCATAAAAATAGTTTTGAAAAAATATTTTACAAAATTGCATGCATGCATAAGGTGGCAACCAAAACTAAAGAAATATTTTTGAAGCAAAAGAATCGATTTCACTACATTACATATACTAAGAATCGATTCCTTCTTGGTTTCCTTAGCCTAGGAATCGATTCTCAAGTCATTCCTTAGCTTAATGAATCGATTCTCAAGCCATTTCCTTAGCTTATGAAATCGATTCCCTTTATTTCTACATGGATAAGAATCGATTCTCAGGACCTCCATATGGCCTGAAAATCGATTCATGCCTTTCTACATAAGCATTGTAATCGATTCCCTCATTTTCCAAACATCAATGAATCGATTCCTCTCTTATTTCAACTAAACAAACAATCGATTCTTTTATTTTTTAAAGGCAATGAATCGATTCCTTCACATTTTAACTTGGTCTATGAATCGATTCTTCACCTATATTAAATGTTTTTCAAAAATTTCTACGGTGCCTAAACCTATAAATACATGGGTTGAGCTTCACCTTCAGATCAACCACTGCTCACAATTTCTCTCTATTCTACTCTCTCTTGCGAAATTCTTAGATCTAAAATTGTTCTTCATAATTTTCATATTATTTTGAATGCTCTTCATCTTATTATAGATCTAAGAATATAGTGCTTCATTGTTTTGAATCTTGTTCAAAAGCTGCGTTTTTGAAAATCATATTTATCTTCATAAAAGCTTTTTTGCAAATCTAAGCTCTCATTGTCATATCAATTGTGAAGCTTTTGCAAAAGCAAGATCATATTCCATATCATATTTTTAGAGCATCTAAAATCCTAATATCACTCATCTCTCTCAGTTTCTAAACTGACACATTACTAAGAAGTGATTGGATCCATAGATCTCAACTGTGTAATTCTTATTTTGTTTTAGTGGTCATTTTGAAATCCTAGGAAGTTTTACTTGGGTCTCTCAATCAGGGTGATTGAGTTGGTTTTGAAATCCTTAGCGGGTGCTTGGGTTCTCAGTTCGGGGAATTGAGATTCACTATTGTTGAAGTCGACTGTTTGTAATAACTCTCTTCAATATAGTGGTTGCTAAGTCCAAGGGTTGAAAAGCCTAAGGCCAAGGACGTAGGGTTTTATCCCGAACCTCGCTAAATATCTGTGTCCTTCTATCCCTTCTCTCTTTATATTTTGCACTATTATTATAACTGTTTATTATTAATATTACTGTGCTTAAATTATCAATACTCATCAATCATCTTCTACTCCTCTTCTCTAAGATATACTATATCCCTTATAATATCTTTATTGGAAATATTGAATACAATTTAAACAACTCTTGCTTGTTTTTATATCCAAAAGTTCAAATCACATTTTCCGCATCCGATTTGAAAAAGAATATAATCATCATTTGCGAAAAGAATCCATATTTACTCATAACCTTATTCACCCCCCCCCCCTCTAAGGTTATACTCTAAGTCTAACATGAAGCGGATTGGGGATTAGGGTTCGAACGGCGGTATTTCGAGGAATTCGGTATTTCGGTCAAAGAGATGTCTCGGGATCAAGCGGAAAGATTGGAAGCGGATTTGGGTGTCGTCGAAGCGTGGAAGCTTATGCGGGGATTGTTCGTGTGGTTATGTGGAGATTTTGAAGTCTCGGTGATTTCGGCCCGGTATCGGCTCTCGCTTCAAGGGTGAGTTTTACTCATGCTTAGGATGTTTTTGTGCCTCGTTAGTTTTTACGTTAATTGATTTCGAGGGATTTTGAAACGAAAACCGTTATTTGAAAATATGTCGCGTTTTGATACAATTCGATTACAATGAGTTTTTTGATTGATTTGATTGATTGTGTGACTTTGATTGGGACTTTTTTATGGTTATCAAATCTGTTTTCAATCGAAACGAGAATCGTAATTGAGCGGAATAGCGGTTTTCGCGCGAAACCTCCACAAAAAATTCACTTACAACAGGTAAAAGCGCCCCAAGCGCTCGGCCATCCGCCCAAGCGCACGAGAGGCAGAACCAAAACTGTCCAAAGCGCCCCAAGCCCTCGGTCATGCGCCCAAGCGCACGAGAGACAGAACCAAAACTGTCCAAAGCACCCCAAGCGCACGACCCGTGCGTCCAAGCGCACAATGCAGATTTTCAACACCTATTCACTGATTTTGTTTTCGGGATAACTTTTGATCCGGGAACCCGATTACGGTGTTCTCAGGGGCGTTTGAAAGCTTATTCAAAAACCTATCTATTTATACAAATTAAATGGCATAATGGACTGTTTTTGAAGTTATAAACTATTTCGAAAAACCGAACAATAGTACACGAGTGCGGATATGTTTTATTGATAATAAAACGAATTATAAGTTCTATGTGGGATTGTAACACTGACGCGGATGGTTATTATTTATTCGTCTAAACCAGTCAATGATTCACGATATATAAATTATATCGATTAAAGGAGTCGGCCCAATTTGGGTGGTTCATATGAAAGTAGATATATATATATATATATATATTATATCGAGTTTGGGTGACGACCCATGGTTCTAACATACTAGGCGGGGTAGTCATGCACCCTTACCCTAGGCTCCGTGCCATTAGGGAAAGTACTATTGGTAAGGGGGTTCGCCGGGAGTAGCGTTCGCGTAGTCAGTGTTATGTTGAAAGTTATGCGTTACGTTCACCGGGAGTAGCATTCGTGCAGTCGGTGGTACGTAAAAAGATCTTATGACGCGGTTCACCGGGAGTAGCGTTCGCGCAGTCGTTGTTGCAATAAAAGTTAAACGATACGGGTCACCGAGAGTAGTGTTCGCGCAGTCGGTGTCGTATCAAAGGTCATGTGACACGAGTCACCGGGAGTAGCGTTCGCGCAGTCGGTGTCGTACTGAGTTATAGCAGGTTCACCGGGAGTAGAGTTCGCGCAGTCGGTGGAATGCTATGTGTAAATAATGCGGTTCATCGGGAGTAGCGTTCGTGCAGTCGGTGCCGTCTTGAGTTAACAATGTTTTAAAACTGGACCGAGAGCGCTAGTAGGGGTCTCGGTAGAACTCACTGAGATTGTATCTCACTGTTTATATGTTGTTGTTTTACAGAGAAGCAGGGAAAGTGGAAATCCAGGAGGCACGAGTAGGTGGCACTCGGATGGTGGCTGAAGACTTAGCTTTATGCTTAAGTATATGTTTTCCCTTGTTATCTATGTATCACAACATTATGTTTTTAGTGTTATATCTTTCTTCCACTTTCTTGTATGATACTGAACACTATAGCTGCTGATGGTTTATGGTCTGAGAACCGTATCATCTTGTTTGTAAATCAGACTGTTGGTTTATATTCAGCGAAAATTTATAGTGATATTCAGTCTCTAAGAAGGAAATATATCTCTGATGTTCTAGGGATGGTACACTTGGGTATTTTTACTCGATAAAAATACCGGGGTGTTACATATAGGTTGGTAAATAAAATTACAAGTATATTCCCAATAGTAGGGAATGAAAAATCGACAATGATCTTTACACTTTTTGTAACATCCCTAATTTCGGTTAATTTCGTTTTGAGAAAATAACTAGCGAATTGGTATTCGATAAAATGATAATTCAAGTCATGGACATGATAAAAGCATAAAAGCAACATTTAGTTGCTAATAGTTTCAATTACGTGATCGTTTTGAGGTATAAATAGAATTATGTGAGGATTAGGGGACCAAGGGTATTTTGGTCATTTCCATATCTTTCGAACCCTAACCCAAATTACTCAACACCAAAACATATGCCTTAACTCCCTAAGACCCCAATCACAATTTTTAGAAGTTAATTATGAGTTAGGGGTTATTTAAGAGAAGGTTAAGGTGAAAGGCTAAGTGGAGGGCATTTTAGTCATTTCCCTTCCACTTAATACCTTACCCAGCTGAACCAACTCCATTCCACCAGAATTCCAGAAAATTCAGAAAGTATAGGAGTGAGAGAAGAGAGAGAGGGCGTGAAGGGAGGAAGAAGAAGGAGCTCCAAGCTCCACCATCACCCATTGCATGTAAGCATCCCATATATCAATCTTCTCCATTTTTCCTCCTCTATCCAATGATACCAATTTCATTAACTGAATCATCCTCATTTTCAACTTTCCATTTTCGAAGTTTGAAGCTCAAAGTTGAGTTTTCTCCTCCTTGAAGCATTGCATGTACCATAGGAGCCTTGGAAGTGACTTTAGCAACTTGGTGGAGCTACATTGTGACTAGGAACACATTGGGGAAGGAATTCAGTAGCCAAAGAGCTTAGGTTCAGAATAGGAGTTGTTGGGTTTCGAATTTGGAAGTGTGGGAAGTTCAGTTTCGAATATCGAACGAATCCGGTGCGAGTACGTGATTACGGGGATCGTTCGGGAGGTTACGGTTCGGTCGTTTCGTGTGAGGGCGTAATATCTCGCGAGGTCATCAAGTCGGTGAGTTCTATACTCGCTTAGGGATTTGTTTTTTTGAATATATGATTGCATGATTCTGAATCAAGGTGCCTCGCGTTTCGTTTTGAAAAGAATTGAGTGAAAAACCGTTTTCGGGAAAATGGCGTTTTTACGGTTTTTCGGTGAATATATATGTTTTCATTGATTTGTTGATTTTAATGCTTTCGATGGAATATGACTGAATTGCTGGTTGAAATGTCTGTTTTTAAGTCACGGAAGTCCTAAAATGTCTCGGCACCGGATTGAAAGCGAAACGGAACAAAACAAAATTTTGAAAAGTCATTTTTCTTCACTTCTGCCAACGGTCGCGCGCGACCCATGGCCGTCGCCTCGCGACCAAGCACTGTTTTGCAACGGAAAATCTATCTGTTACTTTTCGCGTCGCGACGGAACCTGTTCACGTCGCGACGCAGTGTAATTTTCAGCAAACCCTACTGATTTTCTTTTCGCGATAACTTTTGATCCGGGAATCCGATTGAGGTGTTTTCACTTGCGTTTTAAAGCTTATTGAAAGGTATATTCAGAGGTATAATTCATACTATAAAATGCTCTGTTTTGAAAGTTAAGAATGTTGGAAAAACCGAACTATAGTGAACGCGAGTGCATACGAATCATGTTGAGATAACGAACCTAGAGTTCACCATGTCATGCTAAGTTAATTGATTGTAAGTCTAAAGACATTTAAACTCTCAATTCATGTAAACACAATTCAAGTTACTTTCCCTCGGGGAAAGGTAGATGGTATACTTTGAGTATATCGAGGGTGATGATCCTCTCAGATTAGCATACTAGGGTGGGGGAAGTCATGAGCCCCAAATCCTAGGCCCACATGTTTTGCCCACTAGTGATTAGCGGGATGGGTTTACCAAAGGCCAGAGAAATAACCATGCTAAGGTAGGCTTGAGGTGTTGTGCTAAGTTCATGAAAATATGATGTGTAGTTGCTTATCAGGGCTACATCAAGAAAGTAATTAGTTTAACGAGAAGTTGCTTATTAGGGCTACAAGTTACATGAAAATAATATATGTCCACGTGGTTGCTTATTAGGGCCACGAGTTCAAAGATAAAGTTTAATAAACCGCTAGAGTTAGTCAGGGGTCTCAATAGGACTCACTGAGATAATGTTTATCTCACCCTTTATATGTTGTGGTTTTTACAGAGAAGCAGGGGAAAGCAAAGGCGACAAAGCACGGTTAGCCGGTGCGACTCATGGAGTCATTAGAGACTTGATTTCCTGTTTAGGCCTTTGTGCTTTTCTAGTTATTTTACCGATTGTATAACTATCACTGTATAAGTTGTAAAATCGTTTCTGCTACTTTATGTTTTGAGTATTGAACACCAGGATTGTATAAGTCTTAAGATATGAAACTTAAGCATTTTCAGGAAGTTAATGAGGTTTAGAGAATCATTTATCATGTATTATCGAAATTTTAGTGCATTTCGGTAATTCTTCATGATTTAGAATTATCAGGGTGTTACACTTTTCAATTGTAATACCAGTGCCATATTATTAAATAATTTACCAAGATGTCTAGTCACTACGCCTGCGTCCTACAATGATTTGGTGATAATTACCATACTAATTAATTATAAGTATTTCATAAATTTTTATCAACAAAAACATTCTACTTATTAATTTAATGTTAGAACAAATTAAGTGTATTTGGTTGTTCGATAACAACATAAATATTCTTAAAACTCTTACCACTTAAAATAAAAATTACACCTTAGAAGATGCAATATATTCAAGATATAGTCAAATGATTTTTTTTAATTACTTTTTTCGGTTTAAACTATCAAATTCAAATAAAAACTTAATCTTGAATTTTTTTTTTGGGCACAACCAGGTTATTCTGTAACATCCTGAGCTCTAGACTTCATAAAGTCGGGATTTTAACCATTTTAATAAAATTCAGAGTTCTAAACCGTTAACGGATTTGAATAAAACATAACTTACGAGTGGCATAAATACCAAAAAGATAACTAAATGACATAACTGAAATAGTTTACATGAGTCATTTCTTAACCATAGTTCAAATCCGAAAGAACAGTTTAGACTTAGTACATTAACTTGATTACAAGCTCAAAGGCTAAAGTATCAAAAATACAATACATAACCATTAACTAGGGTGGACTAAACAATTTTACTTAAATCTAAAGATCCCCTAAACTAAGTAGCCACAACAACTGCTACTTCTCCTCACCTTGCCTGATCTTATTCTGTCAATCTGAAAACACAACAACATAAACAGTGAGATTTACAATCTTAGTGAGTTCTTTTGCGACCCCTCACTCTTAGTCTCTCGTAGTCTTTTACTTATCATTTGAAATAACCTATTTAGCATAATCCAAAAGAACCTGAACTACGTCAGTTTCAGCGGAGAACCCAACCCGGCCTTGGCCGGATAACAATTATGGGCCTTGAACTCAGGAGCCATGACCTCCCATTCCAAGTATGCTAATTAACCCCTTGGGATCGTCATCCCCATTGTGTCTTTAATTCATAGCCATAGTGGTGTTCTCACTCGTTACTTCGTTTGATAAAACGTCGTTCAGCTTAAACAATTATCGCGTAATCAAAACCTCGTTATTTACCAAACGTTAATCATTGTTACTAAACCACTCATAAGACAATTAACAATAATCTTTTGTGTAAAGGTCATATCTCATGCCAATTCAGTCAATTACATTCACAATAACATCTATTAGGTCAAAATAGGGTCTGGAAAGCATTGGTGCCAATACAGAGCGATTTTTTCATAATTTGAGAATGGTGACCAGAAGCAGCCGTACGGTCCGTGCCACCAGGCGCACAGTCTGTGCCACCCTGTCAACTTTGAAATTTTGAACGTTTTCACTCCGTTTCGATTCCCAGTCTTTCTCAAAAAATTTGTTTCATAAGGAGGCCCGGACCGCACGCCCTGAGGCCTGGTCCGTGCGCCTGCCTCTGGAACTGGGTTTTCAATCCTTTAATCTCCATTCCTTTTGGTTGCAACTCCCCTCCAATCCCTTCCTTAATCCATCCTAAGGTATTCTAATCATGTATGGGACATTCACATGTGTGTTTTATAATGATGGAGCTTTGAATATACGGTAATTACATTGAGTCTAATGATATGTGATCGAGTGAGGATAAACAAAGAGGAAAATAAAATGCATAATATACGAGGGGGATGATGATACCAAGTGGTAATTAGCATATTTGGAATGGGAGGCCATGACTTATGAGTTTAAGGCCCTATCATTACTCAGGCAAGGCCGGGTTGGGGTTCTCTGCTGAGACTAACGTTGTTCAGTCTTCTTTTGGATTATGCTAAAGAGGAAAAGAGGTAAGAAGGCTAAGAGGAACGATAGGACTAAGAAAAACAACGAGAGGAAAGGTGAGGGGTCACGAAGGAACTCATTGAGATTGTATCTCATTTTTTTATTATGTGGTGTTTTTTAGATGGACAAGGTAAAGCAAAGAAAAGCAAGGAGAATTAGCTGCTGAAGTAGTTGCTTATGTTTAGAGGGATCCGCTCGGATCAAGTTTATGTCTGCTTAGTGTTTCCCTAGTATAATGTTGTATATATGTAGAGCTATATACTATGAGACAGTTGTGTACGATGTAACCGCGTTTGGATTTTGTAACACTCCGATGAATTCTAACTTGTACAACTACCGAAATGTACTAAATGGCATACATCAGAGTAACTTCCTGTTAATGAATATTGAACACAAACTAAAACTTTCGATAATACATATCAAATGGTTCTCCGAACCGTACTTAACTTCATCAAAATGCTTAAGTTTCATAACTTAAGACTTATACATAATCCTAGTGTTCAATACTCAAAACATAAAGTAGCGGAAACGATTTTACAACTTAACCAGTGAAAGTCATACAATCGGTAACATAACTAACAGAAGCTACAAAGGACTAAACATGAAATCAAATCTCCCAAGACTCCATGAGTCGCACCAGCTAACCGTGCTTCGTCGCCTTTGTTTTCCCTTACTTTTCTGTAAAAACCACAACATATAAAGGGTGAGATAAACATTATCTCAGTGAGTCCTATCGAGACCCCTTACTAACTCTAGCGGTTCATTAAGCCATATCTTGTGAACTCATCGCCCTAATAAGCAACCATGTGGACATGTATTTTATTTTCGTGTAACTTGTAGCCCTAATAAGCGACTACTCGTTAAATTAATTACTTTCTTGATGTAGCCATGATAAGCAACTACACATCATATTTTCATGAACTTAGCACAACACCTCAAGCCTACCTTAGCATGGTTATTTCTCTGGCTTTTGGTGAACCCATCCCGCTAATCACTAGTGGGCAACACATGTGGGCCTAGGATTTGGGGCTCATGACTTCTCCCACCCTAGTATGCTAATAAACTGGAGGATCGTCATCCTCGATATACTCAAAGTATACCATCTACCTTTCCCCGAGGGAAAGTAACTTGAATTGTGTTTACAAGAATTGAGAGTTTTAATGTCTTTATAGACTTACAATCAATTAACTTAGCATGACATGATAACCTCTAGGTTCGTGATCTCAACATGATCCATATGCACTAGCGTTCACTATGGTACGGTTTTCCTTAACATTTATAACTTGTGAGATTTACCTCAAACTTCTTTCATTTCATGGCATTAGTAGGTTTCCATCCTTGGGAAACATTGGGGAATCAATCGGAAAGGAATCGGAATCGTTTGGAACGGATTAAAAAGGCTTTTGAGTTAGGGTAACAGAAGGACCGCACGGTCCGTGCTCCAGAGGTGCACGACCCGTCCGTATCACTTAACTTTCAGTTTTGAAACACGTACAGGGTGCACGATCCGTGCCACCAAGGCGCACGATCCGTGCGTGTTTTAGAATTTTGAAAACCTGATTTGCGTAAGTCATGCACGTTTCGTGCCCAGGGGCGCACGACCCGTGCGGTGTCAAAAATACATTTTCTGGGCTACTGCGAACAAGGCGCACGACCCGTGCCCTTGTGAGGCACGATCCGTGCGTCCTTGCCAGTGACCAATTTTCTGGTTTCGTGTCATTTTTCCAAGTCCGTTTCGATTCCAATTTCGTTCCGGTCGATATCCTCTCCTAACGAGTATTATTCCAGACCAGCGAAAGCGATTAAACAATCAAACAGGTCATATCAACACATCATCAATCAAGCAATCAGTTACAAACATAGTGACTTTTCGATAAAACGGTTTTGGATTATTTTTCGCAAAGCGGTTTACAACGTTTTCTCGGTTCAGAAAATGCAAGTCTCGATATCACACATCCCTAGCGAGTTATAGAACTCACCTAACGTGATGAGAATCACGCAAAACACCGAGACTTTGACGGATGCTACGAACCAAGAACACACGAACTCTCCCGGAATCGTTCCAAATGCTCCTAAAGCCGAAATCGGACTCTCAAACCATTCAAACCCAAACCCAGCAACTGGAAATGCATCCACAACTACCCCAATGAATACCAAACGGTAGCTTGACTTGGTAATGAGCTCTAGTACTGATTATGGAGCTTGAACAAGAACATGCAAGGTTGAAAACTCCATTTTTGGATACTTGGAGCTTGAGGGTTTGAAAATGGTGATTTGGAGAGAGGTTGGATGTTTGTTCAGAAAGTTAGATCAATGGGAAGAAGAAGAAAAATGGTGGAGGATGGTGGTTTTAGATTATACATGCATGAACACTAGAGGTAGGATCCCCCCCTTCTTCTCTACTCTCTCTCTCGAATTCTCTCCTCCTTCTCTCTACTTCTTTTTCTGGTTTCAGCTTCTAAAATGATAGAGTGTTTGGGGTGTGGGTGTGGTTGGCTGGGTCTTGGGTGACCAGCTGACCCACTCACTAGAAAATGACAATAATACCCCTCATTTAATCATGTACAAGGACTATTGTACCCTTCAGCAACTAGATTATTTCTTATACTATGATATGGCCTAATCTAATGGACTTAGCTAAATTCTTTTCAACTTAACATAATATTTTAATTATGCATGAGTACAATCTTTTATTTAATTCCACCTCACATAATTTAGCAATGTTTGCCAACTAACCATTTCAAGATAACCTCTTGTGCTAAATATCTCATTTAGCTAATAATTCACTTTAACCTCTTTGCTAATTTATTTAAATTAATTTAGGTAATTAGGGGATGTTACAATCACCTCAACTTTTAAAAATTTGTCCTTAAAATTGACAAAAAGTACCTCAATCGAACAAATAGGGATATTTCACCGGCATGTCCTCCTCTACTTCCCATGTCGCTTCGTCGGGTGATGCACCGTCCCAAAGCACCTTGACAATAGGAATTGATCTTGTCCGGAGCGTTTTCTCGCCACGTTCGATGATCCGGACTGGAGTAGGCTAATAAGATAAATCCGGTCTAATGTCGATCGTTTCATGACTTAAAGGTTGATTCGGGTCATGAATATACTTCCTTAACTGGGATACATGAAACACATCATGTAATCTGGACAATTCTGGAGGTAATGCAATGCGATATTCTACTGGCCCCGGTCACTCGATAATCTGGAAAGGTCCGACATACCGAGGACTGAGCTTCTTCGCCCGCAATGCGATACCGGTTCCGATGGTTGGAGAAAGTCTCAGAAAGACATGGTCTCCTTCTTCGAATTCTAACGGTCTTCTTCTGTTATCGACATAACTCTTTTGCCGACTCTGAGCGGCCTTCATCCTTTCCCTTATCTGACGAATCTTCTCCGTAGTCTCACGGACCAAATCTGGTCCCAACAATCTCTGTTCACCTACATCCCACCAACACAATGGTGTTCTACACTTCCTTCCATATAATGCTTCATATGGAGCCATTCCGATACTAGAATGGTAACTGTTGTTGTATGAGAATTCCACCAATGGAAGATGGTCCTCCCATCTGCCTCCACTATCGAGTACACAAGCCCTCAACATATCCTCCAATATATGAATTCTTCTCTCAGTCTGTCCATCTGTCTGTGGATGGTAAGCGGTGCTAACACACACTGTTGTTCCCAACGCCATATTCAATGCTCTCCAGAATCGAGATGTGAACTTGGGATGTCGATCACAGATGATACTCGTAGGGATTCCATGCAACTTCACAATATTCTTGAGATACTCATCTGCTAACCTAGCAACCTTGTGATTCGAACGCACCAGAATAAATTGGGCGGACTTGGTCAGGCGATCCACCACTACCCAAATAGAATCATTTCCGGCTTGGGACCGTGGAATCCCATGACAAAATCCATAGAAATGCTTTCCCATTTCCATTCTGGCACATTTAACGGTTGCAACTGGCCACCTGGCTTCTGGTGCTCTATCTTGACCCGTTGACAAGTCAAGCATCGAGACACAAACTCTGTAATATCCACTTTCATACCCCGGCCACCAGTACAATTGCTTCAAATCTCGATACATCTTGGTAGACCCAAGATGTATTGAGAACTGACTCTTATGAACCTCTTCTAAAATTTGCCTCTTCAGATTATCATCATTCGGTACACAGATTCTACCATCAAAACAAATTACCCCATCACCGCCTTCGGTGTAACTCGACAACCTCTTCTGCGCTTGCAGCTCTAAATCAACCTCTTGGGCTGAGTGAATCAGATTCCTCAAAGGACTCGAAATCCGAATGTGACTCAACACCAACCTGTTCCTTCTTGACTTCACTCTTAAGTTGAGGTCTCTAAACGATTCCAACAATGACATCTCATGGACCATCAGTTCTGCAGTGTGGATAGACTTCCTGCTCAAAGCATCGGCCACAACATTCGCCTTACCAGGATGGTACTTCAATTCAAAATCATAATCTTTCAGGAACTCTACCCATCTCCTCTATCTGTTGTTCAGCTCCTTTTGATCAAACAAATACTTAAGGCTCTTGTGGTCACTAAAGACTTTGAAACGAGACCCATACAGTAATGTCTCCAAATCTTTAGGGCAAACACAATCGCCGCCAACTCTAAATCCTGAGTTGGGTAATTCTCTTCACGGGGCTTCAACTGTCTGGAGGCATAAGCAACTACTTGTTGATTCTGCATTAGGACACATCCCAAACCCTTACCAGAGGCGTCGCAATAGATTTGGAATCCTACGGACCGTTCTAGAAGAATAAGGACTGGTGCAGAAGTCAAACGATTCTTCAATTCCGCAAAACAATTATCACAGTCCGAGTCCCAAACAAACGGCTGACCTTTGCGAGTTAACCGAGTGAGTGGAAGAACCAGCTGGGAAAATCCTTGAATGAATCTTCGATAATACCCAGCTAATCCCAAGAAACTTCTTACCTCAGTAACTGTAGATGGTTGTTCCCAGTCTACCACAGCTTCAATCTTACTGGGATCCACTGCAACACCTGCCTGAGATATCACATGACCCAGAAATTTAACCCCAGCCATCCAAAAATCACATTTGGATGGCTTAGCATATAACTTCTTCTTCCGGAGTACGTTCAGAACAATTCGGAGATGTTGCACATGCTCCTCAATTGTCTTAGAGTACACCAAGATATCGTCAATAAACACCACAACAAACTGATCCAGGTAGGGATTAAAAATCCGATTCATATAATCCATGAAGATGGCTGGAGCATTGGTCAAACCAAAGGGCATCACTACAAATTCGTAATGTCCATACCTCGTACGGAAAGCGGTCTTCGGGACGTCCAAAGCTCGAACCCTGATTTGGTGATAGCCGGACCTCAAATCAATCTTTGAAAATACAGAAGCTCCTCTCAATTGGTCTAACAAATCATCAATCCTCGGCAGAGGGTACTTGTTCTTGATAGTTACCTTATTCAACTGACGATAATCAATACACAATCTCATACTTCCGTCCTTCTTCTTGACAAGTAACACTGGAGCACCCCATGGTGAGGCACTCGGCCGGATAAACTGTTTGGAAATTAGCTCTTCCAATTGGACCTTCAATTCCCTCAACTCTAACGGCGACATTCTATACGGGGCTATAGAAATTGGTCCAGTGCCCGGAACCAACTCTATAGAAAACTCCACCTCACGATCCGGAGGTAACGAAGGAACTTCATCAGGAAACACATCAAGAAATTCATTAACAACTTGCACAGAAGATAAATCCAGACCTGTCTCAGTGGATGCAGACAACATCATGACATAAGCTTCTGCGCCTTGGAACAGATAATTACTGGCCGAAGTGAAAGAAATAACAGCTTCAGAATTGGGCGGTTGTAGCTCCACTGACTCGGAGGCGAAACCGATAGTTCGATGAAAACAATCTATAGTCACATGGTTGGCCGTCATCCAACTCATACCTAGGACAACGTCCATACCTTTCATAGGCAGACAAATGAAGTCCACCACAAAATATCTGTCTCCAATGGATAGAAGACAGTTTTCACATATCGCTTGGGTTTGAATACTACCCTCAGCAGCAGTCTTAATGGAGATTGGTTGAGGCAAAGGAGTTAAAGCCAATCCCAACCGTTCAACACAGACTTGAGATATAAAACAATGGGTCGCACCCGAATCATATAAAATACTAACGGAGTTATTAAAAAGAGATCTCATACCCCTTAGTAGATTATCTGGCGGTGTGACCTTCTGGGCGTCCAAGGTGTATACCCTCCCGTGAGTAGTAGTAGCAGAGTTGTCATTCCCCTTCTTCTGAGGACAATTAGATGCATAATGACCTTCCTTCTTACAATAGAAGCACTGGTTAGATCCCATCTGACACTTCCCTTGATGATATCTTCCACAGTTGGAACATGAATTGAACTTTGGGGAGTTAGATGACTGAACTTGTTTTCCTTTGTTGGAGTTGTGCCTGGGACCCATCTGATTGTTGGATGATCCAACATTCTTCTTATTCTGATGGAATACTTTCCTGCTTGCATATAACCTCTTTAAATCACTTTCAGCTACGTAAGCCTGTTGAACCACGGCGGCATAGTTAGTATATGCAAAAGAACTTAGACTCTGAGCAATGTCTTCCCTTAGCCCATACTTGAACCAATCAGTCTTCCACTTGTCATTGGGAGCATACCCGGCCAAACCGATGAACTGATACAACTCTTAAAACTTAGCCGCGTACTGACCCACAGTTGAACTCCCTTGAGTGAGAGTCAAAAACTCATTCTCCTTGTCAAACCTCATAGCTGTTGGAAAGAACTGCTCTAAAGACACCTGCTTGAAAAGTTCCCAAGTATGGGGAGTACCTACAGTTGTCATCATGGCCTTGGCGTTAGTCCACCAGTTGTCGGCTTCTCCTTTCAGCATATGAGTCGCCAACCTCAGCTTGTCTTCGTCAGTGACTTGCATAGTTAAGAAAATTTTCTCTATGTCATCCAGCCAATGCTGGGCTCCCATGACATCCAGTCCTCCTCTGAACTCGGACGGCTTCATTTTCAGAAATTCAGAGAAAACCCTCTTTGGGTCAACTTGTGGCTCAGGAACTTGTTGAGGCTGAGCTTGAGCATTCTATTGCATTAGTAACATATCTTCCATCATCTTCTGTTGCCTCTCGATCATATTCTGCATCCATGCAGAATGCGGGTCAATCGGTGGGTTATTCCTCGATCCTCCTGCCATAATTCTGCAAACGATACACCAAGTATTAAGTTGATCAGTCTCAATGTCTCTTAGCATCATAAGAAGCAAAATAGCATAATTACTCGAAGGACAAAACCACCCTAACTGTCTAAGCCCGACTAGGTCGAACTGCCCCGATATCATAATGTAACACCCCGATGAATTCTAACTTGTAGAACTACCGAAATGTACTAAATGGCATACATCAGAGTAACTTCCTGTTAATGAATATTGAACACAAACTAAAACTTTCGATAATACATATCAAATGGTTCTCCGAACCGTACTTAACTTCATCAAAATGCTTAAGTTTCATAACTTAAGACTTATACATAATCCTAGTGTTCAATACTCAAAACATAAAGTAGCGGAAACGATTTTACAACTTAACCCGTGAAAGTCATACAATCGGTAACATAACTAACAGAAGCTACAAAGGACTAAACATGAAATCAAATCTCCCAAGACTCCATGAGTCGCACCGGTTAACCGTGCTTCGTCGCCTTTGCTTTCCCTTGCTTTTCTGTAAAAACCACAACATATAAAGGGTGAGATAAACATTATCTCAGTGAGTCCTACCGAGACCCCTTACTAACTCTAGCAGTTCATTAAGCCTTATCTTGTGAACTCATGGCCCAAATAAGCAACCATGTGGACATGTATTTTATTTTCGTGTAACTTGTAGCCCTAATAAGCGACTACTCGTTAAATTAATTACTTTCTTGATGTAGCCCTGATTAGCAACTACACATCATATTTTCATGAACTTAGCACAACACCTCAAGCCTACCTTAGCATGGTTATTTCTCTGGCCTTTGGTGAACCCATCCCGCTAATCACTAGTGGGCAAAACATGTGGGCCTAGGATTTGGGGCTCATGACTTCCCCCACCCTAGTATGCTAATAAACTGGAGGATCGTCATCCTCGATATACTCATAGTATACCATCTACCTTTCCCCGAGGGAAAGTAACTTGAATTGTGTTTACATGATTTGAGAGTTTTAATGTCTTTATAGACTTACAATCAATTAACATAGCATGACATGATGAACTCTAGGTTCGTTATCTCAACATGATCCGTATGCACTCGCGTTCACTGTGGTACGGTTTTCCTTAACATTTATAACTTGTGAGATTTACCTCAAATTTCTTTCATTTCATGACATTAGTAGGTTTCCATCCTTGGGAAACATTGGGTAATCAATCGGAAATGAATCGGAATCGTTTGGAACGGACTAAAAAGGATTTTGAGTTAGGGTAACAGAAGGATCCGCACGGTCCGTGCTTCAGAGGCGCACGACCCGTGCATAGCACTTAACTTTCAGTTTTGAAACACGTACAGGGCGCACGATCCGTGCCACCAAGGCTCACGATCCGTGCGTGTTTTAGAATTTTGAAAACCTGATTTGCGTAAGTCACGCACGGTTCGTGCCCAGGGGCGCACGACCCGTGCGGTGTCAAAAATTCATTTTCTGGGCTACTGCGAACAAGGCGCACGACCCGTGCCCTTGTGAGGCACGATCCGTGCGTCCTTGCCAGTGGCCAATTTTCCGGTTTCGTGTCATTTTTCCAAGTCCGTTTCGATTCCAATTTTGTTCCGGTCGATATCCTATCCTAACGAGTATTATTCCAGACCAGCGAAAGCGATTAAACAATCAAACAATTCATATCAACACATCATCAATCAAGCAATCGGTTACAAACATAGTGACTTTTCGATAAAACGGTTTTGGATTATTTTTCGCAAAGCGGTTTACAACGTTTTCTCGGTTCAGAAAATGCAAGACTCGATATCACACATCCCTAGCGAGTTATAGAACTCACCTAACGTGATGAGAATCACGCAAAACACCGAGACTTTGACAGATGCTACGAACCAAGAACACACGAACTCCCCCGGAATCGTTCCAAATGCTCCTAAAGCCGAAATCGGATTCTCAAACCATTCAAACCCAAACCCAGCAACTGGAAATGCTCCCACAACTACCCCAATGAATACCAAATGGTAGCTTGACTTGGTGATGAGCTCTAGTACTGATTATGGAGCTTGAACAAGAACATGCAAGGTTGAAAACTCCATTTTTGGATACCTGGAGCTTGAGGGTTCGAAAATGGTGATTTGGAGAGAGGTTGGATGTTTGTTCAGAAGGTTAGATCAATGGGAAGAAGAAGAAAAATGGTGGAGGATGGTGGTTTTAGATTATACATGCATGACCACTTGAGGTAGGATCCCCCCCTTCTTCTCAACTCTCTCTCTCGAATTCTCTCCTTCTTCTCTCTACTTCTTTTTCTGGTTTCAACTTCTAAAATGATAGAGTGTTTGGGGTGTGAGTGTGGTTGGCTGGGTCTTGGGTGACCAGCTGACCCACTCACTAGAAAATGACAATAATACCCTTCATTTAATCATGTACAAGGACTATTGTACCCTTCAGCAACTAGATTATTTCTTATACTATGATATGGCCTAACTAATGGACTTAGCTAAATTCTTTTCAACTTAACATAATATTTTAATTATGCATGAGTACAATCTTTTATTTAATTCCACCTCACATAATTTAGCAATGTTTGCCAACTAATCATTTCATGATAACCTCTTGTGCTAAATATCTCATTTAGCTAATAATTCACTTTAACCTCTTTGCTAATTTAATTAAATTAATTTAGGTAATTAGGGGATGTTACAGATTTGAATCAAGGTTTTGTCTTCGGACTCATGTACTAAGGATTCAGTATTACTGAAAAAGTTAATCAATGGCTTTTATGTCAATTGAAAAGAAAGAGGGATGGATTAATTCCATCGAGCATTGATTTCAAATCCATAAACGATTTAGAACTCTGATTTTATTGAATGTTAAATTCTCTATATTTCAGTCAAGCTTGGATATGTAAGGATGTTACAATTTACAATATATAATTATTATAGTTGAAATAAATTTATATTTAAAATATATATTTCTATTTAATTAACAAAAAGTAATATATTTATAATAATTAGTGGGTATGTAGTTGAAATTATAAATTAGTATATTTTTTTCGTGTTGATTTAGTTCATTTTTTTAATGGGTATTTTAATAAAAATATTAAAAGTGAAAATTAATGCATTGAGATATTTTATTAATATAGTCAATTCTAATAATGAAAATGATTTTTGATGATATATTATAAGATATGAATATTAAATTTGTATCCAAATAATTCATATTCTAAGTCTATATAATGATGATGGTGTTAGCTTTACTTCTCACAAGAAATAAAATATAAGGTGAAATCTTACAAAATGGCTTTTCCCTTCTGTCAATCTTATCTACTGTGTGTTTCCTGCATTGTTTTGATCTTAGTTTCAAGTAGGGAAATCCGACTCGCGGGACTTTTCGCAACTTTCCGCAACTCGAACATCCGACTCGCGAGACTCGAGAAATCCGCTTTTCACCTAGACACCAACATAAGCTCCTAGGCTTCAAGCTCCTCACAAAAGCCCCAACTTTGATTCCTAAGCTTTCATCTTTCAACATGAACCTCAACATCAACCTTCAACCTCCATGAACACTATTCATCATCCCTAACCTCCAGATTGCTCCTATTCACCTAAAACCCCAAATTGATTTCAAAACCCTAACTCACCCAATCCTTGTTTCCTTCCCTCCAAGTTAGCACCCAAGCTTCCATTTGAACTTCCCACACTTCCAAATCACTCAAAAGAAGAAGCAAGTTCCAAAACTCCTCTTCTCCTCAAGAAAACGAAAATGGTGGATGGAGAATGAGTGAAACATATGATGTGTGATTCTTGTATCAACATGGAGAGGATGAGAAGGTGATGATTTTTGGTGAAGGAAAAATGGAGTTTGGCATGAAATCTTACTTCCCTTCTCTCCTTCTCCTCTTCGTTTCCCTCTTTCTCTCTTTCTCCATTTTTCTTTTTTTCTTTCTTTTCTCCTCTCCCTCACGGTTCTGTATCTCTTTCTTTTCCTTTCTTTTTTTTCTTTCACTCTCTCTCACACACACACACACACACACACACACACACACACACACACACACACACACACACATATATATATATATCCGGTTATCCGGTTAACGATCCGGTTATCCGGTTAATCTCTTATTTCGTTCTGAATTGTCCTTATTCCGTATTATCCGGTTAACGATCCTATGACGATCAATAATTAATATTAGCGCTCAATAAATTTACCAATTAAGTACTAAATTAATTCAATTGGGTTAACATTCAAATAATTCGACTAATTATTTTGCGGATGTTACATTTGGTTTTTGAATTATTTTATAATATGAGTTTGTTACTAATTGTGGTGTTGTTTGTTGAGGTATTGTTTGAGTTTGCGTTCCTCATTTTTCCTCTTTGTTCGAGTTGGGGATACGCTTCAAGTCAGAGCCTTCTCTTCACTACGGTTAGTTATCAAAGTAAAGTAATTAATATATCAATATATATATATATATATATATATATATATATATATATATATATATATATGGATTTTTTGTTTTTAGTGTCTAAAAAAATTTTACCAACTTTTGGTAACCGTAAAATTTGGATTTTTTTAGTACTTGGTGACTTTTAATAACGCTTATTGTCGATGATTTGAATACATGTTCCTGTGTCTCATTGTAGTGTCTTAGAAGTTGGTTTTTTCAAATCACATTTTTGGTACAATATTAAAATCAATAAAATATTAATTACTTCACTATTTATAGCAAAATTTTGTTACAAATTTTGTTTGCAATAATAATACAAAATAATTTATATTGAAAAAACTTATTTATTAAGTTTAGTTATAAATTTTATTAACAAATATTGTCTTATAAAAATTGAAATTTAAAATTAAATTTGCAATTATTATTTATAATGTTTAAATTATTAATATATAACATTATATAAAAATTCATTGTGTTGCTGGTAATTAATAGTTTATTGATATATCAAAATAAAGTAATTAATATATCAATATATATCAAAAAATAAAGTAATTGATAGTTTATTTGATAGTTTATTTCATTTTCGTTGTAGTGTAGTACATAGATCTATCTTGAAATTATGGATCGTAGTTAGATGTATGGATCATAGTTGGATGTATGATTTTGAAATTATTAATATATATGCAAGATCTGATCAATTTCAATGATTATTAGTTAAGAGGAAAAATATCTAGTTGTTTAGTGCATCAGGCCAAACATTATTGTATATAAACTTTTTGAAAATAGGGATGAAATCTCACGTGCATAAAAACTCTATCATTTGACTACTGCAGGGTTCGCTACTAGCTTAGAGCATCCCACAGCAGAGCACATATGCATTTTGGCGGCGCCAATAAATCAATTTTGCTGCATAGAGAGGCTTGCAATCCAAATTGCAATACAGATTGCTTTAAAGCAGGTTTTCCAAAAGGTGGACATTGTTATGCTCCTACTGCCACGCAGTATTGTTGTTGTTTTAGGTAATGACTTGAATTATTACAACAATCGGGGAAAATAAAAGATGGACGTGATCTTAGCTTTTGCAGATTGAATTTTTAAAAATATTTCTGTAAAGCTGGAGAAACCCTCATGTTGTTTGTCAATTACTGCAATTCAAACTAAAATAATTGAGTTACATTCTCTTGTGTTACTAAATATTAGCCGATATTCTTAAGGATCTAAAACTTAGAATTCTATCAAATTCATCACTAGAGAAACTAGCATTTTTGCGACTAGAAAGTAATTTATTTTTGTGAAACATTTACGATTGAATATATTTGATCATAAATTCAATTAAATTTTCAGTAAGATTTCATCCTAGCCAAATGTCAAGTTGTTCCAGAAGAAAAAAAGATTGATTTTTATTATTAGAGAAATATAAAGATATTAATGGTTAACCATTTAAGTTTGCAAATAAGTGAGAAAATTGGAAAACTAAAAAGATTAGAAATACGACATATATAGGTTGGTAAATAAAAATACTAGTATTTGCTTATCGAAAAAAAAAAAATACAAGTATTCCCAATAGTAGGGAATGAAAAATCGACAATGATCTCTACACTTTTCAATTGTAATACTAGTGCCATATTATTAAATAAATTACCAAGATGTCTAGTCACTACGCCTGGGTCCTACAATGATTTGGTGACGATTACCATACTAATTAATTATAAGTATTTCATACATTTTTATCAACAAAAACATTCTACTTATTAATTTAAAGTTAGAGCAAATTATGTGTATTTGGTTGCTCGATGACAACATAAATATTCTTAAAACTCTTACCACTTAAAATAAAAATTACGCCTTAGATGATGCAATATATTCAAGATAAAGTCAAATGATTTTTTTAATTACATTTTTCACTTTAAGCTAACAAATTCAAATAAAAACCTAATCTTGAATTTTTTTTGGGCGCAACCAGGTTATTCTATAACATCCTGAGCTCTATACTTCATAAAGTCGAGATGTTAACCATTTTAATAAAATTCAGAGTTCTAAACCGTTAAGAGCACGGTCCGAGCTAGTAGGGTAAGTATAACAAATAATAGTAACAAACTTTGGTCAAAAAAAAAATAGTAACAAACTCTCAACTGGCTCTGGTATAATACACTATAGAAGGCTCCAGAGTCTCTTGAAATACGAGCAATATTATATCATCCATCTCGATAGGTGACAAACACGACAACGTCCTGATTAACGCACAAGGTAAAAAACTCATCAAACATCATCATATGGGGAAACATAGGATACTACAAAATAACATGTACAAAACACAATCACAATCATTGCTTAACAAAATCTAAATATTGTTCGTCTTCAAAATCTATTATATTCTCATTTTATCGCATCAGAGGTGTACTGCAAATTTGGATTAACAAACGAAATATAAAAACTCCTAGTTGACTCATGAAACGTGAAATTGTTCCATAACAAAATAACCTTTTAAAATAGTTCTAAGTTCACTTAAAAGTTATACATGATTTAATCCAAATTTTCAAAATAACATTACATAGGCCTATTAGAAGAGGGATATAACCTTCTACTCGACTTTGGAATTTCAACGCATCATAAACATCATCTTGCAAATCTTGAACAACTACAAAATCTTCCTTAAGAGGTCAAGTTTTTTTTCTTCTTTGGACGTTTGTCCAAATACCATATCCTGTATCTATGAAAATCAACAACAAATAAAGAATGAGATTCAAGAAATCTCAGTGAATTCATCGGTCATACCTCACTATAATATACTCACGGTGTCTTTTAAGAAAATTACCTAAATAACATACCCAAAAAAGAATTAAACAAAATTCCACAGGGAACCTCTATCTGATCTGTTCATGGGATTTTCAAAAATCATACTCCCCACTCTAAGTATATTCTCATAATCCTTTAGTTTTATTGGACTGTCTCCGCTTCTTGAGTGAGTTCAGTGGGTCAATCTCATACGGGATTTCAACTAGGTTCATTTATCATATATATATATATATATATATATATATATATATATATATATATATATATATATATATATATATATATATATATATATATATATATATATATATATATAGGTATAGTTATCTCATTGGAAGGTTTATAATTAAATGTGGTAATCAATAGTATAAATATCACACACATCGGTATGAAGTAGAATAGAAATGCATCAAATCTCAAAAAAAAAAAAGAATAGAAATGCATCAAAGAATGGAAGTGTTTTTTTTAACAAATTATGGTGAAAGGGAAGTTAAGAGCACGGTCCGAGCTAGTAGGGGCACAGTCCGTGCTTGGAAACTCGAACAGAGGCTCCTCCTTCTAGTTGCTTGCACGATCTGGGTCTGCTATGGCACGGTTTGTGCTGACTTACAACGGCGGTTTCAAAGGTTTTTCATCTCTTCCTTTAATTCTTTATGCATTCTAATTTTCATGTAAACACTTAATTGTTCACATGTCTCAAATGGTAATCATGCTTATCACAAATCAAAATCCCATTACATTCAACAAATCAACCAAACACTATATCACAACTATTAACCTTTTAGCACTTAACACATTTTTATTTTACCAGTGGAATCATAAACATGTAATGAACCAAAATAACCACAACTTATACTTATCACATCAGCCCTAATTTGTTAAAACAAAAGGGATGGGAGGGGGAAGTCACATGTTTCTCCAATCAAAGGAAAATGAATTTCAAAACAAAGTGCAGAATTCCTAGCTTTTGTCCACCTCTCCTTAAGGCTCCTAATGCATGAATTTTTAGCCTTCAAAAAGGATTTTTGCTTCATATCTTCAAGTCTCCTATTTCCCAAACTCTTTCTTTGCTTCCTAGCACTTGAATCCCTCCTTAACTACAACATGCGACCAGATTTTACCAAGAGAAATGTGTCCCCAATCTGTTTTTTTTTTTTTTAATATTTATAGCACTCTCCCTAGATTTACATTCTAAATTTCTAACAAGTTGAACAAACATTATTTGTAATCAACAATACAGTATCAAACATGTAGTAGATTATATTAATCAAGCAATTATGGCAATATTGTTATATAACTTTAAACTAACAGAACACTAATGTCTCAAAAATAAATTTCAATCACGAATTAAAATAATAACTTCAATTAAGCGTCCAGAACATCCTTTAATGGAAAGCAATAACAATTGTAATAGCCAAAGTAATATTTCATTACTTTGACTATTACATAAGTAATACCAAAAGGATACTAAATGACATAACTGAAAACGGTTTACTTTAGTCATTTACAATCATAGTTTAAATCCAAAAGAACGATTCACATGGTACATTAACTTTGATTACAACGTTCAAAGGTTAAAGTCTCAAAAGTACGATACTTAACAACTAACTAGGGTGGTCTAAGCAAATATACGCGATCCCAAAAGACCTCTTAAACTCAAGTAGTCACAACAGCAGTTTACTTCTCCTCAATTTGCTTGCTCTAACCCTGTACATCTGAAAATACAACAATATAAATAGTGAGATTTACAATCTCAGTGATTTCTTTCGCGACTCCTCACCGTTTACCTCTCGTTGTCTTTTACTTATAAATTACCTTATGTTCCATAGTTTTAGCATAATCCAAAAGAAATCTAAACAACGTCAATTTCAGCGGAGAACCCAACCCAACCTTTCTTGTTGAGTAACAGTCTTGGGCCTTGAACTCAGGAGACAAGACCTCCCATTCCAAGTATGCTAATTAACCTCTTGGGATCGTCATCCCCATAGTGTCTTATGTATACTTAAATTCTTGGTTTTCTCACTCGATTGTGACATCATGTATAACTTCCAATCTTTATTCTCTCTCGTTAGTTAGTCAACCAACATATTAATTAACTATAAACATAGTCATTGAACATGATATTCGACAATATAAATGTATCATTCAACATGTTATAGATATGCATCAATTGTAAATAACACTTTCACTATACTTCGGGGGTATGGTTAGGATAAGACAGGAAGAATTATTGGAGTGAGTTTAAATTCACACTTCATTAATCATTATTTATTGTATAACTTTTCGTTAGCTTTCCAACGCAATAAAGATCACTCGAATCGGAGTTTGGGTCAGAAGTTATGAATAAAACATTTGGAAGGCTATCGAGAAGTTTCACAGCCAGAGACTTGCACGGTCAGTGCGTAAAAGAGCACGATTGTTGCGTCACAGACAAGACCGGTGCATTAGAGAGCACGACCGGTGCATGTACTGCAGATTCTAAAACTCTGTTTTTAGTTTCTAACTCACTTCCAAAGGCCTTCTAACCTATTCTAACTAGCACACCATCCATTGAACTTCACAAATGACTCAATTACCACACAACAAACATCTCTAAACATCAAATTGACTCAACCACATAGGATTCAAGCTTGAATTCTAACATTCATAATGGGACTCAACATATGATTTTAACTCAACTTTGAGAATAAATTCAGCAACACCATCAATTCACCCAACAAGCATTCAGTTCAAACAACAATTAAAAATGCATATAACTTCCAAAAATAAACTATAGGACAAAGAACTCACTTGTTAAAGAAGATGGTTCCAAAACAAGCCAAATTTCAACTTCAAACAACTCATCAAACTCCAAAATCCCAAAAAACTAAATGTGAAGTGTGAATCCCCCAATCCAACTTCCCAAGAGTACCAACAACACCAAGGATCACTTTCTTAGCTACCCTTGGTGACATGCAAGTTGACTTCAGCTGAAGTAAACACCCTTCCCTCTAACAAGCAACTCGAAACTTGATGGGTGAGAGATGAGTTGGGTAAAAGTCTGGTTTTTGATTCTCTTTGGGGAGGAGGATTCCAAAATGTTGAAGGAAGAGTTGCTTGAAATGAAGGCTTTTTCAAGTGTTTAAAATGAAGTTTGAGCTCCCATGGTTTTCCTCTTCTCTCTCTCTCTATTCGACTCTCCCACACAATCTTTTGTTTGTTTTAAAGTGAACTAAATATAATGAAGAGGGAATCTGATGTTTTGAAAGGAAAATACCTTACCTGAAATGAAAAGGTGCTAGGTTTAATAAACCCAATGGGTGGGTTTTACTCTAGCCCGCAACTTGTTGTTCCCAAAATTCCTAATCGCAACCGCTTATCTATTACACATAACTGAAGATGTATTGTGAGGCCCATTGACTTTAAAGACTTTAAGGAACACCAATATGGTTTCAATGGCTAATAATCAAATCAATTTAATGGACACAACAATAGGGCACGCAATAATTTCAATTTCACTAAATCAATAAATCAACCAATGATGTAACTAAAAATTACTTTGGGCGGTACATTACACCCCAACTTGAAAATTTTTGTCCACAAAAATTGTTCAAGTCTTACTTACTTCCTTTAGAGAATACATATTCTCCAAAAAAATTCAATCCACACCAAAACCTTAGGCTAAAATGGAAACGGCACTCAAACAGACATTCTTATGAAACTTCGGTTATGTGGACGAAGAAGACCTTCAAAAATTGGAAAATGCGTATATCGGAGTGGTAGAGAAGCCGGGAATGTCGTATAACATTCAAGAGGAATTTATACAACAAGGGTATTTTTCGGTGAGAGCAACTCCGTTGGGATCTAATTTGGTCTTACTTGAGAGCTTAGAAGAAGGTGAAATAGAGGCTCTCAATGAAGGAGCACAGGAGTGGTTAGTAACATGGTTCTCGGATTTGAGAAAATGAAGTCCAAGAGAAGTAGATAATGAACGGTTAACATGGATTAGAGTCTATGGAATTTCTGCAAAAAGGAAAACACTGGATGTATAGCTGTTGACGACAATACTGAAAAAAGGAAAACACTGGATGTAGCCAAAATTCTTATTAAAACAAAAATACATGATGTGGTCAATTTTGTTGAAAGGTTCATGATAAATGATGAACTATTTGTTGTTAAAGTGGTAGAAGTTGGTATGGTCCAATGCTGTGGAATAACCATCTCTAGACGGAAACTAACCATCTCTATAACTTCCGAGAGGCATAAATACCAAATGGATATTAAATGACATAACTGAAAACAGTTTACTTTAGTCATTTTACAATCATAGTGCAAATTCAAAAGAACGGTTCACATGGTACATTAACTTTGATTACACGATCAAAGGTTAAAGTCTCAAAAGTATGATACATAACAACTAGGGTGGTCTAAGAAAGTACACTCGATCCCTAAAGACCTCTTAATCTCAAGTAGCCACAACAACAACATACTTCTCCTCGATTTACTTGGTCTAACCCTGTACATCTGAAAATACAACAATATAAACAGTGAGATTTACAATCTCCGTGAGTTCTTTTGCGAATTCTCACTGTTTACCTTTCGTTATTTTTTACTTATAAACATACCTTATATATGTTCCCTAGCTTTAGCATAATTCAAAAGACATCTGAACAACGTCAATTTTAGCAGAGAACCCAACCCAACCTTTCTTATTGAGTAAGAGTCTTGGGCCTTGAACTCAGGAGACATGACCTCCCATTCCAAGTATGCTAGTTAACCTCTTGGGATCTTCATCCCCATAGTGTCTTATGTATACTTAAATTCTTCGTTTTCTCACTCGACTGTGACATCGGGTATAACTTTCAATCTTTGATCTCTCTCGTTAGTTAGTCAACCAACATATTAACTATAAACATAGTTATTGAACATGATAATCGACAATAAAAACGTATCATTCAACATGTTATAGATATGCATCAATTGTAAATAACACTTTCACTATACTTATGGGGTATGGTTAGGATAAGACAGGAAGACTTCTTGGAGTGAGTTTAAATTCACACTTCATTTATCATTCATAATTGTATAACTTTTTGTTAACTTTCCAACGTATTAAAGATCACTCGAATCGGAGTTCTGGATCAAAAGTTATGAATAAAACAATCGGACTGGTGCGTGTATTGCAGATTCTAAAACTCTGTTTTTAGTTTATAACTCACTTCCAAAGACCTTCTAACCTATTCTAACTAGCACACCATCCATTGAACTTCACAAATCAAGGCGTTATAATTTGTCAAACGAAGAGTACATTATTTTTGTAATACCAGTTTGGTGCTCACATCATTGCACCACACGAGCTATTATGACACTATGTAATGTCAGGATATTCTTTTTCGAAATGACTATACGAGGTTATTTAGAATATGTTTTGTAGTTTCTCCTCGAAATATTTTATTCCATATTCAAAGGAGAATTCTCTTACCATAAGTCTGTTTCTTGATAGAGCATTAATAAATGCTATAAATTTGGCAACAAAATATTGGAATGATGAGTCATCATGCATGGATTAGACTTTAAACAATAAGATGCTTCTTCTTTGGACAATTGCTTTTGTTCTTAAAGACTTTTTCTTCAAGACAGGCACTCATCGTTGAAAGTACAATCTTCTGAAATTTTGATATAGTCACCAGACGCGCACCTAGTGAGACTAGCTAGATGCAAACACTGCTAGATGCTTATTCATGAATCAGTGACATCCATTGTCTTGTTAGGATGAAATGATGGACAACATAAGAGGACTTCATCAGATGACATGTCTAATCTGAACAGTTATCAAATGCATTAAGATGAAATTGTTTTGTTATATTATTTTTTACCTTCAAAACAATTGTGAGTTATTGTTTCTGCATTCACTTGGTTCCAACACCACTATATGTAGGGATTTCATGAATAAAATTTATTTATAGAGGCCACCATGTATAAGGATCCTAAGATTGAATTTAATGTGTAGATGTTCCCAAAAACTCTCTTGTAAAGGTTCAATTGACGCAATATGACTCAATGAGAAGTGATACAGTCGATTTGGCTAACATATAAGAACTATGAACGTGTAGTTAGGATCCTAGTAAAGAGATAGGATTTTCTTGGACTAATAGAATATGATGGTATGGAAGGATGTTCCTTTGTTTGGATTTTTGAAAAATATCTGGAATGGAGTGAGATCTCGTGGGATCCATTTTATACCCTTCCTTATTTTTCTTCCCAACCCCCTCCCAAATTTGGGTGTATTGGAATCCAATCTGAGTCTCCATCGCTGCTTTCTCCACTGAGAGTGCGACTGCCTGCGATTTGATTCGTGCGTCCAGCGTTGGTGGTTGAGTCGGATTTGCGTTCGATATCTGGGTTTGGTTCTGCGATTCGGTTCAGGGTTTGGATTGGCGTTCGATTTTCGGAATCTGGGTTTTGTTCTGGATGGTTGTTGATTCGGTTCTGCGACTGTCTAGCGATGACTATTTCAAAGCCGAAGAAGAGGCGAGAGTGCGTCCGCCGCCGCTGTGGGCTTCTTTCCCCTTACAGTCTGAGTCCCCGTATCTGCTTTCTGTGCGATTGTGGTTGTTGATTCGGTGCTGGGTTTTGTGCGACTGTCCAGCGATGGTTGTTGACCGGATTTGAGTTTGCGATTTTCGGAATCTGGGTTGTGCGATTGGTTCTGCGTTTGATGATCTGGGTCTCAGCGTTTTGTTGTTCTTTCCGTGGGTCGCAAAGTGATCTTGCTTCCTCTGTGCCGTTCATTGTCTCTGCCCCGTGGCGTTGCTGGTTTGGATTTGCTTTTTGGTGGATCTACACGTTTTAGGAGGTACGTGGTGTGCTTCTATTTCACGGTGGTTTGATGATTTGAGCGGGATGGTGGCTGGTGGATCGCTCGTGGATCCGCGGTCACGGCAGCATCCGCCTCCGAGGCCGCCTTTTTGTCTTTCGTCGCCGGCACTAGCTGAATGTCGCTGAGTAGCGTCATGCTTGGTTGTGTCACGGTGTTGGCCGGTGGCACAACACCGCGGTGGTGGCTGGTGATCGACGACCTCGGTCAAGCTCGGTTGTGTCGCGGTGTTGGCCGGTGACACGGCTTCGCGGTGGTGGCTAGTGTTTCGACGCTAGAAGACAGGGGTGTGCTGATTCGGTGGGTGCCTTGACTACTATTTGCAGTTCTTTCTGACGGGCTCCTCCCCTCTGCCTTCAGCTCCTGAGCCCTTCCCCTCTCCTGGCCTCCACCTCTAACCTCGATCAGTTGGAGTGAGCTTAATGTGAGGATAGTGAGGTGATGCTGGGCTCCTACCTTTGCCTTCAGCTTCTGAGCCCTTCTCAATCGTCTCTTGGCCTCCATCTCTAACCTCGATCTTTGAGAGTGCGCTTAATGTGAGGATAGTGAGGTGGTTATGGTTGTGGTGGTTTCACTACTAAAAAAACGGAAATTAGAGATGACAAAAATCCCTCACTAAACAACAAAAATCCGTCACTAAACAATTTAGTGACGGACTTTGCGACGACTCAAGATCCGTCTCGAATTTTGGCGTCACTAAATATTTAGCGAGGGATTTTGAAAATCCGTCGCTAATAGAGAGGGATATATTCATCACTAATAGGAAGGGAAATATCTGTCACTAATAGCGAGGGATAGTTTCCATCGCTAATAGAGAGAGATTTTTTCCGTCGCTAATAATAAGGGAACAATCCATCACCAACCACAATCCATCACAACATTCTGTCTATAAAATGAAGAAGAGGAGCTTACAACAATAATTCAATAATTTATTAATATTTTATAAAATGAAGATAAGGAGAAAGTGGAAAAAGGGACATGCTCATTTCTTGTTCCAGATACAACATCTTCTTTCCTTTCTTTGCCCTCATTTCTTGTTCCAGATACAAATCTGAACATTGAATCCAAATCCCTAGTTACAACCGTCGCCAATCAAAATATAGAATGCATCTAGCTCCAGAAGAACAAACTGAAATAGAACAGATCTGAAAAAACAAATTTGAAAAACCGAAATGGAAATCGCTTTTGCTAAAATCGAAATCGAAAAAACAGATATAAGAAAACAAAATCTAAACAAATCTGAAAAAAAATCGAAATCGAAACAGATCTGAAGCGACTCTGGGTTGGGTTTGAAGCGACTCTGGATTGGATTTGAAGCGATTCTGAAATAGATAAGATATATTCAGGTATTGCTTGAACATGTCACAAACGAAAATGAAACGATTCCTGGGTTGTGGTTGTGATTCTGGGTTGCTGATGTTCATCATTTCTAGAATGTGAAGAGTTTCTGCACATGCTTCTGTGATTTTTGATTTTAGGATACAACAAAAACATAATCGAATTTGTGAAGTTGAAAAAGAAAAAGCATAAATCTGGACCGGAATTGCTGGGATGTAATGAGAACCTTCCTTTTGTTGAATCATGAAATAATCATTCAAGGGAAATTACTAAGAAATTTATCCAATGTTGAAAATGCTAAGAGTGTAGTCCAACGGATTGTCCAAATGCAGATATATGATACAGAAGACTGAAATGGCTTATCCAACGGTCAGGAATATCTTTTGCCTACTTAATCAATTGTAGAGATGCAATCTTGTAGGTTTCACATGGATTGTATGTATTTTTTTGAAGTAAAAAGTAAAAGCATTTTCAGTCCCTCGCTAAACTCATCACTATTTGCGAGGGAAAAGTTCCAATCTCTAAAATCCATGACTAATATGCATTTTTTAGGAGTGTTTGGAGTGTGTGTGCACTAGGGAGTGGATGGAGGTTGTGGGGCTATTCTGGTGTTACCTTGCTCTTTCTTGGGCTGTCTTGGTCGCCTTGAAATATCTTTTATTAGAACTCTTTGGTTGTTTATTTTAGGGCCTTTGTTGGGTTCTCTATTATTGTTTTAATTGCCAAGAATTTTGGTTTAGTCCCTCTTGTGTTCTCATGTCTTCTCTTTATTTTATTAATAAAATCATTTAATTGTGGCTTAAAAAAAAAACTCTCAATTGTCAGTTTTCGAATCATCCCTATTGTGAAGTCTTTTCATAATAGTCAACTTTTCGAACGATGGAATGGTAACTCTCGTTTTGTTCCATCAAAAAATACCCAAGCGATGGATTAAAAACTCTATTCCATTCCCTTCTATTTCACTCCCCTCTATACCACTCAATTCTGCTCCACTCCAATTCGTTCTATTTCGTTGCTCCGAGATCGTTTTAAATATCAAAACATGGCCATAAAATTTATTGTGGTCTAAGATCAATTTATTTTGCAATGGATCTTGAATTAATTCTGATCAATTTACTTTGCTATGGAATTATTAAGTAATTGAATTTGGCAACTTGGATTGGCCTTTTGAACTAAGGAAGTGCCACATGTACGTATAATTTTTTTAGTGATTCTATGTTTTGAACATCGGTTGTCATGAACCCTTTTAAACATTAATGTAGTAAATGTTAGTTAACTAAAATACATGTTCATTCATGGATTTCCTTGCAAGTGAATGAACTAATAATAATATAAGGCGTGTTTGATTCTGATGATTTATTATTAACTGATATGCATAGCTATATGGTGTACTCGCGGACTTATTTAACTCTAAGAATACTTGTTATGTTGTGTAACAGAACAAGTAAACTAATCTTGGTATGAAGTGACACTTTTTGCTATATTAAGTATTGTTTATCATTACCTTCTTGGAGGAGATGACAATGTGTATTCTATTTTGGAAATAGAATGTGAGATACCACCATCTGGGATGGAGAGAAGATATGTTCCTTTGTTGTATTTACTAACCAATTTCAACAAAATTTTACTCCACCTTCAAAATAAACTCCTCAATGATTATATCATTACCTAACTTGAGCTTAAAGCTGAAATTGATTGGAACCAAATTCAGCAGCTTTTATATCAATGCCAATAGCATTAGCACACCTTGCTAATTCCCCATAATTTGAGCAACAATAAAATGGGGTAATTATAAAAACCCAAGTTAGTTATTACATTTTAAAAAAAGTGTCTACCAAAAGAGACATCAAAATTTCGTAACAGTGATGTGAATCATAATTTCATATGTATATCACAATTTTCACAATATGCATATCACGAATATAACAAAAAACATGAATAAATATGTAGGTTGAGCAAAGTAAGTACTTACACTGATGCTTAGTAGCAAGATTGACATAAGAGAACAGTGCATCGAACAAAAGCACTTGAACTCAAGTTTAATTGGTCTATAGTTCTTGAACTCCTGGTCATTTTTTGAAGAGGCAAATTATTCAATCCTTTCTAATCATTACAAACCCCAATAAGAAAATGACTCATTTGTACATCAATCATAGCACTTGAAACAACATTAGCACACTTGATGAACACAAAAGGGGTAGTAATTTTCTTATATATGCCTCCGAGGATGTGCATCAACAAAGACCAATAATATCAATTTTTTTTTTGTAATTGAATCAGATATTTGGAAGCTATGAATCAGATATTAAGTTAGATAGACTATAATTTGCATCAGCCAATATGAAAAGGAGAGTAGTTTAAGGCATCAACCATTAAAACAATAGAATGCTGATACACACACATATTACCACGTAGAGACACAAACAGGCAAGATGCAAAGCTTCTTTTTGCATTATCAAAATACACACATAGGAAGGTCTTGATCCACCTACACACATAGTTGCAACATTGGATTTTTTGTAGGCCTAATTGAGCTCCACCAACAGAGGAGAATATGACAACAATGTTAAAATAAAATAAACCTTTTACCCCAAAAAAACAAATTGAGCACATTGACAGGTTTATGAACCAAAACAATGATAGCCATTTTAGGTTGTATAGTAGTTCAACTGACTTAAGAAGAAAAAGAAGGATCATAGAAACAACCTGCTCCATATTTTTCTCTTCCTTGTACTTTGTACTCTTCCAGCATCATTCCCATAAATAGCAACAACCTGCTCCATATTCTTCTCTTCTCTTCATATGTATATCACTATTTTCACAATATGCATATCATGCATATAACCAAAAACATGAATAAATATGTAGCTTGAGAAGGATACTTGCCTTAGCAAACCATTTATGTTCAATCCAAAACATGAATAAATATGTAGCTTTAGAAGGATACTTGCCCAGTGAGGAATGGAATTTGAAAGAAGCATACACTTGTGCAGCAAGCTGGTGGATTGTTTAACTGTATGTAATATTAGTTGAATAACAAAGACATATTTGTACAAAACTGAAATATGTAATTCACCAGTGAAAAAGAAATCATCAAAGTTAGAAAATAAGCCAATTATCGAATATAATCCAATAAATGTCATTCCACTTCCTTCAAAGTTAGAAAATAAGCCAATTATCGAAAGAATTATATTTGATGGGCCAAAGATTATGAAATTTAGAAATTTAGAAAATTGAAAATAAGCCAATTAGAAAGTCAGCAGCTTTTATATTAATACCATGAGTCCTTAATTCATATATGCAATCATATAAGATTCCATACTAATAGTTTTGAAGAAAATCCAAAGTATGCATAATCATAATTACCTGAATTTCTCTTTGTATTGCAGGTATATCAACAAAATGGTTCCACTGATTATGTAAAATGGCTTCCATCTATAGAAATCAAAATTTCTAAAAAAAAGGCTTATAGTTAGAACAAAAGGAAACATAACAAAACCAAAATACTATGAACACCAAACTTAAACCAAAGCAAAATCAGATGAATATTAGTTTTATTGCAAAACAATTGAAGAAGTTTATCAGAGGAAGAGTTGCAAACCAAAAGCCATGATCAACTTTCTGCAATTTTCTGTCCCTTAAACAATTTTCTCACTCTGATAAACTTGGTTGAGGGTTATCAGAAACTGAGGATTCACTGAAACTGGGGATGAGAGGTTTGGGGTTGGGTTCGATTGCTGCAATCTTGTGGTGTAGAAGATGAGGGTTTAAGGGTTTGGTTGTGTGAGAGAAAGAATCGAAGAGAAGTGAGTGAGTGAGTGAGAAGACATTAGAGTGAGAAGAAGAGACAATAGCGAGAGGGAGAGAAGTGAGTGAGAAGACACCAAAATTTTGATGAATCTGGGAAAAAGAAGAAGAATGAGGGAGAAGACACAATTTTTGATGAAGCAAATTTTTTCTTTTCTCACATCTTGTATTCGTGAGAGTGAGAGAATGAATTGCAAGGGATGAAGATGTGAATGAAAAAGAGAGAGAGAGACAGACGCAGAAGAGGAAAAAAGAGGAAAATGAGAAAAAGAGAGAATGGAAAGGGTAGGAGTAGACCAAAGAGAGTAAAACCAAATGTGAGGGAAAAATAGGAAGAAAGTGAAAATTCAAATTCAAATTCAAATTCAAAAGGGATAAAAAAAGAGGGGAAAAATGAATGAGAAATGACTAAATTGACCCTAAGAAATTGAGGTCTCAAGGTTACCAAATGTCTACATAGGTAAATTCAGTGGTGGTTTACATGTATCAATATATTGTAGATTGTAGATGTAGATTCCACACCTAATGCTAATAATAGCACTATATTTCACTAGTGGAAAAAATGCATTTTATAACTGTCATTTATATCGGTTAAAAACGGCCTGATATTAAAAGTGACGCAGTGGCAGTTTTGTAATTAAAATTACAATTTTTATATCGGTTGCCACATGAACCGATATAGAAAGTTCAAAAACCATCTTTCATATCGGTTCCCTTGCATAACCGTTATAGAAAGTCCAAAAATTTAGGCTTCCATAACGGGTCACAAAACAACCCGTTATAAAAACGAAAAAAGTTAGGCTTTTCTACTTCCCATCTCTATTCGCTCCCTCTCACTCTCATTCACCGTTCGTACTCTCCCTCATCTCTTCCATCGTTCATCATCGTGGTTCTCGCTCGTACCTCAACGTTCGTTTTGCTGCTCGTCGCTCATCGCTCATCACTGTGGTTCTCCGTGCCATCATCTTTGTAGTTTTTCTTCCCCTCGGTAAATCATTCAACCTTACTCTCCTTCTCTTCATTTCATTCTCTCAGTGTTGTGGTTTTCCTTGCCCTCGTGACGTTTGTGAAACTAACCATTGATTCTGTCTTCGATCCGCTCAGAGAATTTGCTAACGGTAGCGCCAGGCTCGTCAAGCGCTGTTACAAACTCGATTGCAAAGGTGAAACCCTAATCCTAAATCTCCATCTTCCTTTTCTTCGATTCATCTTTGATTTCCTCTTTTTTGACTTGATTCTAATTTCTGTAATGTGGATCCTAAACCCGCTTAAGAAAAAGTTGTCTCCGTCTCCGTTTCCGTCCCTGGTGGTGATTCGAATTTCTGACTGGATGCTTAGATGGAAGAGTGTATTGAAAGAGGCGCTCCACGCTGCTGATGTTGTTACTTTTGACTATCCTTGTGAGTTTCTTTCCATTGCTTTCTCATTCAACTGCGCTTAGAGTAAAATTTACACATTAAAATTGCTTTCATTATCTAGATGAATTTACATTTATTTAAGAGAATAAAAAAAGCATGATTGATATCTAGTTGAGCGAACCTCGAGATGATTGTATTATCTGAATTCTGAAGTACTTCTGTATTTTTAAGGGATTCTTATATCTATTGTAACGTGTTTGCCATTGACTAGACATGTCTGGTGGGAAAAAGAGGGCTCCTCCTAAGGCAGAAAAACTGGTGGAGTTTCACTCAAATATTGTCAAGGAAACTGCAACTAACTACCCTGGCCATCCCCTCATACTCGCTGGCAAATCAATGGGTTCAAGGTATCTTGTGATTTCCTTTTTATTTATATAATGGTAGGAGCAGGAGGAAGTCCAAATTATGACATGATTATTTTGTTGTAGAGTTGGATGTATGGTGGTTAGCGTGGAAGACATTAATGTTTCTGCATGTGGTCTGTAGTTATAACTTTGGTAATTTGAGTGTGTTTTGTGTTTCCTTGTTATCATAACAGACAAATATGAATTCGTTGCTGACAGGATTACAAACCTCCTTGGTGAGGACAGCGTTGGTTTAACTAAATGCAGTTTATATATTCTGTTTGACTTGGTTTAACTAAACCTCCTTGGTTGTGACTTCATGGATCTTTGAGCTAGTGTCTACATCTGTTGTCATTTTGCTGAGTAGTTCATTGTTTGATATTCTGTTTTTCCTTACTGCTATTGTAAGTTGTATGTGATTGAAATTTAAGATAACCTACATAATTTTTATGCAAAACTCTGTTGTATTTCTTACGTTGTTCACTGAGAGGTTGTGGTGAGTTTTGTGAATCTATATAGCATAATATGATTAGACATAGAAATGCATCCGCCCATGGCTTTGATACTTTACTATGTTAAAGGCCTTGTCACAATATAATTCAAATGACATTTATTTTTAAACTTAGTATATTTTCTGCATTTTAGTTTCATTCATGTCAAATGAACTCGTTGAATAGGTGAATCTTTGACAATATTACAAAAACTTTTTTATGCTTGGACCTATGGGTTATGTTGTTATTCACCATGAGGAATTTATATCGAAGTTATATTGTGACTAGATAAATTAGCTAAATCTAGTGTAAACATTCTAATCCTTCTTCTCATTTTCCGTTCACAGTACCCTCATTGCTACAAGGACATCCGTTTCTGGATCAATGAATCATTTACTGAAAACAATCTGTGTGAGGTTGTTAGAGGAATAGTTGGGGATCTTGTAGAAGAGGTACATAATGAATCTTTAAATAATTGGGGATCTTATCAAAGGCGGTAGATACAATGAGGAAGAAAGTATGGAGCATCTAAATTTTAAATTCCTCACTTTTTTTTTGTGTGTATCCTGACCATAGTTGTTTTTTTGCCACAGTTCTTACCTCTATAATACAATGTATCAAATTTTTGATTTGTAACTTGCATATCTCCTTGTCATGTTGATTTTGGATGTTTTTATTTAATATTGGTGTTTATATTTTCAAACAATATACGTGGTCCGTAAAAGAATTATTACAGAAGGATCTAGAGTTGATGGAAGACAACCTCACTTTTTTTTAAAAATAAAAAGGGACTTTTCATATCTGTTCCCATATAGACCAATGTTAAAAATCATTTTTTTTAAAAAAAGAGACTTTTCATATCGGTTCTAGGGGCAACCGATATAAAAACAACTTTTCATAACGGTTCAGGAACCGATATGAAATGTCCCTATTTTTTAAATCTCCTTTTTCGGCATCGGTTCGAGAACCGATATGAAAAGTCAATTTTAACCGATATGAAAAGCCTTTTTTCCATTAGTGTTTCAATCATGAAATACCTTATTAGTAACACTCTTATGTGATACAAGCCCATATCTAATTGATCACCAATAGTGGAAACCCAACTCACACTTGAGCAACATCAAGTCTTGACTTCAATGGATAAAGTACACTATAAGAGTGATTGAAGTGCTATACAATAGATACATCCCAAGGGGTAAAAGTACTTGGACCATAAGAATAAAAGTGGTAGGATGAGGTTTTCCTCTTAATGGACTTATAGCATATGTTTGCTGAGATGCATAATTATGGGTGCATTTCTGATATAGTCTACCTATATGAGAATGAAGTGGGGCCGCTTCATAGAGTTCAAGGGCTTGACTCTTAAATTCTCATGAAAAGGGTATGAGATACAAGGCCTTAACAAATGTGTCAATTTTATAATTCGATCAATGGTACCGAGATTTCATGTGTAAGTTATGCGCACTTTTTCTAATGAATAATTGGTTCAAAGCTTGTCTACCAATCTATTTGGGGATGAGTGAAAACTTAACTTACTAAGTAATGGTTCAAATCGCAAGATACCATCATCTGAAAACATGAGATTTCCGAAATAATGGACTTGGATATTTTGAAAATGGTGGGGGATTGTGGGAGTAATTTCCAAAATATATATTGGGACGTTGCAATCGGTTATATTAAACTGATGATATGATTCTAATGTGTTAACTAGTCAAGTTCAGTGGTTGAGATGCTTTGTTTCAGGTAATGTGTGGCCGGTTCGAATCTTATGGATGTTATTTTAACAGACTAAAATGAAAATAAAAGGGTGCAAAATTAGGACCGGTTGGAATCGAACCCGAGATGCCTTGTCTACTAGGCGCAACACTCAACCATCGAACCAATGCATCGATTGTGCAAACCATTGTATGCTAACGACATATATCATAATATGATTAGACATAGAAATGCATCCGCCCATGGCTTTGATACTTTACTATGTTAAAGGCCTTGTCACAATATAATTCAAATGACATTTATTTTTAAACTTAGTATATTTTCTGCATTTTAGTTTCATTCATGTCAAATGAACTCGTTGAATATGTGAATCTTTGACAATCTTACAAAAACCTTTTTATGCTTGGACCTATGGGGTTATGTTGTTATTCACCATGAGGAATTTATATCGAAGTTATATTGTGACTAGATAAATTAGCTAAATCTAGTGTAAACATTCTAATCCTTCTCCTCATTTTCCCTTCACAGTACCCTCCTTGCTACAAGGACATTCGTTTCTGGATCAATGAATCATTTACTGAAAACAATCTGTGTGAGGTTGTCGGAGGAATAGTTGGGGATCTTGTAGAAGAGGTACATAATGAATCTTTAAATAGCTGGGGATCTTATCAAAGGCGGTAGATACAGTGAGGAAGAAAGTATGGAGCATCTAATTCACTTTTTTTGTGTGTATCTTGACCATAGTTGTTTTTTTGCCACAGTTCTTACCTCTATAATACAATGTATCAAATTTTTGATTTGTAACTTGCATATCTCCTTGTCATGTTGATTTTGGATGTTTTTATTTAATATTGGTGTTCATATTTTCAAATAAAATACGTGGTCCGTAAAAGAATTATTACAGAATGATCTAGAGTTGATGGAAGACAACCTCACTTTTTTTTTAAAAAATAAAAAGGGACTTTTCATATCGGTTCCCATATAGACCGATGTTAAAAATCATTTTTTTTTAAAAAAAGAGACTTTTCATATCGGTTCTAGGGGCAACCGATATAAAAACAACTTTTCATAACGGTTCAGGAACCGATATGAAATGTCCCTATTTTTTAAATCTCCTTTTTCGGCATCGGTTCGAGAACCGATATGAAATGTCAATTTTAACCGATATGAAAAGCCTTTTTTCCATTAGTGTTTCAATCATGAAATACCTTATTAGTAACATTCTTATGTGATACAAGCCCATATCTAATTGATCACCAATAGTGGAAACCCAACTCACACTTGAGCAACATCAAGTCTTGACTTCAATGGATAAAGTACACTATAAGAGTGATTGAAGTGCTATACAATAGATACATCCCAAGGGGTAAAAGTACTTGGACCATAAGAATAAAAGTGGTAGGATGAGGTTTTCCTCTTAATGGACTTATAGCATATGTTTGCTGAGATGCATAATTATGGGTGCATTTCTGATATAGTCTACCTATATGAGAATGAAGTGGGGCCGCTTCATAGAGTTCAAGGGCTTGACTCTTAAATTCTCATGAAAAGGATATGAGATACAAGGCCTTAACAAATGTGTCAATTTTATAATTCGATCAATGGTACCGAGATTTCATGTGTAAGTTATGCGCACTTTTTCTAATGAATAATTGGTTCAGAGCTTGTCTACCAATCTATTTGGGGATGAGTGAAAACTTAACTTACTAAGTAATGGTTCAAATCGCAAGATACCATCATCTGAAAACATGAGATTTCCGAAATAATGGACTTGGATATTTTGAAAATGGTGGGGGATTGTGGGAGTAATTTCCAAAATATATATTGGGACGTTGCAATCGGTTATATTAAACTGATGATATGATTCTAATGTGTTAACTAGTCAAGTTCAGTGGTTGAGATGCTTTGTTTCAGGTAATGTGTGGCCGGTTCGAATCTTATGGATGTTATTTTAACAGACTAAAATGAAAATAAAAGGGTGCAAAATTAGGACCGGTTGGAATCGAACCCGAGATGCCTTGTCTACTAGGCGCAACACTCAACCATCGAACCAATGCATCGATTGTGCAAACCATTGTATGCTAACGACATATATCATAATATGATTAGACATAGAAATGCATCCGCCCATGGCTTTGATACTTTACTATGTTAAAGGCCTTGTCACAATATAATTCAAATGACATTTATTTTTAAACTTAGTATATTTTCTGCATTTTAGTTTCATTCATGTCAAATGAACTCGTTGAATATGTGAATCTTTGACAATCTTACAAAAACCTTTTGATGCTTGGACCTATGGGGTTATGTTGTTATTCACCATGAGGAATTTATATCGAAGTTATATTGTGACTAGATAAATTAGCTAAATCTAGTGTAAACATTCTAATCCTTCTCCTCATTTTCCCTTCACAGTACCCTCCTTGCTACAAGGACATTCGTTTCTGGATCAATGAATCATTTACTGAAAACAATCTGTGTGAGGTTGTCGGAGGAATAGTTGGGGATCTTGTAGAAGAGGTACATAATGAATCTTTAAATAGCTGGGGATCTTATCAAAGGCGGTAGATACAGTGAGGAAGAAAGTATGGAGCATCTAATTCACTTTTTTTGTGTGTATCTTGACCATAGTTGTTTTTTTGCCACAGTTCTTACCTCTATAATACAATGTATCAATTTTTTGATTTGTAACTTGCATATCTCCTTGTCATGTTGATTTTGGATGTTTTTATTTAATATTGGTGTTCATATTTTCAAACAATATACGTGGTCCGTAAAAGAATTATTACAGAAGGATCTAGAGTTGATGGAAGACAACCTCACTTTTTTTTTAAAAATAAAAAGGGACTTTTCATATCGGTACCCATATAGACCGATGTTAAAAATCATTTTTTTTTTAAAAAAAGAGACTTTTCATATCGGTTCTAGGGGCAACCGATATAAAAACAACTTTTCATAACGGTTCAGGAACCGATATGAAATGTCCCTATTTTTTAAATCTCCTTTTATGGCATCGGTTCGAGAACCGATATGAAATGTCAATTTTAACCGATATGAAAAGCCTTTTTTCCATTAGTGTTTCAATCATGAAATACCTTATTAGTAACATTCTTATGTGATACAAGCCCATATCTAATTGATCACCAATAGTGGAAAGCCAACTCACACTTGAGCAACATCAAGTCTTGACTTCAATGGATAAAGTACACTATAAGAGTGATTGAAGTACTATACAATAGATACATCCCAAGGGGTAAAAGTACTTGGACCATAAGAATAAAAGTGGTAGGATGAGGTTTTCCTCTTAATGGACTTATAGCATATATTTGATGAGATGCATAATTATGGGTGCATTTCTGATATAGTCTACCTATATGAGAATGAAGTGGGGCCGCTTCATAGAGTTCAAGGGCTTGACTCTTAAATTCTCATGAAAAGGATATGAGATACAAGGCCTTAACAAATGTGTCAATTTTATAATTCGATCAATGGTACCGAGATTTCATGTGTAAGTTATGCGCACTTTTTCTAATGAATAATTGGTTCAAAGCTTGTCTACCAATCTATTTGGGGATGAGTGAAAACTTAACTTACTAAGTAATGGTTCAAATCGCAAGATACCATCATCTGAAAACATGAGATTTCCGAAATAATGGACTTGGATATTTTGAAAATGGTGGGGGATTGTGGGAGTAATTTCCAAAATATATATTGGGATGTTGCAATCGGTTATATTAAACTTATGATATGATTCTAATGTCTTAACTAGTCAAGTTCAGTGGTTGAGATGCTTTGTTTCAGGTAATGTGTGGCCGGTTCGAATCTTGTGGATGTTATTTTAACAGACTAAAATGAAAATAAAAGGGTGCAAAATTAGGACCGGTTGGAATCGAACCCGAGATGCCTTGTCTACTAGGCGCAACACCCAACCATCGAACCAATGCATCGATTTTGCAAACCATTGTATGCTAACGACATATATCATAATATGATTAGACATAGAAATGCATCCGCCCATGGCTTTGATACTTTACTATGTTAAAGGCCTTGTCACAATATAATTCAAATGACATTTATTTTTAAACTTAGTATATTTTCTGCATTTTAGTTTCATTCATGTCAAATGAACTCGTTGAATATGTGAATCTTTGACAATCTTAGAAAAACTTTTTGATGCTTGGACCTATGGGGTTATGTTGTTATTCACCATGAGGAATTTATATCGAAGTTATATTGTGACTAGATAAATTAGCTAAATCTTGTGTAAACATTCTAATGCTTCTCCTCATTTTCCCTTCACAGTACCCTCCTTGCTACCAGGACATTCGTTTCTGGATCAATGAATCATTTACTGAAAACAATCTGTGTGAGGTTGTCAGAGGAATAGTTGGGGATCTTGTAGAAGAGGTACATAATGAATCTTTAAATAGCTGGGGATCTTATCAAAGGCGGTAGATACAGTGAGGAAGAAAGTATGGAGCTTCTAAATCTTAAATTCTTCACTTTTTTTGTGTGTATATTGACCATAGTTGTTTTTTTGCCACAGTTCTTACTCTATAATACAATGTATCAAATTTTTTATTTGTAACTTGCATATCTCCTTGTCATGTTGATTTTGGATGTTTTTATTTAATATTGGTGTTTATATTTTCAAACAATATAGGTGGTCCGTAAAAGACTTATTACAGAAGGAAGATTGCAATAGTGGAAACCCAACTCACACTTGAGCAACACCAAGTCTTGAGTTCAATGGATAAAGTACACTATAAGAGTGATTGAAGTACTATACAATAGATACATCCCAAGGGGTAAAAGTACTTGGACCATAAGAATAAAAGTGGTAGGATGAGGTTTTCCTCTTAATGGACATATAGCATATGTTTGCTGAGATGCATAATTATGGGTGCATGTCTGATATAGTCTAGCTATATGAGAATGAAGTGGGGCCGCTTCATAGAGTTCAAGGGCTTGACTCTTAAATTCTCATGAAAAGGATATGAGACACAAGGTCTTAACAAATGTGTCAATTTTATAATTCGATCAATGGTACCGAGATTTCATGTGTAAGTTATGCGCACTTTTTCTAATGAATAATTGGTTCAAAGCTTGTCTACCAATCTATTTGGGGATGAGTGAAAACTTAACTTACTACGTAATGGTTCAAATCCCAAGATACCATCATCTGAAAACATGAGATTTTTTTTAAGCCACAATTAAATGTTTTTATTAATAAAATAAAGAGAAGACAAGAAAACACAAGGGGGGACTAGACCAAAACCCTTGGCAATGAAAACAATAATAGAAAGCCCAACAAAGGCCCCTAAAATAAACAACCAAAGAGTTCTAATACAAGATATTTTAAAGCGACCAGAACAACCCAAAAAAGGAAGCAGGGCAACACCAGAATAGCCCCCACAACCTCCACCCACTGCCTACTGTGCACACACTCCAAACCACCACAGCCATAATCACCTCACTATCCTCACATTAAGCGCACTCCCACAGATCGAGGTTAGAGATGGAGGCCAAGAGACGATTGGGAAGGGCTCAGAAGCTGAAGGCAAAGGTAGGAGCCCAGCGAAGAGAACTGCTAACTGTAATCAAGGGTCCCAAACTTCGAAGCAGGGCAGCACCTGCATGCCCCCACACACCACCACCCACCGCCAATTGAGTGCCACACCACAACACCCAGCATCACCTCACTATCCTCACATTAAGGCACACTCCAACTGATCGAGGTTAGAGGTGAAGGCCAGGAGAGGGGAAGGGCTCAGGAGCTGAAGGAAGAGGGGAGGATCCCGTCAGAGAGAATTGCAAACATCAGCCAGGGCACCCACCGAATCAGCACACCCTGTCTTCCGGCATCGAAACACTAGCCACCACCGCGAAGCCGTGTCACCGGCCAACACCGCGACACAACCGAGCTTGACCGAGGTCGTCGATCACCAGCCACCACCGCAGTGTTGTGCCACCGGCCAACACCGTGACACAACCAAGCATGACGCTACACAGCGACATTCAGCTAGTGCCGGCGACGAAAGACGAAAAAGCGGCCTCGGAGGTGGATGCTGGCGTGACCGCGGATCCAAGAGCGATCCACCAGCCACCATCCCGCTCAAATCATCAAACCACCGTGAAACAGAAGCACACCACGTACCTCCTAAAATGCGCAGATCCACCAAAAAGCAGATCCAAACCAGCAACGCCACGGGGCAGAGACACTGAACGGCACAGAGGAAGCAAGATCACTTTGTGACCCACGGAAAGAGCAACAAAACGCTGAGACCCAGATCATCAAACGCAGAACCAATCGCACAACCCAGATTCCGAAACTCGTAATCGCAACTCCGAATCAACAACCATCGCTGGACAGTCGCAAAACCCAGAACCGAATCACCATCGCAGAACCAAACCCAGATTCCGAAAACCGCATCAACCACCATCGTTGGACAATCGCAGATCGCACAACGCAGAGTCAACTCGCAATCGCAACTTCGAATCAACAGTCGCACAGAACGCATAACCGAATCCACCATCGCAGAATTCAAGGGAAACAGTTGCACGATTCGATGCAGAAAACCGTCGCACAGACCAGAACCGAATCAACCATCGCAGAACCAAATCAAACGCAAATCCGAACCACGAATCAAATCGCAGGATTCTCGCACGATTCGATGGAGAAAGCAGAGACGAAAACTCAGATTGGAAGGGGGGAGAAGCTCACGGGAAGGGAGGCGGTAGGTCGCGCTCTCTTCCCCACATGAGATTTCCGGAATAATGCATTTGGATATTTTGAAAATGGTGGGGGATTGTGGGAGTAATTTCCAAAATATATATTGGTGTGTTATTTTAATTAACAGACTAAAATGAAAATAAAAGGGTGCAAAATTAGCACCGGTTGGAAGCTTGTCTACTAGGCTCAACACCCAACCATCGAACCAATGCATCGGTTGTGCAAACCATTCTATGCTAACGATATATAACCGGTGTTTCTCGAAAAGACTCTTTTAAGAGTTGTTTCCTCTCACCATGTGACATGAGTTTCTCTATAAATAGAGACACTTTTGGGCAGAAAGGACACACAAGAAGTTCATATATTTTATGCCAAAATTTTCCCAAAATTATATCTAAGTCATTTCTTCTTTTCTCTAGTGCACGAGAGTAATTGAGGAAACTTTGTTCCGTAAACTACCATTGATCGATATGCTTGGTGTGGGTATGCAGACCATATCAAGGAACTCCATTGTATCCTAAAGGAGATTCGTTGATCATCCTATTGCATCCAATCTAAAGTGATTGGTGGGGGGGAATCGAACCTAAAGCTTAGTGTCATACACGCCTTGGAGTCTAGTGCAATGATGAATTTAATTACCTTCTCCTTGTTGTTTATCTTACATGTCATTCACACTTATTGTTACTAATGATCTTCTATGTTTGATTGTTCTTCTTAGTTGCAGCATTATTCCCACCAACAAATTGTTCTCACATTTCAATCATGAAATACCTTATTAGTAACATTCTTATGTCTTGATGCATTGAATAAATGGGGTTCTCCATTAATCTTGATGTACAATTGAAGTGAACGAATTGTGTAGTGTTATGGTCAAATGACATTAGTTGCTCTATGATTAAACTGTTGTATATATTGTTTTATGATGTGTTGAGTTTCGTCGAATGCACTACGTTCATCCATGATTTGTGAGGACAAATTAACTATCTATCTCTCTCTCTCTCTCTCTCTCTCTCTCTCTCTCTCTCTCTCTCTCTCTCTCTCTCTCTCTCTATATATATATATATATATATATATATATATATATATAACTACAAATGGACTAAAGGATTATGTGGCTCACTTGGGTGGGGAAGTCATGAGCCCTGTCCAAGCCTCTCATAGTACGAAACTCGGATAATATGTTCGAGTAAGGGTTTCTGCTTCGTGGGGATTGTAGCATTTATATTTATGTAAGACTGCATCTCTTTGGAGAAGGCGTCATGGGTAACCCTAGGGTAAGCTAAGAATCCATAAAATCTTGGTCAATAAAGATCCTTCTATAACTTGTAACCACTAGTGCAAAAATTGGAAAAGAATTAGAGATTTTAAGTCGGATTCGCAAATATTAGACTTAGAAAGGGGATGCGGTGGCAATTTTGTAATTAACATGAAAAAAAGTAGGGCTCGACAAAATTTTGAAACCGACTGACACCTGTATAATCCGAATGAAAATATGGCAAAACGAACGGATTCAATCGGTTGTCGGTTGGGTAATCTCAAACCGACTCGCCTGTTGGTAATCAACATATAAATCTGAAAACCCGAGACCAACCAACTATACTTAGTTGTGGTGTATTTTCAAAATATGGCAAGTTAAAATAATAATATTTTATTTTTTGGTGTACTGCTCCCAAAATTAGTAGCCTAAAACCCCTTTTGCTTTCAATTCGTCAACACTGTATGTATCAAGAATCATATTCACAATTCAAAATCACAAGTATTAAGTATCAACTTTTATTTGTTAGATTTGTTCGACCGTCTCTATACTTATTTCATCCAACTGCAAACAAACAATACATAAATCATAAGCTCACTTTAGCAAATGCAATTATATATTTATCTACTTATTGTTTCTCTTTTTTATAGCGTTGAATTGGTGATCATGTGTAACATATATAATTATGATTTTTTTTTGCCAACAATGCAGAAGGAGGAGATGCTAATTATTTTCTAGTTTCTAAATTATAAAGTATAATGGCTCTTTAAAGAATAAAAGCATATTTTTATTTTATATTTCAAATAGTCATTTTTTTAATTAGAGTTGGCGTATAATGCGGGCTAGCCCGAAAAGCCTGCAGCCCGCATAGGGCCGGGCTTAGGCCGCAAAGATTGAGCCCAAATTTCAACACGGGCTTTTTGGACCATCCTTCAAAAGCCCGAGCCCGAGCTGGGCCGGCCCGATATGGGCTGGGTAGCCCGTTTTGCCACCTCTATTTATTTCATTACTTTGTCTGTGGCAGCTTGTGGTTAAACTGTTGAGTCTAAAAGAGAATTTTGGTTACTATAAGGTGTTTAATAAAAAGGGATTTATTTTTGAGACAAATAGTTCATGGCGAATATTCGTGAGAAAAATAATTTCTTTTTTTAATTTGTAAAGCGATTGATTGATTAGATTTCTTGAAAAACAATTTTGATTTTGTGTTGGTTTTTGTTCAAGGATGAAACGAAATGGATTTCTAGTCGCTAAAGTATTTAACTTCAAATTTTATGTATTATTGAGGTTGTGTGCTTGTTAAAACGATTCTTGAAGATGAGTAAACCAGCCGTTAGAATTAAACCATAACCTAGGGAGTCATTTTGAGTGAACTAGGATCGCTCTAAATTTGGTGTGTACTGTTTAGGACTTGGTGGACTTGAGTAGGAGCTGAGTAGTGGACTGTGACGAACTGGCTCGTATATTATTGACTATTGGTGGACTCTTAGACTATTGACTATTGGTACAAGAAATATTTACGGAGTTATGCAAAGTTATAGCGGAACGGGAAAGTTGGTAAGGGCACCTTCCTACTCTTTAAAGGCGTTTATATAATTGATTGTAAATGTTGTGGAATTATGTGTTTGGTGTTGTATACTTGATGTATACGAGATTTGGTGAAGTTGGCATGTCATTATTCTTGATCCATGTGATGATTGGTTGAATAGTGTTTGGTGTGGAGAAATATGCATGGGTATTGATGTATATTCATGCATACATGAAATTCGTGGTACAATATCATAGAGAGAAGTACCTGACTTACAGGGTTGGTATAGTACAGTATCGACGAGAGAAGTTGTAACACCCCATTTCTACCCGGCAATTTAAAATTAAAAATATCAGAGTTTAAAAATTATTTTTCAATTCATCAAAACGGGATGCTACATTTACTTCAATTCCAGCATACACAATTGATAATAAAATTCATCATTTCAAAGAAAAACATAATACGTAGCTCCTCAATAAATTGGGCGAACCCTCCAGTACTCAAAAGTCTACAACAAATAGTTCATCAACACGCAGCGGGTTAAAAGAAATAGTTTCCAAACATATTTGTAATAACATCAATACAAATCCATCAGTGTCACATAAAATAAAACCAAAAATAACATTTATTCGCCCCCCAGGTGCTACGTATCAGAGCATGACCGACTCGAGGGATGAAGGGTTAAAAGCCTTCACTCACGGTTACCTGTAGTAATAATCAACATAAGGGGTGAGTCTAACCGTATAATAAAGCTTATAATAAGCAGTATGCCAGAGTACAGAACTATACCAATCACAACAATACATATATATACATTTATATATATATATGTAACAACTATAGTAATACATTTATAAGCAGCAGTCCTTAAAATCCTAATTTTCTGAAGTCCATCGCGACGCGACACGAGACCGTCGCGACGCGATGCTGCTGTAAAGTGACTGGTCGCGACGCGACACGTGCAGGTCGCGACGCGATATTGCACAGAAACAATTCCTCTTCTTTCCATGCTTCCTTCGCGACGCGAACCCTCCTGGTCGCGACGCGAAATTACTCAGAAACTCAAATCTTCCCAATTGTGCTGCATCTCCGGGCAAGTGTCTGGTTCGCCGAATGATAACACACAAGTTGGAGGTCTTCAAGTACAATTAGCTCCCAAAAGTGAAGAAATTGCTTACAACAGGACTTCCTACTACAATTATCTAAAACTAGACTAAATCCCCAGATAATGACTATGATACAATGAAAAACCTACACAATTGGTCCTAAAAATGCACAACTTACATCATATGATAGAGAGTCAACACAACCCCAAACTTAAACTTTTGCTTGTCCTCAAGCAAACATTCAATTCATACTGTGGCTGTTTTTTCTATTTAGCTGTTACATATGTTACATCAACCTTAAACACATCAGCACATCAACTATCATCATCAGCCTAATACAGTAACATGACAACTGAATTGGAAACACCGAATCATAAGCAGGCAACATTCTCCAGTTTTCTCTATTGCACACATCTCACTAGTGTTTCACTCTTGAGGTGTTTAGGGTATTCACTCACTTCACAATACCTGCATCATCGTTTCATAGGCTTGACAGAGTTCTATATCAATCTATACAGATGACTTGCATACACACTTTTTGAGGACTTTAAGGGTTATAGCGGGGCTTAGGTAAGGGTGGATAATTTTGGATAAGTAGGTTGCACTTGGAGTTAGGCCTACCTCTCTCTCAGTCAGTTTCACACAATCCATTTACTCACCCATTTTTCCCAAAGCATTCAACAAACAAGAGAAGGATTTCATATATAAAATATATATATATTTTTTTATATATTTTTTTTTGTTTTCTTTCTATATATATATATATATATATATATTTTTTTTTTTCATTTTGATTTTATCCTTCTCTTGTATACCACCCCAAACTTAGCATGTTGCTATTCCACGAGCAACCCCAAACTTAGAATTTTCCCCAAACCCACAGCTTTTGTTACCTAACTCCAAGTTAAAGAAAAACTAGGCTATGAAGTTCAGAAAAAAACATTATAAACATTCACAATAGGCTCAGAGGGGCTAGCAGAGGATAAACATTAGTTAGGTGTGGTTTGAAAGGCTCAGGGGTGCCAACAGAAATGCCTCAGTGTGTATGAAAATCAAATGCAAGACAATTAAGTACAATGTCAAGTTCTGCAGACTAATGCACGCAAGGAATACACACAATATATAAGAAGGTGTTTAGGCTCAAACCTCACAGTTGGGATTGTAGAGATGAAACTTGAGAGATGCTGCTCACAGATGATAAAGTACTTCTGCAACTTTTGTCATGAATACTGCTATTACTTGATGATAATACTTGACGTGCGAGTGCTCAAAAGGAAAAATGTACACATGTGAAGTGTAACATCCCCAATTTCGCTAATTTAAATTATTTAAATTAGCAAGAGGTCAAGATGATTAATTACGCATTTTTGATTAATTATCATATGGCGAGTTAATTGGGATTTTAAGCAAATAGGAGCGCAGGGGTATTTTCTTCTTTTCCACATATTTATGAGTTTCGGCTAAACCATCCTCCACGAAACATCCCTATATGCAATATGTGACCATTGTATAAGTATTGTGTGATAAAAATTGACTTAAGAAGAAATTAAGGAAGTTTAAGCAAAATTTGGACATAGGGGCATTATGGTCATTTTGCCCTTTAAGTGGTAACCCAGCTGAACCAGGCCAACACTCAGCCACAGTTTCATATTTCCAGAAATCCATTTTCAGAAGTAGGGAGAGCTGAGAGAGAGAGAGAAACCGTGAGGAGAGAGAGAGGGAAGAAATGAGAATAACTCCTTCAATTGTTCATGCATGTTTGAGATCCTTGTACCAATCTTTCCCATTCCTCTTCCTCTTCCCATTGATACAAATTTCTGAACCAGCAACCCATCCCAAGCTCAGATTCTTCAATTTCGTTTTTGGTTCATGATGCCTACTTGGAAGCTTGCATGTCTAGCTTAGGAGTGGATTCAAGGTTTAAGAACTTGCATGATGGGCCTAGAGCAATATTCAGGTGCTAGGACAACAACATAATGGATTGAAGCACATTTGAGGAAGGTTCTGAAGCTAGAAGTGATTGGGATTCATTTTGGGTAGTTGATGGAGTGGAATTTCGAAGTTGAGATTGAAGTTGCAAGTGCAACACAAATTCTGGGTAAAAACAGTTTGGGGACCCTTCAGTGATTGCATCGTATCTCCCAGAACACAACTCCGATGATCGTGATTCTTGTCTCTCTGGAAACTAGACACAGAGATCTTCATTTTGGGCACAAGAACCGTATGATTTCATGGAGAAATGAAGGAGATATCATGTCTCCAAGTTTCGGGTTAAGAATCAAGCAATGTCCTGGACCAGTCACCTTGTTTCGGGTGTATCTCCAAATTTACTGGATGCATGCGTATGAACCTTTGACCATCAGAAAGTAGATAAAATTATCTACACAATGGGCACTGGTTTGAAGGGTTTTGGCCACGATTTGACCAAGATACGCGTGTTACAAAACTGCTCACTGATTCTGGAAAACGGATGCGAAATTGGAAGTGTTGGTTCCTCAAATTTCGGATCGAATCGTCAAAGTTCGAGAGACGCCAATTCCGTAGTCAAGGAGGAAGTCCAGTAGCTAGATTTGTGATTGGTCGCTGTTCCGAGGTTCAGTTTCGAGAATCGGACGAGTTCGGTGCGAGTACGTGATTACGGGGATTGTTCGAGAGGTTACGGTTCGTGAGGACGTGATTTCTCGCGAGGTCGTCAAATCGGTGAGTTCTATACTCGCTTAGGGACGTTTTGTTGTCGAGTCATGTTATTTTCTGAAATGATACTTTGGAAAATCCGCTTTGTGAAAACTTAACGAAAACGTTTTTATCGAAAAACCGTAAATCGCATAATTGCTCGAATTGATTGGATTGACGATTTATGATATATATTGTTTGACTGTTTAATCGCTTTCGCTGGTCTGGAATAATAACTGTTATGTTGGGATATCGATCAGAACGAAATTGGAATCGGAACGGAATGGAATTTACTCATGAAAAACCTATTTTCTGGAAAACAGATAGAGACGCACGGATCGTGTGCCTATGAGCACGGGTCGTGCACCCCCATCTGATGCTGCATGAAATGAATTTTTAAACACGCACGGATCGTGTGCCTAGTCGCTCGGGTCGTGCGTATCTTTCTGGAAATTTTCTACAAACTGTTCAACCACGCACGGATCGTGCGCCTACACGCACGGGTCGTGTGAGACTCTCTGACCTACAATTTCAAAGTACCTTTATATCCATTCCAAATGATTCCAATCCTCTTCTAATCCATTCCCCAAGGTCCCACAATAATGAAAAGGTAACAATGATATGAGATTGAGCATGTTCGATAGAAAGATTGTGTGTTATGATTAAAAATGGAAAACCGCTCTTAGAGAACGCGAGAGTGCAAATGTCAAAGAATGATAATAACACACGGTACTTGACTAATATTATACACTGTAATTGACTGATATGGTACACGGTACTTGACTGATATTATACACTGTAATTGACTGATATGGTACACGGTACTTGACTGATATTATACACTGAAATTGACTGATATGGTACATGGTACTTGACTGGAACGACTAACAGCCCATTGCGGGTACACAGACTGAAAATGTATAATAAATACAAGAGGAAAAAGGGTGACGACCCTAAGAGATTAGCATACTAGGGGAGGGGAAGTCATGAGCCCCAAAACCTAGACTCAAGAATGTTTCCCCTGCTAGAAATAGCGGGATGGGTTCACCAAAAGGTCAAGAGATGCCTATAAAATAGGTAGACTGAGGTGTTATGCTAAAAACATGGAACAAAGATTGCATGCGTCATGTGTCGCTTAGGAGGGCCATGAGCATGAAGGTTATAGGAACTAAATGTATTTCCACGTGGTTGCTTTTTAGGACCACGAGTTCAAAACAAGGCATAATGAACCGCTAGAGTAGTAAGGGGTCTCGATAGGACTCACTGAGATAATTTTTATCTCACCCTTCATATTTGTGGTTTTTACAGAGAAACAGGGGAAAGCAAAGGCGATAAAGCATGGTTAGCTGGTGTGACTCTTGGAGTCCTTGAAGACCTAGTTTAATGTTTTATACCTTTGTTCCGTTTATTGTTTCTGTATTCCGATTGTATAACTTTTGATGTTAAGTTGTAAAATCGTTTCTGCTACTTTATGTTTTGAGTATTGAACACCAGGAAGTGTATGAGGTTCAGAGAACCATTTGATATGTATTATCGAAAGTTTTAGTTGTGTTCAATATTTCAATAACAGGAAGTTACTCTGATGTATGCCATTTAGTGCATTTCGGTGATTCTATATTTTAGAATTTATCGGGGTGTTACATTATGGTATCAGAGCAGTTCGACCTAGTCGGGCTTAGTTTAGTTTAGGGTTGAGTCGATTCCTTGTTAGTCTTTGTTGTGATTACACTTGTGATGCTAAGAGACATTGAGCCTGATCAACTCAATACTTGGTGTATCATGAGCGGAATTACGGAAGGACGACCAAGACGTAGTCCTCGACCAAGACCGAAATTCCTTAAAACCCGTTTCATCTTAGGGAATACTGGAAAGGAGAAGGTAGTTAAGCCATCAACTCCGAATGCAAAGTTAAAAGGCAGCCGATCAAGGGAAAGAAAGTGCAGTTGTATGATTCCTCAAGATTCTCCAAGTGTTTTGCTGGTAGGAAGCCCAAGAGGTGGATGTCGTCCTAGTGCGACTCAATGGTAATATTTTAAGAAAAAGGGTCACTCAATCCAGAGTGCCCAAAAAGAGGAAAAGAAAGAGTCAGATCAGCCTACTTCAGCTCGAGAGAGGGTCTACACTGCAGAGTCTCGGAAAGTCAAGGCTACAGACACTCCACCGAGAATGTGGATATTGTCCTAGGTATGAGATGAACGATTGCCAACCATGTGAATGTTGATTGTTTCATCGGACTATCGGTTTCGCCTCCGAGTCAGTGGAGCTACAGCCGACAAATTCTGAAGTTGTTATCTCATTCACTTCAGCCAGTGACTGTTTGTTTCAAGGCGCAGAAGCTTATGTCATGACGTTGTCTGCATCCACTGAGACAGGTCTAGATTTATCTTCGGTGCAAGTTGCTAATGAACTTCTTGATGTGTTTCCTGATGAAGTTCCTTCGTTTCCTCCGGATCGTGAGGTGGAGTTTTCTATAGGGTTGGCTCCAGGCACTGGACCAATTTCTATAGCCCAGTATAGAATGTCGCCGTTAGAGTTGAAGGAATTGAAAGTCCAATTGGAAGAGCTGAATTCCAAGCGGTCCATCCGGCCGAGTGCCTCACCATGGGGTGCTCCAGTGTTGCTTGTCAAGAGGAAGGACGAAAGTATGAGATTGTGTATCGATTATCGTCAGTTGAATAAGGTGACTGTCAAGAACAAGTACCCTCTACCGAGAATTTATGATTTGCTAGATCAATTGAGGGGAGCTTCTGTGTTTTCAAAGATTGATTTGAGGTCCGGTTATCACCAAATCAGGGTTCGAGCTTTGGACGTCCCGAAGACCGCTTTCCGTACGAAGTATGGACACTATGAATTTGTAGTGATGCCCTTCGGTTTGACCAATGCTCCAGCCGTATTCATGGATTATATGAATCGGATTTTTGAAATCCCTATCTGGACCAGTTTGTGGTGGTGTTCATTGATGATATCTTGGTGTACTCTAAGACAATTGAGGAGCATGTACAACATCTTCGAATTGTTCCGAACGTACTCCGAGAGAAGAAATTGTACTCAAAGCCGTCCAAATGTGATTTTTGGATGCTCGAAGTTAAATTTCTGGGCCATGTGATATCTCAGGCAGGTGTTGCAGTGGATCCCAGTAAGACTGAAGCTGTGGTAGACTGGGAACAACCATCTATGATTACTGAGGTAAGAAGTTTCTTGGGATTAGCTGGGTATTATCGAAGATTCATTCAAGGATTTTCCCAGCTGGTTCTTCCACTCACTCGGTTAACTCGCAAGGGTCAGCCGTTTGTTTGGGACTCAGACTGTGATAATTGTTTCACAGAATTGAAGGACCGTTTGACTTCTGCACCTATTCTGATTCTTCCAGATCCGTCCGTAGGATTCCAAATCTATTGCGACGCCTCTGGTAAGGGTTTGGGATGTGTCCTAATGCAGAATCAACAAGTAGTTGCTTATGCATCCAGACAGTTGAAACCGCACGAAGAGAATTACCCAACTCATGATTTAGAGTTGGCGGCGATTGTGTTTGCCCTAAAGATTTGGAGACATTACCTGTATGGGTCTCGTTTCGAAGTCTTTAGTGACCACAAGAGCCTCAAGTATTTATTTGACCAAAAAGAGCTGAACAGACAGAGGAGATGGGTAGAATTCCTGAAAGATTATGATTTTGAATTGAAGTACCATCCTGGTAAGGCTAATGTTGTTGCCGATGCTTTAAGCAGAAAGTCTATCCATACTGCAAAGCTGATGATGCATGAGATGTCATTGTTGGAATCATTCAGAGACCTCAATTTGAGAGTTAAGTCAAGAAGGAACAGGTTGGTGTTGAGTCACATTCGGATTTCAAGTTCATCGAGGAATCTGATTCGCTCAGCCCAAGAAGGTGATGTAGAGCTGCAATCGCAGAAGAGATTGCCGAGTTACACCGAAGACGGTGGTGGTGTAATTTGTTTTGATGGCAGAATCTGTGTGCCGAATGATGAGGATGCGAAGAGGCAAGTTTTAGTGGAAGCTCATAAGAGTCAATTCTCAATACATCCGGGGTCTACCAAGATGTATCGAGATTTGAAGCAATTATACTGGTGGCCGGGCATGAAAGTGGATATCGTAGAGTTTGTGTCTCGATGCTTAACTTGTCAAAAGGTTAAGATAGAGCGCCAGAAGCCAGGTGGCCAGTTACAACCGTTGAATGTACCTGAATGGAAATGGGAGAGCATATCTATGGATTTTGTCATGGGATTACCACGGTCCCAAACCGGAAAGGATTCTACTTGGGTAGTGGTGGATCGCCTGACCAAGTCCGCTCATTTTATTCCAGTACGTTCGACTCACAAGGTTGCTAGATTAGCAGATGAATATCTCAAGAATATTGTGAAGTTGCATGGAATCCCTACAAGTATCATCTGTGATCGGGATCCCAAGTTCACATCTCGATGTTGGAGAGCATTGAATATGGCGGTGGGAACAAAGGTGTGTGTTAACACCGCTTACCATCCTCAGACAGACGGGCAAACTGAGAGGACAATCCAGACATTGGAGGATATGTTGAGAGCTTGTGTACTCGATAGTGGGGGCAGATGGGAGGATCATCTTCCATTGGTGGAATTCTCATACAATAACAGTTATCATTCTAGTATCGGAATGGCTCCATATGAAGCATTGTATGGAAGGAAATGCAGAACACCATTGTGTTGGTGGGATGGAGGTGAGCAGAGGTTATTGGGACCAGATTTGGTTCGTAAGACTACGGAGAAGATCCGTCAGGTAAGAGAAAGGATGAAAGCCGCGCAGAGTCGACAAAAGAGTTACACGAATAAAAGAAGAAGGCTGTTAGAATTCAAAGAAGGAGACCATGTCTTTTTGAGACTTTCTCCAACCATTGGGACCGGTATTGCATTGCGAGCAAAGAAGCTCAGTCCTCGGTATGTCGGACCCTTCCAGATTATCGAGCGAGTTGGGCCGGTAGCGTATCGCCTTGCATTACCTCCAGAATTGTCCAGATTACATGATGTGTTTCATGTATCTCAGCTAAGGAAATATATTCATGATCCGAATCAACCATTAAGTCATGAGGCGATTGACATCAGACCGGATCTATCTTATCATCCTACCCCAATCGGAATCATCGAACGCGGCGAGAAACGCTCCGGACGAGGTCAATTCCTATTGTCAAGGTGCTTTGGGACGGTGCGTCACCTGACGAAGCGACATGGGAAGTAGAGGAGAGCATGCGGGAGAAATATCCGTATTTGTTCGAGTAAGGTATGTTTTGTCAATTTTGAGGACAAAATTTTAGAAGTTGGGGTGATTGTAACATCCCCAATTTCGCTAATTTAAATTAGTTAAATTAGCAAGAGGTCAAGATGATTAATTACGCATTTTTGATTAATTATCATATGGCGAGTTAATTGGGATTTTAAGCAAATAGGAGCGCAGGGGTATTTTCGTCTTTTCCACTTATTTATGAGTTTCGGCTAAACCATCCTCCACGAAACATCCCTATATGCAATATGTGACCATTGTATAAGTATTGTGTGATAAAAATTGACTTAAGAAGAAATTAAGGAAGTTTAAGCAAAATTTGGACATAGGGGCATTATGGTCATTTTGCCCTTTAAGTGGTAACCCAGCTGAACCAGGCCAACACTCAGCCACAGTTTCATATTTCCAGAAATCCATTTTCAGAAGTAGGGAGAGCTGAGAGAGAGAGAGAGAGAAACCGTGAGGAGAGAGAGAGGGAAGAAATGAGAATAACTCCTTCAATTGTTCATGCATGTTTGAGATCCTTGTACCAATCTTTCCCATTCCTCTTCCTCTTCCCATTGATACAAGTTTCTGAACCAGCAACCCATCCCAAGCTCAGATTCTTCAATTTCGTTTTTGGTTCATGATGCCTACTTGGAAGCTTGCATGTCTAGCTTAGGAGTGGATTCAAGGGTTAAGAACTTGCATGATGGGCCTAGAGCAATATTCAGGTGCTAGGATAACAACATAATGGATTGAAGCACATTTGAGGAAGGTTCTGAAGCTAGAAGTGATTGGGATTCATTTTGGGTAGTTGATGGAGTGGAATTTCGAAGTTGAGATTGAAGTTGCAAGTGCAACACAAATTCTGGGTAAAAACAGTTTGGGGACCCTTCAGTGATTGCATCGTATCTCCCAGTACACAACTCCGATAATCGTGATTCTTGTCTCTCTGGAAACTAGACACAGAGATCTTCATTTTGGGCACAAGAACCGTATGATTTCATGGAGAAATGAAGGCGATATCATGTCACCAAGTTTCGGGTTAAGAATCAAGCAATGTCCTGGACCAGTCACCTTGTTTCGGGTGTATCTCCAAATTTACTGGATGCATGCGTATGAACCTTTGACCATCAGAAAGTAGATAAAATTATCTACACAATGGGAACTGGTTTGAAGGGTTTTGGCCACGATTTGACCAAGATACGCGTGTTACAAAACTGCTCACTGATTCTGGAAAACGGATGCGAAATTGGAAGTGTTGGTTCCTCAAATTTCGGATCGAATCGTCAAAGTTCGAGAGACGCCAATTCCGTAGTCAAGGAGGAAGTCCAGTAGCTAGATTTGTGATTGGTCGCTGTTCCGAGGTTCAGTTTCGAGAATCGGACGAGTTCGGTGCGAGTACGTGATTACGGGGATTGTTCGAGAGGTTACGGTTCGTGAGGACGTGATTTCTCGCTAGGTCGTCAAATCGGTGAGTTCTATACTCGCTTAGGGACGTTTTGTTGTCGAGTCATGTTATTTTCTGAAATGATACTATGGAAAATCCGCTTTGTGAAAACTTAACGAAAACGTTTTTATCGAAAAACCGTAAATCGCATAATTGCTCGAATTGATTGGATTGACGATTTATGATATATATTGTTTGACTGTTTAATCGCTTTCGCTGGTCTGGAATAATAACTATTATGTTGGGATATCGATCGGAACGAAATTGGAATCGGAACGGAATGGAATTTACTCATGAAAAACCTATTTTCTGGAAAACAGATAGAGACGCACGGATCGTGTGCCTATGAGCACGGGTCGTGCGCCCCCATCTGATGCTGCATGAAATGAATTTTTAAACACGCACGGATCGTGCCCCTAGTCGCTCGGGTCGTGCGTATCTTTCTGGAAATTTTCTACAAACTGTTCAACCACGCACGGATCGTGCGCCTACACGCACGGGTCGTGTGAGACTCTCTGACCTACAATTTCAAAGTACCTTTTTATCCATTCCAAATGATTCCAATCCTCTTCTAATCCATTCCCCAAGGTCCCACAATAATGAAAAGGTAACAATGATATGAGATTGAGCATGTTCGATAGAAAGATTGTGTGTTATGAATAAAAATGGAAAACCGCTCTTAGAGAACGCGAGAGTGCAAATGTCAAAGAATGATAATAACACACGGTACTTGACTAATATTATACACTGTAATTGACTGATATGGTACACGGTACTTGACTGATATTATACACTGTAATTGACTGATATGGTACACGGTACTTGACTGATATTATACACTGAAATTGACTGATATGGTACATGGTACTTGACTGGAACGACTAACAGCCCATTGCGGGTACACAGACTGAAAATGTATAATAAATACAAGAGGAAAAAGGGTGACGACCCTAAGAGGTTAGCATACTAGGGGAGGGGAAGTCATGAGCCCCAAAACCTAGACTCAAGAATGTTTCCCCTGCTAGAAATAGCGGGATGGGTTCACCAAAAGGTCAAGAGATGCCTATAAAATAGGTAGACTGAGGTGTTATGCTAAAAACATGGAACAAAGATTGCATGCGTCATGTGTCGCTTAGGAGGGCCATGAGCATGAAGGTTACAGGAACTAAATGTATTTCCACGTGGTTGCTTTTTAGGACCACGAGTTCAAAACAAGGCATAATGAACCGCTAGAGTAGTAAGGGGTCTCGATAGGACTCACTGAGATAATTTTTATCTCACCCTTCATATTTGTGGTTTTTACAGAGAAACAGGGGAAAGCAAAGGCAATAAAGCATGGTTAGCTGGTGTGACTCTTGGAGTCCTTGAAGACCTAGTTTAATGTTTTATACCTTTGTTCCGTTTATTGTTTCTGTATTCCGATTGTATAACTTTTGATGTTAAGTTGTAAAATCGTTTCCGCTACTTTATGTTTTGAGTATTGAACACCTGGAAGTGTATGAGGTTCAGAGAACCATTTGATATGTATTATCGAAAGTTTTAGTTGTGTTCAATATTTCAATAATAGGAAGTTACTCTGATGTATGCCATTTAGTGCATTTCGGTGATTCTATATTTTAGAATTTATCAGGGTGTTACATGCCAAATGCCACACATCATCATTATTGAAGCTGCTTTAACAAAAAGAGAATAGTGTAGTGGTGCCTCAATATCACAGAGTAAGTTATAATAATAACTACAGACCAAAGTGCAAAATATAGTCAGAATGGGGTACAATAAAGTATTAACAAATGGTAAGTGGCTCTCACCAGTGGGTTGCCTCCCACTAAGCGCTTCTTTAACGTCACTAGCTTGACGGTTGTCAGAGGATGACTCAGTTTGGCTCAGGTGGAGAACTCAGCCTCTCCAATGCCTATTTAAATTCTTCTTGGGTACACTTTCCTTTCAGGTTGCCGTTCCTCTCGCTAGATGATGCATGAGAGGAATGTAGCAGAGGTTCCACAGACATACCCACAACTTTTTTAGAATCTTTCGATACCATAAGAGAGTTCTCAAGGGATGACTGGGGGCGAATTCTGTTTGCAACAATGGGATCAGGCGCCTCAGTACCACAATACTCTTCTTTTTCCTTCTCTGGGCATATGGACTTTAGCTCATTAAATTTCACAGCTTCATCTTGGACTCTCAAGGTCAAGGTTCCATCAGCCATGTCAACTCAGCTCTACTAGTTGCTAGGAAGGGTCTTCCCAAAATCAACGGGGTGTCATTGTCTTCATCCATGTCAAGAACCACAAAATCCACTGGGAAGAGGAATTTGTCAACCTTTACCAAGACATCTTCGATAACCCCCCAAGGATACCTTATAGACCGATCCGCAAGTTGCAACGTCATGTTGGTCGGTTTCACCTCCCCTCCGCCAAGTTTTTCCCACATAGCCAAGGGCATCAGATTAATGCTTTCCCCTAAGTCACAAAGAGTCTTGTCTATGGTTACACCACCAATTGCACAAGGCATGGTGAAGCTCCCGGCATCTTTCAACTTAGGAGGCAGTTTTCTTTGAATAATGGCACTACACTCAGCTGTCAAGGCCACTGTTTCATCTCCCTTGAACTTCCTTTTCTTTGTCAACAACTCCTTCATGAACTTGGCGTAAACTGGCATTTGCTCAAGTGCCTCTGCAAAAGGTATGTTGATTTGAAGGCGTTTGAAAATATCCATAAACTTGGAGAACTGCTCATCTTTCTGATCCTTCTTGCTCCTTTGAGGGTATGGCAACCTTATGTATGAAGGAATTTCTTTGGGCTTCTCGTCTACTTGCAAATTTTCATTAAACAAATTTTCTTTTTGGTTAGACTTCACATCTCCCTCATTTTTTCTTCTCAACTCATTTTCAACACCTTCATTTTTCTTTGTCAACTCCTCCCTCAACACCTCAGTTTCACCGCTTCCTTCTCTAGGCTTGGGTGTGGGCACTTCAGCAGGGTTCAGCTCTCTACCACTTCTCAATGAAATAGCATTACAAATTTCGTGTTGAAAGTTGTGACTAGTACTAGCGGAAGAGAGCTTGTTATATGCTTCTGTAAGTTTCTTTGACAACTCCCCAACTTGACCCTCTAAGTTCTTCATAGCATTTTCATAGTTTTTCTCCATACCCTTCATAGCTTGCTCTTGAGATTGGAAGGTGTTCTTGATCAATTGCATGCACTGTGTCAGAGCATCGTCCAAATAAGTTCCTTGGTCATGAACTTGCATTTCTTGAGCAGTTGCTGGAGTTTGAGACCTCACTTCCAAAGCAGCAGCCACTTGTTGGGTGAGAGATTCAATTTGAAGCGACATTAGCTTTTGTTGAGCCAAAATTTCACTATTAGTGTCCAACTCCAACATACCCTTTGTAATTACAGCTCCACAATCATTTTGCATGTTGTACTCATTTGAACTCATGTCCTCCACTAGCTGTTTGGCTTCCTCCCAAGTTTTAGTACCCAAAGAGCCTCCTGCCGAGGCATCTAACATCATCCGGGTTTGAGGGTGCAATCCATAACAGAAGGTTTGCATCTGCAGAAGATCTTCTATGCCATGCCCAGGACATTTCAGAACTGACAACTTGAATCTTTCCCAGGAATCATACAATGACTCGGAATCCCCTTGTGAAAAGTTGAAGATTTCAGTTCTCTTCTTGATGAACTTGGAGATAGGGAAGAATCGTTCTAGGTACTTGTTTTCAAGATCACTCCAAGCATTGACAGTTCCTGGAGGGATAGTGTTCAGCCAATCTTTTGCCCGGCCTGTTAGAGTGAATGGAAACAGGCGCACTTTCTTGGAGTTTTCATCAACCCCCTCAGGATAGGTGGTTTCACAAATCTCATGGAACTGGGAGAGGTGTTGGATGGGGTCTTCAGCATTTGACCCTGCAAACTGCTCTGATTTTAGTGCAGTGAGAACAGAAGACTTAATGTCAAAGGTAGCGGCCCATGCTGGTCGGAATGTGTAAGCCTGAACGCCCTGATTTCTCCTCCCAAAGTCATTGAGAATGCGTCTTGTGAGTGGGATTCCGACCATAACTTCCTCTTGCCTTGGTTCATCTTCCGGAATGGAGGTTGCAGTTGAGTGTACCTGGGACCCTCCTTTGGCTTGTTGCCTTGCTAGTTTAGCTTTCTTCCGGTCTGCCTTTTCTGTTTTCTCAATCACGGGGTCAAACAACAATTCTTGCGAATTTTGCCCCCGCGTAAACAACTTCTCTGCAACACTTAAACAAACCGTCAGCAAGTCCAACACAATAACTAAGTATCTAGACAGAGAAATTAGACTCAACATTTTAAATGAAATAAAATAAACAGTAATCAACAAAACATAAAATTAAATACTAAGAATTAAACAACTAAAATAATAAATAAAAATTTAACAAAAGACTAAAAAGAATATATGTGCACCTATGAATCAACAAATTTAAGTAACTAAAGATAAAACAAAACAAACTAAAATTCCAAAAATCAACTGGTTTGCCTTGTCGACAAAAGTCAACAATCCCCGGCAACGGCGCCAAAAACTTGTTAAGAATTCAGCAAGTGTACTGAAAACGTTGCAAGTAATAATTTAAACGGTAAGATACCGGTCGGTCCACAGGGATTGTGATTGTAAACAAGGACAAATTAATTAATTCTTGGATGTGATAGAAAAGGTTGATTTGAAAGATTTGTAATGCGAAGTAAAAAAAACAGTTGTTTAGAATACGAGAAAAAGCGATTAGGGATTGATTCATCCCCCTTGCCTATCATATGAACCCTTAGCCAATTACGCATCATTTGTTTAATTATGAGATTCAATTCACCAAAACATGTTAGGGACAATTCCTTGCCTCAAAACCCCTATTACCCTAAGAGTTACCCTAATTCCTTAGGTGAGTCATGCCAAAGGGTAACGCATTAAGATTAAGAATTTTAACGAATTCACATAAGCTACCACATATTCCTATGATGATTACTAGCATGTGATCTAAAACATCATATCCGGATAACAAACCCTAATCCCTTAGGTGATTACTATCCCTAAAACATTATAATCATCATGTGTGATTAAAAAGATTAAGCATAGACATCTTAGACAATTCATAACCAAACAAATAATGAAATTAACTTTCAGCAAAGGTTCACATGATAGGGTTGGGGAGAATCATCTCTCCCCAATCAAAAGATTTAGTTACTCATAGAATTGAGATTACAACAAAGAGTAGAGAAAGAGAAAACCAGAGTAGATGACATAGAGGTCTTCAACAACTTGTTCCCAAGTGAAGAGAGGACTCCAAAATCGCTTCAAAATCGCTTCTCTGGCCCTGGCTCCGCTCCCAATGCAATGTGCCTCCAAAAACACGATGAAAAATCCTTAAAATCCTAATTTTCTGAGATCCATCGCGACGCGACACGAGACCGTCGCGACGCGATGCTGCTGTAAAGTGACTGGTCGCGACGCGACACGTGCAGGTCGCGACACGATATTGCACAGAAACAATTCCTCTTCTTTCCATGCTTCCTTCGCGACGCGAACCCTCCTGGTCGCGACGCGAAATTACTCAGAAACTCAAATCTTCCCAATTGTGCTGCATCTCCGGGCAAGTGTCTGGTTCGCCGAATGATAACACACAAGTTGGAGGTCTTCAAGTACAATTAGCTCCCAAAAGTGAAGAAATTGCTTACAACAGGACTTCCTACTACAATTATCTAAAACTAGACTAAATCCCCAGATAATGACTATGATACAATGAAAAACCTACACAATTGGTCCTAAAAATGCACAACTTACATCATATGATAGAGAGTCAACACAACCCCAAACTTAAACTTTTGCTTGTCCTCAAGCAAACATTCAATTCATACTGTGGCTGTTTTTTCTATTTAGCTGTTACATATGTTACATCAATCTTAAACACATCAGCACATCAACTATCATCATCAGCCTAATACAGTAACATGACAACTGAATTGGAAACACCGAATCATAAGCAGGCAGCATTCTCCAGTTTTCTCTATTGCACACATCTCACTAGTGTTTCACTCTTGAGGTGTTTAGGGTATTCACTCACTTCACAATACCTGCATCATCGTTTCGTAGGCTTGACAGAGTTCTATATCAATCTATAGAGATGACTTGCATACACACTTTTTGAGGACTTTAAGGGTTATAGCGGGGCTTAGGTAAGGGTGGATAATTTTGGATAAGTAGGTTGCACTTGGAGTTAGGCCTACCTCTCTCTCAGTCAGTTTCACACAATCCATTTACTCACCCATTTTTCCCAAAGCATTCAACAAACAAGAGAAGGATTTCATATATAAAATATATATATATATATATATTTTTATATATATTTTTTTATTTTCTTTCTATATATATCACAATTATAAGGAGAACGATATAAATCCTAAACCCCTACATACATCCCATTATAAACCCTATTATAAAGCAAGACCCACCCTTACCTTATATTAGGCGAGCACCGCTTCCCTTGAGAAAGTCACCTACAGAACCTCAACAACAATGGTGCCTCTTCTCCTCTCCTTGATTCGCGAACTCTCCTCCTCTCCTCTTCTCCCTTGTGCGTGTCGTACCCTTCCCTCTTCTCCTCTCTCTATTCGCCGCCCCTCCCTCTCTCTTTCTCTCCTCTTCGCAATTTCTTTCTTTTTTTTCCTCCCAAGTGCGAAATGCCCCCAACCTTCACTAACCCTCACTAACTCGCCTAGCCTTGGGCTTGGATCGCGGGCTTTCTCCAGCTTAAGCCCGATCACTAACTCCACCCCCTGATTTAATAAAATACCATTTTATTATTTCTAATATTTTTCCACAACCTAATTCCCAATAATTAATTAAATAATTAGCCAATTATTTTTAGGGCGTTACAACTCTCCCCCACTTAGGATATTTCGTCCTCGAAATTTACCGGCCCAAAACTAAACACCCTCCACTAACAAACTACAACCATCTAGACAACTAGTGCCGTCTATTCTGCTGATTATCATTTCATTGATTACCGGCGGGAAGTGATTGGGCGACCGTCCCTCCTACTTATTCAGCCATGTAACCCAAGAAATAATAACCAGACTCGTCCTCTAGCGGTTCTGTAAGGATCGTTGATAGAGTTTTTCGAGCGTAACCACGTCAGTACCACGTGATTACCCCCATGCTCTATTAAAGTCCATTCCTATTATAGCATGTGCAACCAACGAATACACCACTAGGCAGTTAAAATGGAACAAGCTAACACATCAGACTCTACCACCACAGACAAATTGGTCAAATCAATACAAACATGAGGAAACCAGACTCATTCATACAATCCTAACTTAAGCGATGACTACGCCACCTCCCCATCGGACTCAATAGGCTACAAACAACAACAAGTCAGCATCATCAACAAGGCAGCCACAAGTCAACATCATCAACAAACAGCAACGATAACATCAAAAACTAACTTTGCCACTCAGGCGACATCAACGACTAAATTTGCCACTCTGGCGACATTAACAACGACAAAACCACAACATCGGCCATAGGCCTACAGCACAAAATCCATCAAATCATTTCGGGCCATTCAGCGGTACCCTCAACAAAACAACGTGGGCCATATCGGCGCTACCCACGACACAACAATGTGGGCCATATCGGCGGTACCCACAACACAACAATTAACAACATCAACAACTGTTGGAGACGAGCTCCGGGCCAACGCCAAAATCAACAACACAACATCAACAACAAAACAACAACATCAACAAACAACAACATTAGAATCTTTTGAACAAGATTTTAACGACAACAGCAACGAAGATGACGACGACATCAACCACATCAGAGTCCACAAGCTCAATTAATCGTTCACAACCACATACTGTTAAGCATAAAATCAATTCATCAACTGTATCATTAGATTATTCTCATGATCATACACAACACGTTTATGAGTAAATCACTTCCATCGTCACAGCACACTAAACAAATCATCAATCGACCACAATTATATTTAACTATGTCATCATTGAAACATGCACCTGATCAACTTACCATAAAGAACTCGTCATTTACATTTATTTCATTGCTCCTACAATGAATACAGATTGGGACTCAAACCACAATTTACAACTTCACCATTGCTCATACAATGATTCTCACATAACACATATATAACACATAAACACAAATCGGGGTCACCGGGGTACCCCAACGAGGGGTCACTCTCCGTAGTCAAGACGATGAAGAATCTTAACACAAGTAGCAAGATTAGTCCACAAGGAACTTAGCATACAACATTAATACGCAATCAAGAACATGCTACAGTAAAAATTCATATTATGCTTTATACTATGCTTTCGCTAATTCATAAAGTCAAGGTAATAACATTAAATTAACCACATAATAAGTTCATGCGAGCTTCCAACTATAAAACTAATTCAGCAAAACTCACAAAACACGCAAAAATATCGTTCACAAAATATAATGTCTTAGAAAAATTAGCAAGTAGGCATCATGGTTACTCTTATTAAGCTAGCATGTATTTCTAATAAAACTAACATGTTATTTCACTAAGTTTTTCTGAAAAGAAGTAGAACATATAATCTTACCAAGACAAATTATTTGCATGATACCAATTATAATCGAATCAAAACATGTGTGAAAACATTGCTAAAGTCTAGCTTTTGTAGTTTTAAACATAAACTTGAGCCCCGGTAAAACTAGGGCATCATCTCTAGAGTTTAACTACAAGGATAGGAAATAAATAACCCGTCGCACATGTTAAGAAGGTAATTCATCTAGACCCATAGGCATAATTACATTATCAAGATAACATGGAAAATACTATAGTACCAAATGTAACGGCCCAAAATAATTGATTAATTTATTTAATTAATTATTTAGGATTTATGTGGTAGAAATAAAAGAAATAATTATTTATTAGTATATGTGGACCTAATTATTAGTGTTAGTATTAGTAAATTAGAAGTGTTAAGTGGAGGCCCATGATTAGGTCACATAAGATAAGAAAAAGCCCATGAGGTTAAGTGAGTTTATAAAAGGGCTAGGTTAGGGTTTTGTTGTCATTAGAAGGAAAAAGAAAAATAAGGATTAGAGAAGTGAGAAGAGGAGAGGAAAGGCGTGATCCACAAGCTAGAAGAGAGAGAGAGGCGTGATCTACAACCAAGGAGAGAGAGAAGGAAAGCTAGGTTTTCACGCATCTCCTAATCTAAGGTTTCGTTTTCTCCAAGCTAAGGTAAGGGTGGGATTTAATTCAATATAAGGGTTTATGAGGGATCTACATGTGGGGTTTTAGGGTGTCTTGTTCACCATATTGTTGTCTTGAAAAATCGCATGCCCTATGATTGTGTGCCTTGTTGAGTAATTTGATGTATTCTTGATTTCCTCACATTCCTATGCCTAAATGATATGTTGTTATGCTCATAGTAATAATTGTTGCCATATGATGATTTGTTGTTGAGAATTTATGACTAACATGTTTGATGATGATTTGGATGTGATTGTTGGTATTTGGTGTTGTGTGTTGTTGATTTTAAACAAAATTTCTGGTTGTAGGGCGCATTCTGCGTGTATTCTGGAAACAATCTAGCAGTCCGAAAATTATGTGGTTTACCTTTTTAGAAACTAGACTTAATGCTTGTTAATTTGGAGCTAGTTTGGTTGCATTTGGAGTTGTATAGCTCGAGTTAAAGGTGTTGCAAGTTAGGTTAAAATTCTGGAAACGATCTGAGTATAGGTTCGGTTATACAGTAACCGGGAACAATATAGTTGTCTAAAAATTATGTGGTTTGTTTTTCTGGAAACTAGACACAATTTTATATAAATTAGGCACTGAGTTTACTCAATTTGGATAAGTATAATGGGAGAATTCTTGGTTGCAAATTGGGTCAAAAATCTGGGACGGTTTGGGATATAGGTTCAGTTTTTGTCTAATTGTGAATGCCCTGATCCTCCAAATTTCGTGGGGTTTGTTTTGTTGGAAAGTAGACTTAATTTCCTACTGAATAGGCACTGATTTTGCTAAGTTTCGTTGAGAATTGAGGGAGAAGATTTGATTTCAAAATGACTAATAATTCTGTCCGAATTTTGTGGGGTTTGTTGCTCCGAATTTTGTGGGGTTTGTTGCTCCAATTAAGTTGTCAATTATTAATTGTTAATTTGCTAAATTAGTTGGTTGATAATTGTTGGTTGTTGGGCGTCCGTGTGGCTTCCCGGTAGGTGCTGTCCTAGGTGTTGTCAATTAAAATGATGTAGAGTATGTGATTAAGCCAAATTGTTGTGATGTTGCAAATTGTGGTGATGTGGCCAAAGCGCTATAAATTGTTAAGTTGTAATTGTTGACGACGATGTTTATATGACGACGACGAGTTGCCTCTATTTATGGACAGGTGATGTGATGTAGGCCTATGGCCAGTGACGTTGATGTGTGATTGTTTGACTGTTGTGCATACATCATTGGGTCGCATGCATACCATGAACATTAGGCCTTGTGCCAGCGACGAGAAAATTAGGCCTTTGGCCAGCGACGATATTTTAGGCCCTTGTGCCAGTGACGGAAATTAGGCCTTTGGCCAGTGACGTAGGTTGGTACCTACATGCATGTGCATTGCTTGAGTCTCATATCACATTCACTACAACAGAAAAGGCCATCAGGGGCGCTTTTTTTTTATCCATTTGGGGCGTTTTCGGGCGCCCCTAAAGCTTGCGCTCCTGTAGGTGGTGACCAACTGGAGCGCTTGTAAGAGGCGCCCCTGATGGCCATAGCGCAGGTGACCAACTGGAGCGCTTGTAAGAGGCGCCCCTGAATTTCAAAGGACAAAGGACATCAGGGGCGCTTTTCCTAAGCGCTCCTGATGCTATATTTTTTTTTTAAATTCTTTTTACCAAATCTAACCAGTTCCAAGTCAAACCTGCAGCAACAACAACCTAAAATAACCAATTGAATTGGGGGATCAAATTTTCAAACCAGCCAATTCAAAATCAAATTCCAAATAAAAAACTTATAAATGCATCTAATATCCATACATAGAGAGAACAAAAATAATGTTAATACTAATCCCTAAATGGTACTATGTTATCACTGCCAATAACCATAACTAGATACCATACCCAACCTATGCATGTATTGTTAGTAATGTTAATACTAATCCCTAATAGGTACATGAATTACATATCATATAATAGGAGCTTAGAAGATATATAATGCAACAACTACACCACCTTCATCAGTAATGCAGTAAATCAGAAAGAACGGACCTTCTACTTAAATTAAATCTATCATCTAACATGCTTTTTTGAGCATCTGTTAGTTTCCCAACAAATCTCCATAGGTCCTCACCTGCATAGAAAGATCATGGGAGGAAAACAACTCAGCAAGGCCCAAAAGGTATTATGATCAAAATGAAACCAAAATTTTGCATCTAAAGTCTTCAAGTGAAAATTTATCACTTCATCCACAGATTAAGTTATCAATGAATGACTCATGATTTATAAATTTAAGAAACTGATAGTTGGTCAAAAAAAAAGTAGAAACTGATAGGTATAAGAGGCTTTGTTAATTAAGTTGAGCTAGTTATAAGAAATAAAAATCTATGTTGCCTACAAATAGGAATAGTGGTTGACAGGGAAGGCTAGCCATTTAGTGAGATTCGAGACAAATAGAATTGGGACTAGGAAGAGCCCGAGATCTCTCGAATATTCAGGGAATTTGTGTGATCTTTCGGTTCAATCAAATAATAGTACATAATACAATCTTTACATTCCAATTTAAAACAGTTCCTATCAGAAACACAACAACCCAATTCAACTAACTAAAACAGATACACTTTCAGTTTCTTCTATGACAACAAACATTTGGATGCAGAATATATGACAACAAACTGTTTGGTCAGCTCCCGCATTTTTTCCCGTACTTTCTCAATGTTATGCCCTAACTGCAACATTTATAAACTAAGAAATGAACTTCTACTATTTTCCATCTGTGAACTAAATTAGCTAGTTTTCTATAGCATTCAGAAACTACACTCCTCGGACTTATCTACTTACTATACACTAAAAATTTACTGAATTCACTTAAAAAACCCCAAAGATTTTGCAGAAATATAATATCCACAGGCATGGAAGAAAAATTACCACTTCAGACTCTGTCAAACCACGTCAAGAGAATGTCCAAAACTTAGTAGACCTGTTGTGTTTGATTTGCAGAACAGCAACACAAACCACGTCAAGAGAATGTCCAAAACTTCGATGTCCAAAACTTCGGGCATGCAAAGAATGTTTCAAATCCCAAACTGTCCATAAGTCAATCAAGATGATCAAATTTGTAAAACTCCTTGAAAAGAGCACGAAGTTTGGTAAATTTATAAATAAATTATCAATGACTTGAAATTTTTGGATGTTTCCCGTTAGAAGTGGTGAAAAATATTTCATGGCTTAGAACAAGGGGTAAAAAGGCCACCTGTGGTGACATAATCTTTATGACACTTGACATTAAGTGCTTAGAAAATTCTGCAACTGTAATAGATATCACCAGCACAATCTGAATACCTGACCAATCCAACCAGCCAACTCATCTGGATTTGCAACAGTTGCCGACAGACAAATAAGTTGCACTTCTTTAGGGCAATAAATAACCTGCGGTAATTGAGCACATATGCATGAATAAATAAGAGAAGACAAGCAAGCAAAGTCAAGTGCAAAGACAATAAAGCATGAAAGACCAATAAACCATGCTTACAATCTCTTCCCAAACTGTACCACGAGATATGTCACTAAGGTAATGAACTTCATCCAAGACAATCACATCAACATGGACAAGTCCACTTCCAGAAGAAACATTACCAACATTGCATGGAAATTGCAGATATAAAATGATGACTTAGAAGGAAAAACTTTCAAGATACGATAAACATTAGACAAGGAATGCATAATGAAATAGAGGAGATAGGATTTAATATTATAGTAGTTGATATAAAAATAAGAACAATATAACTTAAGATGAAACAAATTACAAAAAAAAAAGGTTAAAAGACTAATCAGTTGAATTGGGCAACTAAGTTTCTTTCAGCTCAAGAGAACATATACGGCACTTATTTCTTTAAAAATATTGCAGATGCAAGTCCACCTTCTCAACCTCTTACCCAAATGACTCAATAAACCTATGAATGGTAACGGAAGACCTAAACAACATAAAGCCATAACCAGCATTTTCGCAGCACAGTAGTAGCAAAAGCTAAAAGCTAAAATGTGTTGGATTACTGCTTTGTCAAGACAAAATATCCTGTTAGCTAATGAATTCAAGTTTTCAACATAATGCACCTCTGATATAACATGTTGCGTAATATCTCCGTAGTCATAATCAGAACCTGAGCATCCTTGTTGACGGCGGAATCACCTGTAAGGAGGCCAACATTATTGTCGCCAAAAGTCTCCCTGAAAATCCAAAACAAACCACACCAACAATCTTCTATCAGAGTGCAGCAAACCATGTTTCAAGTTCCAATGAAAAAGCCAAAATAAAAAACATCACATTAGTTTCTATAGCTATTCTCAACAACAAACAGAAACTACACATACCATGAAGAAAATCATAAAGAGGACATATATCCTCTTCAAGCATCTCCTTGTATCTTTTCCTTCTGGTAACTCGCGTAACAGAGAGAGAGAGAGGGAGAGACAGAGAGAGCGAGCGTTGAGAGAGATAGAGAAAAGAAAAAGGAGTAGGAACCTGAAAGATGGCGAGAGAAGGAGGTGTGAGGAGTGGAGAAGGGGCAATGGGAGGTTCTGCGTTGACGGCGACGGTGGCGTTGACGGTGGCGGTGCGCTTCCGTTGTGTTCTTAGGGAGAGAGAGTGAGACGTTGAGTGTTTAGGTTTGGAGAGGGAGAGTGAGTCGCTACGGTGGAGGGAGTGAGATCTGATGAGAGGGAGATGGGGAATTTAGAAATTTTAATATAAGGCATCAGGGGCGCTTCTAAAAAGCGCTCCTAAAGGCCCTGCGTGTTTTGGCCTTCAGGGGCGCTTTTCTAAAAAAGCGCCCCTGAAGGCCAAAACACGCAGGGCCTCCAGGGGCGCTTTCCAAAAAGCGCCCCTGATGACCAAAATACGGAGGGCCATCAGGGGCGCTTTTAAAAAGCGCCCCTGATGTCCCTCCGTATTTTGGTCATCAGGGGCGCTTTTTAGAAAGCGCCCCTGATGATGGCGCCCTTTTTTAACAATTCTGTTGTAGTGATTCATATTGCACGACTGATTGGATGAAGTTGGTTGGCCATTGTGATGTGTTGTTAAAGTGATGTGTTGTTGTGAAAGTGACGTGTTAATGTATACTTAGCTGTTATTAACTGTTAAGAGTGATGTTGCTTGCTGTGATTAATTGATGTCTTGAGCTTCGTATGTGGTCTTTCATACACTTCTTATACTGCATGGAATCTCACCCCTTTTTGTGGTTGTTACTTTATAGGTGAGCCCGAGTGAAGATTGTAGTCTTCCTTTTGCCTGGTGTCGCCTGCTCTGATAGGTAGCACTTGGGGAAGGGTCGATTACTGTTTTTAATTAAATTTCGGTTGATGTTGAATCTTTTAGTAATTGGTGCACTTTGCACTTTGTCGGTTGTTGGTGTTTTTAACGACTTTGAATAGTTCCGCTGCATGTTTTGAGAAAACTACAAGGTTTTGTTTTACGTTGAAAAATGCGACACTCTTTTGGCGCGAAAAACTCTGATAATTTATGAATAAACGATGGGTGAAAAAAGGGTGTTACATTAGTGGTATCAGAGCAATGGTTAGTCCGGCCAAGTTGTCGAGTCGTTGTGTCGTGTGACGGTCAAGTGTTGTCTTTTAGTTCTAACCATTGATTGTGTTGTAGTGATGCTCCTGCAGGTAAAAGTAAATCGAAAAAAAAACGCCGATGGTAAGAGAACTAGTGGGGGAGATGCTCCTACAGGTATTGTGTGCTTTATTGTGTTTCCGTGTGAACTCTCTTTTGTTTTTGGTTTTATTTTTAACCTTCCTGTTGTGTGAACTTGTATGTAGTTTGTTAGTAGAAGAATGTTAGCTTAGGCGGGTAAATTTCGAGGACGAAATTCTTTTAAGTGAGGGAGAGTTGTAACAGCCCAAAATAATTGATTAATTTATTTAATTAATTATTTAGGATTTATGTGGTAGAAATAATAGAAATAATTATTTATTAGTATATGTGGACCTAATTATTAGTGTTAGTATTAGTAAATTAGAAGTGTTAAGTGGAGGCCCATGATTAGGTCACATAAGATAAGAAAAAGCCCATGAGGTTAAGTGAGTTTATAAAAGGGCTAGGTTAGGGTTTTGTTGTCATTAGAAGGAAAAAGAAAAATAAGGATTAGAGAAGTGAGAAGAGGAGAGGGAAGGCGTGATCCACAAGCTAGGAGAGAGAGAGAGGCGTGATCTACAACCAAGGAGAGAGAGAAGGAAAGCTAGGTTTTCACACATCTCGTAATCTAAGGTTTCGTTTTCTCCAAGCTAAGGTAAGGGTGGGATTTAATTCAATATAAGGGTTTATGAGGGATCTACATGTGGGGTTTTAGGGTGTCTTGATCACCATATTGTTGTCTTGAAAAATCGCATGCCCTATGATTGTGTGCCTTGTTGAGTAATTTGATGTATGCTTGATTTCCTCACATTCCTATGCCTAAATAATATGTTGTTATGCTCATAGTAATAATTGTTGCCATATGATGATTTGTTGTTGAGAATTTATGATTAACATGTTTGATGATGATTTTGATGTGATTGTTGGTGTTTGGTGTTGTGTGTTGTGGATTTTAAACAAAATTTCTGGTTGTAGGGCGCATAGGGAACATTCTGCGTGTATTCTGGAAACAATCTAGCAGTCTGAAAATTATGTGGTTTACCTTTTTAGAAACTAGACTTAATGCTTCTTAATTTGGTGCTAGTTTGGTTACATTTGGAGTTGTATAGCTCGAGTTAAAGGTGTTGCAAGTTAGGTTAAAATTCTGGAAACGATCTGAGTATAGGTTCGGTTATACAGTAACTGGGAACAATATAGTTGTCTAAAAATTATGTGGTTTGTTTTTCTGGAAACTAGACACAATTTTCTACAAATTAGACACTGAGTTTACTCAATTTGGATAAGTATAATGGGAGAATTCTTGGTTGCAAATTGGGTCAAAAATCTGGGACGGTTTGGGATATAGGTTCAGTTTTTGTCTAATTGTGAATGCCCTGATCCTCTAAATTTCATGGGGTTTGTTTTGTTGGAAAGTAGACTTAATTTCCTACTGAATAGGCACTGATTTCGCTAAATTTCGTTGAGAATTGAGGAAGAAGATTTGATTTCAAAATGACTAATAATTCTGTCCGAATTTTGTGGGGTTTGTTGCTCCGAAGTTTGTGGGGTTTGTTGCTCCAATTAAGTTGTCAATTATTAATTGTTAATTTTGCTAAATTAGTTGGTTGATAATTGTTGGTTGTTGGGCGTCCGTGTGGCTGCCCGGTAGGTGTTGTCCTAGGTGTTGTCAATTAAAATGATGTTGAGTATGTGATTAAGCCAAATTGTTGTGATGTTGCAAATTGTGGTGATGTGGCCAAAGCACTATAAATTGTTAAGTTGTAATTGTTGACGTCGATGTTTATATGACGACGACGAGTTGCCTCTATTTATGGACAGGTGATGTGATGTAGGCCTATGGCCAGTGACGTTGATGTGTGATTGTTTGACTGTTGTGCATACATCATTGGGTCGCATGCATACCATGAACATTAGGCCTTGTGCCAGCGACGAGAAAATTAGGCCTTTGGCCAGCGACGATATTTTAGGCCCTTGTGTCAGTGACGGAAATTAGGCCTTTGGCCAGTGACGTAGGTTGGTACCACATGCATGTGCATTGCTTGAGTCTCATATCACATTCATATTGCACGACTGATTGGATGAAGTTGTTTGGCCATTGTGATGTGTTGTTGTGAAAGTGACGTGTTAATGTATACTTAGCTGTTATTAACTGTTAAGAGTGATGTTGCTTGCTATGATTAATTGATGTCTTGAGCTTCGTATGTGGTCTTTCATACACTTCTTATATTGTATGGAATCTTACCCCTTTTTGTGGTTGTTACTTTATAGGTGAGCCCGAGTGAAGATTGTAGTCTTCCTTTTGTCTGGTGTCGTCTGCTCTGATAGGTAGCACTTGGGGAAGGGTCGATTACTGTTTTTAATTAAATTTCGGTTGATGTTGAATCTTTTAGTAATTGGTGCACTTTGCACTTTGTCGGTTGTTGGTGTTTTTAACGACGTTGAATAGTTCCGCTGCATGTTTTGAGAAAACTACGAGGTTTTGTTTTACGTTGAAAAATGCGACACTCTTTTGGTGTGAAAAACTCTGATAATTTATGAATAAACGATGGGTGAAAAAAGGGTGTTACACCAAACCCAAGCCAATCAACAGTCACACAATCGGACCTAACTTGTTACTATGGAGCAACTATAAACTCGCTACCAAAACAAAATGCCAAGAAAGCAAAAGTCACACGAGCACAACAACCACGTTACACATATACAGTTCACAGTCATAAACAAACATTACGAAAATAAAGAGTTCGCACCAAGAAAACACAATACCAGCAGGGTATCTCCCCCACTAGTCCTCTTACCGTCAGCAGTCTTCGGTTTGCCCTTTTACCTGCAGGAGCATCACTTACTACACAAACAATGGTTAGAACTAAAAGACAACAGTTGGTCGTTAACCGACACAACGACTCGAGAACTTGGCCGGGCGGACCAACCATTGCTCTGATACCACTAATGTAACACCCCATTTCTACCCGGCAATTTAAAATTAAAAATATCAGAGTTTAAAAATTATTTTTCAATTCATCCAAATGGGATGCTACATTTACTTCAATTCCAGCATACACAATTGATAATAAAATCCATCATTTCAAAGAAAAACATAATACGTAGCTCCTCAATAAATTGGGCGAACCCTCCAGTACTCAAAAGTCTACAACAACTAGTTCATCAACACGCAGCGGGTTAAAAGAAATAGTTTCCAAACATAGTTGTAATAACATCAATACAAATCCATCAGTGTCACATAAAATAAAACCAAAAATAACATTTATTCGCCCCCCAGGTGCTACGTATCAGAGCATGACCGACTCGAGGGATGAAGGGTTAAAAGCCTTCACTCACGGTTACCTGTAGTAATAATCAACATAAGGGGTGAGTCTAACCGTATAATAAAGCTTATAATAAGCAGTATGCCAGAGTACAGAACTATACCAATCACAGCAATACATATATATACATTTATATATATAACAATTTTTTACAATTTATATATATATGTAACAACTATAGTAATACATTTATAAGCAGCAGTCACCCCAATATATATATAACAACTTTTTAATATATTTATAACAACTATAATAACATATATACATATATATATATATATATATATATATATATATATATGTATATATATATACTCGAGGGATGAAGGGTTAAAAGCCTTCACTCACGGTTACCTGTAGTAATAATCAACATAAGGGGTGAGTCTAACCGTATAATAAAGCTTATAATAAGCAGTATGCCAGAGTACAGAACTATACCAATCACAGCAATACATATATATACATTTATATATATATAACAATTTTTTACAATTTATATATATATGTAACAACTATAGTAATACATTTATAAGCAGCAGTCACCCCAATATATATATAACAACTTTTTAATATATTTATAACAACTATAATAACATATATACATATATATATATATATATATATATATATATATATATATATATATATATATATATATATATATATATATATATATACAGCGCTCACTACACAACCACGTCAACATTTATATTTGCCACACAAATATATTGCACACCGACCAAAATAATAATTGTCAATGATGAGAATGAATGTATGAAGTGCAAGTATGCATGTGGTACCATCATCGTCATTAATTTTGCCAATTGGGCACATCGTCACTTTTTGAGCCTTATTCATCGTCACTAGCTCGAGACCTGTAGCCTTACATCGTCAATATATGCACATGTAATGCATGTGACTTCATGAACAACCAACAAATCACAATCATCACAACAACAACATCATTCATATCATCATCATCATTTGGTCATTAGACCCATCGTCATTAACAACGTCATTAACATTTGGTCATTAGACCCATCGTCATTAAAATCAACACATCATCATCGACACATCAAAAGGTGTTAAACACCGAATTAGTTTTATAGTAGCGACAACAATGACCCACGGGGGCAGCCACTTGAGGCGCCCAGAAACCATTCAGAAAATAATAATTTTTATCTTAAAACAGAATGTAACTGTAGACGACTGAATAAGCTTCACAACGCACTTTGAAGCACTTAAAACAGACACCCGAGTCAAAAGATATGACAAAAACAAAACCGGGAAACATTTGGGCAACATCCTGAAAATGCCTGGGCGCCTAGCAGGGAACATGCAACACAAAAACTGGCGCAGCAACAAAAACTGGCGCCCTGAGGCAACCTGCGCCACATCTGGGCGCAACACAGACAGCAACACAGACAGCAAAAACTGGCGCAGAAGCAACCTGCGCCACTCTGGGCGCAACACAGACAGCAAAAACTGGCGCAGAGGCAACCTGCGCCACATCTGGGCGCAACACAGAAAGCAACACAGACAACAAAAACTGGCGCAGAGGCAACCTGCGCCACATCTGGGCGCAACACAGACAGCAACACAGATAGTAAAACTGGCGCAGAGGCAACCTGCGCCACATCTGGGCGCAACACAGCAACACAAAAACGGCGCCCTTGGCGCCTAGGGTCCTTCTAACCCAAATTTTTCTAGACTATCATGTGTTCAATCACCAACAATAATTTTAAACGTCATATATTCATTTCAACATCATCAAATACACATTTTACCGAGCACTTAGCATGCATTCCAATCCTCTCCTACCTCTAACAATTCGCATACTTCTCAACAAACATCTAGTGAGCATCAAATCTTCATCAATATATTCATACATGACAAATAACATCACAATCATAAGGAGAACGATATAAATCCTAAACCCCTACATACATCCCATTATAAACCCTATTATAAAGCAAGACCCACCCTTACCTTATATTAGGCGAGCACCACTTCCCTTGAGAAAGTCACCTACAGAACCTCAGCAACAATGGCGCCTCTTCTCCTCTCCTTGATTCGCGAACTCTCCTCCTCTCCTCTTCTCCCTTGTGCGTGCCGTACCCTTCCCTCTTCTCCTCTCTCTATTCGCCGCCCCTCCCTCTCTCTTTCTCTCCTCTTCGCAACTTCTTTCTTTTTTTTCCTCCCAAGTGCGAAATGCCCCCAACCTTCACTAACCCTCACTAACTCGCCTAGCCTTGGGCTTGGATCGCGGGCTTTCTCCAGCTTAAGCCCGATCACTAACTCCACCCCCCTGATTTAATAAAATACCATTTTATTATTTCTAATATTTTTCCACAACCTAATTCCCAATAATTAATTAAATAATTAGCCAATTACTTTTAGGGCGTTACAGAAGTACCATACCAGATGTGGCACAGTATCATCGAGAGAAGTGGTGACATGGTGCAGTATCATAGAGAGAAGCACGCCTGAGTTTTTACTATGGGGTGAAGTGCAGTATCATATGGAGAAGTACTACACAAGTGCAGTATCATAGGGAGATGCACACTCATATTTGGATCGTAGATCCGTTGTACGGTATCATAGAGAGAAGCACAACATTTTTTGGAGTAGTAAATCCTGGGATCATTTGCACTGGCATTAGGGTGTATTGTGTGGTGTATTGTGGTGCTGAACTATTAAATGTTAATTGTGACTGTTTACGTATATTCATATGTGAATTTGTTATGTATATATGTACATTGTTTTCGGTTGGTGACCCTTGCTGTTGTTATTTTGGGCTGATCGCCACCACCAGCTAGCTGCAGAGGGAGTGCTTGGTTAGTGACGAGGAGGTGAAGCTGGTTCCAAATTCATGTGTTACCTATGGGGCGCGTGCATCAGTGTGTTGTCGATGTAGAGTCTAGTGATCAGCTTAGGGTTTATGCATTCTTCATATTAGTAGTACTGGTACTATGGTGATGGATGACTGCATATGTTTTGTATGTGCATAACTCTGACATTAAGGCCTTCTAGGACCCGCTATTGGGGTAGACCTCTTGGTAGGTGCTTGCTAGAAATACTCTCAGGGTATGAATAGTTTCCGCTAAGGACAATTCCAAACTCTGGCGTATATCTGTTTTTGGAGTAGTCATGACTTATCACAGGGATGTTCATGTTATGTATATTTGTATGTGGGGATCACTACTCTTATGTATATAGTACACTATGGCTTGCATTCACTAGTAAAAAAACAGGATTTAAAGTCGGATATTTTGGACATTCAAAGTCGGATATGCATCCGACTTCTATTAAGGCGACTTAGAAAGTCTGAAATTTTAAAGTCGGATGGGCGTCCGACTTTAAAATACGGTTTTAAAGTCGGATAAATTCAATAATCCGACTTTAAATCTTTAATTATAACGCGTTTATGGTCTTTCTGGAACACGTTTAAATTCGGATTTAGAAGAATATCCGACTTTAAAAGCATGATTTTAAGTCGGATATAAGGCAGCATAAGAAGAAAGCAAGAGATTTAAAGTCGGATAATAGTCCGACTTAATTACCTCTTGTACGCTGTGTTTCTGGTCTTTGTGGAGTACTTGTAAAGTCGGATTAAACAGATATCCGACTTTAAAAGTGTATTTTAAAGTCGGATACAAGTGACATCTGACTTTAAAAGTGTTTTTTAATTTTCTAATTTTTTTTGCTTATCCGTACATACAAATATTTTCAGCACATTCTTTTAGCAGCTAGCCAAGAGGAACTCTTAGATTTCATACGACAAAGGATAGAGAAAGGGGATGTTAAGGCACAACTCTTAGATTTCATATATACTATCAGCTAGCGGGAGGAACGACTCTTAGATTTCATAACCAAAATTTAAAAGTATGAATTCTAAAGAAAACCAAATCCACATATAAATAGGCTCATTATCCAAAATCAGAATGCAAACAATCAACACCATTACATCTTATTTAAATGACACTTCCTAATTGCCTTATCTAAATTCCAAGAGCTCCTATCAATCTCCAACCCATGTATGATTTAGATCAGTTTCACCTATTCACTCAAAAATTCGTGTTGAATGAATTGTGCCATTTCAGCGTCATTGTTTTCGTCTGCAACCTATTATTCACAAATCATCAATTGATTAGCCTTGACACTACAGATCGAATAATTTATGACTTGTTACAAAAAATTTCAACACAAAGCAAAAAAGGTAAAGCGGCATTACACTGTGCATATTTAGAAGTTTCTCATTTGTTAACTTCTCTAAAGATAAAGTTAATTCCATTGCTGAAAATCAATAGATAAAAATCAGCATAGGTAATGGTGTATTATGAACAACTGAATATGGCACAACCACACTTGAATATGGCAAACCACACTACACAGCTTCACAACACTATAGTGTACCAACTACAAATATCAAGGAATATTGAGAAAGAAATAAGTTTGACAGAGTAATGAAATGATCAAACTCACCATGCATTGCATCCTTTTTCCACATGCTCCAATTCTGAGGGCACGTTCTTAATGGGGTGAAGCACAACTCTTCCAAATAGAGAAGTACAAAGTTAATTTAACTTGACATTTCATAGTGAAGTACTTCCTAGCCATCACCAAGTTAATTTAATTTGATTGCCACTTTCTGGCCTCTTGATTGCCACTTCCTGGCCATCACCAAAAATCCCCTGCAAACAAAGAAAGAAAACTCTCCCTGAGATAATAAACTTGTATACAACGGCCTATTTGAAACCTTTAATCATTCATGCAAAAAGGGTGAATAATATGTGGCATATAAACTTGTATTCTACATTTCTACATACCTTGTAAACAGGCCCAAAGCCATCTTGCCGAGCTTATTTGAATCGGAATAATTTTTGGTAGCTACACAAAGAGATCCAAGATCAATAAAAGGGAAATCCTACGATATTTCGTCCCTTCCATTCTTCCCTAAAGACATTAAGAAACCAAATGGATTAGAAGAAGAAAAAGAAATTAGTAACCCAATATACCATCTTCTAAAAAGAAATTGGAGCAGCGAAGACATAAACGGTTAGGCTTGAACTTAGAAGTGAGCATAGGAGCACCGGTTGTAATCCTCCCAACATGAATTTTGGGCATTTTACAAAGAGTACTACTTGGGTCTCGTTCATGCTATTCTTAGTTCCTCAATCATTGACTTCTCATTAACTAATCTATTCTGCTTGAGTTATTACCTCTCTTGGTTTCACCACCAAGACATACTCAACTATCTGCTTTATCACAATCAAGACTGGATAGAAAGAATAAAAAACATACACAGCCATAAATATGTAGTAAAACAAATGCCAACACAAAAATAATTCGTCCTATAGCATGCAACTTAGCTTACCCGAATGAAGACCACCCCACATAGCATGCAACTTAGCTTACTGTCACAAGAAGGTAATAAAACTGAACTGGGTACTGAGTAATATTATAGAACTGTCAAACACCACATTGCAAGCGACTTCATTATTTGAAAAAGATAAACAATAAACAAAAGTACCAAACAATAAGGTTTTCTAAATAACTGGTTAAAGTTAATATAAAAGCACCATACTTTGATACCAGGAACATGACAGAAGAAAGCCTTGGCAGATTGAGAGTAGTTATGCCCACCATGGCCCACAGCTCCATGTTCTAATTGTTAAATGCACCTATATAGGAATGTGTAAAAGTTTGCAATGCATTCAATGAAAATTAGAGATAACTTCTGTAAAAGTTTACTAGCATAGATTTGAAATTAAAATTGTGTATATCTATGTTTTTTGGTTTATATTTTGATGACTTATCCTCGTGCGTGTGTAGATCTAGTGGTGAATGTGTGTGTGTCTGAAATGCCAATGTCAATGCCTTTATTCTAAACTACTATCCCTGCACTGCGAACAATGCCCATAGCAACATCAGATCCCCTTATGAGCATTCCATTATTGTTACCTCCAAGACACCATCAAATGAATTCATTCTCCTTACTACAACCCAAGCTGGCTCCACTACAACAACGTTTTGTTATTTGCATTCCCATTGAGCTAATATGTTAGCATGAATCCTTCACACCAGCATGTAAACCCATTCGACTCTGCAGCCCCACCATAAGCAACATCCATTGGAAGGTAAGCTATTATTTGGAAAATACAGTAGTTAGTAACTGCATATTCATCCAAACTAAGAAAGGTTATAAAAGTGCTTTCGATGCCACATATAGAGAATAAAAATAAAGGTAGAGGTTTTTAGAGTTTAAGGGTTTTAGCACAGAACAACGAAAAATACCTGAAACAGTTTCAACACAAGAAGGCGACGCCGGCGACCACAACAGGATACAAAGCCTGGCCTAAAGAACAACAACTTGTGAACACCACCATAGTATCAACAAAAAAGACCAAATTAATATTAATGACAAACAACGTAATTAATTCCAATAGAACTAAGACAAATGTGCCATATTTCTATGCACAAATCTATATGTGGGGACCAGGAAAAGGGGATAAAAAACAGATTTGAAGAACTTTATATCAATTCTGAAATCTTCCAACATTGTTTAAAACATTACCCTTACCAGAGAAATCAGATTCAGAATCGAAATACTGAACTATATGTACCAGAAATAAAACAAAGTCTAAAATTTCTTGTAGATTCTAGGATCAAAATAAGGAGTTCAAAAAGTTATTTACAACTGAAAAGAATCTCTCCCCATCAACATTTATTTACAATTGATCTTAACAACAACACCCAACATCAAAACCTGAACATAAAATTGGTTATGCTAGATATGTCATTCATCAATGAAACATGAGCCAGCCAAATTAGAAGAATCAACATTAAATTAAATAATAATAAAATAACAGAAAAGACAACAATTTTAGACAAAACCATTTTTTCTAAAACAATTTCACATCAAACACTTGAAGCATAGAATTGGTGCAGTAGACAAATAGAATTTGACATACAAGTATGCAGTGATTGAGGGGATGGTAAACAAGAAAAGGTAGAATCAATTTTACATGAGTTAAAGGTTGAGCCAATTACAGAGGATGGATACAAGGTCAAGAATGTTAGCAGGTATACCCCAAAAGGTGTTGAGATCAAAGAGGAACATTTCAAAGGTTGCCAAGGAGGAAGAATTTCTTATTCTCAAGGTAGTCGATGTCTATCTTGTGGCCAACCTGTATCCATATGGTATTCCCCATGCTTTTAGTCAATCCCTTTCAAAGAGTCGCCTAACCCACCAATATCAATTGTAGGAACAACATCTTGGAAATCCACACAAAGCCGTTCGTTTCCAAATTTCAAAAGAAAATGCAAAATTATTATTATAACCATTCAATAGGAACAAATCACTTTGCCTGAAACTGAAGTGATACATTATGGGACTAATAGATAACAATGTATCACTTTTAATTGAAAGTGGAGATAAGAGCCTGAAAATTGATGCCCCTAATAATTGAAACTGAATGAAACAATTGCAATTAAAAGTGAAAAAAAGAAATAAAAATAGAAAATGGTTTGACATACTTTTGCAGACTAAGCATCCAACAGATGAAAACGACGTGGTGCGGTGGTCATGCTTCTCGCTGTCGTGGCTCAGGGCGGTGGTGGTGGCTGCTCTGGTATGGTGGTCATGCTTCTTCAGTGATTTGGGGCAAGGGGTATTGTCCTGTAGAGAGCAACATCCGTAACAGCAACATAGAGAGAAGGCGAGGGTGCGGCAAGCAGGAGCGACAAGAAGTAGGGAAAGGGCGAGGGTGCCGAGAATGGAAACGCAAGGAGAATGTTAGGGTTATGAGGGAGATGAGCTATGTGAGAAGCAGCAACGATGAGTTGGGTTTTGAAATAAGTAGTTGCCCCAAAACATTATAAGTCGGACCTCTCACGGACCCGACTTTAAAGGGTACCTGTTTAAGTTTTATTTCCATTTTATTTACAAAATTGCCACCGCGTCTACCTTTTAAGTCGGATAATTGGGCATCCGACTTAAAAAGTCCAATTCTTTTCTAGATTTTGTACTAGTGATTATGTCTTTAGTGTCGTAGTTACTCTGATTTACTTTTGAAAAGGATTTTGATGGAAAAGTGTTATGTACAATATGATGGGTTTTAAGTTCTTTCAACTCTAACGGAGACATTCTATAAGGAGCAATAGAAATTGGTCTGGTGCCTGGAACCAACTCCATAGAGAATTCTACCTCACGATCTGAAGGTAAGGAGGCAACTTCCTCGGGAAAAACATCGAGAAACTCATTAACAACTAAAAACAATATCATTACATAGGCCTCTGCCCCTTGGAACAAGCAATGACTTGTAGAGGTAAAAGAGATTAAAGCTTCAGAATGAATTTTGGGTAACTCTACTGACTCAGTGAATTCTTTGAGACCCCTTACCTTAAACTCTCGATGTCTGACTTAACTTTTCTCTTATCTTAGCACAACCCCAGACAATCACTATGTGATTCCCCCAGTGAACTAACCCGATAATAGCTATTACCAAGTCGACTTATTCTGGGTCTTGGCTTAGGGCTCATGACTTCCCCTTACAGAGTATGATTTTATCTTGGATCGTCATCACCTTGGTGTTTTATTCAATTATTTGACACTTAGGTCTACTACTTAATACTTAGGTATACTTCTCACTCGATAAAAAAAATTATATACTGTCCCAACTCATAAACCATACAATTAAATTCTCAAGATACATCTCAGACATATACGAAATTACATAATTTATGCTTAACTATCATTGGGGAGGGTTAAGGAAAGGATTAGGGAAGGATTGGAATCAAAAGGAATAGCATTTGAGGGTTTTTAAAAGGGGGTAACAGAAGGGTTGGCATAGATCGGGCCTCCCAGGCGCACGGACCGGGCCTCCTCGGCAACCAACAATGTTGGCTACCCGATGCTTGGCACGGACCGGGCTCCATGGGAACACGGACCGCGCGTCCCCTTCAGCTTCAAAATCACTTACTTTTCACGAAATTTACCTAGGCTAAAATGGAAACGGCACTCAAACAGACATTCGTATGAAACGTTTAACCAAACACTCATAGTGCTCATCAAGAAGTGAATTTAATCAACTCATTCTCAACACCTAGTCAAACTTCAAAAATAGGCATATTAAACAAAAGTGAAGTTTATTCGAAAAACCAATTCTTTCACATTTTCTAGCTTATCCAAGGAGGGATTCTTCGTCATTTTTGAATGAAGCCGCCATCAATATTTATTTAATAGGAAAAACATTGGAAAAACCTTTATTTTTTTTGGGTTCGGGGTCGATTATGTGTGGGGAAGGTATTAGCACCCCACAACATCCTTTCAAAAAAAAGGTTACCTTTTAACTAAATGTGAAAAAAAAAATTATTAATCTAATATATTTGATTTTACCCTTATTTAAAAATTAAAAAGAAAAGGACTTTGAAGGACATTTAATTATTTTTGTTTGTTTTTAAAAAAAATAAGAAATAAGAAATTTAAAAAAGAACTAAAAAAGGTTTTTAGTAATGTAATTGACAGAGGTCGGCCGCCCTCTGCTCTTACGTATCTCCTGGTAGAGAATCAAATCACACGTAGTTCTTGGGTAGAAAATATTTGTGTGTTGGGTGTTTTTTAAATATTTTGAAACTGGAATAGGTATTCGTAATGACCAAACAAGTAAACTCAGAGTGGTCGTCACTCATAGCCCATTTGAAATCTATAGTTGTTAATAACGATCAAACAAGTTAAACTCAGAGTGACCGTTAATAACAACCTACTTTTTGTGTGAGTTTGATTTTTTGAAAGAAGAGAAAAAAAAGAAAAATTAATTTAAAAGCATTACCGTGTGATAAAAGAAATGCAATGGGTTATGATTAAAAAAAAGGTAGGCGCAATCAATAGAATGGGGTGTGTTTTTAAAAAGGGGTGTGAAAGGGATCCTAGGGTTGTACTTTAAAACTGGGGGTGTCGAAAGCAGGCACACTTCGTTTTAATGGTGAGCAGGCTTGCGAAATTGTGGGTCCTTTGATGGGGAGGTGCATCACGAAAACTAGGGAGTGCGCGTAGTAATCTGAGTTTAAAACTCAGGGGTTGCATCAAGAAAACTTAGGGGGGGGCAAATATGAGCCTATGTTACCATCAGAGTATCAGTTTTTGTTTTTAAAACACGTATAACAAAAAAAATGGAGCAAAGCCCAAGCTGAGGCATAAAGAACGAAATGAAGGGAACCCTAGTTTTGTTCCCTCAATTCAGCGCCGCTAACCAAATCTGAGAGAGAGAGAGAGAGAGAGAAAACGAGAGAGAGAAGAGAAAAGAAGGAAAAAGGGAGAACAAGCAAGGGAGAGAGAGACCTTGTAGAGAGAGAGAGAGAGAGAGAGAGAGAGAGAGATTTCGTTGTGGGGACGGTGTTGGTGCAGACCGACCACCTCACGGTGGGTGATGACAATGCCTTGGTGGCGGCGACGATGGCTGGTTTGAGGGGGACGGCTGCGACGACGATGTTGTTGCGTCTTTGATGAAAACGGATCGGCTCAAACAATGATGGCCATGAAAATCACGACGGAAATAGGATACATGACATGGTGATGGTGCGCTGATGGCATTCAGTGGTGGTTCACGGCCTCTGACCACCGTCCACGGTGGCCGGAGTTCAAAGAGTGTGTTTTTTTTCCGTTTCTTCCTCTCTACACCCTTCCTTCTTCTTTCAGATATATTTTTTTTTACGGTTTTAGCTTATGATTCCCCTCCCTTCTGCTTACCCTAAAAAGAACTAACTTCCTAAAACTAAACAAATGATCTGACTTTGGTTCTAGGCCAGATCGGTTCTAACCTAAATGTTTGTGACAATAATTCATTTTATAGAGCCCATATGGTTCTGTTTTGACGTATTTTCTGCGTATAAGATGTTGGAGTGATGGGAAGTAGAGGGATTTGTGGTTGTGAGTGATAGTGATTGAGAGAGAGAGAGAGTCGAGGGTGAGGTGAGGGTGTTGTTTTTTGCTTTTGTTCTCTTATTCTGAAATCGTTTTTTTCTTTACTGAACCCTAATGTGATATCGGTGTTTTTTGGGTTGCTGTCTCTATATGTGTTGTGCGTGTATTAGTGTGTATATCTCAGTGTCTGTGTGTGTGTCTCAGTATGTCTCCCTCAGCGTGAGGTACTGTTTGGTATTTATAGGCCAGTTGGTGAGGTGCTGAGGAGTCAAAAAGGACAGCCATTGAATCAGCAAAAGGACAGTAGCTGGCAATGGGTGGTGAGGCACTGGGAATGACAGCAATTGAGAAAAAAAAGGAAAAAGGACGACCATTTTGAATCAGCAAAAAGGAGAGTAGCTGGCAATGGAGGAAGGACAGTATTAAGGAAAAATCAGAAGGACAACCTTAGCTAGGCAGCTGCTGGCGTGCCCTTCTCCCTCCCCTCTTTCTCTTAAAAAAAATTTGTACTATTTATTTCTTTTTGCTTTCTTTGTTCACATGTGTTTAAAAAAAAACTTGATTATGTAATGAAAAGGACTTTGGCTATTCAGCTCCAAAAAAGTTTATTATACCTTCAATTATTTTTTGTATGTTTTTGCACCAATAACAATAGACTAACCTAATAATTATAACTACAAAATAAAATAAAAACGAGAATCAAAACAATCGTTGCACGAGAGTGCTAAAGACACGCGTGTTTAAAACGATACGTGACAAAACGAGAATAAAAACTTGTTTTTGATTTTTTGATTAATCGGACAAAACTAGGTTATGACAACTGCCCCTCTTTATTTATATTTTACTAGGAAATATGAAGGGCTTTCAAAATTTTCGAGTAAAATAGAAATAAATATAAAAGGACACTAATTTTGTAAAAACTTATTTTTTGAGAAATTTATGAAAAAATGGGTTTACATAGAACAAAAGTAAAGAAGGATCGTTGGGGATCTGGGGACCTGAAGGATCACTGAGGATCTGAACGAGCACTGGGGCTCTGAAGGAGCACCAGGGCTCTGAAGGTCTAGTTCGCAGTCGATGCTTGGCGCATTGATTGGAGTTAAACTGAAGGACCGAAGGGGTCTGAGGGGCTGCCTAGGCCTTGATGGACCAAGATGGTCTGATGGAGCGCAAACTAGCAACAGTACTAGTAAAACGGACTGCTTTGGTGTGGCCTTTTTCAAGCGACCATGGGGTCAAGATCAGGTCAATGACCTGATTTGCTCACCTCGAAGGACGTCCACTATGTCTTAGCCTGACACAGCTAGTCTGAAGGACCTGGGGTCGGATGATCTGTCGGTTGCTCGATAACGCGACGTGCGATCTGGATTGATGGACCAATTGTTGGGGCTGTGAAGGACCACTGGGGGTTTGAAGGACTGGTGCTAGACTCAAATCTAACATTACAATTTAAATTTATCTCGGCAGATAAATACTATCTATATTTGAGGGCATCTAAGGATGCAATGAATGATGTATTCGTGCATGCAGTGTAAGCATGTGCAATGATCGGTATCTGGAGGTATGATGAATGAAATGTGGAATGATTTTTCTTTTTGTTTTTGTTTTTGGTTTTTTCTTTTTTGACTCTTTTTCTTTGCTCTTTTACTATTTTTTGACCTCTTTTACTATTACTCTCAGGGTTGCCCAAAGTGGTGGTACCAAAGTGCGGGTTATTGTGATTTGTTGCTTGAAATGATTATGCATTTGTCCTCTTTGCAACTTTAGGAGAGATCGTCTCCTTTTTGTGATTTTTTTAGAAATTTTGCAATGATTGTAATCCTTTTGATCATGCACATGTTTCGCAATTAAGTATCATTTACCATAAAACATCATTTTAAAGTAAATAGGGAAATGAGAGAATAAAGAAAGTGTTTAATATCCAAATGGAAACCAAGTGTGCAGAAGGTCACACTGGCTGAAAATTACATTGAGAGTTTAAACCACAAAAAGAAGAAAGAAAAGGAAAGAACAGATCTTTTGATTGTTTGTATCTTTGAAGTAATAATGCCAATCACCCATTAACATGACCTTGAGCATTCATCATCCAACTTTTAGAGGTATTGATTGCCTTTGTATCTGTCCAACTTTTGACGCTAATTTTTGCCTGGACTGCTCTTTAGAGTTTTCAATACACCGGGTCGCTCTAACTTTTGCCTAGGCCGCCCTTTCGGGTTTTCAACCTAGCGAGCTCATTTTTGCTTGGCTCATCATTCTCTTTTTTTTCTATATATTTCTTTAGGCATAGTACTTCTTAACTACATCTGAGTTCACTGGGAGTGGAAGGACTTCACCGTCCATTTTTGTGAGAATTAAGGCTTCTCCAGAGAATGCTTTCTTTACCACATAAGGTCCTTCATAGTTAGGGGTCCATTTTGAAACACCCCTTTTCTACCCGTTATTTATTATTATAAAACAAGAGTTTACAAAAATCTTTTTCTTTTATTTTCAACAAGAGGAGTGTCACATTTTCGTCAAAACGCTAATAGCTTAATTACGTCATTTTCCGAAAAGCTAATACATAGCACTTAAATTCTCATTTATTCAAGCAGCGGAAAATCATTAAATCATCGATGAATCATAACAGTTAAACAGTCATCAGAAAACTAAGGTACATCCCTCCCCACTGAGTGCTACGTATCAGAGCATGACGACCCGACTCCAAATAGTGAAGAGTACGAATACCTTCACTCGTGATCACCTGCAGTTACCACGTAGGGTAACATTCAACAGAGAAAGGGTTAGTTCAATCTAACCATATAATAGAACATGTGATAAGTCTCAGGCTAGAATTACAGGACTAGAACAACCATACTACAGTCATCACATAATCACTCGAAAGTCACTCATTAAGGCAATCCGTCACTATGGCATGTAGATGTATGAGAATGCAGTATATACATGTGGATCCATCATCACCGCAATAAGCCTTGAGGGCACATCACCGCTTTGGCCGAAGCCTACTCACCGCATGGCCGAAGCCTACATCACCGCTGAATGCACATGGATGCATGCGACACTATGAACATGCATCAATCACATTACATCATCATCATCAATTATATCCCATCATCGCTAAAAATATCACATCAGTATTTATATCATCATCGCTAATCATCATCGCTAATCATCATCGCTAATCATCACCGCTAATCATCACCGCTAATCATCATCGCTAATCATCTTCGCTAATTATATCACATCATCGCCAATTATATCACATCATCGCTAATCATGTTACTCACCCATTGGCCGCTAAGGGCATTTTTGTCAACAAAACTAGCCACTAAGGGCATCATCGTCAAGACACTCACACATTGGCCACCAAGGGCATTTTCGTCACTTTATTCATAAAATTTCATTATTCAACCGGGACAGCCACACGGGCGTCCATACAACAGCAACTAACATATTTTTCCTCAGAATGATTCATTTTCCAAAATGATTGCGACTCGACATTTTCTCAAAATGACAACTTTTAGGGTTTGAGTTAATCATCAACATTTCTTCCAGAAAATACTTTACTGAGCCCCAAATTAGAATATTCAGATGGGCGTCTGAATAAGCTTTCCAAAACATTTTGAAACGCCTAAAACGGAGTCCCGAGTCAAAAGATATTCGAAAAACAAATTTGGGAACAACAGCGACACCCTGGGCTACGCGAACACGGCAGCCAGAATTCGGCGAATTAGTTAAAATAGTAAACGACATCGAAAAATTACAAAAGACCCCTCGTTGGAAAGCTACAGATGTGTAGTTTCTGAACATATATTTAAAGTTTCAAAACAATGAGCCAGTTAGTACAGTTTTTAGAAACAACCCGAATGGTTCCCAGACTGGACAGATTCTGTCCTTCCACTTCAAATCACTCTAAACTGACTTACACTTGGCCAAATGGAACACAATCTTAGCCTTAACAAAATCAATTTGAGTATAGTTTCTAATGGAAAAAGAATCGTTCAAATCAGAGTTCAATTGAAGACACAAGACCTGAAACACCGAACCTATACTTAGTTTAAGTCCAGAAATTTGACCTGACTTGGGACGCTCATAACTCGAGCTACACTACTCCAAATTTAACCAAAACAGTGCCAAAGTTACCAATATTAAGTCTGTTTTCTAACAAAAAAAGTCCCATAATTTTTTGAGGAACAGAAAGTTCCCAGTTTTAAAAATACCGAACCTATGTCCAGAATGCTTCCAGAATATTACCCTAACTTGTGGAATTCATAACTCGATCTTCACAGCTCTAAACGCAACCAAACCAGCGTCAACTTAACAAGCATTCAATCAAGTTTTCGAAATGACAAACCACATAATTTTTCAATTAGTAAAACGTTCTCAGTCACTGAAATACTAAACCTATGTCAGAACATCTCAAAACAGTGAATTCAACAACACATATATGATCATATCATTAATCTCAATCAACATGAATATAATCAAAAACACATAAATATCAAGAAATCACCAAGATCATAAGTCGCATATATTCATCAAGATAACAATGATTAAGGATCAACAATAATATGGATAGATCTAGGCTAAATCCCATCCTAAAACCCATCACACAATCTATTATAGAGAAAGATGATCCCCCCTTACCTTATGTTAGAAGAAGTAGGAGTTCTTGATCGGAAATCACCACCAAAAATTCAGCAAAAATGGAGGCCCCCTTCTCTTCTTGATCCTCGCCCTTCCTTCTTCTTTCTTTCTTGAAGTTTTGCGTTTTCTCTCCTTTCCTTTGCTCTCCAAAACGGCTCACTCTCTCCACTCTCTCTAGGGATTTCGCCAATGCCAAGCCTCAAACCCTAACCCCATTCACTTAGCCAAACTCGCCTATGTTGGGTATTGGGTCATGGGCTTATCCAACTCAAGCCCTATGTGCGCTCCAAGCCAACATCATGCCCTAAATAATAATATGCACTCACTCAATTATTTTCTAAATTTAATTAAATCACTAAATAAAATAAATCCCTAATAATTTAATTAAATAAATTAATTAAATTATTTGGGTGTTACAACTCTCCCCCACTTAGAATGTTTTCGTCCTCGAAAACTTAACCGCCTAAGCCAACACTCCTCCACTAATAAACCAACGATCCATCAAGCTGATCATTATTTCCTTGGTTACCGGCGATAAGTGATTGGGCGGCCGTCCCTCCTACTTACTCGGCCAGGTAACTCCGGAAATATCAACCAGACCTCTCCTCCCTCAGGTCCACCGGTAGGGTTTTTGAGCGCAATCATGCCGGTACCACATGATCACCCCAAAACTCTATTAGAGTTCCTTCCTAATATAACCTGCCAAAACTTCGCTGCGCTACTCTGATAAGCTGACCTGGGTTCTACCTCACTCATCTACCCTTACGGACACAGCGTATACCGACCATCACACCATCAATGCAAGACTCACAGAGTGCACACAATGCAATTCAACAACAATGGCCACCGGCCGACAACATAAATCGATGACAACGCGGGCCATTCGGCGGTACCCACGACAACAAACAACATAATTTGGGCCACTCGGCAGTACCCAAGGCAACAATAGCAAAACATCCGCATACGACATGGCAACAACCACAACCTCAACAATTATGATAATAATCGACAGCATCAGGACTAACAACTTAGTCACAACAGTGGGCGCTAAGCAAGCAACACAGCAAAACAGGCACATAAACAAAATGTACGACCAAATACATGCAGTAAATACTTTGTTCAGAGTTTTTCGACACAAGAAACAACACACGTCATAGAAATTGATTTTCCCTCTACAAGACTAGTCGTCAGCTTAAATAGTTTGAATAAAATATTCTTAAGAGTATACGGCAATAAAAGCTAACTCAAGGAAGTGCACAAACAGTGCCAATGCACATCTTAAATTTTTAAGGTTTTCAAAATCACGGGGCACAATTACAAAGAGTGCAACAGCTAGAGCAAAATCCGGGAAACTCGTTGTAGACGGTTACGGTCATAGTTATTATTTTGCCAAAGGAAATTTTCCCATACCATTGTGAAAACCGAAATAGAGTAAAATATGTGGGGTAATACTAACAACATAAAATTCAGCCCACTTTTAATGTCATTTCACGTGGTAGCAAAAATAGGAGGCGAAAATAGTTGCAGTTTTCAAACCAAAATTTTTATCATTCGCAACAGTCAAGACAGTAAAACCGTGTAGCACCATTGTGCAATCAAATACCGTATTAAAACTTGACACGAGATCAACGTCCATTTACTAAAATGACTTTCAACACTAATATCAGTATCTAACCGTAAAATCGTTCACTAGATGTTCAAAAACATTTCCAGAAGTCACTTTGCCTTTTAGGAACACAGAACCACATAGCATAATTCAAGAGGCAACAACTAAGATCATGTCATAGATTTTCAAGCGCACAAGATCACACCTCGAGGAAAACTGGGCAAATAGGGGAGAAAACGAAAGTAGGGATGGCACAGCCTACTGCTAAAATCGTTACGCTTGATTTACAAAAGACACCTTCACGTTGGAAATAAAGTCACAGCATTTGAACAAACACATTTTCACTTTTATTGGTTTAAGACACCACAGCGGTTAATAGCGAGGCAGTGACTTAAAAAAAATAATTCCGCAAAGCAACTTTTCATTGTAATCAGTTTTCGAACCTTAAAACACACTACCGAGAAGTTCATAAAACATTTGGTATACAATGCCAATATGAAATCAAGAAGACGTTACGGTAAGAACCTTACACACGGCTAGCATCAAAATAATTTTAATATCAATATTGGTATCCGACATTAAATTTGTTTAACAAGATTTTCACAAGCAGTTCTCAGAAAATCTTTTTATTCTTAGGTTCTAAAACCACATAACACAACTCAAGAAGTAATAACCAAAACTTTGTCAAAAAAATTCAAGTGCAAAAATACTAAACTGCAAGCATTATTATAAAACAATTGTGAAGGCTCTAAACTCACAGCAGTGCATGACAAAACAATCAGGGACACAAGGTAAAGAAAGATAGGCTAACTGACACGCATAAGTCAATTTCTGGTGATAGCGAAGTTAACCCTTCTATAGAAAATAGTTATAAGTCAAGGGATGCAAGACTCAACATTTTTAAGCATGGATGTCATTACTGAGAGTGATAAAAACAATTTAACACAATTTAACAAAACAAGTTTGCAATCAATGAATATCATGAAGAACACGCAAGGTCCAATACTAAATCAAAACATTATTTGCACGTCATCGACGAAGTAGCAACTTAAATAATCAGCGAAGCCATTTTACAATACGATTAGCCTTAGCATCAAGATTAAAACAGTTCAGGCAAATCAAAACACATGCGAGCACTAAGCGACGGGTCAAGTCTTTTAACAGCATGCAACAAGGAGGTCAAAGGAAAACATAACCAAAAACGAAACACAGAATCTACACACAGACATACGACATAGGCACACAACACTAGTAGGGACTTCTCCCCCACGAGTTCACTTACCATTAGCAATTTTTGTTTTACCTTTACCTGCAGAAGCGTTCGTACAACACAAACAACCGTTAGATTCAAAAGACAACAGTTGGTCGTTAACCGACACAACGACTCGACGACTTGGCCGGACGGACCAACCATTGCTCTGATACCACTAATGTAACACCCCTTTTCTACCCGTTATTTATTATTATAAAACAAGAGTTTACAAAAATCTTTTTCTTTTATTTTCAACAAGAGGAGTGTCACATTTTCGTCAAAACGCTAATAGCTTAATTACGTCATTTTCCGAAAAGCTAATACATAGCACTTAAATTCTCATTTATTCAAGCAGCGGAAAATCATTAAATCATCGATGAATCATAACAGTTAAACAGTCATCAGAAAACTAAGGTACATCCCTCCCCACTGAGTGCTACGTATCAGAGCATGACGACCCGACTCCAAATAGTGAAGAGTACGAATACCTTCACTCGTGATCACCTGCAGTTACCACGTAGGGTAACATTCAACAGAGAAAGGGTGAGTTCAATCTAACCATATAATAGAACATGTGATAAGTCTCAGGCTAGAATTACAGGACTAGATCAACCATACTACAGTCATCACATAATCACTCGAAAGTCACTCATTAAGGCAATCCGTCACTATGGCATGTAGATGTATGAGAATGCAATATATACATGTGGATCCATCATCACCGCAATAAGCCTTGAGGGCACATCACCGCTTTGGCCGAAGCCTACTCACCGCATGGCCGAAGCCTACATCACCGCTGAATGCACATGGATGCATGCGACACTATGAACATGCATCAATCACATTACATCATCATCATCAATTATATCCCATCATCGCTAAAAATATCACATCAGTATTTATATCATCATCGCTAATCATCATCGCTAATCATCACCGCTAATCATCACCGCTAATCATCACCGCTAATCATCTTCGCTAATTATATCACATCATCGCCAATTATATCACATCATCGCTAATCATGTTACTCACCCATTGGCCGCTAAGGGCATTTTTGTCAACAAAACTAGCCACTAAGGGCATCATCGTCAAGACACTCACACATTGGCCACCAAGGGCATTTTCGTCACTTTATTCATAAAATTTCATTATTCAACCGGGACAGCCACACGGGCGTCCATACAACAGCAACTAACATATTTTTCCTCAGAATGATTCATTTTCCAAAATGATTGCGACTCGACATTTTCTCAAAATGACAACTTTTAGGGTTTGAGTTAATCATCAACATTTATTCCAGAAAATACTTTACTGAGCCCCAAATTAGAATATTCAGATGGGCGTCTGAATAAGCTTTCCAAAACATTTTGAAACGCCTAAAACGGAGTCCCGAGTCAAAAGATATTCGAAAAACAAATTTGTGAACAACAGCGACACCCTGGGCTACGCGAACACGGCAGCCAGAATTCGGCGAATTAGTTAAAATAGTAAACGACATCGAAAAATTACAAAAGACCCCTCGTTGGAAAGCTACAGATGTGTAGTTTCTGAACATATATTTAAAGTTTCAAAACAATGAGCCAGTTAGTACAGTTTTTAGAAACAACCCGAATGGTTCCCAGACTGGACAGATTCTGTCCTTCCACTTCAAATCACTCTAAACTGACTTACACTTGGCCAAATGGAACAAAATCTTAGCCTTAACAAAATCAATTTGAGTATAGTTTCTAATGGAAAAAGAATCGTTCAAATCAGAGTTCAATTGAAGACACAAGACCTGAAACACCGAACCTATACCTAGTTTAAGTCCAGAAATTTGACCTGACTTGGGACGCTCATAACTCGAGCTACACTACTCCAAATTTAACCAAAACAGTGCCAAAGTTACCAATATTAAGTCTGTTTTCTAACAAAAAAAGTCCCATAATTTTTTGAGGAACAGAAAGTTCCCAGTTTTAAAAATACCGAACCTATGTCCAGAATGCTTCCAGAATATTACCCTAACTTGTGGAATTCATAACTCGATCTTCACAGCTCTAAACGCAACCAAACCAGCGTCAAATTAACAAGCATTCAATCAAGTTTTCGAAATGACAAACCACATAATTTTTCAATTAGTAAAACGTTCTCAGTCACTGAAATACTAAACCTATGTCAGAACATCTCAAAACAGTGAATTCAACAACACATATATGATCATATCATTAATCTCAATCAACATGAATATAATCAAAAACACATAAACATCAAGAAATCACCAAGATCATAAGTCGCATATATTCATCAAGATAGCAATGATTAAGGATCAACAATAATATGGATAGATCTAGGCTAAATCCCATCCTAAAACCCATCACACAATCTATTATAGAGAAAGATGATCCCCCCTTACCTTATGTTAGAAGAAGTAGGAGTTCTTGAGAGGAAATCACCACCAAAAATTCAGCAACAATGGAGGCCCCCTTCTCTTCTTGATCCTCGCCCTTCCTTCTTCTTTCTTTCTTGAAGTTTTGCGTTTTCTCTCATTTCCTTTGCTCTCCAAAACGGCTCACTCTCTCCACTCTCTCTAGGGATTTCGCCAATGCCAAGCCTCAAACCCTAACCCCATTCACTTAGCCAAACTCGCCTATGTTGGGTATTGGGTCATGGGCTTATCCAACTCAAGCCCTATGTGCGCTCCAAGCCAACATCATGCCCTAAATAATAATATGCACCCACTCAATTATTTTCTAAATTTAATTAAATCACTAAATAAAATAAATCCCTAATAATTTAATTTAATAAATTAATTAAATTATTTGGGTGTTACACATTTCCCACGGGAATCCTATTGGATAGGCAAAATCTTCTTGAGCACGAGATCTGCTTCTTGAAACTTCCGGGGGCGAACTCTCTTATCATAAGCTTTCTTCATTCTTTGCTGATACAACTGCCCATGACACAAAGCAACCACTCTCTTTTCCTCTGAGGTTCAACTGATCTAGGCAAGCTTGGACCCATTCCGCCTCTTCTAATTTTGTTTCCATTAAGCTTGGACCCATTTTGGTGAAATAATCAATAGCGACAAGAATGAAGCGATGCCCATTTGATGCCTTAGCTTCGATGGGACCGATGACATCCATTCCCCACATTGAGAATGGCCATGGCGCTGTTAGGACATTCAAAGAAGCAGGTGGCACATGGATATTATCAGCGTAGACTTCACACTTGTGGCATTCTCTCACGTAGTTAAAGCAGTCGGTCTCCATTGACAACCAGTAGTAGCTGGCCCTTAAGATTTTTCTTGCCATGGTGTTTCCGTTAGAATGAGTTCCGAACGAGCCGTCATGGACATCTTTCATAATTCTTTTTGCTTCTTCTTTTGCTACACATTTGAGGAGGACCATATCGTGATTTCTCTTGTAAAGCACCTCCCCATTTAGGAAGAAACCCATTGAAAACCTCCTAAGTGTCCTCTTATCATTTTCAGTGGCACCGGGAGGGTATTCTCTGCTTGTGATATAGTGCTTGATATCGTAATACCAAGGTTTACTATCAGGCTCTTTCTTCGATTGCCACATAATGATGTGCCGGTAGGTCTCGATATTGAATTTGGATGAACGTCAGACTCTTGTTGTCATTGATATTGAACATTGATGACAAAGTTGCTAAGCGTCAGCCAACTGATTTTCTTCACGAGGGAGATGGTGGAAAGTGATATTCTCGAACTATTCAATCATCTTTTCGATGTGATCGCGATAAGGGATCTATTTGGAATCCCTGATTTTCCAGTCACCTTTTATCTGATGGATGACTAAGGCTGAGTCCCCATATACATCGAGTCTTTTGACTTTCCATTCAAGGGCCACTTTGATGCCTAGTATACACGCCTCATATTTTGCGATGTTGTTGGTGCAATAGAAGCTCAGTCTAGCAGTAAATGGTATGAAGCGATTATCGGGAGAAATCAATACAGCTCCGACCCCATGCCTGTACAAATTGGAAGCGCCATCGAATGACATTCTCCACCTTTCATTGTCTGGAGAATTCCCTTCATCGAACAAAGCCATTATATCTTCATCTGGGAAATCACACTGCATTGATTGGTAATCCTCAACGCGCTGGTGTGCCGAGTATTCAGCCAAGGCACTACCTTTGATTGCTTTCTGAGTGACATACAAGAGGTTGTATTCAGATAGTAGCATTTGCCAGCGAGCGATTCTCCCTGTGAGTGCGGGTTTTTCAAAAATGTACTTGATTGGATCCATTTTAGATGCCAACCAAGTCGTGTGGCTCAGCATATACTGCCTCAGACGATGTGCAGCCCAGACCAAAGCACAACACGTTCTTTCCAACAATGAGTATCTTGTCTCGCACTCGGTGAACTTCTTGCTTAGGTAGTAGATGACATGTTTTTTCCTTCCGAACTCATCATGTTGCCCCAGTACACAACCCATTGATTTTTCTAGCACTGTTAAGTACAGAATGAGAGGTCTGCCCTGTACAGGTGGCATCAGAATCAGTGGATTTTGGAGGTACCTCTTGATCTTTTCAAAGGCTTCTTGGCATTTATCATTTCACTTTGTTTCTTGGTTCTTGCACAGCAATTTGAAGATAGGCTCACAGGTCGATGTTAATTCGGATATGAATCTGGAGATGTAGTTCAACCTTCTCAGGAACCCACGAACTTCTTTTTCAGTTTTAGGCGCTGGCATTTCTAATATTGCTCGTACTTTGGCTGGATCCACTTCTATTCCCCCCTGACTGACTATGAACCCCAACAGCTTTCCTGATCTTACACTGAAAGTACATTTGGCAGGGTTTAATCTGAGTTTGAACTTCCTTAGACGTTCGAAGACTTTTTGCAGATTGACAACATGTTCTTCTTCGGTCTTGGATTTGGCAATCATGTCATCCACATAGACTTCTATTTCCTTATGCATCATATCATGGAATAAAGTTACCATCACCCTTTGGTATGTTGCACCAGCATTCTTTAGGCCGAATGGCATTACTTTGTAGCAGAAGGTCCCCCAGGAGAGGGATGAAGGTGGTTTTCTCCATGTCCTCAAGGGCCATCTTGATTTGGTTATATCCGGAATATCCATCCATGAAGGAGAAAAGAGAGTGTTGCGTTGTGCTATCCACCAGGACATCAATGTTAGGCAAGGGAAAGTCATCTTTAGGGCTGGCTCTATTCAGATCCCGATAGTCGACACACATCCGAACCTTCCCATCTTTCTTTGGAACTGGAACAATATTGGCTACCCATTTAGGGTATTTTGCTACTGCTAGGAATCCAGGATCGAATTGCTTCTTGACCTCATCTCTAATTTTCAGTGACATATCTGGCTTCATCCCTCTTAGCTTCTGCTTCACCGGTGGGCATTCGGGCTTTACTGGTAACTTATGCTCGACTATGTTGGGGTCCAGTCCAAGCATGTCTTGGTATGTCCATGCAAAGATGTCAACATAGTTAAACAAAAGCCTAACCAATTTCTCTCGCTTATTGTCTTTCATTGTGGTGCCAATTTTGACCTCTTTCTTATCTTCCTCTGTGCCCAAGTTTATTGTCTCAGTAGATTCCTCGTGAGGTTGAATCACTTTTTCCTCTTTTTCCATCATTCTCATTGACTCTGGAGGAGTTTCCGAATTATCTCCAACGTCTTCCTCAGTTTGATAAATGGGGTGATCAAAGTTACAGTATGAATTATTGGCGTTGTTATTTTCAAAGATGTTTTTTTTCAGATCTGCATTAGTCTAAGTTGACGGAATGAAAAACGAGTAAAAAAAAAATAAAAAGTGAATGCAAAAGAAATGAAAACTGATTTATTGGAGAATCTGAAATAACATTTTATTGATACAGATACTGAAAGGAAACATGCGTGCCCGAATGAAATATCCTAAGGCATTGGGCAGAGCCATAGGATTGCATTACAGAAACATTACTTTGAAGTAAAAACTACAGGAAAATCGATGATCTCCCAATTCTTGAGCCTTTCATTTGCAGGACAAGGGCATACAAGACTGACAACGCCTTCTGCAGCATTTAGATCATCTTCAACTGCAACAATCTGGTTGGCTGCTCATTCCTTCATTCTGCCACATCATCTGTAGCCCTATGCTTCTGCTACACACTCTGATGAAGGAAAAGAGCCGGGAATCCTATGGTTCAAATTTCAGAAGTTTTTGAGGCTAAGGCAACCAATTGTTATCATTCCCAGTACCTTGCATGAAATATTGAGTTGATCAGGCTGAATGCTTCGCACAATATACTGAAAGATTTCAACAATTGCTTGTCACAATCCCTAGCTGACTCGATCTGTCTAAGAATTTACTAGGCCCGACAAGGTAGAACTGCTATGATACCAAAATGTAACATCCTAGTATTTCAATCTTGAAAGAAATATTGAGAATCCAACACTTAATAAAAGTTAGTGTAACACCCCGATAATTTCTAACTTGTAGAAACTACCGAAATGCACTACTGGCATACATCAGAGTGACTTTCCTTTTAAAATATTGAACACATTCTACACTTCGATGAAACTCATCAAACGCACTTACATATATGAACATAATATAATCAAAGTCGGTCCTCACATAACTCAAACTAGTGTTCTATACTCAAAACCGAAAGTCTGCGGAAGCGATTTACAACTTCATGACATAAGTCGTACAATCGTATGTCTAAGGCACCAAATACAAATATACAGAGATACAAAGGAAACTGAAATACAAAGATACATAACATGACAAAAGGAATGTCGTCAGCAATTCTTCAAGCGTCTCCATAGCCGTGCCTCACGGTCTTCAACTTTCCCTGCTTAACTGAAAAACAACAACAATGGATTGGGTGAGACAACTTGTCTCAGTGAGTTCTATTGAGACCGCTTACTAACTCTCTCGGTTCAATTATGCTTGATTTCATGAATCGTAGCCCTTAAGTCGACTACGGGGAACATACAACGTGTACTCGTGGCCCTTCAAAGTGACACACAAGGCACACAGTCCCCGGCCATTTCTACTACTTTAGGGACAACAATGTAACGGGCCTAGGGGATAAGGCTCATGACTTCCTCTCCCACTAGTACGCTAATCCATGAACAGGGTCGTCACCCCAGCAATGATGTATATAATATATACCATGAACAATGAGCAGTGAACAGTGAACGATGAGCAATAACCAATGAGCTTACTCTTAACAGTGAACTTGCACTTAACTTAGTCTTGTACTAAGATAATCTTATTATTAGGTGATCTCACACGGCTTACTAAGGTTTACTAACCTAACTGATCACGATGCTAATCCAATCAGTCCAGCACAATATATCAATCACAATCATAGCATGACAATCAAATCCATAACACGTTCCGTCTACCCGCATTGGGCCGTCAATAATCATTCAATCATGACATGAGGTTGTTATCATTAAACTTGAGCAGTTCCAACGAATTACGGTTATTTTATCATTTCATAACATTGGGAAGGGATTAGGATAGGTTTGTAATCAATTAGCAAGCGTTTGGACACCTTTAAAAATCTGGGTCAGACAGATACGCACGACCCGTGCTTAATGGCGCACGATCCATGCGCGAAATGGAAATTTTACAGAAAGCATCAGAAGGATCCGCACGATCCGTGTGCCAGGGCACACGATCCGTGCCTGATGCACTGTCCTGTAAAATGGCCATTTCGTGCTGTTTTTGACTCTGTCTCGTGTCCAAATCTTTTCCCGATCGAAACCTAACTTATCAACCTTTAATAACAGAATATCATCCAGCCAAACACTCCATATATCACTCATCATAACAACCATAAATATCAAACACGATCTCAATCAAACAACAACATAACTCGGTATTTAAAATGGGTTTTCGCAAAGCGGCTTGTCGCCAATTTCTTTTAAAACGCGAGACTCAACCAGAACACATGATAATTTCCATAGTGAGTATAGAACTCACCTTTTGGCGATGAAAATCGCTCCCAACGCCGAAGCTTCGCGAACTCGGACGAACGGCGATCCCACGAATCTTCCCGAATCCGCTCCAGCTACTTCCAGCAACGAACTGTCAATTTGCAACGAGCGTAGCTAGGTCAATACGTGACCAAAATCCTTAAAATCAGTGCCCATTGTGAAGAGAATTTTGTCTACTCTCTGATGGAGAAAGATTCACTTGCATGCAACCAGTAGTTTGGGAGATATCAACAAAACAAGAGGACTGCTCCAGAACAGTGGCTGATTCTTAATCCGAAAGTTGTGAGCATGATATCTCTCTTATTTCTCCATGAACTCATGCGGTTCTTGTGCCCAAAATGAAGATCTTTGTGTCTAGTTTCCAGAGGGACAAGAATCACGATCATCGGAATTGTGTATAGGGAGATACGATATAATCACCGAAGGTAGGTAAAACGGGTTTTACCCAGAATTTCTGATTAGCTTGATCACCATCTTCAATCACTTGCCATTTCGAATCTGAGCTTCCACCTTCGGTACCAGCAACATTACAATCTTCAAAACACTTCCAATTCATAAAGTGGGTTCAGATGTACCTCTCTTCTAACTCTAAGTGCACATGCAAGGCATCAAGTGAGCAAAGACTCCATTTCTTCCATGTGGAGCTTGAGTGGCTGAAAATGGTAGAGAGGAGGTGAGAATGATTCAGCTTGCATCTGGTACTGATACTGGCATGAGTGGGAAGAGGAGAAGAAATGGGATATAATGGTGGCTAAATCTTCAACATGGCATGAGGGTTTGATGAATTGTTGCTCTCATCCTTTCTCTCCCTCACCTTCGACTTCTCTCCCTCTCCACTCTCTCTATGTTTTTCCATTTCTGTTTTAGAACTTGTGTTTATGTGAGATGGGTTCAGTTGGAGGGTGTATGGGCTGAGGGTGTTAGGGTTTGGGAAAAGACCATAATGCCCTTAGTTCATTAACTCAAGGTTTTTAGGTCAAAACCCCCACTAATTCTACGGTTAATTACTCGGCATAAAATTTCTCGACTCGTCCGTTCCCGAATTCCGAATTATTAATTCCTTCGATTAGAGATTATATAAAGTTCGCTTTTAAAATGTTATTTTAAAATTAGGGATGTTACAGTCAGAGTTTTTAACCGCTTATGGATTTGAATTTTCTTAACTAGACGGAAAGAAACTATATTTATAACTTCCGAGAAGCGTAAAAACCAAAAGGATACTAAATGACCTAAATGAAAACAGTTTACTTTAGTCATTTTACAATCATAGTTCAAATCCAAAAGAACGGTTCACATGGTACATTAACATTGATTCACTACAACATTTGGACCCTATGGCAATGCCAAAAAAACCGTTGCCTCAGCCAACAATGGCAATGGTTTTTTGAACCCATTGCTGTTTCATTTTGTTTCTTTTTTTTTAAATGGCAACGACTGAAAACCGTTCTCATAAGGTCTACGGCAACGGTTATTTGATTAAGCTTTAGGCAACGGTTAAAAAACGTTCCCACAATGTCTACGGCAACGGTTATTTGTTAAAGCTTTAGTCAACGGTTATAAAACGTTGCCATAGAGACTATTATTAAAAAAAACTTAAACAAAAACACTCAGCCAAATCAAACGCTTGCACCAAACCCCCACTCTGCATCAAACCTCACTCAGCCACTCGAACGCTCCTCTCTCCCACATCAAACCCTCACTCTGCATCAAACCCTCACTCAGCCACATCAAACACTCACTCACACTCGAACGCTCCTCTCTCCCACATCAAACCCTCACACTCGAACGCTCCTCTCTCTGCCACATCAAACCCTCGAACTCTACGGCCACATCAAACCAGCAAACCATCAAACGCTCCTCTCTCTGCTACGGCCACAGAGGCAGTGCGTGCACGACGGCGGTCCATTTTCCCCTCCACGGAGGCAGTGCACGGCGGCGGTCCACCTTCACCACGTAAGTCTTTGCAAACACGCGCTCTTCTCAGAAATCATCAAACCAGCAAACCCTCTCTCTGCTACGGCGAAACCCTCTCTCTTCACGGCGGTGTTATACCCCAATTTTGTCCGTCTTCCTTTTCTAGTTTTAGTCGTTTAATTTACTTAAATCGTGTTTTGAAGTCACGTGGTTACGAGAATTATCAGTATGGTGTCTCAGTTATTAACCCTAGCCAATTTCAATTACCCTGTTCAACTAAATCGAAATACCGTTGTTTTAAATTAGGCATGCACACGAATGATCGATCTTTTCGTGCGTTCTTCAATTTAATCTTCGTATTTGGATTTAAGTCGAACCTAATTGGGACTAACAAAGTCATTTTTCTCGCGAGTGGGCTTGTCGTTTCAATTTGGGCTTAAGAACGCGATTCTGAGATAATTTTAGCGTTTAGTGGTCAATGGGCTTATTTATTCTATTTGGGCCTCGTTCTCACACACTTGTCTAGTTGGGTCCGATATCGCTTTTGTATTTGGCCCAATTTCTTTTTTTATTTTTACTTTGTCTATTCATTTATGTTGGGTAGTATATATAGTCTAAAAATGTCAAAAAAAAATTCTATTTATTTTTATTTACAATTTAATAGTGTTTAGGAGTCCAAATGTCCAAAAAAAAAATACAAAAAATTACATCAAAAAGGCCCAAATGGCCAGATCCGAAAATACAAGTCATAGACAGCAAATTAGGGTTTCAGCAGGTCTCCCAAAAGCTGCTGGAAATGCTGGGCTTGGATCCAAAACCTGAAAAATAGCTAATTCAAATCAGCAGCTAAAAAGGGGGGAGGTGGAGTCAGCCCTGAGTCAGCTATTAGCTGTCCAGGAGACAAGGCCATTAACCAGTAATAATCAGTAATCAAAAACTTTAATTTTCGGTTTCAAAAAATGATTATAAAATGCTAGTAATGCTGGAATATGAAGCAGCTTCAACCCACTTGGTGAAGTAATCAATAGCGACCAGGATGAAGCGATGCCCATTTGACGCCTTAGGCTCGATAGGACCTATGACGTCCATGCCCCACATTGAGAATGGCCAAGAGGCGGTCAAGACATTTAGGGAAGCAGGTGGTACATGAATATGATCAGCGTAGATTTGACACTTGTGACATCTTCTTACGAAACTATAGCAATCTGATTCCATTTGCAACCAATAATAGCCAGCTCTTAATATTTTTCTTGCCATGGTGTGCCCACTGGAATGAACCCCATATGAGCCTTCATGGACTTCTCTCATGATTTTTGTTGCCTCTTCTTCTGTCACACACCTTAAAAGGACCATATCATAATTTCTCTTGTATAGAACTTCGCCGCTCAAAAAGAAATTCCTAGACAATCTTCTGAGGGTTCTCTTGTCATTCTCTGACGCTCCAGGATGGTATTCTCTGTTCAAGACGTACTGCTTGATGTCATAATACCAGGGCTTGTTATCAGACTCTTCCTCGATGACCATGCAATAATGATGTGCTGGCAAATCTCGATGCTGAATCCCGATGTGAGTCAAGCTTTTGTCGCAGCTGATATTAAACATTGAAGACAAAGTGGCTAGTGCATCAGCCAACTGATTCTCATTGCGAGGAAGGTGCTGGAATGTGATTTCCTCAAAAAGCTCAACCAGCTTTAGAATGTAATCTCGGTAAGGGATCAACTTGGAGTCCCTGGTCTCCCAATCACCGTTCACTTGGTGAATTACTAGGGCTGAATCTCCATACACATCAAGTCTCTTAACTTTCCAATCAATGGCTGCCTGGATACCAAGAATACATGCCTCATACTTTGCGATATTATTAGTGACGTAGAAGCTTAGTCTGGCAGTGAATGTGATGAAGCGATTATCGGGGGAAATCAGCACTGCCCCGGCTCCGTGCCCGTATGTATTGGAGGCACCATCGAACACCATTCTCCATCTTTCATCTTCTGGGGATTTCCCTTCTTCAAACAAAGCCATGATATCTTCATCAGGAAAGTCATACTGCATAGGCTGATAATCTTCAACTGGCTGGTGTGCCAGGTACTCGGCCAGCGCACTACCTTTAATTGCTTTCTGAGTGACATATAGGAGATCATATTCTGATAACTGCATTTGCCAACGGGCAAGTCTCCCTGTAAGTGTCGGCTTCTCGAAGATATACTTGATAGGATCCATTTTAGATACCAACCAAGTAGTGTGACTTAGCATGTACTGCCTCAAACGATGAGCAGCCCAAGCTAAAGCACAACAAGTCTTTTCTAGCAGCGAGTACCTTGTCTCACAGTCAGTGAATTTCTTGCTCAAATAGTAAATGGCATGCTCTTTCTTCCCAGATTCATCATGTTGCCCTAACATGCAACCCATTGAGCTGTCTAGCACGGTTAGGTACAGGATCAGAGGTCTGCCGGGTACAGGAGGCGTCAAGATAGGTGGATTTTGAAGATATTTTTTGATCTTTTCAAATGCTTCTTGACAATCATCATTCCATTTGGTCTCTTGATTCTTGCACAAAAGTTTGAAGATTGGTTCACAAGTGGCAGTCAATTGGAATATGAACCTAGAGATGTAGTTCAGTCTTCCGAGAAAACCCCGAATCTCTTTTTCTGTTTTAGGGACTGGCATCTCAAGAATCGCAAGCACCTTGTCTGGATCGACCTCTATCCCCTTTTGGCTGACGATGAACCCCAACAACTTTCCTGATCGCACGCCAAAGGTACACTTGGCAGGATTTAATCTGAGCTTGAATTTTCTCAACCGCTCGAAGAGCTTTTGCAAATTGACAATGTGTTCCTCATCAGTTTTAGACTTGGCGATCATATCATCCACGTAGACCTCTATTTCTTTGTGCATCATGTCATGAAACAATGTTACCATAGCCCTTTGATAGGTAGCACCGGCGTTCTTCAACCCGAATGGCATGACTCTGTAACAGAATGTTCCCCAAAGAGTTATGAAAGTCGTCTTCTCCATATCCTCAGGAGCCATCTTGATCTGGTTATACCCTGAATACCCATCCATGAAGGAGAACAGTGAATGTTGCGCCGTACTATCCACTAAGACATCAATATGGGGCAGGGGAAAATCATCTTTGGGACTAGCACGGTTCAGATCTCTGTACTCAACGCACATTCTAACTTTCCCGTCCTTTTTCGGAACTGGCACGATGTTGGCAACCCATTGCGGATACTTGGCTACTACTAGGAACCTAGCGTCAAACTTCTTTTTCACTTCATCCCTGATCTTTAAGGACATTTCTGGCTTCATTCTTCTCAGTTTCTGCTTTACCGGAGAAGATTCTGGCTTGACTGGCAACTTATGCACCACTATGTCAGTATCTAAACCTGGCATATCTTGATAAGTCCATGCAAAGACATCAACATATTCATGTAGGAGTTCAATTAGTTTCTTGCGCTCACCTTCCTTCATTGAAGTACCCACCTTTACTTCCTTCTTGCTGTCCTCTGTGCCGAGGTTAATTATCTCAACGGACTCCCCATGTGCCAGAATAACCTTTTCCTCTTGTTCAACCATTCTCATCAACTCTGGAGGAGTTTCCCAGTCATCCTCAACATCCTCCTCAGCTTGGTTAACGGGGTGATCAAAATTAACATATGAATCGTTGGCATCGTTATTCTCAAAGATATTCATTTTAGATCTGCATTTGCGGGAATAGAAAGAAATGAACAGGCAAAAATAGAAACACAAGATGGAGACGTATGATAATGAAAAGCAAATTTATTCATTTGAGAATTCAAAACAACATTTTATTGATAGATGATATTTGAAGGAAAAACGTGCATGCCCTTATGAAATATCCTAAGGCCTTGGGCAGAGCCAAAGAATTTGCATTACAAAATCATTACTTTGGAATGAAAATAACAGGGAAATCAATGATCTTCCAATTATCAAGCTCTTCATCTGTTGCACTGCAACGCACCAAGTCCACGCCTTTGTTTTCCACAACTAATTCTTCCTCAATGACGGCCACCTGATTGGGATCCAGCATACCCGCATTCCTAAAGCTCCGAGAGAGATCATGGATAGGAATCTTCTTCAAGCTTGGTTCCCGCCCCTGAAGCTTAGCTAGCCTCCTTTCTCGCTTTTCCTCTGCCACTCTCTTCTTATCAGCTTGAGTGGGCCAATATCCTAACCCACGCCTGTCCTTGTACTCTTCCAGGTGAACCGGCGCCAGAATTCCTTGCTCGGACTTTCCCAACCCTTTTCCGATCTGGTAACCATTTTTCAGCATGACTTTGGCTACCATGATAGCAGCGTTAGATATCTTTGGTACGGGCAACGAGGCTTCTTCCCCCACAAAAGCAGCATTTGCAATTTCTAGTGATTGAAAGGCAGATTCAAGTGACTCTTCCGCAGCCGCAATGTGTTGAGGAGGATGGGGCTTGCTAACGATAAACTCTTCTTCTCCAAAAACGACTATCAGCTTGTCATTGACTACAAACTTAAGCCTTTGGTGGAGGGATGAAGGAACAGCACCGGCAGCATGAATCCAGGGTCTCCCCAGGAGACAACTGTAGGATGATGCATTGTCCATGATCTGAAATTTCACATAAAATACTTCTGGCCCTATCTGCATCTGGAACTCCATTTCTCCCATAACCTCTTTCTTGGATCCGTCAAATGCCCTAACTAGTGTTGAGCTAGGCTTCATATATGAACAGTCTACATTTAATCTGCTCATAGTAGATTTGGGCATGACATTCAAAGAGGATCCATTGTCGATGAGGACCCTGGAGAGTGTATATTTACCACATCTAACTGAAATGTGAAGTGCCTGATTATGCCCCTTTCCCTCAGGGGTGAGCTCATCATCGGTAAAAGTAATATAATTGGATGCAACAATATTCCCTACAATGCCATCGAGCTGGTCAACAGTGATGTTCTGAGCTACATGGGCTTCATTCAATACTTTCATTAGGGCTGCACGGTGAACCTCAGAATTGAGCAGTAGGGACATGATAGAGATCTTTGCAGGAGTGTGGTGCAGCTGGTCCACCACTTTGTAATCACTCTGACGCATGATCTTCAGAAATTCAGTGGCTTCTTGTTCTGACACTTTCCTACTTTCCTTGGGTTCTTGCGCTTTGCCTTTGCGAATTCTTTCCTCCTCCTCCTTTGAGGGACCTTCTATCAGGACTTCAGGGACATAAACACGTCCGCTTCTAGTGACTCTACTGCTTCCCGCAATGTTGGTGACATCGGGAACAACCTGAGGCGTTTGAATTGGAACTGATACCCCATAACTCCATGCAATAGCATTGTTCTTTTGATGAGGAGCTGGGACAGAAATCACAATGGTCTTAGGTCTCTCCACGATCGGCTTTCGGCTATACGGGACCTCAATAGGTACCTGAACATTTCCATTCTTATCTGATTCGAAGGTCAGCACATCCTCCTCTTTCTCTTGCACACCCATTTGGATTATATGACGATCCAACAGGTCCTGCAAAACTGTCTTGAAGGTCTCACATGCTCCGACACAATTATCATCAACACATACTTCTTTCTGAGCACAACCTCTCTTGATGACACCGAACTTGCATAGCTCTGCATGAATAACCTCTAGGGGCGTCTGGATACACTCCACAGTTCTGATTAAGGATTGACCCCCCATATCATGGATGGCATTGGTTGCAGGTTTCTCATGACCAGGCAGCGGATTAGTTGTGATGCTTGGGCTTTCTTGTTTGAAGGTTATCCCTTTGGCATCAATCAGATCTTGCACTACAATTTTAAAGGCCTTGCAGTCTTCAACAACGTGTCCAACTGCCCCTTCATGAAATGCACAGGTAGCATTGGGATTGTAGCCTCGGAAGTAGGGTGGTTGAACTGGTCTCATGGGTCTGGTATTGATGAGTTTGTTTGCAAAAAGATAGTTGAAGAGGTCAGTATAGGACATGGGGATGGGATCAAAGGTGGTCCGTTTTTGTCTGGGTAGCTTTTGTAGTAGTTATTTTGTGGTGGAAGGGTTGGTCGTGTTTGAGTGGGGACAGGGATGTTTTGTTTTTGATAAGGTGGGCTTATGGTGATGGCGTTGGTCTCTCCTTTCTTCTTTGAAAATCCGGAAAACGGCTTTTTCTGGGTGGTTGTACCTGTGGAACCATGGGCAATCTTGCCTGCTTCTCATTCCGTTTTCTAATCATTCGCCGATGATTACCATGTCTGAGAAATTGGAAGACACGCTACCAATCAATCGATCGTAGTATAACGGCAGCAGGGTTTCCATGAACATGAAGACTAATTCTTTCTCTAACAAAGGGGGTGTTACCTGTGCAGCCAAAGCCCTCCAGCGCTGGGCATACTCTTTGAATGACTCATTATCTCTTTTTTCCAGACTCTGCAACTGTGTCCTGTCTGGCGCCATATCTGTATTGTACTGGTACTATCTGAGGAAAGCATCAGCCAAGTCTTTCCAACAATGGATAGGGGACGGTTCTAGCTGCATGTACCAGTTGAGAGATGCTCCCGCAAGGCTCTCTTGGAAGTAATGGATCAACAACTTGTCATCATGAGAATGTGCAGCCATTTTTCTACAGTACATGGTCAGATGGCTTTTAGGTCAAGTCACGCCTCGGTACTTGTAAAAGTCAGGGCACTTTGAATTTGGGAGGTAAAACCACATCAGGGATGAGACACAGATCACGAGCTTCTCTTGCTCTAGAGCCCGACCCTTCAATCATCCTTAAGCGTTCTTCTAACATATGATACCTGTCTCTAGCTTGAGGAGCTTCAGCAGGATAGTTCTGACGAAAACCATTCACACCGTAGTGAGGATTACTCATCGACACTACGGCTGGGTTCACGTGTGGGTCACGTGAGTGAGTGATATTCCCATGAATTGGTCCCTGAGTTGGGGGATGGACCGTTACTGGTGACTGAAAGTCAAATGGAGTTCCCGGCGGAATAGGAATCTGAATTTGGCCCTGAGGTGCTCCCGCTCCTCCACTGTTTGTGGCTGGGATGGGTCGGACTTGTTCTGCATCCCTAAGGGGATTACTTCCAGCATTAGCCTCAGCTCCTGGAGGTGCGTATCCAGATGGGAGTCCCCAAGGCATCCCATGCATAACTGGTTGGCCCTGGTTGTTAGTTCCTGAAGTTTGAGCAAAGGTGTTAGTTCCTGAAGTTTGAGCAAAGGTGTTAGTCTCGAGACTCGGAGGGGGAAGAGTGACAGCAACTCCGGTAGTGACGGCGAGACTTTCAGCGGCAGTTCCGTTCCTCAAAGTTTGTAGTATGCCCATCATTTCTGTCATTTGTGCTTCCATTGCTCCGATTTTCGTTCTCAATTCCCGATTCTCTTGAGCCAATTGCTCTGGATTGGGAACCTCAGCCGAGGTGTTACCATGGTCTGATTCCCCACTTCCTAAGTCTTTAATAATAGGACGGCCCCGGTGTCATACCCCAATTTTGTCCGGCTTAGGTCCAAACCCTAATTTTACACACAAAAATAAATTATGCATTGCATTTTGGGTCCAAGAAACCGCTCCAAAGTTTTTGAAATCATTTTTAGGTTTAGAATGCACTTTTTGGGGAAATTAGGGTTTTTAGGGTCAAAAAGGGGATTTTGGTCTTTTCTCACAAAAGGGTCTATAAAAATAATTTTTGCATCATGCATCAAAATTAGGGTTTTTGAAAATATGTTATGCATGCATGGCAAGCTTTGGAAAATATTTTATGCATGCATGGCAAAGACCTAAAAAACAATTTTGTGGAAAGCAAGAATCGATTTATAGGCCATGGAATCGATTTTCAAGCAATCCTAAAGGCCAAGAATCGATTTCTTAATCATATGTTTAAAGCTTGAAATCAATTCCTACATATACTCAAGGCAAAGCTAAAAATCGATTTCCCTCTTTTTGCATAGGCCTTGAAATCGATTTTCAAGCTCTTCCATAGGCCATGAATCGATTCCTCATTGTTTTAATTAAGTGAAGAATCGATTTTCACCTATTCAGGATATCCAAGAATCGATTCTTTATTATTTCCAAAGGCTCAAACAAATCGATTATATCCTATTTTAACTAAAGCATGAAATCGATTCTTTGATGTTTTAAAGAGCCAAGAATCGATTCCTCTCTCATTTAACTAAAGCTTGGAATCGATTCATGTGATTTTTCAAAGGCAAGGAATCGATTATACACTTGTTACACTTCATCAAACAATCGATTCATCTTTGCAATAAATGTTTTTCCAAATTTCTACGCTTTCCTAAGCCTATAAATAGGCAGCCTCAAGTCACTCTTCAGACATTTTTTCACGAGATCAGAGAAGACAATCTTCGCAAATCTCACTTCCAGAAACCCATTTTTTTGCGAAATCCCTCTTTAGAAAAAAAAACTCTTCTACGCTTTATTTTTGCTCTATTCGTTCCGCTGGTCCGTCTGAGCTGATCTTCTGCAAGAGTTAGTTGGTGTTGCATTCTTCAAAGCTGTAATATCTGCCTTCATTAGAGGTATTTCTGTCTTTACATTTGTAATTATTCAATTATTGTGATCCGTGTCAAAATTTCCCTTATGTGATTTAACTTAGCTTTAGTGTTTATTGTCCATTGTTGATGATGAATCATATGATTCCCACTTATGCCTAGTGCATCATGTTCTAAGTGGTGAAGATGGTTTCAGATGATTCAACCTCCCCTTTTTTTTAATGAATAAAAGATAGTTAGGTTGATGGTTTAAGGTCCATGGGGTATTGCAAGGGATAGGTTACCCAAAACCTTGATGCTCCCTCCTCTTTGATTGTGTTACTAGCCTTTGGGCACTTATTCATGAATGCAAAGGATAGGCTTACCTTAGCCTTGATGCCATTTCCCCTTTTGTTCATGTTATTGAGAAATCGTTGCTCATATGTTCCTTAGTTTAATTAAGATCATTCTATGCCTATGATCAATTGCTTGCTTGTTTTTGATGCATTTTAAATGTCTTGATTCAATATGCCATTCCATCCATGTGTATGACCTCCTAATGAAGACGTAAGTCTACATGCCTGTTGTAGCATAGAGTCATTAGGGTAAGTACACTCCTTCCTACACACACACACTTGCTTTGAGAACTTTACCTTGCATCCCGGATAAGTGGGTCTTTTGATCATGTTGGCATGTTTAGTCTTGATTAAATATTCTACATATGCATGATTTCGTGATTATTGAACGTGCTTGAACTTTTGCAATCAATCATTGATAGTACCTTCACCTTTCTTTTCCAAAAATCCTTCAAACTCTTTTCCAATTAATACGAGTTATTAGTGACTTTCACTCAAAGCCTTGGCTTGTTTGATTGTCATGAACGCCATCAAGAGTTATTAGTAATGATCGCTCAAAGCCTTTGCTTGCTTGATCGTTATGAAAACTCTTCCCCTTTCAAACACCTTTCAAAAACATTTTCATTAGAACTACGTCGCTTTGATTCCCATTTGGGATACGTAGGAGCGAGTCACGTTCTCGTCAAGCGCAACGAATAAAAATCCTTTTCGCCACCCTAAACCAATCATTTTCATAAAACAAACAAAAAATAATTATTTTCAAACCCATTGTTGCTAGTAGCTCATCAGAGCCTTTGCTCGTTTAGCTATTAGTGGCAATGTCCTTTTCTCATAAGAATAATAAACGGTGATCCATCATAACCTTTGTTAGTTTGATCATCGTGCAAATCAATCTCTTTCGAAAATCACTTTCAAAAAAGATAATAAAAACGAGTTGTTATCAATAGTCCATCAGAACCTTTGTTCGTTCGACTAGCGGTACAACTCTCTTTTTTTTGAGTATTTAGTAATGATTCATCATAGCCTCTGCTAGTTTAATCATTCACTAATGCTCGTCCTATTTCAAAAACTCACCAAAAAAAGATAAAAAACAAAAACTTTTCAAAAAGACAACCAAGAACTACGTAGCTTTGAATTCTCCATCGCACCGGGAGATACGTAGGAGCGGGCCATGTCCCGTCAAGCACTTTTTCTAAAAACCCTTTTTTCCCCCTTTCTCGCCAAAAATAAATTTTTCATTAAGTTTTCCCATTCATCTTCAAACAAGAAATAAATAGGCAAATCTGGGTATTTTTCAAATCAAACGTTAAAACCACACATTTAATTAGAGGTTCCCTTTCGGTAGAAAGGACGTGCGCGGTGCTAACACCTTCCTCGCACGTAATCGACCCCCGAACCTATATCTCTAGTTTTCAAAAGACCATCCGCCTTGTCCAAAAGACCTTTTTTCAATGTTTTGGTCTTAAAATTAAAATATTGGTGGCGGCTTCAAAGTTTTTCCACGTTGTACATTGAGAAACCCAAACCGGGGATTTTTCGGGGTGCAACAGCTGGCGACTCCACTGGGGACCTTTTTTTTAAAGACGAGGGTCAAGCCTAACTAATTAAAATGTGTGGTTTAATGTATTGTTGATTTAATTAATACCTTGTTTGCCTTTCTTTCTTATCATTGATTGTAGGCATATGCATTTGTCTTCTTTGTTGTTCCCTATCTCCTCTTCTGCTCCTTTTCTTTTATTGCTTATGCTCATGCATTCTTCCAGCCCCCCATGTTCCCTTCTTCTTTGCTCCTTTTCTCCAAAGGTAAGTTCATGCATCTCTTCCCCATTCTATCATGTCCCCTCTTCTTGGCTCCCTTTCTTAAGGTAAGCAATACCCTTGTTGTTAATATCCTAAGTTAGTTTATTTGGTATAGAACCCTAGTGTAGACAACATGTTGTTGCTTGCAATTGTCTGGACTGCTCTGGTTTTCATTTCAGGTGGGGTAGTGCTAGGGAAAACTCCCTTCACACACACTACACTTATCCCTTATGATTGCATGCTTTGAGTGGGTCCATAACCCAGGTCTGCAGAAAACTTAGGAGAGTGGATTCGAGTAGTGAGGGCCCATCAGGACCTTTGTCCGTTTGGCTACTTGCGAAAGTTTCAACCAGAGTTGTGCTCTTTCATGATGCCTCACACCTAGCAGTTTGCTGCATTTGTGGGGAGTTTCATGAAAGGGACTGTGGCTCTAGTGACCTTTGTGAGGAAGTGAATAGAGCTACATGGAAAGATCACCCCTAAAATGCCTTAGATCATAGGTTTCTTCCCTTTTAAGTCACAAGGGCGTTCCAAATTGTGTGCTGCATTGTCGCATTCAGTTTAGTCAAAAATTTTGCCCTCAAAATTTTCAAAAAAAAAAAATTAAAAGGATATGCTTTTCCCTTTTCAATAAATACCTATGTGAGGTGGCACATTTGTTCGTTTGCATTCTCATTTCATTCGCATTCTCATTCCATGCGTATTTATCCATTTTGCCTTCTCATATTTACATCATGCATAAAAAAAAATGAGCATAAATAATAATTCTAAAAAATTTGTGATGAGAGGCGAGACGTTCTTGCGAAGCTTTTTTATTCATCTTTGGAAAAGTTTAGTCTTACTTAGTTGCAAACTCAAGGTGTTTCAAGGTGTAACGCCCCAAAATAATTTAATTATTTATTTAATTAGGTTATTTAAGACTTACAATAATTATTTAAGTGAATTAATTAATTTGGAGTTATGTTATTTAAGAGGTGTATAAGTAATTAGGGAGTGGTGGAACTAAGTGAAATAGGAGGTGCAAATAGGGCCCAAGCATTATTGGGCCTAGGGTTAAATTGAATCAAAGAATGGGATTAGAGGAAGAGAAAGGGAACAGCGCTGGGAAGAGAGGAAACAGAAAGAAGAAAGGAGAAGAAAAAGAGAAAAGAAAGAAAGAGGAGAAAAGAGAAAGAAGGGTGAGCTCGTGAGAGAGAAGAAGGAGGTGAGAGAGAGGAGAGAGAAGCCGAAGCAGTGAGAGAGGAGAGGGAGGCTTGCGACGTGAAAGGGGAAGGAAAGAAGGAGAAGAATTCCTCTCAAATTCTCCTTAGCCTACGGTTTGCGCAAGAAAGGGAGGAGGGGCTGCTGCGTTTTTGGTGGCTTGGGGCGTGGCTGAGTTCTTCGATTTATCAAGGTTAGGGGGCTCTACTTTATACCTATAATAATGCTTAAGTTAGGCAATATATGTAGGTTAGGTTGTAGGAGTTTGGATTGTTGAATTAAATTAGTTTGAAGGGTGGATATCATGATACTGTTTTGGGTTGTTTTGGTTGAATTGTTGAATATTATGCTAATATGTTATTGTTGAATTAAATTAGTTTGAAGGGTGGATATAATTGATACTGTTTTGGTTGTTTTGGTTGAATTGTTGAACCAATGACTCCTGGTCAGTGCAACATGGTAGTTGAAAGGCTTGGTGATTATCTCATTGAACAGGGTCTTTAATCCTCCCCTCCTTATGCTTTTTATCGTTGATATTTAATTGGCTTCTGTACAAGTTTTTGCGTCGACTTCAAATGGAATGCATGATTGCTGTGTAATAATATTTTGGATATCAAAAGTTATGGGATCAACGTGTGGCGAAGAAATGTTTGGTGCTTGAGAAATGATTACTCTAATCTCTGTCGTTGTACTTTTTTAGTGGGGTACCTGTATACATTACAGTGGTTTTAAATTTTAATGCTATGGTATAATGGTTGGCATATTTATCAAAAAAAAAAGGGGTAGATAACGGTTACTGTTTTATTGTGTTAGTTAGATAGGTTGAATTGTTGAATGTGATGGTAATGCTTGTTGTTGTATTGAGTTTAAGTGGTAAATTAAGTTGAGTGAGGTGAGAATGGACATGATAGGAATTATGCCTTTAAGTTACTTGATTAATTACCTCAATGAAAAGAATGTAGTTATATGTCGGTTGCATTGTAATTAATAATTAATCAATCGAATTGGTGTTGAGGCGGTGTGAACTAATTGTTGAAATGTTAGATAAAATTGTTGTTAAAGTGTTGAAGTTATGGTGTGTGCTGGTGGTGTTGCGCAGGGGCGCCAAATTGGGCAGCCCCGTGCGCGGGTGGTGCGTGCTGGTGGTGTTGCGCAGGGGGCGCCAAATTGGGCAGCCCCGTGCGGGTGTGTTGTGTGTACTGCGTAGGTGTGTGTGGTTGCGGGGAAGTGTAATTGTAAAATTAGATTACTAGCCTAATGATACAAAGCGGTGTGTTCGGAGTTGTAATTGTTTGGAGATGTGAAAGGGGTGAGGGACTCCGGTCCAAAGCGGTGTGATATCCTTAAGGCCTATATGTTGATGATATTAAATTGAGAAATAAAAAGCGGTGAGTTTAATAAATTATTATGGTTCATGTGTGGTGTTGTGGTGCATAGTCATAGTGTCACATGACTCATGTTGCATAAAGCGGTGTGTAGGCTTCGGCCAAAGCGGTGCGGTGGCTTCGGCCAAAGCGGTGAGTGCCCTCCAGGCTAATAGCGGTGATGATGGATCCACATGCATTAGTCAAGCATTTGATGAGTTTATGGATGAATTATGAATATGATGATTGTTGTTGATAATGTGATGAGTTGTTATGAATTAGTGTTGCTTGCTACCTCCCTTAATATAATGCTTATCTTAATTATTATTATTTGTGTAAAGAGACTCACCCTACTGCCTTTGTTGCTTCTTATGTCGGCAACTTGCAGGTAATCGAGAGTGAGGGCATCCTTATGCCTCTTTTCTAGTAGTGTGTCAGCTCTGATATGTAGCACCAGGGGGAGGGCGTAGTAGTACTGTTATTGTCATTTTGATGTATTGGATTGTTATAATGATGTACTGATACCATTCCGCTGTGTTGATGATATTTCATTATGTACTGTAAACTAAAACAGGTGTTTGTGGGCCCGCCCCTAAACTGTCGTGCTATATATCGTGCCATTGTTTGTTGACTTATGTCACTCGATTATAAGTTGGTGGTTTTTATAAGCGTTGAAATGTGACACTTTCTTCAATGATTCATATTCTTTTAAAACTCTGATTTTATATACTGAATAATAGTTATTTTAGAAGGGGGTGTTACATTAGTGGTATCAGAGCTGAAGTTCGGCCTGTCCGGCCAAGTTGTCCAGTGTCGAGTCTAGTTATCTCTCGAGTCTTGGTACTCGTTCTAACCATAATTTGTGTTTCCGTGATTAGCTGAATTGGTTAGACGGTATGATTGCTATCGTTGATACTGATACTACTTGTTGTTCTGTTATTGTCGCATGCTGCGAACGTTTGAGTACCGTATTAACTGTTATGGCTGTAGTGTGTTGCTTGGTGTGTTTCTCTGTGTCCCTTGTCGATCATCGACAGAGACTGTTGTTGTGAATTTGAGATGAATATGTGTAAGATTGATAAAGGGTTTTATTTTTGCACGCGTTGTTGTTCTACAAAAAGAGGTGTCGTTTTCATGTTGTAAATGTGCTTTCCTTTTCACTCGAGTTTGCTGCTGTTTTTGGATTACTCCTACTGCTGTTTGTGCAACTTGATGTTGCTATTTTTGAACTGAATTTTCTGCTGTTTTATGACTAAAAGGGGCGTGGTTTATCGCTGTTTTTATAAGTAAAAAGGAGTACTGTTTTCCCAAATTAAATGCACTGAGTACTCAATTTGAGGCGTACCGTTTACTCAAACCTCACGAGAATGTTTACTAAAATTCGACGTGCATTTTCCCCAAAATTAAAGTGTTGGTTATATTGCTTACAGTTGTTGCTTTGTTTTGAAAATAATAGTGTGCTGTTTTTATATTTTTCAAAGATGTCGTTTTGTTTTGAGATTAATAGTGTACCGTTTTTATGTTGTTAATGTTGCCGTTTTTGCTGCGGTTGTTGCGCATAAAATAGGTTGCCTTACGTGTTGTCTTGCTCTATGTTCTTGAATTTCTTGGATGTGTGATGTTGTGATAATGTGATTACTATGAGTATAATTTCCTCGCCTAAATGATTACAATTACTAATTTCTTTTATTGTTATCAGTGAGATTATATAATTTGTGCTAGGTGGTTTTGAAAACTTAGATTAAAATTGTGCATTTCTATTAAATTATCTCTTATTGTCAGATGCCTTCAAAGGTATTCATTTATTTTTAAATGGTTGTATAAAATCAATTTTTATAACGTGTTTTCATCACTTATGTTGATGCTCTAGGCTAAGTGATTGTGGAGTTATTTCACTAATTGTTTTTAGGTGCCATTCCTGGACTAACATGCTATTTTCATCTCCATTCACCTTACTTTGTTTCACTCGATTTCTTGATTTTTCTCAAACTGGGATGCTGTGAACCCACTAGTATATGAAATAGCGTTACTCCAATGCATGGTGTTATCTTGTTTCTGTCTCTATAGGGGCCTAGAGATGTTGTAGTAACTTTTCCGAACACAATTTTAGGTATGAAACTTCTAAAGTTAGACCAGTGATGTTTGTATTCGTGTCTTAATTATATTTGACAATGTGTAATTTTGAAAAGATTGTAATTTCTGTTACCTTCACTAATTGGTTACGTGAGTGGGGGAGACTGATCACCCCAAGTACTCACCACTGATGAAAGAGGCGACAATAACTAATGGTTTTGTTTTGAGTACTATTTGATTTGGATGTGTTAAAGAGCATCTTCACCCTATGTTCGTTTCATTTATTTCACTTGTTCAAATTTTTCTCAATATGTGATGTGGTGGACGTGTTTCGCTGTGAAGATACATATGTTTACTAAACAAGTAGTATAATTGGAAGTTATTTTATCTATGTATCTTGAATTGTGCTAAGTGCGTGCTAACAAAGTTTAAAATGATTATCTAATTTTGTAGATTCTTCTAAGTGAGCTTACGAAACTAAGTATTGAGCATATAAGTGTGTATGTGCATTGTGTTGTATTTTTTCTAATAATGAGTCTAGAACCCTTATAGGAGCTTGCTAGAAATAAACTTGATATACAGGACTGAAGTAAGCTTACTTGTGTCTTGATTTTACACTACGGTGTGCGATAACTTGTCCTGGTAGAAGTATATGTTTCATTTAACTTCCATGAAGAGTAGTAAAACCACATGCTAACTACTGCCTTCTGATAAATAGATTAAAAACGATGCCTGAGTATTTAATTATTTTTTTATGTGATTATTGTTTTTGAGGTTTCATTGTTTAAATATGATTAGATCATTGGGTTTCAGGGCTATGTGTTGACTAGCAGATACCGCCAATTTAATTATGATAAGTTATAAAGATTGTTTTCTTGAGTTGCATGACGATGCGAGAGTTGATTAGAAAATTCTAGATACTTATGTGTGTTGCAAGTGCTTGTGTGTTCTTCTATGTGTAGTCCTTGAGGGTAGGAATTTATCTTATACCTTATTTTAGTTTGTGTGTCATTCTTGAACCCGTAGTGGCGATTTATGCTTAGAATGAAAGTGCACAGTTATGTGATATAAGAGGTGGAGTCAATATATTAGGTTGAGACTCATGAGGAGAGGTAAGCGCATACGTTAGTGTTTCACAGATCAGAGAATAGGACTTTGAAAGGGTTGTAGGTGGGTGTACTGAGGTTAAATTTTAGGATTTAAGTCGTGTAAATTTTCGAAGAGATTAAGTGCGAACTAGATTCATCTTGTTGTTGGGATTAGCGTGATTTTCGAGGACGAAAATATTCTAAGTGGGGGAGAGTTGTAACGCCCCAAAATAATTTAATTATTTATTTAATTAGGTTATTTAAGACTTACAATAATTATTTAAGTGAATTAATTAATTTGGAGTTATGTTATTTAAGAGGTGTATAAGTAAGTAGGGAGTGGTGGAATTAAGTGAAATAGGAGGTGCAAATAGGGCCCAAGCATTATTGGGCCTAGGGTTAAATTGAATCAAAGAATGGGATTAGAGGAAGAGAAAGGGAACAGCGCTGGGAAGAGAGGAAACAGAAAGAAGAAAGGAGAAGAAAAAGAGAAAAGAAAGAAAGAGGAGAAAAGAGAAAGAAGGGTGAGCTCGTGAGAGAGAAGAAGGAGGTGAGAGAGAGGAGAGAGAAGCCGAAGCAGTGAGAGAGGAGAGGGAGGCTTGCGACGTGAAAGGGGAAGGAAAGAAGGAGAAGAATTCCTCTCAAATTCTCCTTAGCCTACGGTTTGCGCAAGAAAGGGAGGAGGGGCTGCTGCGTTTTTGGTGGCTTGGGGCGTGGCTGAGTTCTTCGATTTATCAAGGTTAGGGGGCTCTACTTTATACCTATAATAATGCTTAAGTTAGGCAATATATGTAGGTTAGGTTGTAGGAGTTTGGATTGTTGAATTAAATTAGTTTGAAGGGTGGATATCATGATACTGTTTTGGGTTGTTTTGGTTGAATTGTTGAATATTATGCTAATATGTTATTGTTGAATTAAATTAGTTTGAAGGGTGGATATAATTGATACTGTTTTGGTTGTTTTGGTTGAATTGTTGAATACTATTCTAATTTATGATGAACCAATGACTCCTGGTCAGTGCAACATGGTAGTTGAAAGGCTTGGTGATTATCTCATTGAACAGGGTCTTTAATCCTCCCCTCCTTATGCTTTTTATCGTTGATATTTAATTGGCTTCTGTACAAGTTTTTGCGTCGACTTCAAATGGAATGCATGATTGCTGTGTAATAATATTTTGGATATCAAAAGTTATGGGATCAGCGTGTGGCGAAGAAATGTTTGGTGCTTGAGAAATGACTACTCTAATCTCTGTCGTTGTACTTTTTTAGTGGGGTACCTGTATGCATTACAGTGGTTTTAAATTTTAATGCTATGGTATAATGGTTGGCATATTTATCAAAAAAAAAAAGGGGTAGATAATGGTTACTGTTTTGTTGTGTTAGTTAGATAGGTTGAATTGTTGAATGTGATGGTAATGCTTGTTGTTGTATTGAGTTTAAGTGGTAAATTAAGTTGAGTGAGGTGAGAATGGACATGATAGGAATTATGCCTTTAAGTTACTTGATTAATTACCTCAATGAAAAGAATGTAGTTATATGTCGGTTGCGTTGTAATTAATAATTAATCAATCGAATTGGTGTTGAGGCGGTGTGAACTAATTGTTGAAATGTTAGATAAAATTGTTGTTAAAGTGTTGAAGTTATAGTGTGTGCTGGTGGTGTTGCGCAGGGGCGCCAAATTGGGCAGCCCCGTGCGCGGGTGGTGCGTGCTGGTGGTGTTGCGCAGGGGGCGCCAAATTGGGCAGCCCCGTGCGGGTGTGTTGTGTGTACTGCGTAGGTGTGTGTGGTTGCGGGGAAGTGTAATTGTAAAATTAGATTACTAGCCTAATGATACAAAGCGGTGTGTTCGGAGTTGTAATTGTTTGGAGATGTGAAAGCGGTGAGGGACTCCGGTCCAAAGCGGTGTGATATCCTTAAGGCCTATATGTTGATGATATTAAATTGAGAAATAAAAACGGTGAGTTTAATAAATTATTATGGTTCATGTGTGGTGTTGTGGTGCATAGTCATAGTGTCACATGACTCATGTTGCATAAAGCGGTGTGTAGGCTTCGGCCAAAGCGATGCGGTGGCTTCGGCCAAAGCGGTGAGTGCCCTCCAGGCTAATAGCGGTGATGATGGATCCACATGCATGTTGCATTACATGCATTAGTCAAGCATTTGATGAGTTTATGGATGAATTATGAATATGATGATTGTTGTTGATAATGTGATGAGTTGTTATGAATTAGTGTTGCTTGCTGCCTCCCTTAATATAATGCTTATCTTAATTATTATTATTTGTGTAAAGAGACTCACCCTACTGCCTTTGTTGCTTCTTATGTCGGCAACTTGCAGGTAATCGAGAGTGGGGGCATCCTTATGCCTCTTTTCTAGTAGTGTGTCGGCTCTGATATGTAGCACCAGGGGGAGGGCGTAGTAGTACTGTTATTGTCATTTTGATGTATTGGATTGTTATAATGATGTACTGATACCATTCCGCTGTGTTGATGATATTTCATTATGTACTGTAAACTAAACCAGGTGTTTGTGGGCCCGTCCCTAAACTGTCGTGCTATATATCGTGCCATTGTTTGTTGACTTATGTCACTCGATTATAAGTTGGTGGTTTTTATAAGCGTTGAAATGTGACACTTTCTTCAATGATTCATATTCTTTTAAAACTCTGATTTTATATACTGAATAATAGTTATTTTAGAAGGGGGTGTTACACAAGGCACTCGGTTTTTCAAAACAGCAGTTTGTTCACATTTTTCAACAAAGCATTGCATCTCACCCACCCCATGATGAATGACCGAAATGGTCCACAAAAATGTTTCTTTCACGTTTTAACTAATGTTAACTCTCTGCGAAGCATTCGTGTAGTAACTTCTGTGTGACGTGTGTCTTTATTTTTGTTTGAGTCAGTTAGCGTCCCTACATTGTCATCATCCCTCGCCCAAGTCTAATCCCACCCTGACCACCCATAAAGTACATATCCCCCAGATTAGTGCATAGTTGGCTTTTTGGTTGGTTCCCCTAATGAAATACCACTCTTGGTCCTCCATACTGGGGCAAATTTGTCGTCACTAGATATCTTGTTAACACTGTATTTCTTTGGTGCAAGTCTTTTAAAAGTAAAAAAAATCAAAAAAGCTCGTTAGGTCGAAAACTCGTAAGAGCGGCCTAAGCAAAAATTAGAGCATGAAAAGAAATAAAGAAAAAAGAGCAAATATATGAAAGTAAATAAATTATTGTCCTTGGGTTAATTTTTGAGAAAACAAGCAATCATGATTTTGAAATGAAGTTTGGCCATCATTCCATAGCCAAAAACACCTTAAGCCAAAAATCCCGAAAATCTCAATCACCCTAGACAAGGATCAATCTCACATCAAAAATTGTGTATCACCTTTATCAGCTCACTTAGCTCAAAAGAAAGAGAAAGAAAAATCACACAAAAAAAAAGTGGAAAAAGAGAGGATTGAAAAGGAAAAATCCTGAAAAAAGAAGCAAAAGTAGTAGAAATGGTGAGCTGATACCATTAAACGCATGAGAGATCCTTGTCTGAAATAAACCCTCAAACACTTCCTTTGGCCTATCCTACATAAACCCTTGACCACGTTACAACCCTGAAACAGGTTCATTTTACGGTGAGGCACATAAGAGGTTCTCATCTCAATAAAACCTCAAACACCTCATTGAGTCTAATAACTCATTCTTTCATAAACCATTAACCTGGCCAAATTATACCACTAAAAAAAAAAGAAAACACCCGTTCCAGCAATCATCAAATACTTCTTTGAGCCCAATTATCCCTCCCTTCATAAATCATTAACCATTAGCCACATCACAACTCCAAAGATCCATTCTGATCAATGACCGGTTGCTCCTGTTTTCTCAAAATTTTAATCTTAGGACAAATAAGTTTATCTATTTATGATGTGTTTGCTCAAAAAGAAAAAACAAACAAGCAGAAAAAAGAAAGCTGCTTAAAAGAAAAACAAACAAGCAGAAAAAAGAAAGCTGCTCAAAAGAAAAAACAAACAATCAAAAAAGGAAAGTTGGTAAAAAGGAGAAGGACTTGCACTCCAAGATGCATTCATGTTGCATTAAAACAAGGTCTAGTGGTCACCAAGTGGAGCCCCTCCTCATACTAAAAAGTCAAAGCTTTCATTGCATTTGAGTTGTTCTTAAAGAGAACCAAAAGGGTGCACTAGGGGGCATTCCCTTCACCTCTCACTCCACTCAACTTTGGGGAGGTTTATTCATTGCCCACCCCATTCATACATCACCCTCAGTTCATAACCATCACCATAACTCTGTCGCCTTTCACAACCCCACTAGAAGCAATCACTTGAAATACCATTCCAAAGTGGGGCAATCCCGTCACCCTTCACTCCACCTAAAGTCGGGGAAATTCGCCCTACGCCCATCTCATCCCCTCGTCATATTCACATCCATGAGACCACAACAGGGCAATTTCTCGACCCACCATGCTAAATACAGCCTTTTGCAAACTCGAGTCGGGGCAACCTTGCTCTCGTCAAGATTGGGGCAACACCAAACGTCGTGGGTTGAGACAGAATCTCTTGTTTGCCACCCTTCATTCCAAAGTCATGGTATTTCCAATTCATTATTCCTCTACAACCCTGGCTGTTGTCACCACCAGACAGGGGCAAGTTATGCACTCACCTTCACCAGTAGTCTAAATCGGGGCAGTTCCACCTTTCATGACTTTGGCAAAAAGCTACCTTTCATCCCCTCACGTGTCATATCTGTCATACCAAGTCAACTGACTCATTCATCTGTATTTTCACTACTCTACATGTTTATGCTTCAAAAAGAGAGAACACAAGTTAATAATGTGAAGTCGGAAACTCACTCAGTTAACTTTGTGGACCTAAAAATCAATCATCATGGGGCACCATCATAGGAGAGCAAAATAAGCGAGTCTGCAAATACGGTCAAATAGTTTTGCACATCAGTGTCTGTGAATAACAACCTTGAGATTACCATGTCTGAATTCAAACCTCTTTCCAAGGAATGATTATTCCAAAGCACTCACCTCTCTACCCCTCGCATCGAAAGTCTCATTTCTCATCTCAAAACAAAACACATTTGCATGCATTACTATTATACCATATCATAAATCATTGCACCATACATTGTATTTCAACAACAAGTCATGCATCTACCACAAATATTGCATTTAAGCATTACCTGTGTGCATTCATCCATTTATTCAAAAAAAAAAGAGAAAACCAAAAAGGCAAAAATCATCCACATTGCACCCGTTGCCCCCACCAAAGCATAAATCATTCCATCATACAGCCAGCAGTACATTTGCATTCGCATGTTATCTGCATTCGCACACACAGCTTATCAATTTCTGTTTCCGACCAACTTCAACATCCATCATTCACGGGCGTTTTGTAGTGCATTTACTTTCGCATTGCACATTCATCACATTGCATACCTGTAACACTTTTTTTCTTCGATAGACGTGCCAAGTGACGGTCTCATCGTTGCCAAAAGCTTTCTACATCACCAATCATATCATTTGCTACGCATTCATGTGTTTCCTTTATTCACCATAGCATTTGCATCAAAGTATCACATTCGCATCATGTTCACATTCGCATTGCATGCATCAAGAAAAGAAGGAAAATAAATAAGAAAAAAGCAAAAAGAAAAATACCCATGGTATACCCATTTCATTCATCATCCCATGTTCATCACATTACATGCATGACATTGTTTGCTTCGATAGATGTCCAAGTGCCGGTCTCATCGTTGCCCCAAAAAAAAAAGAGTTTTTTTTACATCACTAATCATATCTTTGTACCATGCATGGCATTCGCATCAAAGCATTACATTCACACTTTGCATTTCATACACTCATACCAAAGGAAAAAAAGAGAAAAGCCAAAAAACAAAAGGAGGAAAATTGCTCATTCCATTACATTCATCATTAATCAGCACAATCACATTCATATCTTATCTTCATTCACATACGTTGGTTGTCAACCTCCATGTTCCATCAATTTCAACTCACATCATCTGCCCCGCTTCATTCATCCCATCGGATTCCTACCATTTCACACACCTATATTGCACGCATACATCATTCATTGCATTTTTAGACATGCCAAATATAGATAGCTTTTCCCGTCTCAGGTAAATGCATTCATTAGGTATGTTCTAGGCAGATACGCCATGTACCAATCCCAATAGTTTGTTCCCTCAAACTCAGTGCTCCAAGCGCTGGTCTCATATCACAAGTCAGAGTCCTAGTACCCTTGTTGACCCCCCAGTGGTCCTTTAGAGCCCAAGCGCTCCTTCAGACCATCAATGGTCCTTCAATCCAGATCGCACGTCGCGTTATCGAGCAACCGACGGATCATCCGACCCAAGGTCCTTCAGACTAGCTGTGCCCGCCTAAAAAACACAGTGGACGTCCTTCGAGGTGAGCAAATCAAGTCAATGACCTGACCTTGCCACCCATGGCCGCTCGAAAAAGGCCACCCCCCAAGCAGACCGTTTTACTAGTACCGTTGCTAGTTTGCGCTCCATTAGACCCATTGGTCCATCAGGCTTAGGCATGCCCTTCAGACCTCGTCAGTCCTTCAGTTTAATTCCAATCAATGCGCCAAGCATCGACTGCGAAATAGACCATCAGAGCCCAGTGCTCCTTCAGATCCCCGGTGATCCTTATTTACTCTTGTTCTATGTTAACCCAATTTTTCAAGAATTTCTATATAAAAAAAAAAGGAGAGCTGATTAGGAAAAAACAGTCAGACTAAAAGAAGAACTTCAGGAATGTTCCACCACATTCATCATCACACCAAAATCATGCATAACATGCCCTTGCATGCACCCATACTCCATGCACTATTCCTTGCATCAACTGACGTATGCAGGTACCTCAATCCAGTGCGGTAGCATTGGTCATTTCAATCAATCAATCAACAGGATTCGTGAATCCCTTCAGGACCCAAGTGTCCCTTCAAAAGCAGACTTCACCTCGTATTCGAGCTGCGGGTAAGTCCTTCAGACCCCGAGTGGTCCTTCAGACTAGTTGTGTCAGCCTAAGACACAGTGGACGTCCTTCATGGTCAACATATCAGTTCCAGATCTGATCTTGACCCATCATGGCCGCTCGAATTCAAAGGCCCCCTCAGACCGTTTTTCTAGTACCGTTGCTAGTTTGTGCTCCATCAGACCCATTGGTCCATCAGGCTTATGCATGCCCTTCAGACCTCGTCGGTCCTTCAGTTTAACTCCAATCAATGCGCCAAGCATCGACTGCGAATTAGACCTTCAGAGCCTTAGTGCTCCTTCAGACCCTGAGCGGTCCTTCAGAGCCTTAGTGCTCCTTCAGACCCTGAGTGGTCCTTCAGAGCCTTAGTGCTCCTTCAGACCCTGAGTGGTCCTTCAGAGCCTTAGTACTCCTTCAGACCCTGAGTGGTCCTTCAGAGCCTTAGTGCTCCTTCAGATCCCGAGTGGTCCGTCATTTTCTCTCTCGGTTAATGCGCCAAGTGTTAACCGTTCCCCGTTTGTTCTCAAGCCCATCTATTCAAAAAATATAGAAAAAGAAAAAGAGGAAAATTCGGGTTTCCCCAAGTAGACAAAATCGGTATAATTTCTGAATTATTTATCTTCATTTTTCCTTGGAATGTGTTTCGGCCAATTCATATTCCTCGTTAAAATTCAGATAAAGAGGGGCAGCTGTCATACCCCAATTTTGTCCGGCTTAGGTCCAAACCCTAATTTTCCACACAAAAATAAATTATGCATTGCATTTTGGGTCCTAGAAACCGCTCCAAAGTTTTTGAAATCATTTTTAGGTTTAGAATGCACTTTTTGGGGGAAATTAGGGGTTTTAGGGTCAAAAAGGGGATTTTGGTCTTTTCTCACAAAAGGGTCTATAAAAATAATTTTTGCATCATGCATCAAAATTAGGGTTTTTGAAAATATGTTATGCATGCATGGCAAGCTTTGGAAAATATTTTATGCATGCATGGCAAAGACCTAAAAAACAATTTTGTGGAAAGCAAGAATCGATTTATAGGCCATGGAATCGATTTTCAAGCAATCCTAAAGGCCAAGAATCGATTTCTTAATCATATGTTTAAAGCTTGAAATCGATTCCTACATATACTCAAGGCAAAGCTAAAAATCGATTTCCCTCTTTTTGCATAGGCCTTGAAATCGATTTTCAAGCTCTTCCATAGGCCATGAATCGATTCCTCATTGTTTTAATTAAGTGAAGAATCGATTTTCACCTATTCAGGATGTCCAAGAATCGATTCTTTATTATTTCCAAAGGCTCAAACAAATCGATTATATCCTATTTTAACTAAAGCATGAAATCGATTCTTTGATGTTTTAATGAGCCAAGAATCGATTCCTCTCTCATTTAACTAAAGCTTGGAATCGATTCATGTGATTTTTCAAAGGCAAGGAATGGATTATACACTTGTTACACTTCATCAAACAATCGATTCATCTTTGCAATAAATGTTTTTCCAAATTTCTACGCTTTCCTAAGCCTATAAATAGGCAGCCTCAAGTCACTCTTCAGACATTGTTTCACGAGATCAGAGAAGACAATCTTCGCAAATCTCATTTCCAGAAACCCATTTTTTGCGAAATCCCTCTTTAGAAAAAAAAAACTCTTCTACGCTTTACTTTTGCTCTATTCGTTCCGCTGGTCCGTCTGAGCTGATCTTCTGCAAGAGTTAGTTGGGGTTGCATTCTTCAAAGCTGTAATATCTGCCTTCATTAGAGGTATTTCTGTCTTTACATTTGTTATTATTCAATTATTGTGATTCGTGTCAAAATTGCCCTTATGTGATTTAACTTAGCTTTAGTGTTTATTGTCCATTGTTGATGATGAATCATATGATTCCCACTTATGCCTAGTGCATCATGTTCTAAGTGGTGAAGATGGTTTCAGATGATTCAACCTCCCCTTTTTTTTAATGAATAAAAGATAGTTAGGTTGATGGTTTAAGGTCCATGGGGTATTGCAAGGGATAGGTTACCCAAAACCTTGATGCTCCCTCCTCTTTGATTGTGTTACTAGCCTTTGGGCACTTATTCATGAATGCAAAGGATAGGCTTACCTTAGCCTTGATGCCATTTCCCCTTTTGTTCATGTTATTGAGAAATCGTTGCTCATATGTTCCTTAGTTTAATTAAGATCATTCTATGCCTATGATCAATTACTTGCTTGTTTTTGATGCATTTTAAATGTCTTGATTCAATATGCCATTCCATCCATGTGTATGACCTCCTAATGAAGACGTAAGTCTACATGCCTGTTGTAACATAGAGTCATTAGGGTAAGTACACTCCTTCCTACACACACACACACTTGCTTTGAGAACTTTACCTTGCATCCCTGATAAGTGGGTCTTTTGATCATGTTGGCATGTTTAGTCTTGATTAAATATTCTACATATGCATGATTTCGTGATTATTGAACGTGCTTGAACTTTTGCAATCAATCATTGATAGTACCTTCACCTTTCTTTTCGAAAAATCCTTCGAACTCTTTTCCAATTAATACGAGTTATTAGTGACTATCACTCAAAGCCTTGGCTTGTTTGATTGTCATGAACGCCATCAAGAGTTATTAGTAATGATCGCTCAAAGCCTTTGCTTGCTTGATCGTTATGAAAACTCTTCCCCTTTCAAACACCTTTCAAAAACATTTTCATTAGAACTACGTCGCTTTGATTCCCATTTGGGATACGTAGGAGCGAGTCACGTTCTCGTCAAGCGCAACGAATAAAAATCCTTTTCGCCACCCTAAACCAATCATTTTCATAAAACAAACAAAAAAGAATTATTTTCAAACTCATTGTTGCTAGTAGCTCATCAGAGCCTTTGCTCGTTTAGCTATTAGTGGCAATGTCCTTTTCTCATAAGAATAATAAACGGTGATCCATCATAACCTTTGTTAGTTTGATCATCGTGCAAATCAATCTCTTTCGAAAATCACTTTCAAAAAAGATAATAAAAACGAGTTGTTATCAATAGCCCATCAGAACCTTTGTTCGTTCGACTAGCAGTACAACTCTTTTTTTTTGAGTATTTAGTAATGATTCATCATAGCCTCTGCTAGTTTAATCATTCACTAATGCTCGTCCTATTTCAAAAACTCACCAAAAAAAGATAAAAAACAAAAACTTTTCAAAAAGACAACCAAGAACTATGTAGCTTTGAATTCTCCATCGCACCGGGAGATACGTAGGAGCGGGCCATATCCCGTCAAGCACTTTTTCTAAAAACCCTTTTTTCCCCCTTTCTCGCCAAAAATAAATTTTTCATTAAGTTTTCCCATTCATCTTCAAACAAGAAATAAATAGGCAAATCTAGGTATTTTTCAAATCAAACGTTAAAACCACACATTTAATTAGAGGTTCCCTTTCGGTAGAAAGGACATGCGCGGTGCTAACACCTTCCTCGCACGTAATCGACCCCCGAACCTATATCTCTAGTTTTCAAAAGACCATCCGCCTTGTCCAAAAGGCCTTTTTTCAATGTTTTGGTCTTAAAATTAAAATATTGGTGGCGGCTCCAAATTTTTTCCACGTTGTACATTGAGAAACCCAAACCGGGGATTTTTCGGGGTGCAACACCCGGCCATGAGCCTTGCTTGTAGACGAGTCAGGTATCGATGTCGGCGAACCAGCTTGCCTTTTTCTATTGAGGGAATACACTTTATGAGCACGAGATTTAAATAAATGAATGCAGATGCAATGCAATACGCATGATTTTTATGCTTGTTTGGGTGCCGGGAATCGCGGTGTAATTCGTCTTGTCATAGGCGTGTAGGTCTAAAGCTCTAACATTTTTATTTATATATATTTTTTTTTATTTTTATATATTTTTTTTTATTTTTTTGCTATATATTATTTGCAACGAAGTTGGAAGCAATAGGCAAAACGAACACACTTTATTCAAAAGGAAAGAATACTTCAAACTCGAGGGAAAAGCAAAGTACAATATTCTGAGGACAAAGTACAATATCCAAAGAAAATTACAACTTTTTAGAGAAAATTACAGTTTCCTAAGAATTATTGCAATGTTCTAAAGTGAACTTCAGAGGCATATAGCCTTCAATTTCTCCTTCCTCTTTCTCTTCTTGCTTTCGGCTGCCCCCTTGGCCTTCTCCATGAGTTCTTCTGTCAGGATCTTGCAATACTCGACAAACTCACGCACCTTGGCCGGAGCGTTGCAAGGGTTCAATTCTGCTTCAGCTCTTCTTAGCTTCTTAGGAACATTTCTCACAGCTTGATTAGCTAGCCCTGCTAACTTTGAAAATTTGCTCCTCCAAAGCTGAATCTCATCCCTTAGCTCCTTGATGACTTCTTGGTCTTCTATTCTGCCAATTAATGCCATGAAGCGTTCCTCCCAGTACTAGCTTTCTGTTTGCACTTGCCCATAAGATTCCCTTACGTATTGGAGGTTCCTCTTCAATTCATCCGACCTTCCTTGTTCAAACTCCAAAGCTTGTTGATATTCTTTCAAGATCCCTATGATAGACTCTCTATCTTGCCTGACATTTTTCACTTGGTTCTCCATTTCAAACTTCATCCTTTGGAATTCCTCTTTTGACTTAGCTAGCGCCTCTCTAACCATTTTCTCATCCCTCCTTGACTTGGCATATGATTTCTTCCATTCCCTTGCTTCCGCCACAGCCTCATTCATCTTTGAGGCACACCTCTTTACTTCTTCTTTAGCTCCCTCCAAATGTTTCTGAATTCCCCTCTTGCTCTCTTCTTCTATTTCAAGCTTCCTATTGGTTGCTTCAATAGCGGCGGCTGGAAGAGCATTTTCATTTTCTAGCTTCCGCTTGTCTTGCATCACCTTTCCCAATCTGTTTTGCAAAGCCCTTTTCTCTTCTTCCGCTTTCGATAAGGCCAACTTAACCTCTTCTAGTTCTTCAATTAGGGGAACGTGGGGTTCTGGTATTTTCTCTTCGAGTGATGGCATTCCTTGGTTGGATGATCGAGTTTCCTTAATCCTCTTTTCTAGCCATTGAGTGAAGGAGATAGCAGTGGTCCTTTTAGATAACTCACCCTTGTTTTTCCGCACCACGGTTTCCCAAGCTTGCAAGACTCGCCGAAGTAAGTCCTCGTCTTTAGGGATCCCCTCATGGTGGTAAAAACGGAACAACATAGCTTCGGAGGGTGAGTCCCGCATAGGGTACCCGAGTTGTCTCAAGGCCAAAGACGGGTTATAGTTGATGCATCCTTGTGTTCCCATGAGAGGAACGTTCTGGAAACTGCCACATTGGAATATCACTGAGGGTCTATCTTCCCAAAACTTGTGCAAGTACCACTGAATTTGAAGAGCATCAAGGTTCTTAAGAGTATCCTTCCACTCCTGAGGGCTCATAGTCTTCGGATTACAAACCAAGGTGTAGGAAAGCAGGTCCCCAACTTCACTTTTGTTAATGCACACATGACTGATCAACCAAGCGTATAGCACAAGGAAGGAACAACACATCTTATCCTTTCAGAACTCATGATGGCGGGTGAAGGCACGATAGGTCTCGGCGAGAATAGCGGGAACCGGGTTGATGAGACTTTTTGCACTCTTGAAGGCTAGGAACACACCAACAGCGGTTTCATCTATATGTTTCTCAATCTGAGGGAAAAGAACAATGCCGAAGATGGTCAAAGCTAGTACTTGCTTGAAAGAAACCCAATCATTTGATGCTACATAACTAGTCATCAAACACTCAAAGTACTCCTGAGGAAACCCAAATATCTTGTTACGCTTAACTTTGTGGGACCGCACTTCTTCTACACTGATTTGTAACAAGGAAGCAAACTTCTCATCTGAATAATACTGCCTCTGATACTGGTAAGGTCTAGCCTCTGGGCGATCAAAACCCAGAATCTTCTCATACTCCTTTAGGGTAGGTGCCATTTGGAAGTTCTTGAAAAGAAAAAATCTAATCTCAGAGTCATAGAACCAACATAGGGCGGCGATGGCGCTCTCTTGTACTTCTAACTGTAATAACTTGCGGATGTTCCCATAAGTCTTGTCGAAGGACCGAAGCTCAATAGGACCTAATAGGGAAGCATATTCCTTCAAACTAGTTACATCAATCTTCTTTACAATGGGGAACCTCGAATTGAATGCGGTTTTGCCTTTGGATTCCATGTTGCTTCTTACACACCTATGACAAGGTTCGATGTTATGTTGCGATCTCCGGCAGACAAACTTAATGCATGAAGAATTCAAATGATGAAAGTTTTTTTTTTTTCAAAATTTTGTTAGATGCAAATGCAATGGTGCGAAACGATGTGAATGCGAAATGATGTGGATGCGAAATGATGTGGATGCGAAATGATGTGTCATTTATATAAAAAGAGGGTAAGAAAATAAGGATATTATTTTCTACGATTTTTTGAAATAGAGTTTAAGAAAAAGGAATGCCTAAACTAATGCAACAAACAAAGGCGTTCCCCGTGTCCTGCAAAGGGTGGGAATCCTAGGGTCTAAAGTCGACAAAAGGGGTAATCCTCCCATGTAGGTTCTAATCACTTCCTTACAATGGCAACCAAGAGCTAAAGTCTCTCTCATGATGGCACCCACAATCGTAGAAAGCTACCGAGTGTGAGGCATCATGACAAAGCGCACTCTTGGGCGGAACTTTCATGAGAGCCATACAGACAAAGGTCTACGAATGGCAGTCACTAATCGTTCCCACTCTCCTAGGTTTTTGTTCAGACCTTGGGTTTTAGGCCCCACTCAATGCTCACAAGTATAGGATGTGAAGTGTGTGTCGAGGGCACAACACCTAGGAATAACTACCCTTCCCCATCTGCAAATGAAAATCCAGAGCAGTCCAGACAAATAGCATGTTGTTTATCCTAGGGTTCAATATCGATCCAATATAAACTAATCTAGGGTGCCAATAACAATGCACTACTTACCTCAAGAAAGGGAGCAAAGAAGAAGGGGACATGATAAGAAAGGGGAAGAAATGCATGAGGGAAATAAGCAAAGAAGTAACTATCGATTGCTTTAAACAAAAGCAAACATAGAAGAAGAATGCACATGGATGTAATATGCTTATGAAAAAGGAAGAAGAAGAGAGGCAAAGCAAGATATTCAAATCAATCATATAAACCACACACTTAATTAATTAGGCTTGACCCACTTAAAAAAAAATGTTTTTTTTTAGTGTCCCCAGTGGAGTCGCCAGCTGTTGCGCCCGAAAAAGCCCCCGGCGGAGAGCCTTCCTCGTTCACAACTTTTCTAAAGTCAATGAAGCCGCCACCAATACTTATTTAAGGAAAGTATTAGAAAAACCCTTTTTTAGAAAGCGATTGGTCTTTGAAATCTGAGAGTTTTGGGTTCGGGGGTCGGTTACGCGCGGGGAAGGTATTAGCACCCCACACGTCCTCTCTACCGAGAGGGAACCTTTAATTAAATGTGTGGTTTTAAGTGTTGATTTGAAAAATATCTAATTTACCCTTTTTATTTCTTATTGGGAATGAATGAGAGAACTTAACGAAATTTTTTATTTTTTGGCGCTTGACAAGAGTTAGCCTCTCGCTCCTACGTATCTCCCGGTGCGATGGAGAATTCAAAGCTACGTAGTTCTTGTTTGTCCTGAAAAAGGTTTTTTGTTTTTTATCTTATTTAATTGTGAAAATCAAGGTTTCATGATGATCAATTGAGCAAAGGCTCCAAGTGATCACCATTAGCGCTCCATTGTTAATAATCATGCAAGCAAAGGCTTCACAAGGCTATAAACAAAGTTTTTTTGATTTAGTGAAACTCTTTAGGAAAATTCAGGCATTGATGACGATCAATTGAGCAAAGGCTCCAAGTGATCACCACTAGTACCTCATTGTTAATAATCATGCAAGCAAAGGCTTCACAAGACTATTAACAAAGTTTTTGATTTATGAGAAACTATTTTGTCTTGAAGAGAATTAAGTTAAATTAAAAAAACGAGAAAGGGGGGTGAAATGGTAAAATAGGGTATTATTAGTCGCAAGGGGTTGTATAATTAATAGCAGGTGTAAAAAGGAAGCCCAGTTCGCATTGGAGGGCCCAGAATGCGAAGCTGGGCTTAAGTGAGGGAGGGTGCGCGCATGAATTGAAGGGGTGTTAATAGTATTCTGATAATAAAAATAAAAAAAAAAAAGATAAAATGGAAATTGGGAAGAGGTATAAAGGGAAAGTAGGGTTTTTTTTGTGAAACCTAATTTCAGTTTCCTCTTCTTGCTGCGCCGCAGCGCTTCTTTTGGAGAGAGAGAGTGCGAAAATTTTGTTTGGAGAGAGAAAGAAGAATTTTCGAAGACAGAGGGAGAGAGAAGGAGAGAACGAAAATGGGGGAGGAGAGAAGAAGAAGAGGGAGGATGCGGTGGCAAGATTTACGGTGAAGGTGATGGACGGCGTTGAAGGGAGAGGAAGCGGAGCATACGGCCACGGCTCAAGGCGCGCCGTTGATGGCGACGGTGAGGGGATCGGGCAGAGATCAAACGAGAGGGGGTGTCTCTAGCGGCGGCGACGGAAAAGGCTTGGTTCAACGATGGTGGTGACGGTTACGGTGGAGGGAGGAGGAAGGTTCTTTTCGGGTGGCTGCTGGCTTCGGTTTGGCTCGGTTTCGTGATGGGTCGCCGGAGTTCATGGTGGAGCTCGCCGGAGAAGACGACCGGAGCTCCGGCGAACACATTAAGGTCAGTTTTGTTTATATTTTTTTTCTGTTCTTGGCCTATTTTTCTTTTACACATTTCTTCCTACTATTATTTTTGATTCTGGTTTCTTAATCATCTGATCTGGTTTACTGTCTTTGTTGTGTTGCTTTTTTTTTTTGCTTGTCTTCTAAAAAACAAACTAATTTTTTAACTAAACAACATATTTCAAACTTAATCCCTCCCAGAACAGAACCTTGCTTTCAACTTGTTTTCATCTTTTGATTTCTTTTTACTGAAGCTAGTTTAATGATAATAATAATAATAATAAACACAAAAGAACTAATTTGTTTCTAATACTAATGCTAATATATTTTACAGTAGAACAAACTGCCTATTACTACTAATAAATCGCCTACTAAACTTACTATTACTAATAAAAAAGACCAACAAAAAAACTGACTTGACCAACCTTTTTCCAGAAGAGAAATCAAAAGCCCCTTTTTGTTATGGAGAAAAATCGACCCACCCTACTGCTTTCCAGATTTTTGTGTGTATTTTCTGTCTGTAAAAGATGTCTCCTTATCTCATTTTCGGATCTGTATTTTATAGCAATATTTTGAAACCGAAAATTAATTTCTTGATTCTCTGGTTAATTGCATTGTCTCCTGGACAGCTAGTAGCTGACTTAGGACTGACTCAGCCTCCCCCTTCTTTTTTTTAGCTGCTAATTTGAATTAGCTATTTTTTTCAGGTTTGGGAACGGATCGACCCAGGCCCAGCAGCTTGGGGTGCAGCTGCTAGAAACCCTAAATCTGCTGCTGCCTATTATTATTTGCATTTTCGGATTTGTATTTTTGGTATTTTTAGTATTATCATTTTTTGTATTTTTGGACCTTTGGACCCCTTAGACACTTCTATACTGTAATAACAATTAAATAGATTTTTTTTTGACATTTTTTTTATACTATATTGCTTAAATAAATTATATAAACAAAAAAAGATTAATAACAAGAAAAAGGAGTCGGGCCAAATACAAAGACGAGAACGGGCCAGACTAAACAAATACGCTAAAACGAGGCCCAAAAATAGAAAAATGGGCCTGTTAACTAAAAACGCTAAAAATTGTCTCAGAATCGCGTTCTTAAGCCCAAATTGAAACGACAAGCCCAATCGCGAGAAAAATGACTTTGTTAGTCCCAATTAGGTTCGACTAAATCCAAATACGAAGATTAAATTGAAGAACGCACGAAACGATCGATCCTTCGCGTGCATGCCTAATTTAAAACAACGGTATTTCGATTTAGTTGAACAGGGTCATTGAAATTGACCAGGATTGGTAACTGAGACGCCATACTGATAATTCTCGTAATCACACGACTTCAAAACTTGATTTAAGTAAAATAAACGACTAAAACTAGAAAAGGAAGACGGACAAAATTGGGGTATAACAGTGTCCCTTCGCCTATAAGGTGCCAAGAGTCGCTCTTTGCCGTGCTCACTTTTTGCCACCGGCGATCACTCCCCGTCCTCGTCAGCCACAGATGACACATACCCACTCGCTTCTGCTTGGTTTGTCCCTGAACCACACTGTACTACTAGAGGTCTGTTGCTCTAAAACCATTTGTAACATCCCAGCCTCCTTTCAGAACTGTCAACTGCCCCCACAAACCAACCCGTGTCTTTGCAACATGTGTTGTCCTCACTTGCATGCTTTTTAGGACATTTCCTAGAAGGTCACCCATCCCACTACTACTCCAAGTTAACTACACTTAACTATGGAGTTCTTTTGGGAAGGGCTCCCGAAAAGAAAATGCTTCTTGTTTGTATAGGTAGTCCAAATCAATTCTTTTTAGTCTGCCTTCAACTGTACAGTCTCATACCTAGACAGCCTCACGGTCCTTCTCATTTGGGTGTATATTTGGTTCATTCACGTGTCCCTTCGCCTAGAAGGTGCCAAAAGCCGCTCTTTGTCGTGCCCACTTTTTGGCACCGGCGATCACTCCCCGCCCTCGTCAGCCACAGATGTCACATGCCCACTTGCTTCTGCTTGGTTTGTCCCCGAACCACACTATACTGAGAGAGGTCTGCTGCTCTGATACCATTTGTAACATCCCAGCCTCCTTTCAAAACTGTCGACTTCCCCCACAAACCATTACGTGTCTTTGCAACATGTGTTGTCCTCACTTGCATGCTTTCTAGGACAATTCCTAGAGAGTCACCCATCCCACTACTACTCCAAGTTAAGCACACTTAACTATGGAGTTCTTATGGGAAGGGCTCCCGAAAAGAAAATGCTTCTTGTTTGTATAGGTAGTCCAAATCAATTCTTTTTAGTCTTCCTTCAACTGTACAGTCCCATACCTGCACAGTCTCAGGATCCTTCTCATTAGGGTGCGTATTCAGTTCATTCACGTGTCCCTTCTCTTAGAAGGTGCCAAGAGCCGCTCTTTGCCGTGCCCACTTTTTGGCACCGGCAATCACTCCCTGCCCTCGTCAGGCACGGATGTCACATGCGCACTAGCTTCCGCTGGGTTCATCCCTAAACCACACCATACTGAGAGAGGTCTGCTACTCCGATACCATTTGTTACATCCCAGACTCCTTTAAGAACTGTCGACTGCCCCCACCAACCAACATGTGTCTATCCAACATGTGTTTTCCTCACTTGCATGCTTTGTAGGAAACTTCCCAGAAGGTCACCCATCCCACTACTACTCCAAGTTAAACACGCTTAACAATGAAGTTCTTATGTGTAGGGCTCCCAAAAAGAAGATGCGTCTTGTTGGTATAGGTAGTCCAAATAAATTCTTTTTAGTCTTCCTTCAACTGTACAGTCCCATACCTACAAAGCCTCGGGATCCTTCTCATTCGGGTGCCTATTCGGTTCATTCACGCGTCCCTTCGCCTAGAAGGTGCCAAGAGCCACTTTTTTCTTGCCCACTTTTTGGCACCAGCGATCACTCCCCGCCCTCGTCAGCCACATATGTGACATGCCCACCAGCTTCCGCTTTTTTCGTCCCAGAACCACACCATACTGACAGAGGTCTGCTGTTCTGATACCATTTGTAACATTTCATACTCCTTTCAAAACTGTCGACTGCCCCCTCAAACCATCATGTGTCTTTCCAGCATGTGTTGTCCTCACTTGCATGCTTTCTAGGAAACTTCCCAAAAGGTCGCCCATCCCACTACTACTCCAAGTTAAGCACACTTAACTATGGAGTTCTTATGGGAAGGGCTCCCGAAAAAAAGATGCTTCCTGTTTCTATAGGTAGTCCAAATCAATTCTTTTTAGTCTTCCTTCAACTGTACAGTCCCATACCTGCACAGCCTCAAGATCCTTCTCATTCGGGTACGTATTCGGTTCATTCACGTGTCCCTTCGCCTAGGAGGTGTCAAGAGCCGCTCTTTGTGTAACACCCCAAAAATATTTATTTGGTTGTGTAATTAATTATATAAGGTTATGTGGTAGGAATAATATTTGTTTAGTTAATTATGCGTTTGTTTGTTTGCGTACTTAGTTAATTGTTAATTAATTGGGGGGTTTTAGGTGATAGGGGAAGAGGATGATATATGTGGACCTTATTGGGTTTAGGATTAATTAAATAGGATGTGAGTGGTATAAGTAGAAATATGGTGTTTAGTAATTAAATTGGGTAGTGGAAGGAGGCCCATGATCCACGAGTAAGCCCATGACCCATTAGCTAGTCATAGAGCTCGAATCACTTAGGGGTCTTGTGGGTTAGTTTTATTTCACTTATTCCATCCAAAAAGAAAGAAAAGAATTCGAAGAGAGGAGAGGAGAGAAGAGAAGAGAAAAGAAAACTTGCGTAGGAGAGAGTGAGAAAGGAGAGGAGGCGACAGTTACAAGAGGAAGGAAGAAGAATTTCGTGGAACACTCAAGGAGGAGGGAAAGCTTGTTGGTGTCTCGCAATTCCTTGGAGACTTTTCTAGTAATTTCGACTTCTAAGAGGTTAGGGGACTCTTCTTTTCGTTTTTAATAGTGTATGTGATGAGTATCGTATAGGGTTAGGTTTTAGAGTGATTTTCTTGAATGAATTGTGTATTTTGATGTTGTGGCTATGCTGAATTTTAATTGTGCAAGGATATGTTTGATTAGGTGTTGAAATGTACACAATAACGATTGAGCATGCCCATTGTTTGATGTTATGATTGAATGAAATTTTGGTGAAAAACATGATGGTCAGTCTTATATTGATAAATTAAGGTTGGAGATTTAATTTGGGAATTTTTGGTGGTGAGGAACTCGAATTTGGTTGGCTCCTTAGGCTCCTAGAGAGTTTTGGGTGTTGCTGGAAATTCTGTCTAAGTCTGTGTCTAGCTCCTGGGAACCAGGCGCCCATGTGCTGTGTCTGTGTTGCTTGTGTCTGGTTCTGTGTCTAGACACTGGGCGCCGGGTTCCCTTGTCTGCGCCACTGTGTTGCAGAATTGTGTTGCTCGTGTCTAGGCACCATGGGAGCCGAGGGTCCCGGAGATTGGATGCTCGGTTTGCTTTCAAATTTGGTATGGGAGTTCCTGGGCACAAAAAGAGTCAGTTTCAGGTGTTGGGTCAAAATTTGACCGTGTTCCTTGTGCCATGGGCGCCAAGGGCCCCAACCTTATGTTGTCTATTTTGCGAAAATTGATACTGGGTTTTCATGTCGAAGTTAAATGGCTCGTGCAAAACAATTTTTGGAGTCATAGGAGTTGTGGTCTGTTATGGCCCTAGGCGCCTAGTGCATGGGCGCCATGTGCTCTGCACCAGTTTTTGGGTGTTCCTGCGCCAGTTCTGTGTCTGGGCGCTAGGCGCCTTGCGCCAGTTTTGCTAGGCGCCCTGCGCCAGTTTTCCAGCGCCAATGTCTGGGCGCTAGGCGCCCTGCGCCAGTTTTGCTAGGCGCTCTGCGCCAGTTTTTCCTGGGCCAGTGTCTGGGCGCTAGGCGCCCTGCGCCAGTTTTTGCTGGGCGCCAAAAATCAGGATGTTGCCCAAATTTTCCAAACTTGTTTTTAATGTAACTTTTGACTCGGTTATCCAAATTTAACGGTTCAAAGTGCGTTTCGAAGCTAATTTCGGTGTCTATCCAAATATTCTGGTTTTATGTAAAAATGGGTTATTTTACTGGTGGTTCTGGACTGAAGTTGTTCAAGGTGTCTAATTTCAATTTTTATTCACTTTCCCTATGTCGCGTCAAATCCTAAATTGGCCTAATTGAAATTGGTGTTGGTGTGAGTGGTGGGTTTAGTTGGTGAGTGTATTATGGTGTGATTGGTGAGCAGAGGCTTCGGCCTAATTTTAATTGGTGACCAGAGGTTTCGGCCTAATTTTAATTGGTGAGCTGATTATTACAACGGTGAGAATATGAATAAAATGGTGAGTTGATTAAATGGTGAATTGATGAATTGTGTGGTGTGTTGTGGTGCATTTCCATAGCATCTCATGAAACATGTGCATCATTGGTGAGCAGAGGCTTCGACCTAATTTTATTTGGTGAGCAGAGGCTTTGGCCTAATTTTATTTGGTGAGCAGAGGCTACGGCCTATTTGTATTTGGTGACGGATCCGACATGCATGTGCCCGTGGAGTTTGGGTTGCATTTCATACATAACCATATATTGTGTAGTGTTGTTTGGAAATGTAATTTGATGTGGTTGTAATTTGTTGTGGTTGTTGCCATTGTTGTGAATCGGTGTGCCTAGTTACCTTTTCGTATGCAGTGCTTATTTCCATATGTTATTAATTATGAAAAGAGACTCACCCTACTGCTTTTATGTTGCTTCTTATGTCGACAACGTGCAGGTACTAGCGAGTGAAGGTTACCCTTATGCCTTCGTCTGGTAGAGTGTGTCATGCTCTGATACGTAGCACCGGGGGGGCGTCTTATGTTTATGTGCTATTTTAATTATACTGTTTAAACTGTTATTGGTGATGTATTGGATTTGTTTTCGAACTTAATATTTTTCCGCTGTGGTAGTGACTGTATTTAGTTGATGCGAACTGAACCGGTATTTTATGGTGCTATGTATCCTGTGGCTTTTAGCCGAAGCATGAAATTTTGAAGTTGTTAATTTAATGGAGTAAGTGTAGCACTCTCTTATATTGTTTTCAAAAAAAAAGAAACTCTGATTTTATTAAATAGTAAGGTTATTAGAAGGGGGTGTTACACTTTGCCGTGCCCATTTTTTGGCACCGGCAATCACTCCTCGCCCTCGTCAGCCACGGATGTCACATGCCCACTAGCTTCTGCTTGGTTTGTTCCCGAACCACACCGTACTGAGAGAGGTCTGTTGGTCTGATACCATTTGTAACATCCCAATCTCCTTTCAAAACTGTAAACTGCCCCCCACAAACCCACACGTGTCTTTGCAACATGTGTTGTCCTCATTTGCATGCTTTCTAGGAAACATCCCAGAAGGTTATCCATCCCACTACTACTCCAAGTTAAGCACACTTAACTATGGTTTTCTTATGGAAAGGGCTCCCGAAAAGAAGATGCTTCTTGTTTGTATAGGTAGTCCAAATCAAGTCTTTTAAATTTTCATTCAACTGTATAGTCTCATCCCTGCACAGCCTCAGGATCCCTCTCATTCGGGTGCCTAGTTGGTTCATTCACGTGTCCCTTCGCCTAGAAGCTGCAGGAACCGCTCTTTGCCATGCCCAGTTTTTGGCACCGGCGATCACTCCCCGCCCTCGTCAGCCACATATGTGAAATGCCCACCAGCTTCCGCTTTGTTCGTCCCTGAACCACACCATACTGACAGAGGTCTGCTGATCTGATACGATTTGTAACATCCCAGACTCCTTTCAAAACTGTCGACTGCCCCCTCAATCCCACGTGTGTCTTTCCAGCATGTGTTTTCCTCACTTGCATGCTTTGTAGCAAACTTCCCAGAAGGTCACCCATCCCACTCTTACTCCAAGTTAGGCACGCTTAACTATTGAGTTCTTATGGGTAGGGCCCCTGAAAAGAAGTTGCATCTTGTTGGTATAGGTAGTCAAAATCAATTCTTTTTAGTCTTCCTTCAACTGTACAGTCCCATACCTCCACAGCCTCAGGATCCTTCTCATTCTGGTGCGTATTTGGTTCATTCACGTTGTGTTTTAGGTTAACTTGTAGAGGAAGCTCATTATGTCTAAGATGTGTAGAAGTGCTATTCCTTTCAATTGTATTAAAAATCTGGAGTTTGCAAAGATGTTTGACATGATTGGGAGGTATGGAATCGGTTACAAACCTCCCTCATATCATGAAATTAGAGAAAAGCTTTTAAAGAAACTTGTACTTTTATCTAATAGGAATTGTTATCTACATACTTTATTATTTTGCTTAGTTATGGTGTTTGAAGTTGAAATGTTGAAAATTTTGATAAATTTTGCTGTTATTGATGAAATGTCTTCATTGTTATTGATACTGTTTGACACTACAGTAATATTTTTTCATTTTTTTTAGTGTATTTTTTTTTCATAGACTCTTACAAGTCTACGAGTCGAGTCTACGGTCCTCTCACGAGTCTATGTAGACACTCGAGTCTGACAACCATGCAAGAGCCGCTCTTTGCCGTGCCCACGTTTTGGCACCGACGATCACTCCCCACCTGCGTCAGCCACGGTCACAAGCCCCACCAGCTTCCGCTTGGTTCGTCCCCGAACCACACCGTACTGAGAGAGGTCTGCTGCTCTGATACCATTTGTAATTTAAAAACATAAACCCGGAATTATATTTTGTTGACAAATGGAATTAATTATTAAACTTTAGTTTTAATGTAATAATACTAATTTTTGATCAATGGCCAAAATCCCAGACATTTTGACGGTCCCGATCTTACCGACATTTTTTATTAACAGCCTATATTCGGACAAAATAATTTAATTTACGTATTGATTAGTGTACCTCAACGGCTAGAATTTCAACAGTCTAGATTTCTTATGCATAAAATTGATCAACGACACCCAATCAATGACAATCGCTATAAATACCCACACTTACCCCCGTTTCTTTCACACCAAGATTTTTCTCTGCTTTAGTAAGCACTTGCTTTTTATATTCCACCACCCTCCCAAACGAACACTCTTTCAACCGAGTTCTCAAAAGCAACACACTGATTGTCCTTTATCATTGTGGACAAATCACCAGAAATAAAAATGGTGTTTAGTTTCAACACCCAAATCCAATTTTAAGTAGGCTCAAGAAGGACATCACCTTCATGCGGTTAAAGGATAAAGTAAAGGGAAAGGTTCAAGAGGGCGCATTCCACCGAGACGTTGGTAGTATTATTTATCACAAACCCAGTCGTGGAGATGATAACCGTATTCACTGCTCAGAGATGAATGTTTGGAGCAACGACAACATAAGATCATCGCGGGACATCCATGAAGGATATAAAAATTTTGTTCCTTTGCAGTTGTATGTCACCACCATCCGGAGTGTCCATGAGATCATTTTCCTTTCTTCACAGGGACCCTCACAAGAGATTTCTCAGCTGAATTATTTTTTATTTCCTCATTTGTTGTTGTTATGTTTGTCTTTGTTGTCGTTCCTAATTACCCTTTTGTATCAATAAAAATCCAGCTTCAAATAAATAGATGTTTTTTACTAATTCAACCACACAATATAAAAAACAGTCATAAACATAAGTAGAGTTTACCATACATTATCATAAAAAAAAATATAATCCAAAACAATAGTAAAAAAAAGTACATCAAGGGTCCTCTCCCTAGGCCAAGTCCAATGCATGTAAGGTACAATGACGTCCCATCAACAAAGAAACCACTTGTACAAAGAAAGAGGCGCAAACGCTCTTTCGTGTCAGTGGTCCTCGAACGGTCTCCATATGACATATGTGTGGACCAATGCATCCAACCTCCTTCGGTAGTATGGAAGTTTAACACTATCTGTCTTTTTTCTACGCCACCTCTCAACACGTGGTCTAGGAGTAGAACTTTCGCCGACACGATCACATATATTTGGAAAGTACTCATAAATCTAGCACTGAAATAAAAAAGTCAGATTGTTAATTGCAATATAATTTCAAGGAAATTGAAATAGTAAATAATGTATTTTACCTGGAGCAACATCACGTACTCCCCTCACCCCACCCAAAGAAATATTGGCCCATAGGCCATACTTGGACAAAAGAATTACAGCACACTACTAAAACAGCTACATCTGCACACTAGTCCACCAATCCTTTGACGGAATATATTCGTCGACAAAAATAACCATGTCAGTATATTTGGCTTATGTGATTGGTGGCAACAAGTGACTCACTGCTGACATTTGAAACGTTGTCTAATTATAAGCTATGGATGGCTACATATATAAATAAGCATGCAAGTGCAACATCTCTTTGTGCGCCATGGGCAATAATTGAGAAGCTTCGTAATCCTGCAATAACCAAAACCCACGTACACCATCTCCTACAAATTAATTTTTATTATTCGCTATATAAGCCTCGTAACCAGGAACCATCAATATAATTTCCATTTTACATTTCTATGCTTTTCTCTTCCCTTCATGACCTGTCTTCTATCAAGAATCGTAACAATACCCTAAATGGGGCCTAAAAAAAGTGGAGACAAGAGAAATGAAAAGTATCTATTTTGATTATCAATAATCTTAAAACTGAGTCAATTATTTACTTCCTCAGCACCGACGGTCGTGTCGGTCAGATCAGTATCGACCACCTTGCTCGTCGATAATTAGTGAAGGGCATAAACCCTCGCTAATCACCGACGGGCGCCATGTCTGGCTGCCTGTGCTGGTTGTCTGTTGGTTGCTGGGCGCCATGGGCGTCATGTGTGGCTGCCTGTTGCTTGTTTTCCGTGCCCACGTTTTGGCACCGGCGATCACTCCCCACCCTCGTCAGCCACGGTCACATGCCCACCAGCTTCCGCTTGGTTCGTCCCCGAACCACACCGTACTGTGAGAGGTCTGCTGCTCTGATACCATTTGTTATTTAAAAACATAAATCCGGAATTATTTTTTGTTGACAAATGGAATTAATTATTAAACTTTAGTTTTAATGTAATAATACTAGTTTTTGATCAATGGCCAAAATCCCAGACATTTTGACGATCCCGATCTTTCCGACATTTTTTATTAACAACCTATATTCGGACAAAATAATTTACTTTACGTATTGATTAATGTACCTCAACGGATAGAATTTCAACAGTCTAGATTTCTTATGCATAATATTGATCAACGACCCCAATCGATGACAGTCGCTATAAATACCCACACTTACCCCCATTTCTTTCACACCAACATTTTTCTCTGCTTTAGTAAGCACTTGCTTTTTATATTCCACCACCCTCCCAAACGAACACTCTTTCAACCCAGTTCTCAAAGAGCAACACACTGATTGTCCTTTATCATTGTGGACAAATCACCAGAAATAAAAATGGTGTTTAGTTTCAATGTCCAAATCCAATTTTAAGTAGGCTCAAGAAGGACATCACCTTCTTGCGGTTTAAGGATAAAGTAGAGGGAAAGGTTCAAGAGGGCGCATTCCACCGAGACGTTGGTAGTATTATTTATCACAAACCCAGTCGTGGAGATGATGACTGTATTCACTGCTTAGAAATGAATGTTCGGAGCGACGACAACATAAGATCATCGCGGGACATTCATGAAGGATATAAAAATTTTGTTCCTTTACAGTTGTATGTCAGCACCATCCGGAGTGTCAATGAGATCATTTTCCTTTCTTCACAGGGACCCTCACAAGAGATTTCTCAGCTGAATTATTTTTTATTTCCTCATTTGTTGTTGTTATGTTTGTCTTTGTTGTCGTTCCTAACTACCCTTTTGTATCAATAAAAATCCAGCTTCAAATAAATAGATGTTTTTTACTAATTCAACCACACAATATAAAAAACAGTCATAAACATAAGTAGAGTTCACAATACATTATCATAAAAAAAAATATAATCCAAAACAATAGTAAAAAAAGTACATCAAGGGTCCTCTCCCTAGGCCAAGTCCAATGCATGTAAGGTACAATGACGTCCCATCAACAAAGAAACCACTTGTACAAAGAAAGAGGCGCAAACGCTCTTTCGTGTCAGTGGTCCTCGAACGGTCTCCATATGACATATGTGTGGACCAATGCATCCAACCTCCTTCGGTAGTGTGGAAGTTTAACACTATCTGTCTTTTTTCTACGCAACCTCTCAACACGTGGTCCGAGAGTAGAACTTTCTCCGACACGATCACATATATTTGGAAAGTACTCATAAATCCAGCACTGAAATAAAAAAGTCAAATTGTCAATTGCAATATAATTTCAAGGAAATTGAAATAGTAAATAATGTATTTTACCTGGGGCAACATCACGTACTCCCCTCACCCCACCCAGAGAAATATTGGCCCATAGGCCATACTTGGACAAAAGAATTACAGCACACTACTAAAACAGCTACATCTGCACACTAGTCCACCAATCCTTTGACGGAATATATTTGTCGACAAAAATAACCATGTCAGTATATTTGGCTTATGTGATTGGAGGCAACAAGTGACTCACTGCTGACAATTGAAACATTGTCTAATTATAAGCTATGGATGGCTACATATATATATATATATAAATAAGCATGCAAGTGCAACATCTCTTTGTGCTCAATGGCCAACCAAGACCAAGGATACCTCCCTCTCTATGAAAAAGTTTGGCTAAAACGCACTTTTCAAAGAGTAATGGACACCTTGATTTTACTCCTCCTATTCTTGCTTCTTTGTTACCGTGTTTTTTTCTCTATTATCAATAATACCTTCACACTCCCATGGTTCTTTGCTTTCTCATGCGAAGCTTGGTTCACTTTTACTTGGATTGTGATTCTCAACACTAAATGGAATCCTGCAATAACCAAAACCCACGTACACCATCTCCTACAAAGGTATGTAATACTTTTTATTTTTAAAGATCAAATTGGTCTCGACATTTTTTATAAATACCAAGTTGAGTATTTACTATTCATAAATCGCATGGCTTAAACTAATATATGATTTTTTGTTGTTATCAAAATAGAGTACCCGAGCTTCCACATGTGGACTTGTTTGTAACAACAGCAGATCCAGTACTTGAACCACCTATAGTTACACTGAATACAGTGTTGTCTCTTTTGTCTCTTGATTACCCAACTAACAAACTAGCTTGCTATGTTTCTGATGATGGTTGTTCCCCTTTCACTTTCTATGCCCTTGTGGAAGCCTCTAAATTTGCTAAGCTTTGGGTACCTTTTTGTAAGAAATACAACGTGCAAGTTAGAGCTCCTTTCATATACTTCTCTGAATTTACCAATATCAACCGTGAAGATTCATCAGAATTCAAACAAGAATGGTTAAAAATGAAGGTAATTAAGCAAGCACAAAACTAAGTACTTTGAGGACAAAGGAAATTATGAGCTATATATGATTTTACTTCCAACACTGCAAAATAATTTGTCTTTTATGTTGTGCAGGATATGTATGACAATCTTAGCCACAATATTGAAGATGTGACTCGAAAAATAATTCCACTCCAACTTGACGGAGAATTTGCTTTTTTCTCAAATACAGAGAAAAGAAATCATCCAAGCATAATTAAGGTGATAAATATAGCAAGAAAAATTCATTAAATTTAAGAAGATAGACAATATTAAAATAATTTATCATAAATCTTCACCCTTGAATATTTGAACAATTTTCAAACATTGGTCAACTATAGAAAACATATGACATGTTTTTACATATGCGTGAGTAGGTTATATTGGAGAATAAGAATGGAGCTTCTGACGGATTGCCTCACTTAATCTACATATCTAGAGAGAAGAGGCCAAAGTTTCCACATAATTACAAAGCTGGAGCTATGAATGTGTTGGTATGTTTGTTCAAATACGAAATTTATAATCAATTAGGTTATGTTTGCAAAAAAGTAATGAATATCAAATAAGTTTAAGCTAATATAGAGAATAAACTAGTATGTGGTGGATGAGCTTATAGCGGATAAATTAGCGGTGTGCATTTAAAGAGTTTGGTAAAATTAATTGTTGATCTAACTTATAAATAAATAATGACATTAATGATTATTTTTAATTAATGTTTAAAAATTTGTAAAAATATGAGAGAAATTAAAACGCTATAAGCTTAAACGCTACTTCAAGTCGCATATGTAAAAACGATATCGACTAGTGAAAAGATGCGAGAAGCTATCCGCTAGCTGGTTGAGCTTATGAAATAAAATCTTAGGCTCTGTTTGGAAATACAAGCTAGCTTTTCCGCTATCTGCTACTTTTTGCTAAACAGAGGCTTAGTCTCTCACATATTGGTTCTCATTTTGGTTAATGAAATATGTGCAGACAAGAGTCTCTGGTTTGATAACCAATGCTCCATTTATGTTGAACGTAGACTGTGACATGGTTGTGAACAACCCAAAGATTGTGCAACATGCAATGTGCATTTTGATGGATTCTAATATGGGAAAAGAAGTTGCCTTTGTTCAATGTTCCCAAAAGTTCTACGATGGAATAAAAGATGACCCTTTTGGAAATCAATGGGTGGCTGCTTCTGAGGTGCTTTTCAACTTGAATAAAAATCCACCCAATTTTCTCATTTTGGTTAATGGCAATGCATTTTGTGTTTATTAAACAAAAAATATTTTCTTATTTTGTTTAAAAATGCAGTATATAATTCAAGGCATGGCAGGACTTCAAGGACCTTTCTATGCCGGAACAAACACCTTACATAGAAGAAATGCTATTTTTGGTTTTTCACCTTATGAAATCCAATATGAGAGAAAAGGTCCTACTATCACATGAACACAAAATTCACTTATTTGTTGTATATCTTCATTAAATATTTACCAATTGGACATCCAAATAAACATTTAAATTATTGGCTAGAGGTATATACAAAGAAGTATTAATAGTTGCTACATGTTTGGTAGACTAAGACTAAGAGGCTCTTTTTGTATCTTTTGCAGGAAAATTAACAGAGCAGATATTAATACAAAAATTTGGAAATTCGCAGGAATTTGTCAAATCGGCAGCTCATGCTTTGGAAGGAAGTTCTCATTCTAGAAATGAAATTTGTCCTTCCAATTTTATTGAGGCAGCAATTCAAGTATCTGATTGTACATATGAATATGGCACTAGCTGGGGTAAACAAGTATGCTACTCTATTTACTACTTGAAACTAGAAACAAGTATATTTCACAAACCAAGTATTTATTTACTATTTGTCAAAAAAAAGTATTTATTTACTATATTTTTAGCTAGATTAAATATATGTTTTTTCCATGTAAATATGACATTTTTAGGTTTAGTCTGTTTAGAAGTTTTTTTTTTCAGTCTGCCATCCTTGTAAATATACTATTTTTACTTTTAGTTATTGTTATTATGTTTTACTCACTATAAAAGTTTGTTTCAATTAGAATTAGCTTCTATAATATTTGTATAATATTTACTTTTGTCGTTCATATTGGAGAGACTAAAGTTAAATATTATACTATTTAAGAGATCAATTCCATTATAAACAAATTTTGTAGGGACTAAAACAAAATAACAACAGCTAAAAGCAAAATATGGTATATTTGCATGGACGAAATCCAAATTTATATTTTTACATGCACTAAACCTGAAAAAGACCATATTTACAGCGACGAAACCTTTAAAATTTATCAACTAGCTTTAATGGATTATAAATTGTAGATGGGTTGGTTATATGGATCAATCTCAGAAGACGTACCAACAGGGTTGAATATCCATAGAAAAGGTTGGAGATCAGAGTGTTGTACACCAGATCCAGTTGCTTTTATAGGTAGTGCACCTGGAGGATTACTCACTACAATGATTCAACAAAAGAGATGGGCCTCAGGCCTCACTATAGTCTTTTTTGGCAAACATTCTCCTATTATGGGTACTCTCTTAGGCAATATTGAACTCAGGGCAGCCTTGTCCTATTGTTGGCTTGCCATTGGGTTGCGTTCTGTCTTCCAAGTTTGCTATGCAACTCTTATTGCATACTGCATCATTACCAACACCAACATCTTTCCAAAGGTTAGACACTTAATATTATTACTTCATTGCTCAAGAGTTTATAGCTTAAATACTTAAAAGTTTTTAGTTTTTAATTAAAAACTGTTTACCAAATAGTATTGAAAAACCGTTTTTCAAAACAAGTAGTATCAATTTTAGGTTTATAGTTTTAAAAAATAAGAAAATAAAAAACAATTTGTAAATCAGTTTTACAAAACAATATAACCAAACAAGTTTTTCAATTTATAAATTTTTGAAAATTGAAAAACATATTTTCAAAACTATTTCAAACAGGCCCTTAAAGGTATCATATACTGTTATGCATTGTTGGTGTAAAAGGTTTAGTTGACAAAAGATAAAAAAATCAAATTATTTTCATATAAGCTAAGTTGTTTCCGTAAGCTACTTACGAGAGTTTATGGAAATAAGCTGCAACTTATGGACACATAAGCTATTTTCGTAAGCTCTTCCAAACAATTTCACAAGTACTTATGTTAGTAGTTAAGCCAAATAAATCAATCCAAAGAGTCTCATCCTTAACAAAAAAAAAATCTCATCCAATTTTACTTGCAAGGTTAGATTAACTAAACCATACTACTAGTACTACAACTACTACTATGTTTTCCCTTTACATTTATTTCAGGAGCTTTGCATGTGGATTTCTATTACTCTTTTTTCGATTTACAACATACATAGTCTACTGGAATATCAAAAAATTGGGTTGTCTGTAAGATATTGGTGGAACAATCAAAGAATGAGCATAATTAGGACCACAACTGCATGGTTTATTGGATTTTTGAGTGCCGTGATTAAGCTCTTGGGGATATCCGACACATCCTTTGATATAACACAAAAGGAACACCATCCAACTGATGTTGTTGCTAATGGAGATGCTGGTAGGTTCACTTTTGACAAGTCCCCAACTTATGTAGCTGGTACAACTATTTTGCTAATGCATTTAAGTGCATTTATTGTTAAGATTTTGGGGTTGCAACCTATAACAAAACGAGCTTATGGTGGAAATGAGTGTGGAGCAAGTGAGTTGATATGTAATATGTATATGGTAATATGCTATTGGCCATATCTGAAAGGGCTGTTTGCAAGAGGGAAATATGGGATTCCCTTGTCCACTATTTGCATGTCCGCAATGCTAGCATTTATTTTTGTTCACTTCTGTAGAATTAACACTATCAATTGATATCTTGATATTAAGTTTTTCTCTACATACTTGTTTTCATTTTTTCTCGTACTACTTATTTTCTTATTCTTTTGTCAAATAGGCTGAGATAGTAGGTAGTCGTTGATAACTCACAAAAATGTGAGTTATTTATGCCAAAACAAATGAGAATTATCTTGATCCAAGAGTAATTTATGTGAATAAATGTGGAAAGTTACAGAGTTAGCTACAAGTGTATTTAGTTGTGAAAATTACAGTTTGGGCACGCAAGTACCATTTTGTGGGATTTAACTTGTGTGCTAGTGTGCATGATTTTTAAGTTGAATTAGTGCTGTGGTTAGTGCTATGGTAGCATCGTGGCAGACAGCTGGTGAGAGGAACAAAATTAAAGGCATCTCAGGTGGTACAAGCAAGAAAATGGTGTTTTGTCCTTTGTGAGCATGTGCATTGGCATGACAGCACATTAAAGGGCCACTAAAAGACAAATAGTCTTTGATTTTAGGGTTGGCAGCACTGTACCCGATTTGCATGGGCCCAATTGGTACTTCAAGTGAGAGAATATCCTATAAAAAGGCGCTTTAACCTAGAAAGGGCATGACCGATAGTACACATATCAGTCTCCACCATTCCCTAGGTCAGACAGTACTGTTCCATTCCTTCCATCACTGTACTTCATCCTCCCCAACAATCTTTCCACCATTTTCAGTGCTGAAGCTCCATTGTTGAAGCTGGAAACTCAGAATCAACAACACAGATCTTCATTTCCGGAGCACAGAAGCTCTGGAGCAGATCTACAGCATCTAAAGCTTACTTTGAGCTTCATTTAGTTTGTATAATTCTGCATTCTTTTGAATACTTTGTTTTTTAAGTACTGTTACTGTTTTGATGGCTTCATTTATGGTAGTTAGGTTCTATTTTGTCATGTCTAAACTCATTATGAGCTGGATCTCTTTATAGTTAAGACTATGGTGATGTAATTAGGATTTATTGATGTTAATGTGATCAATGCTTGACACTTCATTAATTTGCGCGAGTAAATGCTACACATCTTTTTTAAACTTGATCAATTTAATTTGGATAACGTGCTTCTAGTTTTGTAAAGAAATTTAAGTGCTGATTTCGCAAGTTAACATAGTTTGAAGAGTAATAGAAATATTACCCTTTCCTAGTGAAGAATCGGAATATGAAGCCAGGGCTATTGTGTGAACTGAAACATGCTTTGCAACCTACGGAATGAACCTCATGGCAGCTTAGGAATAAGGAAACCTTGACAACATTTCGTTTCACAGAGATAGGAATATCCATATTCATTCTGCACACTGAGTGCCGTCATAGCGTTAGTCACAACATTGCATCAATAGTGATTAATTACAGATCCTTGTCTTGGCTATACTCATCTCTCTGATTTTACCCCCTTATTTTACAGTTTTACTGTCCTCAACCATTTACCTTAACCTTTGCACAACAATGAATTTTTAGCATGCTTTTATTTTTACTTTTTACTCATTATTTCAAGTGCTATCAAATAGAGTTAGTTATTAAACATTAATCCTCGTGGGACGATCTTTCTTATCACTTTATTACTTGTTTGACTGTGTATACTTGCACACGTTTTTGCACAACAAGTTTTTGGCGTCGTTGCCGGGGATTAATTGATTTAATTTCGAAGTCTTAGTTAGTACTTGTTGTAGTGAGTTTTTGTTTTCTCACCTTTATGTTGTGAATTTCAATTTTAAGAGAGTTGGATGCGCAGAACTCACGATCCAGAGCATCCTCTTGATCTTGAGATTGAAAGAACAGCAAGGAGGTTGTGAATAGAGGCTAGAGAGAGACTTGAAGCACTAAGAGCAGCTCAAATGGCAGAATCAATTCCTCAAGTGATACATGCGATCCAGGTAGATCCAGAGGGGCATGCAATTATTGTTCAGTCACCAACAAACATTGAGATGGCTAATGATAAGGAGATGCCCATGAGGGATTATGCCGTATTTGACCCTACCACCATGGACACCGGCATTGTGACACCTGCTATCAATGCTGCCCACTTTGAATTCAAGCCAATGATGTTTCAATTGTTGCAAACAGTAGGGCAATTCGCTGGAGGACCCACTAAAGACCCTCACTTGCATTTGAGACAATACCTTGAAATCTGCAACAACTTTAAGATGCCAGGGGTAACTGAGGATGCATCCAGGCTAAGGCTATTCCCTTACTAATTGAAGGATAGAGCCAAGGATTACTTAAAATACCAAATAAGGCTAGCAAATCAACAAACTTTTTGAACTGTTCTTCTAGCTTAGACTTGGTAAACCTTTGAGGGAATGGTATCTTGGGCTTGTAAGGTGGTGGTGGGACATAAGGTGGTTCTTTCTCTTTTTCAATCTCAGCTGCCTCACTTTCATTTTGAATCTCTTTTCCTTTCTCATTCTCACTCACACTATCCTCATTAGTTCCCTTAGGTTCTTCTAATTGTCTACCACTCCTTAAAGTGATGGCATTAACATGGACGTTCGGGTTTAGTTCAGGTTGTCCAGGAAACATCCCGGTGGTTCTTGAGGGCGGAGAGACTTGTTGAGACACTTGTGAGATTTGAGTTTCCAACATCTTGTTATGGGTTGATATTGAATCCACTTTTGATGTTAATTTGATGAGAGCATCATTCAAAAATCCAGTTTGGTTTTTAAATTCTTCATTTTGCTTTGTTCGGGTAATAACAAAACTTTCCAATAATGTTTCCAAATTGGATTTTTAAGGAGCTCTTTGATTGTTTTGATTTTGAAATCCTGGGGGTGGTCTTACTGCTGGTTGGAAAGAGGGGTTGGATGGAGGATTTTTTTAAGAAAAGTTTGGACGATTCCTCCATCCAGCATTGTAAGTATTTGAAAATGGATCGCCCCTCTGAGCGTAATTTGCTTGCTCAGGGCCAGCAGTAGACACCCCTAGTTGGCATTCTGCGCCAGTGTGGCCAACTACGCCACAGATTTCACAAGGTGGAGAAGAAGTAGTAGGAGAAGGTGAAACAGTGTTTACACTCAGCTTATCAAATTTGGCAAATAATGCATCTACCTCAGAAGCTATATGATCAAGGGGAGAGACTTCGTACTTACCTGGCTCTTTCTTATGTGGAGATGGAGCAGTGATGGCTTTCTCGCTTGTCCATTGCTAGTGATTCTGCGCCACGTCCTCAATCAGAGCATAAGCTTCTTCAATATTTTTTTTCATTAGAGCGCCACCTGCAGCTGCATCAACAGTCATCTTTGTGGTATATAACAAACCATTGTAAAAAGTGTGGATGATCAACCATTTCTCCAGTCCATGATGGGGGCAATGCCTTAGCATTTCCTTGAAACGCTCCCTTGCATCATAAAGAGACTCCCCATCATTCTGAGTGAATCTTGTAATTTGATTCCTCAGTTGAGCAGTTTTACTTGGGGGAAAGAATCGGGCAAGGAATGCTTGCCTTAGTTGATCCCAAGTTGTGACAGATTCATTAGGTAGTCAGTGAAACCAAGCTCTGGCTTTATCCCTTAATGAAAAAGGGAAAAGTTTTAGCCTTATGGCTTCAGGAGTCACTCCATTCAATTTTAAAGTGCCACAGTATTCAAGAAAAATTGATAGATGGAGATTTGGATCATCAGTGGCTGATCCAGAAAATTGATCCTGTTAGACCATAGAAAGTAAAGACGGTTGGAGTTCAAAATTATTAGCATCAACGTTTGGATGCACAATAACACCACGGGGTTCTGCCGTAGAAGGCGTAGCATACTCCTTGAGAGTACGATTTTGATTATCCGCCATTTCTTGGTTATTGTGCAATTCTCTTCTTCTTTTATGTAAGAATCTTTCAATCTCAGGAATTCGTTGAACAATCTCTCCGAGACTTCGGACTCTTCGCATTCGAAGAATAAGAGAATAAAAAATTTAAGAAAATAAAATTTCAGTATAACCGGTACCAAAAAGTCGATTAACATCACTAACTCCCAGGCAACGGCGCCAAAAACTTGATAGGCCGCAAGTGCACGGTTCTATCGCGTAGTAAAAATATCGATCCCACAGGGAGTTTAAGTGATTACCAATCTAATTTTCAGTTTTGATTGTCTGAAAAGGAATGATTTTTGGGAAGAGGAATGTTGTTTGATTAAAATTCAGAATATAAAAGACGCCTCAGGATTATGGGTCAAATCACAATGACGGAATTTAAACAGTCCATTAACTATCCTCTATCTTATATCGAAATTGTTTTAAGGATAGGGTATTCTTTTGGTGTAATTCAAGTTTCCTTTTGGAAAACAAGAATGTGTCTCGAAACAACGATCAAACCTATTCTCATGGTTGATCATCACAGAGACCCATTAAGCGCAACCTTATTGTCCCAAGACTATTAAAATTCATTTTCATGTTTTGATAGCCTTGTCTAACCTCATAGGTCCAAATCAAACTTCACCTTTCGGTTCTTCGTTTGATATTTGATTTATGAATTGATACGATGAGGTTAGATTAAAAACCAAGTTCTAATAAGATAGAGTCTAGTCTTAGAATTGCTTAGGGACCCATCATTGGATTGTTTCCCACAATCCCAAGACTAGGAAATCTACTCACACATGATCATAGTAGATGAGGGAGTAGAAGAAGAAGACATGAAAGATAAATGACAAGGAAGATAAATGACGAGAATGTAAATTGCAGAAAGTAAAAGAAAGCTATAAAGGACTGAAAGTAAAGTGCTGGAAATGTAAAGAACAGAAAATAAATAACAAGAAAGTAAAGGTGCAAGAAAATAAAATGCAAGAAAAAAATAAGAACTTCACTTTGAGAGCAATATTACACTAACAAAAGATGCCTTTGCACTCTGAACAAACTGCTATTTATAGGCAGGAAATGATAGACAAGCCATTAAATTCGAGTTACAAGCCATAAAGGAGGGAATTGGATCAGTTTGTAACAGTTTTGCTCATAGAACCACGTGGATCGCTTTCGCTCATAGAACCATGTGTATCGCTAGCGTACCCACACGGGTCTATAGTCATTCCTTTTAACAGATTAAATAGCCCCTTTTTGCTCCATTATTCTCTTTCTTAAATCGCTCCAAACTTCACTTCTAGCCTTGGGATTTCATCATTATGCATTATAAACTCAAATTTACTTGCTTTGCTCAATACTTGTCCTGAAAATAAAAATAAAACAAAAAGTAGTAAAATAGGTTTAGAATAAAACTAAAATACCAAATAACTTACTTAAAATAAATACTAAAAAAACAACTAAAATGGACTTATCATCTATCCCCCACCATGCAAAATGCCATGGGGAGGTGAGACTGATCAACTTGGTAGGGGGGCACATGGACATTGGCATGGATCTGATATTTCCGACATTTATTGACATGGTTCTTAGCATCGGAATCCATGGTCGACCAGTAATAGCCCGCCCTCAGAGCTTTTCGGGCCAGCGATATTCCTCTAAGGTGCTATCCACAAATGCCTTCGTGAATCTCAGCTAGGACGTAGTCTGCTTTCTCTCCTTCTATGCATTTCAGAAGTGGTGTGGAGAGGCTCCTCTTGTAGAGGGTACCATCGATCACGGAGAATGATGACGCCTTTCTCCTGACTTGCTTGGCTTCTTTGGAGTCCAGAGGCTCGGTCTCCGACTCAATATACTCTATGATTGGTGTAATCCATCCTCTGCTTTCCTTGAGTACGCATATGGATGAATCGAACTCCGGGTCTGGGTGGACGTTGGGTTTATGGAGCATTTCCTGGATGACGGAACGGTGATTTCTTGGAATTTTAGTGCTAGCGAATTTGGACAGAATGTCTGCCCTCTGATTTTCCGCTCTTGGACATGCTTAACGTCAGCCGACTTAAAACGAGCTAATAGGTCACGTACTCGAGTCAAGTACTTTTGCAAAGTCTGATCCTTGGTTTCGTATTGTTTCCCGATCTGGGAGACCACTTGTAAAGAGTCGGTATTCAGACAGACCCGAGTAACTCGGAGGTTGATAGCTAAACGAAGTCCCGCAATGGCAGCCTCGTACTCTGCTTGGTTGTTCGAAGTTTGGAAACCGAAAGTGAGTGATACCTCGATTACCACTCCGGTGTGGCTTTCCAACATTAGTCCGGCACCGCTAGATTTTGGGTTTGAGGACCCGCCAACATGTAATATCCACACATCACCCTCTGGGTCAGCCGGGGTCATTTCTGTGACGAAATCAGCGAGGACTTGGGCCTTCATTGTTGTCCGGGACTCGTACTTCATTCCGAACTCCGAAAGCTCGACCGCCCATTTAATCATTCTACCTGCTAAATCTGGTCGGTGTAGGATTTGACAAAATATACCAGACTCTGGGCGGCTTCCGTCTCACGGACTAGAACTGCTCCAACACTTCTTCCGAGATCGGCAGGTATAGGTAGAGAGTTTCTCCCTAGTTGGGCCGGGTTAGAATCGGTGGTTCGGAAAGAACTTTTTTTCGCTGGGTGAGGGCCTCATCCCGCTCCGAAGTCCATTTAAATTCTTCTTCCTTCTTAAGTAGCTTGAATAACGGAAGTGATTTGAAGGCAGTGTTTGAAATGAAACGAGACAATGCGACGATCATGCCATTGAGTTTTTGAACTTCTTTTTTAGAAGTTGGTGTTCGCATCTCGGTTACAGCCCAGCACTTATCCGGGTTGACCTCGATTCCTTGTTATGTAAGATAGAATCCGAGGAATTTTCCCGCTCGGACCTCGAATGTGCATTTTTCTAGATTCAATCTCATGTTATTCTTCCGAATTTCTGCAAATATTTCTTTAATATCGGCTACGTGGAGATTTTCCTCTTCGCTTTTTGCGATGATGTCGTCGAGATAAACCTCAACGATGCGTCCGATATGCTTTCAAAAGACCTTGTTCATCATTCTTTGATAAGTAGCTCCGACGTTCTTTAAGCCGAAGGGCATAACCGGGTAACAAAAATTACCGCGACCAGTCATGAAGGCAGTTTTCTTCTGCTCAGGAGGGAACATCAGAATTTGATTGTAACCGAAATACGCATCCATAAAAGACAAGAAACGAAATCCTGAAGCATTATCGACGAGGCAATCAATGCTCGGTACAGGGAAGGCGTCCTTAGGACTTGCCCTATTAAGCAGTCACTTTTTCTCCACTTTGAGCTCTTTTTCTCTGGGTGACCCATTTAGCATCGGGGTTAATAGCGAGTTGGTAGCAGGTGACCTCCGGAGGGATTCTGAGCATGTCCAGCAGACCAAGCGAAAAGGTCGACATGGACTTTCAGACATTGTGCCAGTTCCGCCTTTACTTCTTGGTGTGGTATTTTAATATGCAAGTATACATAGTCACACAAGTAATAAAGTGATAAGAAAGGTCGAACCCACAGGGATTATGTATTGTAAATTTTTGTAGTTCAAAGTGTACACTTAGTGTGTCTACACTATTCAGTATTTTTGGTTTGGAGTTTTTCAAAGTAAGTAAAATAATAATAAGCCATAAAATGTGTGAGAAATCAGTTGGAAAAATAGTTGAGATGTTTTCACCAAGTACTTTACTTCAAAGTGTTTTAATGGAGTATGTAGTGTGGGAACACTGGATGTAGGTGCATCAGTTTGTGCCTTTCAGCAATTCTCTTCAGAGTTTCATTACAAGCTCTTATGATCTTTGTTTTCTACAGTAAAGAAAGGTTTGTCAATTCCTCCCTTGCCTCCTAACAATGATCCAAGTTGCTAAATAGGTTCACTCTTGTCATTTTATTATCCTAAGAACTATGCTATCCTATGTCTAGGTTTTAGCATATATTTAACAAAGTTTCCTTTATTAAATACTTGTTCCTATTAACTCTTGAGTTCATAAATGTAGCCCATGTCTGCTGCTACAAGTTTTACCTATTCTAAAGTGATCAATTCCAGAATAAGTTGAAAGAAGTGTTATGCAAGAGTTTAAAGTGTTTACACTACATAAACCATAATAACATAGTTAGAAGTTCATTACAAGGTTAGAACATCTCAACTTAAGGGAATTTAGCTCATGTTACTCATGTTATAAAGCAAAGAATATGCAAAGAACATAAGTAAATGAATAATAAGGCAAAAGAACTTAAAAGAGTAGAAATTACTTGAATAGAAGATCTTTTGCATTAAGTTCCCAAGTTGAAGTATAATAAAGATTTCTTACACGAATTTCTTCAAAGTAGAAGTGAAGGGAATGGTTGTCAAGCACTTCCTCACCTTCCTCTCCTTAGAAACTTAAAATGGAAATAAACTAAACCTAAACTAAACTGAAAGATAAAAAAAATTTAAAGATGTGAAAGATGATAGAAGATAGGATGATAGATTATTTTCTTGTGAAGATTTGATATCTATTTATAGGCTTGAAAGCTTTCCTCTTGCAAGGGGTTTCCTTTGGCGCGAAAGATAAGCTGAGGGAACTGAACATGGTTAGTTTGTTGACAACCAATCAAGCAAGCTGCACAGGTTTGGTCGCTTGCATGCATAACAAAAGATGAGGTCCATTGGAGAAGTGCCACATGTCTTTTAGATAAGCTTTAGTCTTGCAACTTGATTTTTATGTGTATCGCCGACTTCAGCAAGTGGCTCAGCTCCAGGTGACTAGGCATGACGTCACTAATCAAGTGTGGAAGCATTGAAATGGTCTTTGGATGTTTTGGTATTAACTGCAGAATTTTAGCAGGTGTTTGGTAGTGTTTCCACTCCTGGTGTTTCCACTCCTGGTGTTGGCAGTGTTTCCACTCCTGCAGTAGCTGCACTGAACAAAAATATCAAACCTAACAAGATTTGTGCATTTTGCCTAGATCATTGCCCTTTATCCATTTGAATATTTAGAATGTTGTTCCTTGATAAATAAGCTATAAATATATATAAATGTTCTTGAAAATAAGCAATAACTCAAGCTAGAGTTATCACACCCCCAAACTTAAATTGTTGCGTGTCCTCAAGCAACAACAAGAAACAAAACACAAGATTTATATAATTATGAAGACATCTCAACTCATGTTTTTCAAGAAGTGTTTGAAGTGTATTGTAATGAGCCTTTCTCTTTTGGTGCTTTTTCTTCCATGTCCTTGCTTTAAAACATTCAGAGTTATAAAAACTCATTTGTGTGAGTGTGTGGCCCATTGAGTTTCTAATTGGTTCCATAACTGAGCAAAGAGTTTTTCTTTAGCTTTTTGAAAAAAAGTTGGAACTCTTTTGGTCACTCTTAGAGATTTTTCAAAATATGGCCGAGACTAACAATTTCTTCAAGTATTTAGGGGACTCTTAAGCACAACAAAGGGCTTTTGGTGTTCTAACTTGTTGAGCCAATACCTTATTTCTATTCTTGGTGTTTGATTTTTGTTGATGTAATGCAGTGAGTGCAAAAACATCATTTTTGGATTGTAGGTTCACCTTATTTTGAGTGTAGGTGCCTTTTGATGTAGATGGTGTTGGCACACTAAGTGTTGCCACACTTGGAACTCTTTGAGTATTTTTGGTAGCGTACACTGCCCTCCTCACTGACCTCCACATGCATTTTCTTCTTTTTCTTGGTTTGTTTTTCTTTTTCTTTTTGAACTTTGTTCATATATTTCAAACCAAATTGCACTTAAGGGACAGGTTCAGTTTATATGACTCGGGTAAATGTAGCTCTTTTTTTTTGGGATATTTTTGGTATTTTTGAGTGGTTTTGACACTTGTGGCTTGCACTTTTCAAGCTGTCACACTTTGGCCTTTGTATTCATGGAATTTCCCCCAAACTTAAGTTTTTATGCTCTTCTAAATTTTTAATAAAAATCTAATTTTGACCTCAAATTTCCAAAATTTCCTTGGCTTTAGATAGCTCTTGATCTAGCATGGTTCTTTTCAAAACTCAATTTTGTTGTGTCAAAGTTTTTATAAAACTGATCATTTCTAGAAAACAAGGCTTTTTCATCATTTAAAAATTGACTCATTGACACACTTCTTCAATTTTGTTGAGAAAAATATGAATTGATCATGTTTCATAATCATTTAAATCTAAAAACAAGTTGATGCACTTAATTTACTATGTTTACACAAATTATCATGCTTTGCTAAGTACATCTAACTTAAAACATACTAACACTATATATTTACATGCTATAAGTATTTACTCAAACATATTTCTATATTCATACATATATATTAGTACTAGGTTCAAAACATGCTGCAAATATAGTGCATACACAAAATACATACTATTCTCCACTCTCCCCCCCAACTTAAATATGAGCAGTGTCCCCACTGCTCTAAGCTTAGGAAACAGGGGAGTATTAATGTTGGGAGAAACAAACAAAAGTTTTTAACACATAGTAGTAAGTTAACACATAGTATTTAGCACATAGAGCATACTACTAAAGCATAGTATAAATACTGGAAACAACATTTAAAAAGTATCTTTTTACTCTTTCTTCTGGAATCTGGGGCTGGCTCTCAGAGCAGGGCTTTGCTTGGCTTTTGTTTTCTTTGATTTCTTAGCAGTGGCCACATCAGAGGTAGGCATACCAGGATCATCTACAGCAGCCTCAGGCATTTCTGCCTCTTCAGGTGTAGCTTCTGCAGGAACATCTGGTGTAGCAAGTGTTTGGACTTCAGGTGCAGGTACACCACTCTGCACTGGAGTTTTCTCAGATTGCTGCTCAATTCCCTTGTGATGTTGCTCTGCTACCTTCTCAGCTTCTTTCTCTCCTTCTTTGGGTGTAGCTTCCTCAGATACTTTCTTCTCACCAGCTTGTATCCCTGTACCCTGTGCACCATAGAGTGAGCTCATTGTCCATTTCTTTTTTGTTGGAGCAGGCTTCATTGTTCTCCTTGTGTATCCCATCATCTGCTTCTTCTCTGCCAAGGCCTTCAGAACTGCAGAGATTGTTGCTGCAGGACTTGTTGCCATGACTGTTGATTTTGAAGCTTCTGCAGTTGGTGTGGGAACACTAACAGACTCCTTGACAGTATCTGCCTGCATCTTCAAATCTGAATCTGTTTTCTCTTTCTCAAGCTCTTCAATGAGTACCTGCATTTGAACATTCTCAGAAACAATGTTAGTTGGCTCAATAGGTTCTGTGCTTGGGGTGGGAGTTGTTTCTTTTGGAGTGTGGGATGGGATGGTTGTATCTGTTTCTGCATCTTGTTTTGGATTTTCAGATTGGGGAGCATTTTCTGGTGGAGGTGTGGGTGATTTTGGTGTTGAAGTTTGACTGGGGGAATGGTGGGTGGTGGGGGATGGAATGTTGGTTTGTGATGGTGGTGAGGGGGTGTTTGATTGCTGTTGTGATGGTGGTTGGGCTTCATTTGTAGATTTCTTTCTTAGTTCATACTTTCTTCTGGCACTAGCTTCCATATCATCACTGCCATCATTATCACTGTCATCATCATCACTGTCACTAACTTCTAGTGACTCAGATTCATCCTCTTCTACATCCTTTTCAATATCCTTCACAGCCTGTCTTGCCTCTTCATCTTCTTCAGTATCTTCATCACTTACTTCTTCAATTTCTTCCTCCACTCTTGGTTTCTTTCCCTTCTTTTCTTTCTCAGTATCTCTCTTTCTCTTTACTTTCCTCTCTTTCTTATCAGTTTCCTTTTCCACTTCTTCTTTTTCATCAATCACCCAATTAGGGAAAATTGGGGAATCTATTTCTGCTTCAGGATCATCCAACTTTAGTTTCAACCATTCATGCTGTTCTTTTTGAAATTTCCAGACAGCTTGGAGTTTTTGCACCAAGTGTTCAGACACTTCCTGCTCTACAGTACTTTTGATTTTCACTGACCTCACTCTATCCTTATTTTCAGCAGACAGACCACTAGGAGGGGTTTTTCTGTAGACTTTTTCTAGATCAGAAGTAACAACTCCTTGCTTTTGACATAATTCAGTGATTAAGCATGGGAAATATAAGAATCCAGATTCCTTGGCTTGACATTCTATAATTTCTTTAGCTATCAATTTCCCTATGTCCACATTATCCTCACATAGGATTGAATCAATAAGAATCAACCTATCTTTAGATAATGTAGAAGTGTGTGAAGTAGGGAGAATTGATGTATCAATGAATAAATGCCAACTACCAAGCTCAGGGATCAATTCACCAGTTTTAAGTTTGAATTCAGTATTTGTGAATTTCTCCCACTGAGATCCTTCTGTTGCTACTCTTTCTTTGATTTTAGTCATTTGCTTCTTTCCATAGGTCTCTAGTTTTACTTCAAATGCATTACCAGTGTATGTGAGATCATAGTGCTTATTGATTCTAGCAGGGTCAAAGAAAACTTTCTTACCTCTAACCTTGGAGAAAAATACAGTACCTCCTCTGTTATTCTGAATTCCTGAGTAGAATTCTCGCACCAATTGCTCCAAGTAGTAGGCTCGAGTTTGAACAAATCTTTCCCAATGCATGTTGTTGACAGTGGAGAGGAATGAATGATGAGCTTTTGCGAAGTTGAAACCACGCTCAGGCAGAAACTTCATGTTCCAAAAGTGCTCACATCCAGGGATTGCTTCCATTGATGCTAGTACTCCTGATTTTCCCTTTTTCGCCTGAGTTTCCACACCAGATCCTTTCCCAGTGTTTTAAGAGGCAGCTTGTTTCTTAGCCATTTAAGATTTGTAGTGTTTGAGATTGAGAAACTGATTGTGAGTGGAGAGGATTTTTGATCGGTTTTGCGAGAGGGACGAAGAAAATTGAATTTTAGGTTATGTGAAAGGGTTAGTGGGATTTGGTAGTTGAGGTTTATAGCCGTTAAGTTGTGTGGCCTAACATGCAAGCCAACACGTGGAAACTTAGACTTAACACGCCACTTTCTAACCCTTGATCAGAGATGATTCCACTAAGTTGATGATTTGTCAAGTGACAGTTTTCTTCTAAATTATTTTAACACCAGAGTAGGCAGTGTAGCTGCATTAAGTGTGGAAACACCTAGTGTGGGAACACTGGCTACTCTGTTGTCCTGTTTTTCCTGCAAAATAACAAAACATGAAATTGCACAAAATAATAATTTTAACTATATAGTGATGGGTTGCCTCCCTCAAGCGCTTGTTTTAAGAGTCTTACAGCCTGACTTGTACCTTGGTCTAAGGTTTTGTAAAGTGAGTGGTGATCTTGTCTCTCTCTACATGCTCTCCATAGTACATTTTCACTCTTTGTCCATTTACTTTGAAAGTGGTATCAGTGGTTGCATCATATAGATCAACTGCACCATGGGGGTAGATTTTAACTAATTTGAATGGTCCTGACCATCTTGATCTCAGTTTTCCAGGGAAGAGTTTCAACCTAGAATTGTACAACAGAACCATTCCTCCTTCTTTAAGTTCTCTCCTTTGGATTTTCTTGTCATGCCATACTTTGGTTTTAGCTTTATAAATTTCTGCATTCTCATAGGAGAAATGCCTAAATTCTTCTAATTCATTTAGCTCAAGAAACCTTTTCTCTCCTGCCTTTTTGAGATCAAAATTCAACTTTTTGATAGCCCAATATGACTTGTTTTGTAATTCAACAGGGAGATGACATGGCTTGCCATAAACTAACTTATAGGGGGACATTCCTAATGGAGTTTTAAATGCAGTCCTATATGCCCATAATGCTTCATCTAAGTGTAAGGACCAATCTTTTCTGTTTGGTCCAACCATTTTCTCAAGCATTGTTTTTATTTCCCTATTTGAAAGTTCAGCTTGTCCACTTGTTTGTGGATGATAAGCAGTAGCAATTTTATGTTTTACTCCATATTTTGCAAGAAGATTTTCAATAAGTTTGTTGCAAAAATGTGAGCCTTCATCATTGATGATTGCTCTTGGAGTACCAAATCTTGAAAAAATATTTCTTTGGAGAAATTTGCTAACAGATTTAGCATCATTATTTGTCAGTGCTACAGCCTCAATCCATTTAGACACATAGTCTACAGCCACTAAGATGTATTCATTGCCAAAAGAAGGTGGAAAAGGACCCATGAAATCCATGCCTCAAACATCAAAAAGTTCTATTTCTAAAATATTAGTCCTAGGCATTTCATGTCTATTAGATATATTACCACTTCTTTGACATTTATCACAGGTTTTGACCATATAATAAGCATCTTTAAATAGAGTAGGCCAGAAATAACCTGATTGAAGTACCTTAGCTGCTGTTCTTTGGCTTCCAAAGTGACCTCCATATGGTGCAGCATGACAATGCAGGAGCACTGCTTGCTGTTCTTCTTCAGGAATGCATTTTCTCATGATTTGATCAGGACATATCTTGAATAGGTAAAGGTCATCCCAATAGTATTGTTTTACTATGTGGAAGAACCTTCTTTTCTGTTGATAGTTCATGTCACATGGTACAATTTTGCTTACAAGGAAATTTACTATGTCTGCATACCATGGTGTTGAAACATGAGGTGTGGCCACACTGAGTGCAGAAACACTGGCTGTATTCATGGTAATTGCTAGTAATTTCTCATCAGGGAAACTTTCCTTGATTTCTTCAATTGTACCTGTATTATTACTTTCAAGTCTAGAGAGGTGATCAGCCACTTGGTTCTCTACTCCTTTCTTATCTCTTATTTCAAGATCAAATTCTTGAAGTAATAGAACCCATCTTATTAGCCTAGGTTTTGCATCTTTTTTAGAAATTAGATACTTGATGGCAGAATGGTCAGTGTACACAATTACTTTGGTGCCTACCAAGTATGATCTAAATTTTTCAAAAGCAAAAACCACTGCTAATAGTTCCTTCTCTGTCACAGTGTAGTTCATTTGAGCCTCAATTAGTGTTTTGCTAGCATAGTATATGGTATGAAACACTTTGTTATATCTTTGTCCTAGGACTGCTCCTACTGCAAAGTCACTAGCATCACACATGAGTTCAAAAGGCTTACTCCAATCTGGAGTGACTACAACTGGTGCTGTAACTAAGGCCTTTTTTAGTTTTTGAAAAGCTTCTACACAAGATTCATCAAAATTAAAAGGTACATCATGTTGCAAAAGCATACACAATGGTTTTGAAATTTTTGAAAAGTCTTTGATAAATCTCCTATAGAATCCTGCATGACCTAAAAAACTTCTAATCCCTTTGATTGTTGATGGAGGTGGTAGTTTCTCAATTACCTCTATTTTTGCCCTATCCACTTCAAGACCTTTTTTTGATATTTTATGACCAAACACAATGCCTTCTTTTACCATGAAATGACATTTTTCCCAATTAAGCACTAAGTTAGTGTCTTCACACCTTTGAAGAATTTCTTCTAAGTTTGAAAGGCACAATGAGAATGTTTCTCCAAAAACAGAAAAGTCATCCATGAAGACTTCCATTGATTGCTCAATGAAGTCAGAAAAGATTGACATCATGCATCTTTGAAAGGTAGCAGGAGCATTACAAAGTCCAAAAGGCATCCTTCTAAAGGCAAAAGTACCATAAGGACAAGCAAAGGTGGTTTTCTGTTGATCCTTAGGTTCAATTGCTATTTGATTGTATCCTGAATAACCATCTAAGAAACAATAGAATTCCTTTCCTGCTAACCTATCTAACATTTGATCTATAAAGGGTAAGGGGAAATGATCTTTCTTAGTGGCCTTATTGAGTTTTCTGTAATCCATACAGATTCTCCACCTTGTTACAGTTCTAGTTGGGATTAATTCATTATTTTTATTGGCTATAACTGTGACTCCACCCTTTTTAGGAACACATTGCACAGGATTAACCCATGCACTATCTGAGATAGGGTAGATAATACCAGCTTCTAGCCATTTAATTATTTCCTTCTTAACAACCTCTTTCATTACTGGATTTAATCTTCTTTGCCCTTCTATGCTATTTTTAGAATTTTCTTCTAAAATTATCCTATGCATGCATGTTGAGGGGCTAATCCCTTTAATGTCAGACATTTGCCAACCTATAGCTTTTCTATGTTTTCTCAAGGTTTTAATTAAATCAAGCTCTTGTTCTAAAGATAGATCAGAAGCTATGATTACAGGAAGGGTATTATCCTCTCCTAAAAAAACATATTTTAAATGCTTAGGTAGTTCTTTTAATTCTAGCTTAGGAGGTTGTTCAATAGAAGGTACATTTTCTTTAAGGTTGGGGTCGTCTAAATTAAGAGATTCATAAGTTCTAACCCATACCTTAGGTGTAGCTTGTTCCTTGGGCAATATGCTTTCTTCAATAAATTTCTCAGCAGGCAATGCAGAAACATCAGGTGCTAGTGCATTGACAAGGTGATCATACTGCTTGTGGAACTGCTTCTCTGCCAAACGATCAAGTGAGATTGATGAACACTCTTCACTTTCCTCTGCAGGATACTTCAAAGCATTCAAGACATTAAATTTCACTTCTTGATCATTCACTCTCATGGTTAGCTCTCCTCTTTGCACATCTATCAGTGTTTTCCCTGTTGCCAAGAATGGTCTTCCAAGTATGACTGGCACTTCTTCATCTGCAATAAAATCAAGTATAACAAAATCTGCAGGAAACACAAATTTGTCAACTTGCACCAATATATCCTCAATAATTCCTTCTGGATATGCAATTGATCTATCTGCCAAAGATAGTGTCAATGTGGTAGGTTTTGCATTTCCAATCCCTAGCTTTGTGAAGATAGAATTGGGCATCAAATTGATGCTTGCACCTAAATCACATAATGCTCTTCCTGTATAGTACTTACCTATTGAAAAAGGGATTGTAAAGCTACCTGGATCCTTTAGCTTCCTTGGAATTTTGTTTTGTAAAATCAGACTACATTCTTTTGACATAACAACAGTTTCAAATTCCCCTAATCTTCTTCTTTTAGAAAGCACATCTTTCATGAATTTAGCATAGTTTGGCATTTGTTGAAGTGCCTCTATCAAGGGAACATTGATATGCAATTGTTTTAAAACATCTAAAAATTTACTGAATTGCTTCTCCTCATGTATTTTTTTCAATCTTTGAGGAAAAGGAGGAGGAGGGTATTCTGGTACTAACCTTGGAGTAGGAGATGTAGGAACACCAGGTGTTTCTGCATCTTGAGAATTTTTTTCATTTTTATTTTTTTCTCCCTTCTCTGTACCTTCAAGCTCATATGGTTCTGTTAGATCCTTGCCACTTCTCAAAGATATAGCCTTAACCTGTTCCTTACCTTGTCTTTGTGAGGGTGAAGCTTCCGTGTTTGATGGCAAAGTACCTACTGGTCTTTGCTGCAAAGCAGTTGCTAATTGCCCTACTTGGTTCTCTAGGTTCTTAATTGATATATCATGAGCTTGCCTAGCAGTTCTAGTTTCACTAATGAATGATCTAAGCAATTCTTCTAGAGAGTTGGCACTGGCAGGTGGGTTTGATCTTTGTTGGCTTTGAGGTAGGAATCCAGGAGGAGTACTTGGTGCAGGTGCACTTTGTGCAGGTGCATTAGAATTGTTCCACCTAAAATTTGGGTGGTTCTTCCATCCTGGATTGTAGGTATTAGAGTAAGGCTTGTTATTTTTATTGTAACCTACATAATTGACAGAGACAGGGTTGCTAGGACATTCTTCATATAGATGGCCTCCTCCACAATACACACAACTTGTAGTTCCTGGAGGGGCTTGTTCTACAGCTGCTGCAGTGTTTTCTTTAGGTGTTGCTACACTAGATGTAGGTACACTAGTGCACTGTTTGATCAGATTGGTTAAAGTGGCTACTTGAGCAGATAGGGCTGATAGATCATTAATCTCATGTACTCCAGAGGTTCTCTTTTGAGCACTTACCCTCTCAGTAGGCCAACTTGAACCATTTGTAGCAATTTTGTCAATAAGATCACATGCTTCATTATAAGGCATATTCAAAAGAACACCACCAGCTGATCCATCAAGCATCACTCTGGTTTGTGGTTCTAGACCATTGTAAAAAGTTTCCATTTGTATAATGACAGGTAAACCATGATGTGGACATTTTCTTAAAAGTTCTTTCCATCTTTCCCATGCTTCAAACAATGATTCAAATTCTTTTTGCTTAAAAGATGTAATATCATGTCTCATCCTAGCATTTTTAATAGGAGGAAAATATTTGCTTAAGAATTTTTCAGCTAATTCATTCCATGTATGAATAGAATTGGGCTCCATAGAATTTAGCCATGATTTTGCCCTATCTTTCAAAGAGTATGGAAATAACTTAAGCCTAAATGCATCCTCACTAATGCCAGGAATGATAAAGTTACTACAAACTTCTATGAATTGTTTTAGATGTTCATGGGGATCTTCATGTGGGGATCCACCAAATTGACCAATTGTTTGCAACATTTGAAACATCATAGGTTTAAATTCAAAATGAACAGCATCAATTTGAGGTCTAGCAATACTAGTTTGTATGTGCTGCTGGTCATATTGAGCATAGTCTCTCATAGGTCTATCTCTATCATTAATCATACCTGTTGGTCCCATTTGAATGAATTGTTGTCTGTGATCTGGTCCACCTTCAGTTTGTTGATGTGAATTAGGTCCTCCTCTTACTGAGGCATCTTCACTGTGGTGAGACATTGTTCTGCAGTCTTGTTGTCTTTGTCTTTGTTGTCTTAGCAATCTCCTAAATCTTCTCTCAATTTCTGGATCACAATCAAATTCTGGTGGTCTCTCTCTGGGCATAAACTAGTGTTTCCACACTGAGTGTTTCTGCACTAAGTGTTTCTGCACAGAAAACAGAATACCAGTAGTACTAATAAAACACTAAATTAACAATCTAAACAACAAAATTTTACTATAATCCCCGGCAACGGCGCCAAAAGCTTGGTGTGGTATTTTAATATGCAAGTATACATAGTCACACAAGTCATAAAGTGATAAGAAAGGTCGAACCCACAGGGATTATGTATTGTAAATTTTTGTAGTTCAAAGTGTACACTTAGTGTGTCTACACTATTCAGTATTTTTGGTTTGGAGTTTTTCAAAGTAAGTAAAATAATAATAAGCAATAAAATGTGTGAGAAATCAGTTGGAAAAGTAGTTGAGATGTTTTCACCAAGTACTTTACTTCAAAGTGTTTTAATGGAGTATGTAGTGTGGGAACACTGGATGTAGGTGCATCAGTTTGTGCCTTTCAGCACTTCTCTTCAGAGTTTCATTACAAGCTCTTATGATCTTTGTTTTCTACAGTAAAGAAAGGTTTGTCAATTCCTCCCTTGCCTCCTAACAATGATCCAAGTTGCTAAATAGGCTCACTCTTGTCATTTTATTATCCTAAGAACTATGCTATCCTATGTCTAGGTTTTAGCATATATTTAACAAAGTTTCCTTTATTAAATACTTGTTCCTATTAACTCTTGAGTTCATAAATGTAGCCCATGTCTGCTGCTACAAGTTTTACCTATTCTAAAGTGATCAATTCCAGAATAAGTTGAAAGAAGTGTTATGCAAGACTTTAAAGTGTTTACACTACATAAACCATAATAACATAGTTAGAAGTTCATTACAAGGTTAGAACATCTCAACTTAAGGGAATTTAGCTCATGTTACTCATGTTATAAAGCAAAGAATATGCAAAGAACATAAGTAAATGAATAATAAGGCAAAAGAACTTAAAAGAGTAGAAATTACTTGAATAGAAGATCTTTTGCATTAAGTTCCCAAGTTGAAGTACAATAAAGATTTCTTACACGAATTTCTTCAAAGTAGAAGTGAAGGGAATGGTTGTCAAGCACTTCCTCACCTTCCTCTCCTTAGAAACTTAAAATGAAAATAAACTAAACCTAAACTAAACTGAAAGATAAAAAAAATTTAAAGATGTGAAAGATGATAGAAGATAGGATGATAGATTATTTTCTTGTGAAGATTTGGTATCTATTTATAGGCTTGAAAGCTTTCCTCTTGCAAGGGGTTTCCTTTGGCGCGAAAGATAAGCTGAGGGAACTGAACATGGTTAGTTTGTTGACAACCAATCAAGCAAGCTGCACAGGTTTGGTCGCTTGCATGCATAACAAAAGATGAGGTCCATTGGAGAAGTGCCACATGTCTTTTAGATAAGCTTTAGTCTTGCAACTTGATTTTTATGTGTATCGCCGACTTCAGCAAGTGGCTCAGCTCCAGGTGACTAGGCATGACGTCACTAATCAAGTGTGGAAGCATTGAAATGGTCTTTGGATGTTTTGGTATTAACTGCAGAATTTTAGCAGGTGTTTGGTAGTGTTTCCACTCCTGGTGTTTCCACTCCTGGTGTTGGCAGTGTTTCCACTCCTGCAGTAGCTGCACTGAACAAAAATATCAAACCTAACAAGATTTGTGCATTTTGCCTAGATCATTGCCCTTTATCCATTTGAATATTTAGAATGTTGTTCCTTGATAAATAAGCTATAAATATATATAAATGTTCTTGAAAATAAGCAATAACTCAAGCTTGATTGTATAAATAACTCTATATAAACTAGAGTTATCACTTCTTCGGAAAGATCGGCACTGATCCTCACTATTTTAGACCGGTCATCCCCCAGCTGGACTTTGACGAACTCCCCATCAGGCTGAGGTCGCTTGATTCTTCTTTTCAGCTCTCGGGTTAGATCATCGTCGTTCTCTTCTTCCGAGCTATCTGGATCATACCTAGCATCCAGGTCAGTCACGTTTACATCGGCAGCCCTGCCATTTCCTTTCTTTTTCGCCTCTTTTCGACCTTCTTCAAGGGGATCCCCTTCCTCCTTAGCTTTCTTGTCCGCCTTCGTGTGCATATAAAAACACCTCTCAGCGGATTCCAAGTCGGTATTGAGGGTGATGATTTTGTTACAGAGAGAATAGAACTTCATCTTTAGGTGGACTGTGGAGGTTACCGCTCCGAGCCTTCCAAGAGTCGGCATTCTGATTATGTAGTTGTAAATCGAGGGACAAGGCAAAACGAAGAACTTGGTTTTAACAGTTCTAATCATTGGTTCTTCTCCATAAGTGACCATTATCTCTAAGTAACCCACTACAAAAAAAAAAGCTTATTAGCGAGGGAATTAGCAAGGGAATTTTTAGTCCCTCGCTAATTCTGTCATTAGCGACGGATTTTTAGGTCCCTCGCTAATTAGTGACGGATTTTCCACTCCCTCGCTAATGGGCAATTTTTTTTGTAGTGACCAAGTGGCTTTGTTCGGGACTGGTTAAACCCGGAAAGGTCTGTTCCTCTGTAAGGAGTGAGGTCCTCTTCTGAGATTTCTATTCATTTGAGGAGGTCTACAAAGATGATATCTGCCGAGATCCATTGACTGGCCTGTGAGGGAGTGGATTGGGGAACTTTACGTCTTTAAACTCGGTGTTCAAGCAATCTGCCAAGTTTTTGGCTCAGGTCTCAATGAGGTCGGAATATACTTGTTGACAATTATGGGGCCTGGACTCCCTATCGTTCTGCTGCTCTTTCTCATTCTTATTATCTTTCTCGTTCCTGGGCTTAGATGGTTCGGGCCTGGTGAGAGCCCGACCTGCGTTAATTCCTTCTTCATGGTCGATGAAATTTTGAGATCTCTAGAGGAACTCCGCGAGAGTCTTAGGTTCGTTTACTCCGATGTTGGTCTGGAACAAGCTTCCTTCACGGAGTCCAGCCTCCATAAAGTAGAGTCAGAGAGAGTCTTCCAGGTCTCGGACTTGAGTAGCTTCACGATTGAATATTTCAATGTAGTCCAAGAGAGGTTCATTCTCGCCTAGCCGAATGGCTGCCAAGACTTTCCGGTGTTTTGGCTTGCTTTTGGAGTGAGAAAACTGAGCAGAGAAAAGCTTATCCAGTTGATCCCACGAAGAGATAGTGTTCGGTTTAAGGGACCTGAACCAGTCCGAGGCTACCTTCTCCAAAGTTAGGGGGAAAATTCGGCACTTCATTTCCTCCGGGACATTCCGGTATTGCATCACCGTGTCAAAATAGTCAAGGTGGCGATCAGGATCGCCCGTCCCGCCATGCATTTCTAAACCTTCTGGTGGCTTTTCAAGATGCCTCGGTATCGAATAGTAATCGATCTTGGCAGTGAAAGGTCCTTTTCGCTTTGCCGTCTTCTCCCAGGGTAAAGATCGGCGATAATGGTACTTATCTGAAGATGTTCGCGGGCGGGGGTAACTACGCTCCAGTCTGGGGGACTTTTCGCTGCTCCTGGAACGTTGTCTCGGTGAAGAGCAAGCTAAAGACGAGCTATGCTGTGGAGAGTCTTCAGGGTAGTAGACTTCATTTTGAGTCCGACATGGAGGAGTCCGAGATCCATTTCCCCCCTTACGACGAGGTGGGGAGCGGTGGTGATGCCTTCTCCAGGTAGGAGATCGGTGGCGCCTGCGACTGTGATTCCTATGCTTGGGAGAACTGCGCTAAGGTGAACTCTGATCAGGGACACCGCGAGCTCGGAGCTCTGCGATTTCCGCTTCCATCTGGGAGAAACGGTGGCTGCGTTGTTGGTCAGTCTCGGCATGCCGATTCAATAGTTGGACGAGCTGTTGGACAGCATCGATTGGTACCGGGACTGCCTGAGTTCGGACAAGTGACTGCCACTCCTTCCGGGGTCACTTCTTGCAGGATTGGTTGTGTGACTAGCTGAAGAACCGGTCTCTCAATGACACTCTGGATCGTTCTAGAACGTAATTGGGGAGGCATTGCTAATCAAGGAAATAGGAGAGGAACTAGAGTATAAGATCCTCCCATTGTGGTCGCCAATGTTCTGTACCGTATCAACAATGTTCCGATCCGATCCAGGAGGTGTGGTACCTGCAAAGACACTCCGACGCTCAAGTCAGGTAGAGAGTCTAGTACATGTGAGAATATGGTGAGATAGCATACCTTTAATGCTTGCATTGAATGATTATTTATAGAGTCAAAGTGGTGTTTAACCTAATTGATCTGTGTGTGTATGTGTGTGTGTGTGTGTGTGTGTGTGTGTGCGCGCGCGCGTGGGTGTAATACGAAACAAAAGAAAAACAAAGTTACTCTGAGTCAAAAAAAAAATGGGGTCTTGAAAAAAACGGTTCAGGGCTTATTTCTTAGTTCTGATTTCGTACCAAGAAAGTATTTTCATATATATATATATATATATATATATATATATATAAATGTAGTGATTGTAACTAGCAGTTAACAACTAATCTAACTATAAACCACAGTTGGTTAAATCTAAATGAGTGCAGTTAATTATATGGCAATACCCTTCAAGTTAGCATATAATAATCATTTTCATCAGGGAAAGAAGCCTAGTAAACAACGAAGGATCAAGCTGTTTTGATGCAAAATTCGTTCAAATAATGAGCTAAAATAATTTTGCTTTATACTTATAATCAATTTCTACATAGAGTAAAAAAGATAATTGATGAAACACAAATGTCTTGACGTGAGCGCACATCCATGCCTAACCTAATCATGGAGATTGGACGAATGACACGAAGATAAAGACTAAAAAGACCAAAAGAAGACTCTATTGAAAAGGGAAGAGACTTGAATGTGTCACTATAATAATTAAGACAAAAGCACACCAAAGGTGACCAAGGGTTTTTTAGGGAATTCCTATACATTCCAAACTCTACGGTTTCCTATTTATTTGTAATTGTTTTCAATAGATTTAGGATTTATTTTCTGGTTGTAATATGCATTTGAATTTGAGATTGTAACCGCATAAGTTTGGCTACGGCCGCTTCTTATTAAAATTTGGCCAAATGGGGTTGCATGTCATTTACGAATTGGGCTTAATATGTCGGGCTCACCTTAAGTGACCCAACATTTAAAAGGAGAAACACTATGTGTAATTCCTAAGACTTTGATGAATGAGAACTTTCATTTTCTCAATTGAGCAATACATAAGTCCTAGAGTAGAGAGCGGTGAGATTGGAGAGAAGAAAGTTCAACATATCTCCTAAATTCTTAGGAGAAGAATTTAGTGGCACTCATCTTGGACCTTAGAGATCCCTGAGTGGCGTGTGGATCTTATCACCTTTCAATAAGAGGTGTGGCGATTCATCATCCTCCTACACCATTTCGAATCCTTTCCCACCTTTGCTAATTTTTCTTGTTGTGTTGCAAAGTAAGTGTTCTTGCATTCATCTTGTGTTCTTGTGTGATTCTTGTTGAGATTCAATTTCAAGTAAAATTCTAGATCCTAAAACTTCTTGTGATCTTCTTGGATCACATCATTTGGCATCAAAGCTTGTTGAATTTCTACAAAAAATTGAATCTCATTTGTTTTGATTTTCAGCACCAATTTTTGTTTTTGTTCTTAACTTTAAATTTGTTTTGTTTAGATTTTGGAAGTAATTTTATATACATTCCATCAATGTGTATGTGAAAGTCGGATCCAGTTTTTTTTCATAAGAGTCGCACATCTTGTTACATTTTGTAAGTTTGTGATTCTATTTTGGGTACCTTGATTCGTCTGTTTTATGTTTACATTAGGTTTCTGGACCATTTTGTGACATTTTGCACTCCGTTCACTAGTAAAAAAACAGGATTTAAAGTCGGATATTTTGGACATTCAAAGTCGGATATGCATCCGACTTCTATTAAGGCGACTAAGAAAGTCTGAAATTTTAAAGTCGGATGGGCGTCCGACTTTAAAATACGGTTTTAAAGTCGGATAAATTCAATAATCCGACTTTAAATCTTTAATTAAAATGCGCTTTAAAGTCGGATAAATTCAATAATCCGACTTTAAATCTTTAATTAAAACGCGTTTTAAAGTCGGATAAATTCAATAATCCGACTTTAAATCTTTAATTATAACGCGTTTATGGTCTTTCTGGAACACGTTTAAAGTCGGATAAATTCAATAATCTGACTCTAAATCTTTAATTAAAACGCGTTTTAAAGTCGGATAAATTCAATAATCCGACTTTAAATCTTTAATTATAACGCGTTTATGGTCTTTCTGGAACACGTTTAAAGTCGGATTTATAAGAATATCCGACTTTAAAAGCATGATTTTAAGTCGGATATTAGGCAGCATCAGAAGAATATCAGACTTTAAAACTAATGTTTTGTTTATGATTTTGATTGCTTTTTTTTGCTTCACCCTTCTTATACAATCATTTCCTGCACATACTTTAAAGTAATTAAAGTACTACAATTTCAGCTAGGCAAGAGGGACACATACACACACGGTAATTAAACTACTTTACTTAAATATATAGAGTTAACTGTTAGATTTCATACCAAAATATACGCTAATACTACACTTCCTCGACATTCTAATAATATTCCAAAATACGATAATGATCAACTACACTTTCACTTAAGTTGATTTTTCTTCTTTCTTCTTTCTTCTTTCTTCCTTTCCAATCGGCTTACGCTCCTCATACAACCTTAGAAAGAATTCAGCCCAAACTTGTCTAATGTCCTTCAATTCTTCAGATGTGAACGGATCAGTTGAATTGAATACCTAAAACAATAAAAGATAAATAAGAACGATGAGTTAATCTAATATCGACTCAATAATAATTATCTAGTAATAATCTTAAAAGTTGAAAAATTCAATTACCTTTTTCCAATTGTTAGTGATAGTTGCGGAGACTATAGTCATCATATTTATCATCACATAATAGCCACAAGAATGGGTATCATTTTGTTTTTCCACCTATAAATAACAAACCAACAAAATTACAGCTCCAGCTACATAGGAATGCTCCACTGATGAACAAAAATGAATATAAAGAAAACTTATACACATCATCACGTCAGTAATGAAATTATCATGAATAGTTTGAATATCCAACTCAGTAATGAATTATTGATCAGGTCCTTTCAATCATTTCCATGTATTTGACATGTTAAATTTACCATTTTCTATTGATAAAGTTAGAGAATTCTAACTGATAGAAATATTCCTAAGCATTTAGAAAAGTGATATTGTTATTTATTGATCAAACAGATTTTTGTCTTGGTGTTCAGACCAGATTTCCATGTATTTTTTCAGTGACCTGGTACTGGAAGGACTTGAATGGTTTAAGGGAAGGTAGTCCTGTTGAATGATTATTGAGTTCTGCCATTTTTAACAAAGCAAGAAATGAATTGAAATGAGAACAGAGATGGCGCAAAACTGAAAAACGAATGCTGTGAGACGCAAGCAGAAGCTCTTGATACCATGATAGAAATATTGCTAAGCATTTAGAAAAGTGATATTTTTATTTATTGATCAAAACTGATTACAGTATAACTGAAAAACGAATGCTGTGAGACGCAAGCAGAAGCTCTTGATACCATGATAGAAATATTGCTAAGCATTTAGAAAACTGATCAGTTATATTTCTAACTAACTACTAGACTAACTGAACTACAACATCAACATATTAATAAGCTAGTCTTATTCACTAATACTAACTAACTTCATTTGATTTTGGAATTCTGTTTTTCCTTATTGATCTGAAAATGAGATTATACTTTATATAGGGCTGATTCCTAACTAACTGCCTAGTCAGCAGCACTAACAACATGCTAACTAATCAACTGAACTAAATGGGGCACGTGTTATTAGAACACATTGCAACACAGAATCAGATACTAGCATATCCTCTATTATCTATAAGTTGGTTACTGCAGCCTCAATTAGCATCTTTACTGATGGAGTTGAAGTGTGTCAAACTATTATGATTGGATTAAATACTATTATATTAAATCAATTCCTAGCACACAATTCCCAACATGCAATTTTCTTAGCCATTTTAAATAGGAATTGTCCAAGCAAATACTTACTTTGGGTGTCACCCATTGAGGCTTTGGTTTCCTAAGCCCTTTCGCCCGGTAGCATACATTCATAGCACTGGTAATATTATAAACAGTAAGCTATAAGTGTAAAGTATTTTAAATCACAGAATTATGACCACTAATAAAAGACAACTTACTTGTTAACTATTTCAACCAATTCCTCGGGCGGAGGATTGTGAAGCGAACACATCCAAACAACTGTATTAGAAGTAGGACAAATGACAAACAATTGCCAATGTTTGCTGCAAAATTAGACAACAATAATTAAATCATAATCAGACAAAGAATTGATACACTTTACATTTAGACAATTGATACTTTACCCGGAGTCGCCGCTGGGGGGGGGGGGTCTCCCTTCCTTGGGCTTCTCCCCCTTCCACTCAGTCCGCCTTGCTCTGTAGATCGGTTTCGCTGGTGATCCCGCGGCGCCGCCCGTCTGCTGGTTTGGATACTTGCCATTGTTGTTCTCTGATCCGAGAGGAGTGAAGCTCGCAATCTGGGTTGATCGTTGGAGTCCACGATCTGGTTAGGTTTCTGGATCTTTCCTGCGGTTGTTCTCTGGTCTGCGTAGGTTTCTCTGATCCGAGAGGAGTGAAGCTCACAGTTCGGTTTCTGGATCTTCCTCGCGATTGTTGTTCTCTAGTCTGCAAAGGTTCGATGGTTTTGGATCTCCGCTGTCCGCTTGCTCAACATCGTGATCTTGTTCTATCCTCTGAACTGTTCACGGTCCCTGCCCCGCGGCGCTGCTGGTTTGGATCTCCCTTTTTGGTGGATCTGCGCACTTTAAAAGGTCCATGGTGGGCTTCTGTTTCGCGATGGTTTGTTGATTTGAACGGGAAGGGGTCTGAGCTGATCGCGATGGTGGCTGGTAGATCGCTCTTGGATCCGCAATCACGGCAACATCCTCCCTCGATGCCGCTTCTTCGTCTTTCGTCGTCGACATTCGCTGAATGTCGCTGATTTGCGTCTTGCTTGGTTGTGTCACGGTGTTGGCCGGTGGCGCAACGCCGCGGTGGTGGCTGGTGATCGACGACCTCGGTCAAGCTCGGTTGTGTCGCGGTGTTGGCCGGTGACATGGCTTCACGGTGGTGGCTGGTGGTTCGACGCAGGAAGACAGGGGGTGTGCTGATTCGGTGGGTGCTGTTTTGGTGGGTTCTCTCTGTGTGTTTATCAGATTTGTTTTGGTGGCTGTTGTCACAATGCCATTGTTGGGCGCCAGATTGCAGTTTGCAGGTCTCTCTGACGGGCTCCTCCCCTCTGCCTTCAGCTCCTGAACCCCGTCTCTCGCCGGACCTCCACCTCTAACCTCGATCAGATATGAGTGTGCTTAATGTGAGGATAGTGAGGTGAGGCTGGGTGTTGTGGTTTGGCACTCAATTGGCGGTGGGTGGTGATTGTGTGGGGGCTTTCAGGTGTTGCCCTGCTTCAGAGTTTTGGTTCTTAGATTACAGTTAGCAGTTCTCTTTGTCGGGCTCCTCCCTTTGCCTTCAGCCTCTGACCCCGTCCCAATCGTCTCCTGGCCTCCACCTCTAACCTCGATATTTGGGAGTGTGCTTAATGTGAGGACAGTGAGGTGGTTCTGGCTGTGGTGGTTTGGAGTGTGCTCAATAGGCGGTGGGTGGAGGTTGTGGGGGCTTCAGGTGTTGCCCTGCTTACTTTTTCGGGTCGCCCTCGTCGCCTTAGATTTTTTTTATTTAGAGCTCTTTGGTTGTTTATTTTAGGGGCCTTTGTTGGGCTTTCTATTATTGGTCTAGTCCCCCCTTGTGCTCTTTATGTCTTCTCTTTATTTTATTAATAAATTCGGGCTGGCTGCCTGGTTGCTTAAAAAAAAATTGATACTTTACCCGATCAAATATGGCGCTAGAAAGCATGTTTTGTCTTGCTCAATTAGCTTCTTCTGGATATATGATTGGATGGTCCCTGCTTTCTAGCCAAAACTACCACAAACTTTGTATGGATCTAAAAATCCATACACATGACTAATCTCCCTTGCTATACATTCGTGATGCAAATACCTAAAATATTAAAACAAGATGTTCAATAACTATAACTAGAAAATATTTAGGAATAAGTTTTACAAATAACTAATATGTACTTACGTGCACCATATACCCAAATGGCTCAACTCAAGATCATTCCCTTTAATCATATCTATAATTTCCTTGGATCCAATGTAGAAATGTTCTTGGGGCTCATGGTCTAAGTCGAACTTGATATCTCCTGTCATGTCATAAGATGCAATAAACAACTCTCTTAGCCAGTCATTCTTGAGCGGCTCCTCCACATGGGATGGTGAACAACTAGCTTTGGAACCAATTGTATTCTTCAAAGAAATATGATCATTGGGAGGGTCACCAAAGTCATCCCTCAAATCTTGCTTCAAATCTTTGTACTTCTTTAACTCCTCCCTTAACTCCCCCCTCAACTCCTCCCTTAACTCCTCCTTTAACTCATCCCTCAACTCTTACTTCATGGTAGCAAATTTCTCGCTTTTTGAAGTGGAGCTAGTACGTGAAGCAGGTCCAAAGTATATTGATAAACCCACCCCTCTACCAGCTGCTCGCACACGACCAAAATGATCAGGTTTTCCAATGGCTACAGTCAAGATATCCCGACGTCCTTCTGGAACAAAAGTTCCCTGTGTGGCATGCTCAACTAGCTCATCCTATAACAAAAAACCACGTCCACTTTAAGCAATATTCTAAAATGTATTTCGTAAGTTGTTTGTGTTTGAATAGAAGTTTTAACTTACAATTTTTGAAGCAACAGAAGCAGACTCATCAGTTGTAAAAGATCCTGTTTTCTTCTAGTGGGCCAACTTAAACAACTCATGACGTGGAGGAGATGGAGCCTCTATTACTAAGTCTGGATCACCCGAATCCTCACGCCTTGCTACCACATAATTCTTCTTCCACTTCTCCTTAATCATAGGATAGCCACCACGAGAGATTGTGTGGTAGAAGTTATTTTTGGATTGAACTTCTTTGGCCCTTTCTCTTTTACTCTGTCACAAATAACAAACCAATTGCCATTTACGAACATACCTGAAACTTAAATATCTGTGTGCTTTATGTATGTGCAGAGATCTAAACATCGCTTCTCTAGTCATTTACGAACATACCTGAAACTTTTCTTCCATGCGACTCTTTACGAACAACTCCCAGATTTCCGTTGATATGTAAGGGTATTTCTCACATGGAGTTGTGTTACCCTGTTTGTCTCCAGAGCCAAAAACATATATCCTAGTGAGTGATGCCTTAAATTGCGTCCAACGTTCACCGGCATACGATATCCAGTAATTCTTCAACTTCTCGTCATTAGGAATGTCAAATGTTTGCTTACATACACATAAATCACATTGTTAGTAATTAATAACCTTTAAAGTAATAAATATATTAAGACGAAATATATATATATATATATATATATATAATGTTGATAAAAGTTAATACCAAGATATCATGCCAGATCAAGGTCTTGACATCCTTATCCACATTTTGCCAAGTTTCTGCTAATATGCTCGCCTTGTTTCGTGCTAGCATAGCCACATAACTCTTAAATTTGGTAGCGAATTCACCAAAAGGTTGTTTGGTAACATGATCAAATTCAAGCTGAAACCTATAACCTGGCGGCCGTCTAGACGTAAGTTGGTGTAATGTCGTAGCACATCTACTCCTCTTCTTTGTTGGGGGGTTGGTAGATGAATCAGCCATGATTCCTGGTTAAACAAAAATGACAAACACTTATAAAAAATGAATAAATACTTATCAACAGATATAAAAAATTATTAAGAATGGATAAATGACAAACACTTATTAAAAATGAATAAATACTTATCAACAGATATAAAAAATTATTAAGAATGGATAAATGACAAACACTTATTAAAAATGAATAAATAACTTACATGTGGCTATATTTTATTTCTAGGGGTCAAATTAAAACATCTTCCCATATCCCTTCATTATGATCATCACGAGTCGCATGTACACCATCCACATCATTGTCCTCAACGAATGTAGGCATTTGTGTACTGAAAGAAGGAGTCTCAGAAATTTCAATGGATGAATCTCCATCTTCATCATTATTATTTATGATTCTTCCTTGTAGGACTAGTGACCATTTTTTGCTAGAAGGATCTTTGACATAAAAGATTTGTTTTGCTTGGTCAGCCATGATGAAAGGCTCATCCGTATGACCAACCTTGTCTAGGTCCACCAATGTAAATCCTAACTCATCGGTTTGTACACCAGTGTTACTGTTAACCCACTTACATTTAAAAAGAGGCACTTTAAATTTACAGTAATCGAGCTCCCAAATCTCTTCAATAATCCCAAAGTAAGCAATTGACGCCAGAACAGGGTGTTTATCCTTTGAACTAGAGAAGTGCATTGCAGAAGCCATAACCATAACCCCACTATTTTGCCCAATTCTTTTATCATCTTGTGACTTTGTACAAAATGAAAAGTTATTTATATCATACCCAGACCAACACGAGACACTAAATTTAGGTTCATGTGCAAGCCACCTTAATGTATCAGAAGCACTATTATCCTTCATAATAGTATCTTTAAACCAAATTACGAATGACTTGTTGTGCTCTTTCAATAGTGCTATTTCATGCATGTAAGGGTTTTGGGCCTTGACAATATTTTTATGAGTAGATAAATAAGGTAATATCTCATCAGTGTTAATCAATACGTACATATGTGCTTGCAACACTTCTGCTCGATCCTTATTCTTGGACTTTGAACGTCCTGTACCCTTACCTTGACACCTCTCTATATGACGAGACTTGGGAAGCCCTACAGGTTTTGGTTCAGCCAAATAATTTGAACAAAACTCAATAGCTTCTTCTGTGACATACCTTCCAACAATAGATGCTTCAGGATGATATTGATTCTTCACATAACCTTTCAAAATCTTCATATATCGTTCAACTGGGTACATCCACCTTAAATAAATAGGGCCACACATTCTAATCTCTCTCACTAGGTGAACAATTAAATGAACCATAATGTCAAAAAATGAGGGGGGGAAATACATCTCCAATTGACACAATATAATAGCAGCCTCATTTTCCAATTCATCCAACTTTTGAGGGTCAATGACTTTGACACATATGGAATTAAAGAATAAGCACAACTTAGTTATGGCATGTCGAACACATATTGGCAAGATCCCACGAATAGCCACTGGTAGTAGTTGTTGCATCAACACGTGACAATCATGAGACTTTAAGCCAACCAATTTGAGATCCTTCATTGACACAAGCCTCTTAAACTCGCACAAACTTATTTTCTCTTTTTTGGACAATGTATGACATGCTGGGGGCAAATATGTACGCTAGCCTTTTGGCTCTGGATGTAATTGCTCTCTTATCCCCATTTCACTCAAATCTAAACAAGAATTTATACCATCCTTTGTCTGGCCTTTAATGTTCAGAAGCGTCCCGATAACACTATCACAAACGTTTTTCTCAACATGCATGAAATCAAGACAGTGCCTTACATAAAGACTAGACCAATACGGAAGATCAAAGAACACTGACCTCTTCTTCCACTTGCTTTTCTCATTGGGCTGATTCTTCTTTTTGCCAAATACAACTTTGATGTCCTTAACCACTTGGTAGACTTCTTCTCCACTTAAGACATTAGGAGCAGTTTCATTCTCTTGGCATCCATTAAAAGCTTTTTTCAACCTACGATACGAGTGATTACGTTTGAGAAATCTTCGGTGCCCAAGGTATACAGTCTTCTTACCATGTTTCAGTTGATGGTAGCATGTGTTTTCGGCACAAATAGGACAAGCTTTATGTCCCTTAACACTATACCCAGACAAGTTCCCGTATGCTGGGAAGTCATTGATCGTGCAAAATAACATCGCCCGCAGGTTAAAAGTTTCATTGGAATACCCGTCAAACACATTCACTCCCTCATCCCACATTTTCCTCAAGTCTTCAACCAATGGACTAAGGTAAACATCTATGTCATTTCCTGGCTGTCTTGGGCCAGAAATCATCATGGATAACATAACATATTTACGCTTCATGCACAACCAAGGAGATAGGTTGTAAATTATAAGGAGAACGAGCCAAGAGCTATGATTCGTACTTAAGTTACCATATGGGTTCATCCCATCCGAAGCAAGCGCAAGCCTAAGATTTCTTGGCTTGGCACCAAAATCCGGAAACAAGCTATCAACCTTCTTCCATTGTAGAGAATCAGCTGGATGACGAAGCTGTCTGTCACATTTCCTCTCATCTGCATGCCATCTGATGTTCTTTGCGTCCTTTGAATTAACAAACAACCGTTTGAACCTGGGAATTATCGGAAGATACCATAACACCTTCACTGGAGAGCCCTTTGTGTCGTCATCATCACAACTAGATTCACCAGACTTTGCTTTGTAGCGCGACCTATTACACACAGGGCACTTATGCAGATTCTGTAACACCCCGTTAATTTCTAACTTTTAGAAATTACCGAAGCGCACGACTGGCATACATCAGAGTGACTTCCTTTTTAAATACTGAACACATACTAATACTCGATGCTAAAAACCCATCAAGTGCGTTACATAACTTAACATGAAAAATACATAAAGCGTTCTTACATCGCTCCACTAGTGTTCAGCAGCAAAATAGAAAGTATGCGGAAGCGATTTACAACTTAAAAACATAAGTCGTACCATTGTACATCTAAGAAACTGAATACAAAATACAGAGATACAAGGGAAACTGAAATACAAGACATAAAGAAATAAAGATAGCGGCTGCTTCTCAAGCATCTTCATAGCCGTGCCTCACGGTCTTCATCTTTCCCTGCTTAACTGAAAAACAACAACAATGGATTGGGTGAGACAACTTGTCTCAGTGAGCTCTATCGCGACCACTTACTAAAATTCTCGGTTCAATTATGCTTGATTCATTAATCTGATTCTAACTCATAGTCCTCAAAATTGACTATGTGGCTAACTAACTGAAGTTGTCCTTATAACCCTTAAGCCGGTTACAAGACGCAACTCATAAGCTAAACTAAACGTTGTCCTCATAACCCTCAAGCCGGTTACAAGAAACAACACTAACTAAAGTTATAGCGTGTCACCGGTCACTTGGCATAATAAGCTTCCGGTGAACCCGTCCCCACTAATCGGCTGGGTCCCTAATGGGGCCTAGGTTCATAAGGCTCATGACTGCCTCTCCCCTAGCACACTAAACTGAATAGGGTCGTCACCCCGACTAAAAGGTATATATGATGATATACCTGAACTGAACTCAACAATGAACTTAAACATAACAATAACTTAACTGAACAATGAACTGAACTAAACATAAACTTATTACTAAGGTGATCTAATTACTAACTAAGTCTAATTATTAAGTGATCTCTCATGGATTACTAAGGTTTGCTAACTTATCTTATCAATCTTACTAAACCAGTCAATCCAGCACAATACATCAAACACGAATTCATAACATGAAATCAATGGTCAATCACATGAGCATTCACTTAACCTGAACATAATCCAAACATAACCAATTGTATGGTACTAACATAATTTGGATCCAATCACAATCAATTACCACTCAATTCAGGGCAATTCAATCATAGTAACATTGGGGAAGGTGGAAGGAAGGATTAGAAAGCAATTGGAATCGTTCGGAATGATTTAAAACATTTTTTTAAAAGAGGCAACCCGAAGACCACGCACGACTCGTGCGCCCATACACACGATCCGTGCGTGACTATCATTTATCGTATCATTCCGTTCCGATCCCTAATTACTTCCCGATCGACACTACCACTTCAATCATAGCCACAACAAGATAATAGCACTACTTTTATTACATATTCAGTTAGGCCTTTTCATTATCTTTCCAACGCATCTGAGAACACTGAAATCGGACCACCGGATCAAAAGTTATGGTGAAAACAAGTTTAGGGACTTTTTAGTGAAAACTGCAAACCGTCGCGACGCGAACACCTACCGTCGCGACGCGAAAAGTGACCGAAAGTTTTGCGTTGCAAATTGTAAGGGAGGTCGCGACGCGATGGCCACGGGTCGCGACGCGAAATTACACAGAATTTTACCCTAACTTGTAATGCTCATATCTTGAGCTACACAATTCCAAATTCAACCAAATCAGGACCAAATTGACAAGCATTCAGTCTAGTTTCTAAAACAATTGACCACATAATTTTTGGATACCTATATCATCCCCAGATGCCCAGAAACCGAACCTATGCTCAAACTGTCTCCAGAATTCTACTCTAACTTGTGATGCTCATATCTTGAGCTACACAAGTCCAAATGCAACCATTCCAAAGCCAAAATGTCAAGCCTTCGATCTAGTTTCTAAAACGGTAAGTCACATAATTTTTGAACAGGTAAAATAGTCCCAGTTACCAGAAAACCGAACCTATCCTGAAAGTCTCCACACAGTGAACTTATCAACACAAATAGCATCCAGTTTCAGTCATCAAACACATATTCATCAAGGAACAATCAACACATATCTTTGTACAGAATCAAAACATAATAAAACCAAGAATGCATGACTCATATATTAACAATGATTTCCCTAGTGAGTGTAGAACTCACCTTGGTGTGATGTACTCCACGAAACCGAAACTCAGCTACCCAATTTCGAACTTCAGCACTTTGAGCTACTGATTTCCTTACCCAAACTATACCAACTAGAAAGGTGACTTCTCCCCAAGGTTGTATTATGGTTCTATGGCGACATGCAAGCCAATGGAAGTCCCAAAACTCTATCTTTGCTCCACTTGAGCTTGGGTGGTCTTTAATGGTGTTTTTGATTGGGAGGGGAAACTGATTTCGAATTTGGTATGGATGGAAAGGGGGAGATGAACTGATTCAGATGATGCTAATGGATCATACATGCACTAAGTTTTCATGGAGTTCTCCCTCTCTCTTTTTCCTCCCTTCTCTTCTCCTCTCTCTTCTCCTCCCTTTCTCTTTCTCTGATTTTGTGTTTCAGATTTTTCAAAATGAATTGTTTGTGTTTCAGCTGAAAGGTATACATATATATATATAGGCTAGGTAAAAATACCACTATGCCCCTCACTTAAACATTTATTTCCTAATGACTCCCTCACTCCTAATAAACTAAATATGATGCAATTAACTCAATTTGGCACCCAATTAAATTAATTGACAATCCACACAAATTATTTTTCAACACATTATTTTCAAGCAACTCATTTAAATCAATAAAATTCATTTCACGCCAAATAATTTAAATAACGAAAATTGGGGATATTACAGATTCTCAAAATCATTCCGGTACAATATGCAATCATTTGGGCATGCATGTATCTTTATATACTCCACACCCATCGGACACAAAATTTTCTTTGCTTCGTACGTACGACACGGCAATGTGTTACCTTCTGGAAGTATGTCTTTCAACAACTCAAGCAACTCGGTGAAACTCTTATCAGTCCACCCATTTATTGCCTTCAGGTTGAACAATCTTATCACCACATTCAATCGCGTGTGTTTTGTACATCCCAAATACTAAGGCTCTTCTTTATCTTTGCACAAAGTATCATAGGCACGTGCTTGCTTAAAAGACTCCGGACCAATATCACGTATCATGTCCTCCATTCGATCATCCATATTTGCGTCTGCGAAATTATCTCTTTCAGACACACTTGAGATATCTAACTTCTCACCATGCCATATCCATGTTGTATAGCCACGACAAATGCCATCAACGAGAAGATGATCTTTGATTGTGTCAACTGGTTGTGGTCTTTGGTTCACACAATTAACACAAGGACAATCAAAAATTCCACCACTATCTTTAAGATTTGTTTGAGCAAACTCTAGAAACTCTTCCACCCCTTTCGCATACTCGTCACTCAACTTGCTTGTTTGCATCCAACTACGATCCATAGCTATACTCAAAAAATAGTAAAAAGAATGTATTTATAAACAACTTATAACATGTAAAGAAAGAAAGGATTCCAATTCTATTGCAACAAACAAACATAGCATATTATTCTTTAATTTAACAAACAAAAAAGAGTTGCATTATGAAAAGTTTAACTAGCCAAGCAAACAATTAAAGTAAAGAACCATGATAGATACCTGAAAGGGTTTCAGCACAAGAGGGCGATGGTGACACGGGAGAGGGTGAGGGCGGCGACCACAACAAGATATGCAGTAAACTTTGATAAGGAGCGTGTATTACCTAACCATAAAAAAGAAAAAAAAATTGTCAAAATTTCCATAAATAAGGCCACATAACAAACAAGTGAAAGAACAAATAAAACAACATTCTTGTACAAACAAACAACAAATTAAATACTAAAATTCTGAAAGGAACTAATATACCTAACAGACACTTGGGAAAAAATGTCCCTATCGTCTTAAAAACAATAGTCCAGTGCCTCATGAAAGGAACTAATATACAGCAGTTGATTAAAATAACAAAATACTAAGGTGTCCATGTAGTGTCAGCAGAGGAGCCCTTTGCTAACAAGGTCGGCCAACAAACTAGTGTAACACCCCGGTATTTTTATTTGTTAAAAACACCTAAGTGCACATCAATCACACATCAGAGATAATATTTCCTGCTCAGACACTGAATACCACTATAAATTTTTTGCTGAAATATAACATAACCGTCTTATACACAAATAAGACCATACAGTACTCAGACCATAAACTGTCTGCAACTATGGTAGACAGAGTCATACAAGAAAGCGGAATGAAAGATAAACATAACACTAATGCCTTAGTGCTGTGATACATGGACAACAGAAGGAAAATAAACTTAAACATAAAACTATGTCATCCTCCATCTCCCGGGGCCACCTACTCGTGCCTCTGAGGTTTCTTCTGTCCCTGTTTATCTGTAAAACAACAACATTTAAGCAGTGAGATACAATCTCAGTGAGTTCTACCGAGACCCCCTACCAACACTCTCAGTTCAATTATATGACCGTTTGAACGTGACACCGACTGCGCGAACGCTAAGCTGCGGTGTATCACATTCTTTAACTTTTAATATAAGGCCGACTGCGCGAACGCTAAGCTGCGGCTAACCTGTTATAACTTGGTACGGCACCGACTGCGCGAACGCTAAGCTGCGATGAACCGCACTGTACGACACCGACTGCGCGAACGCTAAGCTGCGGTGTATCGCACAACAACAATTTAACATAACACCGACTGCGCGAACGCTAAGCTGCGGCGAACCCCATAACCAATAGTGTTTCCCAACGGCACGGAGCCTAGGGTAAGGGTTCATGACTACCCCGCCTAGTATGTCAACATGGGTCGTCACCCAAACTCGATATAATATATATATCTACAATCACATGACTCATAGTTTATTTGTTATCAGTAAAACATATCCGCACACGTGTACTATTATTCGGTTTTTCGAACGAATTTCAACTTCAAAAGTATTTTATAAAACCCTTTTTAAAACATACTCAAAATCATGGAATTATAAGCCTAATATCATTATAGAAGGGTTAGGAAAGGATTGGAATCGAAACGGAATCATATTGGGCACTTTGAAAATTTTGGACAGAACCAGGCGCACGGGTCGTGCCCCTGGACGCACGGGTTGTGCGCCCTGTTAGACATTTTTAAACACTGAAACCGAACCAGGCGCACGGATCGTGCCCCTGGACGCACGGGTCGTGCTCATTTGACAGCATTGCAAAAATGGCCTGTTTTATGAAAATTTGCCTTCCGATCAATCTGAAACTCGCCCCGATCGATTCCTAACTCGAAAACAGACAATACCAGGCAATATTCCAGTCCAATCAACATCAAACATTCAAGCAATTCAATCAAAAACCCAACAATTACGAATTTCATCAAAACACGATATATTTCAAAATAACGTTTTCGACTCAAAATCCTTCGAAACCAAGTCACACAAACATGCATTTCAAAACGGAGTAAACCTAAACGTGAGTAAAACTCACCCTTGAAGCGAGAGTCGTTGCCGAGCTGAAATCACCGAGATGTCAAAATCACCGAATCGAACCCAATCAACACCGAACCGCTCCTAACTTCGTTTCGAGCTTCCAATCGCGTTCAATCCGCTCCTAGCTTCGATCCTAAACATAACCCAATCACCAACACAACCTATCAATCCTTGATTTCAACAAATTTCCAACAAAACCCTCTAAATTTCGTAGGTCACAAAAAGGGGAAAAATTGGATGAAATCTTACCTAGCTCTTGGGTTATGATGAGGGGAGGGAGATGAGGAAGATGATGAATTTTGGAGGGGTGGGTTCACCTCTTCTTCTTCCTTTCTCTTCTCCTTTCTTCTTCTTCTTCTTTCCTTTTCTTCTTTCTTTTCTCTTCTTTCTTTCCTTCTCTGCGTATCCTTTCTTTCTTTCCTTTCTTTCTTTTATTCATTTCTTTCTTTCAACACACACACACACACATATTTAATTAATAAATAAGTGGAGGCGTGGTCCAATTACCATATTGATCTTAATCCCTTATTTCGATTCCAAAACTTCCTTGACCCATATTATCCGGTTAACGATCCAATGTCATCCAATAAATAATTTTAGCACTCAATAAATTTACCAGTCAAGTACTAAATTATTCCTATTGGGTTAACATCCAAATAATTCGCCTAATTATTTTGAGGATGTTACAACTAGTCCAAAGAAGCTCACATTTATAATCAATAATCAATTGTTGATAGCACATGATTTTAACTATAATCTTTATATTTTTTATTTCCTTTCATCTCTTAATTTCAATAATGTTTTGATTACTCCAAAAATAATGTTTGAGTAGAATAGGTAATAAGTATTCATTCTAAAAAGATTGAATAGGGAATAGCTAATTCATGCATGATTCTATGATCTAAGAGTACGAAAAGTTATCCCAGAGGGATGACAGTGTTATACAACTAACAATGTGGTCCCCAACATAAAAGTCAGACATGTATTCAAAAGTTTACGTCTTCCAATAACCTGATACAGTTACACAACTTATACAGTTACACAGATTTTCAAAAACCTGATATAGCGATGCTAACCCAATATAAATCACAGGAATTTACTTTTACCTATCAATGATTCAAAAACCTGATATACATATGATAATAATGCTGATGCTGTTAAAGAGGAAAAGGCTAAATCATCGAGTTCCAAAAAATCGAAGAGGAAGCATAGGTCTAGCTCTGATTCTGGTAGTGACAGTGAGGATTCAGTGTTTGAGACTGATAGTGGCAGTGGGTCATCTTCTGTTACTGGATGAGATTATTCTTCGGGAAGTAGTTCGGGTTACAGCTCATCATCTGATTCATAGGAAGAAAGGAGACAGAGGAAGAAGATGAAGAAGAAGAAGAAGAAGAAGCAGACTAAGAGAGGAAGACGCAGGAGGTACAGTACATCATCTGAATCATCTGATTCAGATTCTGCTTTAGACTCGGATTCTGATGATAAAAGCAGCAGGAGAAAGAGGAGGCATAATCGAAGACGTTGAATGAGACTGAAGAATGGGTGGAGCAACTAAGAGTTTTGTGAGTGGGTGTCGTCAAGCAGGATCAGTGACCAGCTTATACCGTTACACAGATTTTCAAAAACCGGATATAGCGATGCTAACCCAAGATAAATCACAGGATTTTACTTTTACCTATCAATGATTCAAAAACCTGATATACAAAGGCCCAAGAAAACAGACAAGACAACAACAACATATATGAAGCAGTCTTGATTAACAGATATGAATTAGAGAAAAAAATCACTGAAGATGGTCAATGATATAAACAGATAAGTGTATTGAAATTTTAAAGGGAAAATGAAATGTGTGTTGTTCTAAAAACACAATACATACTTGATGAATCTAAGATAAGCAAGGAAACAAAGCTTGAGGAGGTAGTGGGGAGAAGGAAATGCTAAGCAGCTTAAATAGAAGAGTTTAAGCTAAAGATTCAAAGCAACCAAAGAATGATCTAGAGGAAACCAGGAGATACAGCTAATCAAATTAAAGTGCTTAAACATGCACTTCAAAAACACCACCATGTACTGACCAAGATAGCACAAGAATTCATTATAAAATCTAGTCAACACATGCCTAGAATATGCAAATTCCTGAGAAAAGCAGAAGATACCAAATTGACAGATATGAAGCAGCTTGGATTAACATGACTGAATCATTGCAGGAAAGTATAAGCAATGTACATGGACCATGATGTCAATAGATGATCTTAACTTCGAAGGAGACTCAAGACATCACATTTAAAGATGTCAAACCAATGGCAGTAGTTTGAATGGTGTAAATCAAAAATGGAAAACTTGTGAAAATAAAATCAGAATACATTAATTATGTTACATGATCTTCGAAAATGGTCGCAACCTCTGATGGGCGAGTTATTATTTATATCGATTCTGATAAACTTCCCCCAGAGTTAACATTGCCATGAGGCGATATGACATTATACATTCAGATGCGCAAGGCAATGACCAGCGCCCGAGGCCACCCAACGCGTGCCAGTTACAATTATAAGGAACAAGCTAGATAAAGAGGAAGCTTGGATGTTTCAAAATGCAACATAAAAAAAATCAGGGGGCAATGACATCGAAGTCAACCCCGTTGGGTCGGTATGTGACAAGCCTCCCGGCCAGAACCTCTTGATCAAATTAAAAGATCATGGAGATGCCAAATAGATAATGGTGAAGACGGAAGAAGAAATTCCCCTCGGCACCAAGCAAGCCCTGCAATTTCATCAAGAAGAAAAGCAGGCTAAGAGACAGGATGAGAAACAAAAAAGCAGAGTGCCAAGCACACGTCCACACCAGCCGGCACCCAAGAGGGCGCTTGGCAAGGAAGCAACCAGCGCCCATGACGGCGCCTGGCAGGGCGCCAAGCACCAAGGAAGCTCCCATGAGGGCACCTGGCAGGGCGCCAATACAGAAGCAGGCAGCGCCCATGAGGGCGCCTGGCAGAGGGCGTCTGGCTTGATGGCGCCTGCCATGAGGGCGCCAGGCAGAAGGTGGTCTGGAAGCAAGTCCTTCGCAAGGGGGCAGCCAGCAGTGTGCAACGAGGCGTCCAAGGCACCCATGAGTGCACCCAACCTTGTCTCGCAAAATCCCGCTCCACGAGGAGACACCCAGTGTACGCACGCACCGAACAAGCATCCAGCAAGGCGCCCAGGAGGGCCCCAACAGCAGAACGTAGCACTTGGCACAAGGCGCCCAGGAGGGCGCCAACATCAGGATACGGCACCCTAGCTTGACACTTGGCACAAGGATTACCCCATAGGAGGCCTGAGTCAAGGTTGCAACGAAGTGATCTTGTACGACCTGACAAGACAGACAGAGTAACGCATTACGACAAAGAAAAAATTTCTCTTTTTTACTCTTGAGAGTGAAAATGATAAAACACGGTCGTGACAAAGGCAATGTCCCACGCGACTTCACACATCCGGTAGACCGACGAAAATCCTTCAAGCCAAGACCATCCTCCGAAATAATCTCGGCTTGGGGGGCAACTGTTCTGGACTGGACCAAGAGGTCCATTTAGCAAAACGAGGGGGTGCGTTTAGCAATTGGATATGGATCAGCCCAATCGATTTGGCCCATATACACTACATACAAGCCCAACTAAAGCCTCCACGCTTGGATGGTTCAGGTCGATTTTGATAATCCGACAGTCCACAGACGAGCATCGATTTCCTATAAATGCCGGCTCGCATAGCCATTTATACGGGACACACTCTTCCCTTGCAAATTCACTAGCTTATTCTCATACTGACTTGAGCGTCGGAGGGGCTTTGCAGGTGCCCCCCCGGGCGCACATTGACTTCCTGCCAATGCAGGAAGAGACCTACCAACAGCAGCCGGCCAAAATACTGCTAGGTACAGAACACCAGCGAACCCCATCTCACAACAAATCTTTGGAACGATTCTACCGACGCGAGCTCATCGCAAGCAACCGTGACCACCGAAGAATCCACTGTTCCTTCCTCCTTCTTCGCCATTTGCTCAAACTTGTTCCACCAAGCAGTTAACAGTGGCGTCACAGCAGGCATTGGCGGATTTCCGTCCTTCCATAAAAACCCTCACAGATGCATGGAGAATACACCATCATCATCGAATTCAATGCTATGGGATGTCTATTTCTCTGAAGTCGATCCCCTTAATGTGAGTATAGTTTCTTCTTGCGTTGCCATTTATGTGTTTTTTCATTATGTAATTTTGTTTTACCCTCTTTCGATTTGCTTTAGGGATTTCTTGCTTCCTCCGTCTTACTTGGACTTTTTTTTCTCATGGCTTTGGCTTGTGTAGCCCTAAACTGACTCTTTATGTTACCGGTGCACTCATTTAGAGTGTTATTGAGTTTGGAAATGCTTGTAGGAGAAACAATCTGAATTCTTTCCATTTGTCATTGAGGACCATGTTGTTGGATTCATCTACAATCGGTAACTTTTACTTTCAATTCTTTCCTTTACTTGTATGATGTTTGTGTCATCTCATGCTTGCTTATTCATGATTGTTTCATTGGTTAACCTTGTTGGATTATATTATAGCTGAATCACTTGTTTAGTGTGTACCTTGTTCTCATTTATTATGAAATGAACTGCTAGTGGCAGATTTTTATGGCTTAAATTTTTAATTTTTTCACAGGTTTATTAAGCATTTGAGAGGCTTTATTAAGCATTTTTAATTTTTTCCCTTTCAACCACTATACCCGTATGATGGGAGAATGTCGGAGGATGAACCGTATGTCTGTCTGAGACTAAATGATTGGACAGTGAATGTATGACACATGAGTCCTTGATAGTGCATCCTATAACCATTGTGTAGTCTCTTGAGACAATTGAGTCGTGTCTATTTTGTCACGAAATACAAGCCTTTGTTCTAACCTCGAAGTTTATCTTGAACTGAGTCGAGAAAGGAATTGAAGGGAAATGAATTGAATCGAATAGAATAACGGCTTGGGAAAATTTTAAAACAAATACCTGCTTTCCCTTTCGGCTAAATGTCATTCCCGATTCCTTCCTCGAACGAACCCAATTGTTTTGTCTTAACGGAGCCGAACTCAAGCACGATAATAGAAGTTTGTGAGATCTTGATCGCACAAATGGCTGGTTCCAACAAAGTAACACTTCTACTCTCACTTTCAAACTCGTAACTTTTAAATATCAGAGAATGAGATTCCGCTTTGTTGGAGCGTCGTGCATTGAGTAAGGTCATCTATAAGTTGGGGTGAATTAACTTTTGGGATAGTCGTATTTTCAAACTATCGTCATTAGAAACCCCATTGAAAAGAATTTTCATTCAAATGGAACTATTGTACTTTCAAGTTTTGGAACCGATTTAATGAAAGAATATTTTGCTCTTATTTTAGAGTTTTTCCTGGATTCAGTTGCAAGGAAAATCGCTCCTAGATTCCTTGGACTGAGAGTCAACCTCTTTTATAAAATAACTCTGTTTGCTTCAGTCGAGACTTTCAGTAAAATGAGTTAGGCGCTTATGTAAGCGTAACTCGGGAAAGGAAGAAACTGTTCCTCTGAATACCGCGTGGGTTGATTTCAAATGATCCTTTCATAGACATCGTTTTCTCCCAATTCAAGCCACGGCTAAACCGAAACCTTTCGAGTTCCTGACTTCGAGAGTGCAGGATGTGTTGATACCATAAATTATAAGTTCGTATTCTCAACAGATTGTAGGCATTCCATTGTCCATAACAATTAGTGTCAGTTTTCAAGAGGTCGGAATAGTTAGTTTCCGAAGAAAGTCTGTATCTTCATGATGCCTTTCACGTGTCTCAGTTGAGAAAATGTATTCCCGATCCTCTTCAGCCGTTGAGCGTTGAAGCGATCGATCTTCGACCGGATTTATCATTCCAACCTTACCCCAGTCATATCCTAGGGCACGACGTGAAGACATTGAGGTCAAGGACTATTCCGATTGTCAAGGTAGTCTGGGAAGGCTTCTCAGCCGAAGAGGCTACTCGGGAATTGGAAGAGGACATGATGACCCGATATCAATATCCTTTTGCTTAAGGTTCGTCTTGTCAATTTTGAGGACAAAATTTTTAAAAGTTGGGGTGATTGTAACATCCCTAATTTTTAAAGACTCGTACTATGATGCCTAAGACCGAGTAATTATTTGTGGGAATAATTGGTCGTGTCTCGGGGATTAATAGTCGAGGAAAAGTCCACAGAAATCCTACTCTACACTTAATGGTGGCTTAGTCATATATTAATTGAACAATTCAGCTGAAGGGTAAAATCGTCATTTACGCCTCACTTCGAAGATTTATCAATTGATTGAAATAATTAATCGCAACTCGAGAGAGAGGTAGTCGAGAAACCTATGCCGAGCGGAAAGCCATAAGATTATTGGGGTTTTAGCCTCAAAACCAAGAATTTATGGGCCAAGGGCAATTTGGTCTTTTCCACCCAATTAATACCCTCAGCCCCTTTGAAACATAACAACACTCATCTGGTTTCCCATTTTCAGTCTGAAGCTCAGAAAATAGATTAGAGAGAGAGAGGAGAATGCGAATGGAGAAGAGAGAGGAGGAGAAGAGGAAATCTCAAAACCTTAGTGCATGCAAGTGATCTTCATGCCATCTGTAACATCCCTAATTTTTTAAAATAACATTATAAGTGGAAGTTATATAATTGCTAGTCGAAGGAATAAATAATTCGCAATTCGAAATCGGTCGAGTTGAGAAATTTTATATCGAGTAAATAACCGTAGAGTTAGTGGGGGGTCTTGGCCTAAAAACCTTGACTAAATGAGCTAAGGGCATTATGGTCCTTTCTCAACCATAACACCCTTAGCCCCAACTGAAACAACACAACACTCATCTCCCACTATTTCACTCATTCAGCAACTGAAAAGAAAGAAAGGAAAACAGAAGAAAAAGGAGAGAAGAGAAGAGAGGTGAGGTTGAGAGAGAGAGTGGATGGATCCTTCAAAAATCTGCCATGCATGTAAGTCCTCCATGTCTCATTCTTCTCCAATTTCGATATCCTTTCCTTTGATCTAAGTTTCTAAACCTCATTCACCCTCCTCCCCATCTTGCCATTTTTGATGCTTGGAGCTCAAAGTGGTCAACAATGGAGTTTTAATTACTTGGTGGTGTTGCATGTGCATTAGGAACTAAGGAGAAGTATATTTGGGAACTACATTGTAGATTGGGAGCTGTTCTGAAGTGAATAGGTTGCTAGATTTCGAAGTGGACAGAAGTGTTGTTGCCGTCTCGAAGCGGTTGAGCTCTAACGGGGATCGTTCGTGTGTTTTCGATTCGGTGACTTCGCCTTTCAGCTCAACTCTCGGACTTCGTCGAAACTGTGAGTTCTATACTCACTAGGATTGAGTTTCATATGTTATATAATCTGAATCGAGTCAATAGAATTAATTTGGTGATTAGCTTGGTGTTGATTGTTTAGCCAATTTCACTGTTTCTGAATGTTCTAGAATAGGTTCAGTAATTTTATAACTGGGAATGATTTAGGCATCCAAAAATTATATAGTTTACCTTTTTAGAAACTAGATTGAATACTTGTCATTTTGGCTTTGGAATGGTTGCATTTGTACTTGTGTAGCTCAAGATATGAGCATCACAAGTTAGGGTAGAATTCTGGAGACAGTTTGAGGATAGTTTCGGTTTCTGAGTATCTGGGGATGATATAGGTATCCAAAAATTATGTGGTCAATTTTTTTAGAAACTAGACTGAATGCTCGTCAATTTGGTCCTGATTTGGTTGAATCTGGAATTGTGTAGCTCAAGATATGAGCATCACAAGTTAGGGTAAAATTCTGTGTAAATTCGCGTCGCGACCCGTGGCCGTCGCCTCGCGACCAAGTATAAAATTTGCAACGCAAAAATTTCTGTCACTTTTCGCGTCGCGACGGTATCTGTTCGCGTCGCGACGGTTTGCAGTTTTCACCAAAAAGTCCCTGAACTTGTTTTCGCAATAACTTTTGATCCGGGAACCCGATTGAGGTGTTCTAAAATGCGTTCGAAAGCTTATTCAAAGACCTAACTATATATATATACAATTTGAATTGGAAATCATACTGTTTTGGGAAGTCAAAGTTGTTTTCAAAACCGAATTGTAGACCGCGTGTGAGGTAATGTTTTATATAACAAACCGGATCGTAGATCCCTCTCGACGCTATGATTATAACGCCGGATGTCTAACTATTGAATTCATCTAAACGGGTTATAGATCGATAAAGATATATATTATCTAAAAGGCTTATGTGATCGATCCTTTGGTGATCAAAAAGATATAGATTATCTAACTCTCGAGAATTGATACGTATTGTCATATGTATCGCGTTGGGTGACGATCCGACAAGTAGCATACTAGGGAGGGTAGTCATGAACCCTTACCTAGGCCCTGTATACGTTTTGGCGTGGTCAATTCGTGGGTTATCGGGATTGTGGGCTTTGCACGGCCGATTTATGCTAAGATTGGTTCACGACTCATCAGGATTGTGGGCTTTGCACGGTCGATGTTTCGTTTGGTAAAGCTTGTAATTATATAATAATTGACAAGGCTAAAATATATATGGTAGCACTTCATTCACCGGGATTGTGGGCTTTGCACAGCCGGTAATGGGCTAGGTATATATATTGGTATAAATAGTTATAATTTAACTATGTAAACAGTTTAATAAATTGAACCGAGTGTTAGTGAGGGGGCACGGTAGGACTCACTGAGACAAGTTGTCTCGCCCAATCCATATTTGTTGTTTTTACAGAGAACAGGTTATAAGGACAGCAGGCGGCACAGTTAGTCGTCAGGCTCGAGGAGAAGTTGGAGATGTAATCTTCCATCTATGTTTTGGATTCTTCTGATGTAGTCTCTGTATTCGGTCTTATGACTCGAACTTGTATCATGTTATATTTTTGTAGTTCCGCTGTTTCTTGTAAAGATGTATATCTGAACAGGAATTTTTATACTCTGATTTATACCAAATTGTATATTTAGGTGTTTCTTTGTTAAAGAAATACCGGGGTGTTACAGCAACAGGACTCTCACTTGTGCTTTGATGCACACTTTAAGTGTTGAGGATTGCCTAAGAGGATTCAATTTCTTTTGTGATTCCTAATGAACAAGAATGCAAATATAGGTTTCCTTTCCTTACCAATTACTTTGATTACCAAAAACAACTTATAAATCATTTTGAAATGCTCTTGGTCTTGCAAATAAGTAATTGTTTTGAAACAATTTTTGGTTTTGTGTTGACGATTTGGTAAGAGGATATGACACCTATGCACTTGTGCATATCCCAAGTGTCAAAGATTACCTAAAGGGATTCAACACCCTAATTGCCTAAACTTGTCAATTTAGTCTTAAGACTGGCCTATGATCTTGCATGAGGCAAATGCCCCTTTTAATTTATTCCTTCCAGGTGGTTGATTGAAGAAATGTATTAGACATTGATGACATCAAAAGGATACCACACGGGTGCTTATGTCTAATGTTGATGTTAAATCCTTAGGGTTTTGCAAGTGATTCATTAGAAGTTTGATATCACTTGTGCTTTGAAATGCCTTTGCCTATTCACATATTGTGTCATAAATGCCTAGTTAGGTTCATCCCATTGCCTACCATCTTCAATAAGATGTACAACTTAGGTTCATTTTCTTGCCTATTCATGCATTTTCGCCAAGATGTTCAACTTGGGTTCATTCTTTGCCTATCTATGTATTGTGTCATAATGTGTGTAGTCTAGGTCCACTTTCAATCAAAAGCCTTTTCAAGCATCAAAATCATTCCCTAAACAAGAATCAATCCAATTGCGAAAACTCTTCAAAATCAAACTTTGTTAGTAGTCTTGTGAAGCCTTTGCTTGCATGATTATTAACAATGAGGTACTAGTGGCGATCACTTGGAGCCTTTGCTCAATTGATCATCATGAATGCCTAATTTTCCTAAAGATTTTCACTAAATCAAAAACTTTGTTAATAGTCTTGCGAAGCCTTTGCTTGCATGATTATTAACAATGGAGTGCTAATGGTGGTCACTTGGAGCCTTTGCTCAATTGATCATCATGAAAGCTCAATTTTCACAATTAAACAAGGTAAAAAAACAAAAACCTCTTTCTAGACAACCCAGAACTACGTAGCTTTGAATTCTCCATCGCACCGGGAGATACGTAGGAGCGGATACTCTCCGTCAAGCACAACAAACCCAAAACATTTTTCCTTTCAAAAACCAAACACTTTTCCAAAATAAAACATTTTTCAAAAACAAGAACTACGTTGCTTTGAATTCTCCATCGCACCGGGAGATACGTAGGAGCGGATACTCTCCGTCAAGCGCGAAAACTAAAGATTTTTCATTAAGTCATTCATCAACAAAAGAGGTAAAAACAAAGTATTTTTCCGAATCAACTTTGCAAATCACATATTTAATTAAGGTAACCCTTCTTTGAAGGGACGTTATGGGGTGCTAGTACCTTCCCCATACGTAATTAGACCCCCGAACCCAAATCTAATGGTTCCAAAGACCATTGCTTTCCAAAAAAGGTTTTTTCGATGTTTTACCTTTAAAAAATATTGGTGGCGACTCTAAAATCCCGTTGTGCGAAGAAAAATCCCTCCAAGGATTTTTCGGGGTGCGACAGCTGACGACTCTGCTGGGGATTCTTTTTCTTAAGTGGGTCAAGCCGATTAATTGAATGTGTGATTTGCTTTGCTGATTTAACATGCTTTGTTTTACCTCCCTTCTTCCTACTTTTGTTCTATTTTCCATGCCATTTGTTTGCTAGATTTTAGAACATTCCTTCTTCTTCTCCTTTCTCTCATGTCTACTTGATTGCATCTTGGCAATTCCATTGCATTCTCACATTATCATGTTGCATTCATGTGTATTTATCCCTTCTTCTTCTATGTTCGCTTCTTGCTTAAAGTGGTAGATAGTCTCTCCTCTTATCCTCTTTTCTTATATGCTTCTTTCTTTCATGCATTCCCCCAATCTTATCATGTTCCCTCTTCTTTGCTTTCTTTCTTTGAGTTAATTTCATGCATATTCCCCAATTCTATTATGTCCCCTCTTCTCGGCTCCTGTTCTTTGAGGTAAGCAATGCGTGTAATTATTGTTGACTTCTTAGGATGGTTTGTATATTGAAATGATGTATGCATGTTGAACCCTAGGGTAGACGACCTTTTTGTCTGGACCGTTCATGGTTTTTCTTGCAGGTGGGGAAGGGTAGTTATTTCTAGGTGTTGTGCCCTCAACACACACTTCATACCTTATACTTGTGAGCATTGAGTGGGGCCTAAAACCCAAGGTCTGAACAAAAACCTAGGAGAGTGGGAACGATTAGTGACTGCCATTCGTAGACCTTTGTCTGTATGGCTCTCATGAAAGTTTCGCCCAAGAGTGCGCTTTGTCATGATGCCTCACACTCGGTAGCTTTCTACGATTGTGGGTGTCATCATGAGAGAGACTTTAGCTCTTGGTTGCCATTCTGAGGAAGTGATTAGAACCTACATGGGAGGATTACCCTTTTCGTCGACTTTAGACCCTAGGATTCCCACCCTTTGTAGGACACAGGGGCATGCCTTTGTTTGTTGCATTAGCTTAGGCATTCCTTTTTCTCAAACTCTATTTCAAAATTGTAGAAAGTAATTTTCTTTTCCCCTCGTAAACATCTACATAAGGTGGCATGTAGCGTGTATCTTTGAAAATGTTCAAAGTACCACCAATAAACTCATTTTCTTACCCTTTTTCCAGGTAAATAACACATCATTTCGCATTCACATCATTTTGCACCATTGCATTTGCACCTGACAAAATTTTGAAAAAAAACTTTCATCATTTGCATTCTTCATGCAATAAAGTTTGTTTGCCGGAAATCGCAACATAACGCCGAACCATGTCACAGGGGTGTAAGAAGCAATATGGAATCAAAAGGCAAAACCGCATTCAATTCGAGCTTCCCCATTGTAAAGAAGATTGATGTAACTAGTTTGAGGAGTATGAGAAGATTCTGGGTTTTGATCGCTCAGAGGTTAGACCTTACCAGTATCAGGGGCAGCATTATTCAGATGAGAAGTTTGCTTCCCTGTTACAAATCAGTGTAGGAGAGGTGCGGTCCGACAAAGTTGAGCGTAACAAGATATTTGGGTTTCTTTCAAGCAAGTACTAGCCTTGACCATCTTCGGCATTGTTCTTTTCCCTCAGATTGAGAAACATATAGATGAAACCGCTATTGGTGTGTTCCTAGCTTTCAAGAGTGCAAAAAGTCCCATCAATCCAGTTCCCGCTATTCTTGCAGAGACCTATCGTGCCTTCACCCGCCATCATGAGTTCTGAAAGGATAAGATGTGTTGTTCCTTCCCTGTGATATATGCTTGGTTGATCAGTCATGTGTGCATTAACAAAAGTGATGTTGGGGATTTGCTTTCCTATGCCTTGGGTTGTAATCCGAAGACTATGAGCCCTCAGGAGTGGAAGGATACTTTTAAGAACCTCGATGCTCTTCAAATTCGATGGTTCTCGCACAAGTGTTGGGAAGATAAACCCTCAGTGATATTCCAATGTGGCAGTTTCCAGAACGTTCCTCTCATGGGAACACAGGGATGCATCAATTATAACCCATCTTTGACCTTGAGGCAACTCGGGTACCCTATGCGGGACTCACCCTCTGAAGCTATGCTGTCTCGTTTACCTCCATGCGGGGATCCCCAAAGGCGAGGACTTACTTCGGCGAGTCTTGCAAGCTTGGGAAACCGTGGTGCGGAAGGACAAAGGCGAGTTATCTAAAAGGACCACTGCTATCTCCTTCACTCAATGGCTTGAAAAGAGGATTAAGGAAACTCGATCATCCAACCAAAAGGTGCCATCACTTGAAGAGAAAATACCGGAACCTCACGTTCCCCTCATTGAAGAACTAGAAGAGGCTAAGTTGGCCTTATCTAAAGCGGAAGAAGAGAAAAGGGCTTTGCAAAACAGATTGGGAAAGGTGATGCAAGACAAGTGGAAGCTAGAAAATGAAAATGCTCTCCAAGCCGCAGCTATTGAAGCAACCAATAGGAAACTTGGAATAGAAGAAGAGAGCAAGAGGGAAATTCAGAAACATTTGAAAGGTGTTAAAGAGGAAGTAAAGAGGTGCGCCTCAAAGATGAATGAGGCTGTGGCAGAAGCAAGTGAATGGAAGAAACTATATGCCAAGTCATGGAGGAATGAGAAAATGGTTAGAGATGCGCTAGCTAAGTCAAAAGAGGAATTCCAAGTGATGAAGTTTGAATTGGAGAACCAAGTGAAAAGCATCAGGCAAGATAGAGAGTCTATCATAGGGATCTTGAAAGAGTATCAACAAGCTTTAGGGTTTGAACAAGGAAGGTCGGAAGAATTGAAGAGGAATCTCCGATGCCTAAGGGAATCTTATGGGCAAGTGCAAGCAGAAAGCCAGTATTGGGAGAAACGTTTCATGGAATTAATTGGCAGAATAGAAGACCAAGAGATCGTCAAGGAGCTAAGGGATGAGATTCAGCTTTGGAGGAGCAAATTTTCAAAGCTAGCAGGACTAGCTAACCAAGCTGTGAGGGATGTCCCCAAGAAGCTAAGAAGAGCTGAAGTAGAGATGAACCCTTTCAACACTCCGGCCAAGGTGTGTGAGTTTGTCGAGTACTGCAAGATTCTGACAGAAGAACTCATGGAGAAGGCCAAGGGGGCAGCCGAAAGCAAGAAGAGAAAAAGGAAGGAGAAATTGAAAGCTATATGCCTTTGAAGTTCACTTTAGAGCATTGTAATAATCCTTAGGAAATTGTAAATTTTCTCTAAAAAGTTGTAGTTTTCTTTGGGATATTGTACTTTTCTGTTGAAAGTGTTGTTTTCAGATTATTGTACTTTGATTTTCTTTCGAGTTTGAAGTTGTAGTACTCCTTCCTTTTGAATAAAGTGTGTTTGTTTGGTCTATTGCTTCCAACCTCGTTGCAACCAAAAATTAAAAAAAAGAGAAGTGTTAGAGCTTTAAACTTACACGCCTATGACAAGACGAGTTGCACCGCGATCCCCGGTACCAAAACAAACATAAAATCATACATATTGCATTGCATTTGCATTCATTTATGCGATTCTCGCGCTCATGAATTGTGTTCCATCAATAGAAAAAGGCAAGCTGGTTCGCCAACATCGATACCTGACTCGTCTGCAAGCAAGGATCATGGCAACTAACCAGAATGACCCGGACTGTCCTGTTATTGAAGACTTAGGACGTGGTGAATCGGACCATGGTAACCCAACTGCTGAGGTTCCCAATCCAGAGCAATTGGCTCAGGAGAATCGGGAATTGAGAACGAAAATTGGGGCAATGGAAACACAGATGACTGAAATGATGGGGATACTACAAGCTTTGAGGAACGGAACTGCCGCTGAAAATCCCGCCGTCACTACCGAAGTTGCTGTCACTCTCCCTCCTCCGAGTCTTGAGACTGTCACCTTTGCTCATACTTCAGGGACCAACAACCAGAGCCAACCAGCCATGCATAGGATGCCTTGGGGACTCCCACCCGGATACACACCTCCAGGAGCCGAGGCTAATGCAGGAAGTAATCCCCCTAGGGTTGCAGAGCAAGTCCAACCCATCTCAGCCGCAAACAGTGGAGGAACGGGAACGCCTCAGGTCGAAATTCAGATTCCTATTCCGCCGAGAACTCCGTTTGGCTTTCATTCACCAGCAACGGTCCATCCCCAACTTCACGGACTAATTCCTGGGAATACGACTCACTCACGTGACCCACACGTGAACCCAGCCGTAGTGTCGATGAGTAATCCTCACTACGGTGTGAATGGTTTTCCTCAAAACTATCCTGCTGAAACTCCTCAAGCTAGAGACAGGTATATGTTAGAAGAGCGCTTAAGAATGATTGAAGGGTCGAGCTCTAGAGCAAGAGAAGCTCGTGATCTGAGTCTCATCCCTGATGTGGTTTTACCTCGTAAATTCAAAGTGCCTGACTTTGACAAGTACCGAGGCGTGACTTGCCCTAAAAGCCATCTGACCATGTACTGTAGAAAAATGGCTACACATTCTCATGATGACAAGTTGTTGATCCATTATTTCCAAGAGAGCCTTGCTGGGGCATCTCTCAACTGGTACATGCAGCTAGAACCGTCCCATATCCATTGTTGGAAGGACTTGGCTGATGCCTTCCTCAGACAGTACCAGTACAATACGGATATGACGCCTGACAGAACACAGTTATAGAGCATGGCAAAAAGAGAAAATGAGTCATTTAAGGAGTATGCCCAGCGGTGGAGGGCTTTGGCTGCACAGGTGACACCCCCTTTGTTGGAAAAAGAACTGGTCTTCATGTTCATGGAAACCCTGCCACCGTTATACTATGATCGGTTGATCGGCAGCGTATCTTCCAACTTCTCAGACATGGTAATCATCGGTGAAAGACTAGAAAATGGACTGAGAAGCGGCAAGATTGCCCATGGTTCCGCAGGTACAACCACCCACAAGAAGCCATTTTCCGGATTTTCGAAGAAGAAAGAAGGAGAGACCAACACCATCACCATAAGCCCACCTTATCAACCACAAAATATCCCTGTCCCCACTCAAACACAACCAACCCGTCCACCACAAAGTAACTACCACAAAAACTACCAAGACAAAAAACAGACCACCTTTGATCCCATCCCCATGTCCTATACTGACCTTTTCAGCTATCTTGCCACAAACAAGCTCATCAATACCAGACCCATGAAACCAGTCCAGCTACCCTACTTTCGAGGCTACAATCCCAATGTTACCTGTGCATTTCATGAAGGGGCAGTTGGACACGCTGTTGAGGACTGCAAGGCCTTTAAAATTGTAGTGCAAGATCTGATTGATACCAAAGGGATAACCTTCAAACAAGAAAGCCCAAGCATCACAACTAATCCGCTGCCTGGTCATGAGAAACCTGCAACCAATGCCATCCATGATATGGGGGGCCAATCCTTAATCAGAACTGTGGAGTGTATCCAGACACCCTTAGAGGTTATTCATGCAGAGCTGTGCAAGTTCGGGGTCATCAAGAGAGGTTGTACTCAGAAAGAAGTCTGTGTTGATGTTAATTGTGCTGGGGCATGTGAGGCCTTCAAGACAGTTTTGCAGGACCTATTGGATCGTCATATAATCCAAATGGGTGTGCAAGAGAAAGAGGAGGATGTGCTGACTTTCCAATCAGATAAGAATAGAAATGTTCAGAAACCTATTGAGGTCCCGTATAGCCGAAAGCCGATCGTGGAGAGACCTAAGACCATTGTGATTCCTGTCCCAGCTCCTTATCAAAAGAACAGTGCTGTTCCATGGAGCTATGGGGTGTCAGTTCCAATTCAGAAGCCTCAAGTTGTTCCCGATGTCACAAACATTGCGGGAAGCAGTGGAGTCACTAGAAGCGGACGTGTTTATGTCCCCGAAGTCCTGAAAGAAGGTCCCTCAAAGGAAGATGAGGAAAGGATTTGCAAAGGTAAGGGTATAACACAAGAGCCCAAGGAAAGTAGGAAGGTGTCAGAGCAAGAAGCCACAGAATTTTTGAAGATCATGCGGCAGAGTGATTACAAAGTGGTGGACCAGCTGCACCACACTCCTGCAAAGATCTCTATCATGTCCCTACTGCTCAATTCTGAGGCCCACCGTGCAGCTCTAATGAAAGTATTAAATGAAGCCCATGTAGCCCAGAACATCACTGTTGCATCCAATTATATTACCTTTACTGATGATGAGCTCACCCCTGAGGGGAAGGGGCATAATCAGGAACTTCACATTTCAGTTAGATGTGGTGAATATACACTCTCTCGGGTTCTCATCGACAATAGATCCTCTTTGAATGTCATGCCCAAATCTACTATGAGCAGGACTAGATGTAGACTGTTCGTATATGAAGCCTAGCTCAACACTAGTTAGGGCATTTGAAGGATCCAAGAAGGAGGTTATGGGAGAAATGGAGTTCCAGATGCAGATTGGGCCAGAAGTATTTTATGTGAATTTTCAGATCATGGACATTGCATCATCCTACAGCTGTCTCTTGGGGAGACCCTGGATTCATGCTGCCGGCGCTGTTCCTTCATCCCTCCACCAAAGGCTTAAGTTTGTAGTTGACTGACAAGCTGATAGTCGTTTTTGGAGAAGAAGAGTTCATAATTATCAAGCCCCATCCTTCTCAATACATTGAGGCTGCAGAGGAGTCACTTGAATCTGCCTTTCAGTCGCTGGAAATTTCAAATGTTGCTTTCGTGAGGGAAGAAGCCCCATTGCCCGCACCAAATATATCTAACGCTGCTATCATGGTAGCCAAGGTCATGTTGAAAAATGGTTACCAGATTGGAAAAGGGTTGGGAAAGTCCGAGCAGGGAATTCTAGCGCCGGTTCAGCTGCGAGAGTACAAGGATAGGCGTGGGTTAGGATATTGGCCCACTCAAGCTGATAAGAAGAGAATGGCTGAGGAAAAGCGAGAAAGGAGGCTAGCTAAGCTTCAGGGGCGGGAACCAAGCTTGAAGAAGGTTCCTATCTATGATCTCTCCCAGAGCTTCAGGAGCGCGGGTATGCTGGACCCCAATCAGGTGGCCGTCATTGAGGAAGAATCAGTTATGGAAGACAAAGGTGTGGACTTGGTGCGTCGCAGTGCTGCAGATGAAGAGCTTGATAAATGGAAGATCATTGATTTCCCTGCCCAAGGCCTTAGAATATTTCATAAGGGCATGCATGTTTTTTCCTTCGAATATCATCTATCAATAAAATGTTGTTTCGGACTCTCAAATGAATAAAATTGCTTTTCATTATCATGTGTCTTCATCTTGTGTTTCTATTTTGCTTGTTCATTTCTTTTCTATTCCCGCAAATGCAGATCTAAAATGAATATCTTTGAAGGAGGATGTTGAGGATGACTGGGAAACTCCTCCAGAATTGATGAGAATGGTTGAACAAGAGGAAAAGGTTATTCAGGCGCATGGGGAATCTGTTGAGATAATTAACCTAGGCACAGAGGACAGTAAGAAGGAAGTAAAGGTGGGTACTTCAATAAAGGAAAGTGAGCGCAAGAAGCTAATCGAATTCCTGCTTGACTATGTTGATGTCTTCGCATGGACTTATCAAGATATGCCAGGGTTAGATACTGACATAGTGGTGCATAAGTTGCCGGTCAAGCCAGAATGTCCTCTGGTAAAGCAGAAACTGAGAAGAATGAAGCCAGAAATGTCATTAAAGATCAGAGATGAGGTGAAAAAGCAGTTTGACGCTGGGTTCCTAGCGGTAGCCAAGTATCGGCAATGGGTTGCTAACATCGTGCCGGTTCCGAAAAAGGACGGGAAAGTTAGAATGTGCGTTGATTACAGAGATCTGAATCGTGCTAGTCCCAAAGATGATTTTCCCCTGCCCCATATTGATGTCCTAGTGGATAGTACGGCGCAGCATTCACTGTTCTCCTTCATGGATGGGTATTCAGGGTATAACCAGATCAGGATGGCTCCTGGGGATATGGAGAAGACAACTTTCACAACTCTTTGGGGAACATTCTGTTACAGAGTCATGCCATTCGGGTTGAAGAACGCCGGTGCTACCTATCAAAGGGCTATGGTCACATTATTTCACGACATGATGCACAAAGAAATAGAGGTCTACGTGGACGATATGATCGCAAAGTCTAAAACTGATGAGGAACACATTGTCAATTTGCAAAAGCTCTTCGAGCGGTTGAGAAAATTCAAGCTCAGATTAAATCCTGCCAAGTGTACCTTTGGCGTGCGATCAGGAAAGTTGTTGGGATTCATCGTTAGCCAAAAGGGGATAGAAATCGATCCAGAAAAGGTGCGTGCGATTCTTGAGATGCCAGTTCCTAAAACAGAAAAAGAGATTCGGGGTTTCCTTGGAAGACTGAACTACATCTCTAGGTTCATATTCCAATTGACTGCCACTTGTGAAACAATATTCAAACTATTGTGCAAGGCATTTGAATGATGATTGTCAAGAAGCATTTGAAAAGATCAAGAAATATCTTCAGAGTCCACCTATCTTGATGCCTCCTGTGCCCGGCAGACCTCTGATCCTGTACCTAACCGTGCTAGACAGCTCAATTGGTTGTGTGTTAGGGCAACATGATGAATCTGGGAAGAAAGAGCATGCCATTTACTATTTGAGCAAGAAATTCACTAACTGTGAAACAAGGTACTCGCTGCTAGAAAAGACTTGTTGTGCTTTAGCTTGGGCTGCTCATCGTTTGAGGCAGTACATGCTAACTCACACTACTTGGTTGGTATCTAAAATGGATCCTATCAAGTACATCTTCGAGAAGCCCGCACTTACAGGGAGACCTGCCCGTTGGCAAATGCAGTTATCAGAATATGATCTCCTATATGTCACTCAGAAAGCAATTAAAGGTAGTGCGCTCGCCGAGTACCTGGCACACCAGCCCGTTGAAGATTATCAGCCTATGCAGTATGACTTTCCAGATGAAGATATCATGGCCTTGTTTGAAGAAGGGAAATCCCCAGAAGATGAAAGGTGGAGAGTGGTGTTTGATGGTGCCTCCAAAATATATGGGCACGGAGCCGGGGCAGTGCTGATTTCCCCTGATAATCGCTTCATTCCGTTCACTGCCAGACTAAGTCATGTATTCTTGGTATCCAGGCAGCCATTGATTGGAAAGTTAAGAGACTTGATGTGTATGGAGATTCAGCTCTAGTCATTCACCAAGTGAATGGTGATTGGGAGACCAGGGACTCCAAGTTGATCCCTTACCGAGATTACATTCTAGAGTTGGTTGAGCCTTTTGAGGAAATCACATTTCAGTATCTTCCTCGCAATGAGAACTAGTTGGCTGATGCGCTAGCCACTTTGTCTTCAATGTTCAATATCAACTACGACAAAAGCTTGACTCACATCAAGATTCAGTATCGAGATTTGCCAGCACATCATTACTGCGCGGCAATTGAGGAAGAGTCTGATAACAAGCCCTGGTATCATGACATCAAGCAGTACATCTTGAACAGGGAGTACCCTCCTGGAGCGTCAGAGAATGACAAGAGAACCCTCAGAAGATTGTCAAGGAATTTCTTTTTGAACGGTGAAGTCCTATACAAGAGGAATTATCATATGGTCCTCCGGAGGTGTGTGGCAGAAGAAGAGGCAACAAAAATCATGAAAGAAGTCCATGAAGGCTCATTTGGGGTTCATTCCTGTGGGCACACTATGGCAAGAAAAATCTTAAGAGCTGGCTATTATTGGTTGCGAATGGAATTAGATTGCTATAGTTTCGTGAGAAGATGTCACAAGTGCCAAATCTATGCTGATCACATTCATGTGCCACCTGCTTCCCTAAATTTCCTGACTGCATCCTAGCTAATCTCAATGTGGGGCATGGACGTCATAGGTCCTATCGAGCCTAAGGCATCAAATGGGCATCGCTTCATCCTGGTCGCAATTGATTACTTCACCAAGTGTGTTGAAGCTGCTTCATACTCCAGCATTACTAGCTCTGTGGTTGCTAAGTTCGTAAAGAGAGATCTGGTTTGTCGCTATGGGCTTCCAGACAAGATTATCACAGATAATGGCAGCCGCCTGAACAGTAAGATGATGAAAGAGTTATGCGAGGACTTCAAAATCCAACATCATAATTCTTCTCCATACCGTCCCAAGATGAATGGGGCAGTTGAAGCAGCCAATAAGAATATCAAGAGGATCGTGCAAAAGATGGTAGTAACCTACAAAGATTGGCATGAGATGCTTCCTTTCGCTTTGCATGGGTATCGTACCTCAGTGCGTACTTCAACCGGGGCAACCCCTTTCTCTTTGGTGTATGGGTCGGAAGCAGTCCTCCCTATTGAAGTTGAGATACCCTCCCTACGGGTGCTGATGGAAACCAAGTTGGAAGAAGCAGAATGGGTCCAGGCTCGTCTGGATCAGCTGAATCTCATTGAGGAGAAAAGAATTGCTGCCCTGTGTCATGGCCAGTTGTATCAACAAAGGATGAAGACAGCTTTCGACAAGAAGGTTCATCCCCGAGAATTCAGCGAAGGAGACCGTGTACTCAAGAAGATCCTGCCTATTCAGGGTTACCCCCGTGGGAAATGGACTCCTAGCTATGATGGACCATATGTGGTAAAGAAAGCCTTTTCTGGAGGAGCATTGATAATAACCAACATGGATGGTGAAGAACTCAGAAACCCAGTCAATTCAGATTCAGTCAAGAAATATTACGCCTGAGAAAAATAAAAGAAAAAAAGAGAAAGATGAGCCAAGCAAGAATTAGCTCGATAGGTTGAAAACCCGAAAGGGCGGCCTAGGCAAAAAGAGCGACCCGGTGGACTGAAAACTCGCAAAGAGCGGTCCATGCAAAAATTAGGGTCAGAAAGGTTGGACTTAAAAAAGTAAAAGAGGCAAGCAGCGCCTCCAAAAGCTTGGATAAAAGGGTGATCAAGGATATAAGTATGGGTGATTGGCATCAACACTCCAAAGACAAAGAGAGCTCATAAGATCTGTTGCGTCCATTTTTCTTGTTATTTTTTAGTTTCAAAAATTCTCAATGTACTCTTTTCAGTCGGTGCGACCTTTTGCGCGTTCGATTTCCATATGAATAAAAAGTCCAAATTTTCCACTCCGTCTGCTTATTGTTTTATCATTGCTTCCTTTTCATTTGTGCTTTAAAATGATGTTTTATGGTAGATGATAAATGAATTATGAAAATGTGCATAAATCAGGGCATTAAAATCATTGCGAAACTTTTGAAAATCATGAGAAAAGAAATGATCTCCCAATCAGGTAAATTCACAAGAATCAAACAAAAGCACAGATTGCGTCAAAACAATTCTCAAAAGGCTGAAGCATGACCCTCGCACCATTATGGACAACCATCGTGCCTCATAACGCAAGTCCTACGATTTTGTCGAAACAGCGAAAAAAAAAGGGACTAGAAAAAGAGCAAAAGAGCAGTAAAACAAATAAAATTCATGCATTGCATTCATCAAACATAGACAAAAAAAATTCATGCAAGCAAAAAGAAACTCCTGCATCACATCACATTCATCCCATCAAAAAGCAATCATGGCATTTGCATTGCATGCATTTGTTCATCTCACTTGCAGGTACAAGGATGGATAAGTACTTCGATGTTAATCCTCACACTCAGTTCCCAGAAAATGCCCTCTTAGTTCGGAGTTCAAATGCTTTTCAGTTCGGCGCTCAAGCGTGCATTGCAGTTTGGGGTTCAAATCGCTCTTATCAGAGTTCAGTGCTCCCTTCTGTTCATGGTCTCACATCGTGTAGGAGCAACGCGATGGACCGCAGCCCCATGTGAGGTTCAACGGAATAGTTGTATCAGCCTAAGATACAGTGGACGCCGTGCATTGATCAGTATATCAGTTCCGGAGCTGATAACGACCCCCCCGGTCGCTCAAATGACCAGAGATTCTCAGGATGCGTGCTCCTCAAAGCCAAGTGCAAACTCGGATTCGCAAGGGTTCGTTTACAGGTTTTAGGCAGCCTGGCATTTTACCGCTTTCTTTATCGCTTTCTTCATTTAGCGCTTTCCTTGCCTTTCGCAGTTAGCGTGTATGTTGTTAACCATTTCGTTTATTGTTTCCTCATCAACACTCCAAGTGTTGATTCAAAAGAAAAAAAAGAAAAAAAAAAGAAGAAAAAAAAGAGAAAAGAAAAAGGAGAAAAGAGAAAAAAGAAGAAACATAAAAAGAAAATTCGGGTTTCTCCAAGTAGACAAAATTGGTATAATTTCTGAATTCTTTATTCCTATTTTATCTTCGAAATATGTCTCGGCCAATTCATATTTCTTGGCAAAATCCAAATAAAGAGGGGCAGCTGTCATACCCTAATTTTGTCCGCCCAAGTCAAAACATTTTTTTCAAACAAAAATGGAAACAATAAGGGTAATTCATAATGTGTGTAGGTTAATGGACTTCCGCATGTATCTGTATTTGTCCCCTATCTCGCATTTTTATTTGAATTATGCGCACGCGCCAGTCGTAGCTGCTTGAGCTTCCCTTTTGCCCTTGCCATTTGGCATGCATTTTAATCTTCAAAAACGGCCATTTATTGATCGTTATTAATTTTTGGCACTCAAAAAAAAACATTTTTATTAATTTTTGAGAATTTTAGGGAATAAAATAGTGCATGTTTCAACATCTGTGGGCATTCAAATGAGAGCAAGTTAATTATTTTTGAACTAAACCAAGTCAAGGATGAAAACTACAATTTATTCTATCAAGGATAATTTTCGTATAATTTTTTGGAAGAAAACCCTAGTTCAAAATAATTAAAAGGCATTTTTCCCATTTTTATTGCACAAGAAACTGAAAATGGACCATTAAATATTCCCCGATTATTAAATGACAACTTTTATTGTCATGAATAATTAGAGGGATATTTTTATGGTGCCCAAAAATATGTGACACATTTTCAATAGGTGCACTATCATTTGCATGCCCAAAATTCAAATAGAAAGTACAAAGTGTCCTCAATAAGACAAAAGACCAAAAAGGAGAAGCAATTTTCCCTCCCCATTTTTGTTGTCATAGCCGAATTCCCTCTCTCTCTCTCTCCACAAGTTCTTCCACACTCTTCTATTGTACAATTATTCCTTAAGAATATTCTTGTACTATCCTTAATCCTACCCATTTCATACACATCCCTAATTCATACACATCCCTAATTCCCACACACTGTCATGTAGATTCATACCCTTTTTTGTAAATGACACCATCCTCTCACACTCACTCCTTCATAAGAAATTGCAAACTTACTTAAAATAGAACATCCCATTCCTATTCTACCCTTAACCCTAATTTCACCCAAGACCATATATGAGCCTACTGTAATATCCCCAATTTTCGCTAATTAAATTATTTGGCGTGAATTATTATTTAAGTGATTTATTTACTTGGTTGGAAATAAAATGATTTGATAATTAATTTCCTGATTTAATTACTGTATGAATTGTGTGCTCATTTGGATGAATTAGAGCTGAGGGAGTCATAGGGAATAGATTGAGCAAGTGAGGGGTAAAATCGTATTTACACTTCTCCAATATATATACATAATCACCCAGCTGAAAACAGGAAACATCTCATTTCTTCAAAATCTGAAACAGAGCCAAGAGAGGGGAGGGAGTGATCGCGTGAGTGAGAGGAAGGGAAGCAGGGAGGAGAAGCAACAATCCTTGATGCATGTGTGATCTGATGGTAGCTCTGAATTCCTACTGTTCCCCTCTTTCCATTGATGCCTATACTTAGTACTGAGTCAGCCTCCCTCATAAAACACCATTGGTGAACATTCAGCCCTCTTGGCCAAACAGAAAATCCTGAACCATTGCATGTCAATTTGGAGAACTTTAAAATCAAGATCAACAGCTAAATTTCGTATTGAGGCAGCTTAGGAATCATTTGGGTGCTGGGTTGTCGATTGGGTGTGCTTTTGGAGCGAAATAGGATCACGTTCGTGAGTTGCCGTGTGACCGTATTTTGGAAGTCTCGGCGTGTTGTTATAGTCATCATCAAAAGGTGAGTTCTATACTCACTAGGATTAAAATTGTATGTGTTGTGAATTCTGGATCGAGTCTCGCGTTTACGAAAATCTGGTGTGAAACTGTTTTGCGAAAATATCGTTTGAATCATGAGATTGATTGAATTGTTGGACTGAAACTTATGAATTGGCATGTCATGATTATTGAATGATGTGTGTTGATTGTTGACTGGTTTGACCGTGTGTTATGGGCCGGTAAAGTGGAAGTATCGATCGGAAAATGCATCGGAATCTTATTGGGATAATATCTTTAAGAAAATGTAAGCATCTGGGTTACTGAGGCACACGCACGGATCGTGCGTTATGGGAGCACGGATCGTGCTGTGTGTTCGGAGGTAGCCTGGGAATGGTTTTGGGACATCGCACGGATCGTGCGTATGGGCGCACGGATCGTGCGCTCTGTTCTGTGTAAAATGAGTTCAATTTCTCAGTCACGCACGGGTCGTGCGCCTCAGGAGCACGGACCGTGCGTGGTCTTCGGGTTGCCTATTTTGAAAACTGTTATAAATCATCCCGAACGGTTCCAATTGCATTCCAATCCTTTCTTCCACCTTCCCCAATGATACTATAACTGAATTGCCCAGAATTGAGTGGTAATTAACTGTGATGGGATCCAAGTTATATTAGTGCCATGTGATTGGTTATGTTTGGATTATGTTCAGGTGCAGTGAATGCTCATGTGATTGACCATTGGTTTCATGTTATGACTTTGTGATTGATGCATGTGCTGGACTGACTCAATTAATAAGGTTGTTAAGTTAAGTTAGCAAACCTTAGTAATCCATGTGAGATCAATTAATTATAAGGTATATTTAATAATTAGATCACCTAATGTTAAGAATAAGATTAGGTTATGATATGGCTCAGCGAAATGAGTATGCATTCAGGTTAGGCTCAGTGATTGAGCAGTTCTCATTGTTCATTGTTATTGTATCTTGTATATGCATCTTAGTTAGGCTCAGTGATTGAGCATAGTTCTTTGTTTAGGCTCAGTGATTGAGCATAGTTCATGGTTAATGCTCAGAGAATGAGTATATGTTTAGTGTGCTGGGGGAGAGGAAGTCATGATCCTTATGAACCTAGGCCCCGTTAGGGACCCACTAGTGATTAGAGGGGACGGGTTCACCGGAAGCTTATTATGCCAAGTGACCGGTGACACGCTAAAAATCTTTGTTAGGCTCAGTGATTGAGCATAGTTCATTGTTAGGCTCAGTGATTGAGCATAGTTCATTGTTAGGCTCAGTGATTGAGATTAGTTCATGGTTTAGACTCAGTGATTGAGATTAGTCCCACCACATAGTCAACTTTGAGGACTATGAGTTTTGAGTTTAGAATAATGAATCAAGCATAATTGAACAGAGAGGTTTAGTAAGGGGTCGCGCTAGAACTCACTGAGACAAGTTGTCTCACCCAATCCATTGTTGTTGTTTTTCAGTTAAGCAGGGAAAGTTGAAGACCGTGAGGCACGGCTATGGAGACGCTTGAGGAGCAGCCGCTATCCTTATTTCATTATGTCTTGTATTTCAGTTTCCTTTGTATTTCTATTCAGTATCTTAAGACTACTCGATTGTACGACTTATGTATTTCAAGTTGTAAATGGCTTCCGTAGACTTTCGGTTTTGAGTATTGAACACTAGTTGAGGGGGTAAGGACCGACTTTATTGATATGCAGTTCAGTTATTTTAGGCACGTTTGATGAGTGATTCATCGAAGTTTAGTATGTGTTCAATATGTTAAAAGGAAAGTCACTCTGATGTATGCCAGTAGTGCGCTCCGGTAGTTTCTACAAGTTAGAAATTAACGGGGTGTTACAATTGGTATCAGAGCAGTTCGACCTAGTCGGACTTAGAATCATGAGTCTCTTAAGTCCTCTAAGCGTGATTCCTCTTAGTACGCTATTAGACGTTTAGCCTGATCAACTAAACACTTTGTGCATATTTCGCAGAATCATGGCTGGTGGAAGTAGGAGAAGCGTCCCTTGTTGATCCAAATACCGAATGGATGAAGAATGTCATCGAGACGCAACAGAAGATGATGAATGACATGATGAAAATGCAGCAGCAGCAGATGGCCCAAATGGCCCAGATGCATCAAGAGAGGATGGATCAACAACAACCGAATGTTCAACAACCTCCTCTGGAAGATCCGAATAGGGCTAATTTTCGTTTCCAGAAGATGAATCCCCAAAGATTCAAATGAGGACCTGAGGTAATGGTATCACATTTCTGGTTGGATTCGATGGAAAAGATTTTTAGGACCCTTCAATGTACCGAAGAAGAAAAGGTTCTTTTTGCCACCCATATGCTCGAGGAAGATGCTCAAACCTGGTGGACCAATGCTCAAGAACTAATGGTGAATCAGGGAACTCCGGTTACCTAGGCCAACTTCAAGGAAATGTTTTCTGGTCACTTCTTCCCTCCGGTGATGAAGTAAAACAAACAAGCCGAGTTTGTCAACTTGAGGCAAGGTGAGATGTCAGTGGGTGAGTTCACCGCCAAGTTCGAAAAGGCTGTCGCAGTTTTATCAATTGGCAAAGCATGCTCCTAATGATGAGTGGAAGATGCAGATGTACAAGGCAGGTCTTCGTGCGGATGTGGCCCAAGGTCTTAGCTCTTATGCTATGACTAGTTATGCTGGATTGGTGCAACAAGCTTATGTTGCAGAGGCAGATCTCAACAGGATGTATGAGGAAAGGAAAGCGTATCGGAAAGAGAAGAAGAAAGCATTGGAATTGCCAACTCCAAGTGATGAACCGAGGAGTGCCTAGAACAGAGGAAAGCAGACTACAGCATCCGAACTACTAAGGTCCGGTAAGTGTCCGAAATGCGGAAGGCCTCACACTGGAGAATGTCGCCTGGGAACAACGATGTGTTATTATTGCCAAGGCGAAGGGCATTATGCTAGTGAATGCCCGTTGAAGAAGAAGAATCGAGAAGGGAACTCTAACTCTGCAAGCGGAAAAGCCTTTGTAATGGACGCTCAGGAAGGCGAAGTTGGCGCTGTCTCGAAGAAAGGTATACTGTGTGTTGTTTGTGTTGATTGGTCCAATTTTGAGGACAAAATTTTTAACAGTTGGGGTGATTGTAATATCCCCAATTTTCGCTAATTAAATTATTTGGCGTGAATTATTATTTAAGTGATTTATTTACTTGGTTGGAAATAAAATGATTTGATAATTAATTTCCTGATTTAATTACTGTATGAATTGTGTGCTCATTTGGATTAATTAGAGCTGAGGGAGTCATAGGGAATAGATTGAGCAAGTGAGGGGTAAAATCGTATTTACACTTCTCCAATATATATACATAATCACCCAGCTGAAAACAGGAAACATCTCATTTCTTCAAAATCTGAAACAGAACCAAGAGAGGGGAGGGAGTGATCGCGTGAGTGAGAGGAAGGGAAGCAGGGAGGAGAAGCAACAATCCTTGATGCATGTGTGATCTGATGGTAGCTCTGAATTCCTACTGTTCCCCTCTTTCCATTGATGCCTATACTTAGTACTGAGTCAGCCTCCCTCATAAAACACCATTGGTGAACATTCAGCCCTCTTGGCCAACCAGAAAATCCTGAACCATTGCATGTCAATTTGGAGAACTTTAAAATCAAGATCAACAGCTAAATTTCGTATTGAGGCAGCTTAGGAATCATTTGGGTGCTGGGTTGTCGATTGGGTGTGCTTTTGGAGGGAAATAGGATCACGTTCGTGAGTTGCCGTGTGACCGTATTTTGGAAGTCTCGGCGTGTTGTTAAAGTCATCATCAAAAGGTGAGTTCTATACTCACTAGGATTAAAATTGTATGTGTTGTGAATTCTGGATCGAGTCTCGCGTTTACGAAAATCTGGTGTTAAACCGTTTTGCGAAAATATCGTTTGAATCATGAGATTGATTGAATTGTTGGACTGAAACTTATGAATTGGCATGTCATGATTATTGAATGATGTGTGTTGATTGTTGACTGGTTTGACTGTGTGTTATGGGCCGGTAAAGTGGAAGTATCGATCGGAAAATGCATCGGAATCATATTGGGATAATATCTTTAAGAAAATGTAAGCATCTGGGTTACTGAGGCACACGCACGGATCGTGCGTTATGGGAGCACGGATCGTGTTGTGTGTTCGGAGGTAGCCTGGGAATGGTTTTGGGACATCGCACGGATCGTGCGTATGGGCGCACGGATCGTGCGCTCTGTTCTGTGTAAAATGAGTTCATTTTCTCAGTCACGCACGGGTCGTGCGCCTCAGGAGCACGGACCGTGCGTGGTCTTCGGGTTGCCTATTTTGAAAACTGTTATAAATCATCCCGAACGGTTCCAATTGCATTCCAATCCTTTCTTCCACCTTCCCCAATGATACTATAACTGAATTGCCCAGAATTGAGTGGTAATTAACTGTGATGGGATCCAAGTTATATTAGTGCCATGTGATTGGTTATGTTTGGATTATGTTCAGGTGCAGTGAATGCTCATGTGATTGACCATTGGTTTCATGTTATGACTTTGTGATTGATGCATGTGCTGGACTGTCTCATTTAGTAAGGTTGTTAAGTTAAGTTAGCAAACCTTAGTAATCCATGTGAGAACAATTAATTATAAGGTATATTTAATAATTAGATCACCTAATGTTAAGAATAAGATTAGGTTATGATAAGGCTCAGCGAATGAGTATGCATTCAGGTTAGGCTCAGTGATTGAGCAGTTCTCATTGTTCATTGTTATTGTATCTTGTATATGCATCTTAGTTAGGCTCAGTGATTGAGCATAGTTCTTTGTTTAGGCTCAGTGATTGAGCATAGTTCATGGTTAATGCTCAGAGAATGAGTATATGTTTAGTGTGCTGGGGGAGAGGAAGTCATGATCCTTATGAACCTAGGCCCCGTTAGGGACCCACTACTGATTAGAGGGGACGGGTTCACCGAAAGCTTATTATGCCAAGTGACCAGTGACACGCTAAAAATCTTTGTTAGGCTCAGTGATTGAGCATAGTTCATTGTTAGGCTCAGTGATTGAGCATAGTTCATTGTTAGGCTCAGTGATTGAGATTAGTTCATGGTTTAGACTCAGTGATTGAGATTAGTCCCACCACATAGTCAACTTTGAGGACTATGAGTTTTGAGTTTAGAATAATGAATCAAACATAATTGAACCGAGAGGTTTAGTAAGGGGTCGCGCTAGAACTCACTGAGACAAGTTGTCTCACCCAATCCATTGTTGTTGTTTTTCAGTTAAGCAGGGAAAGTTGAAGACTGTGAGGCACGGCTATGGAGACGCTTGAGGACCAGCCGCTATCCTTATTTCATTATGTCTTGTATTTCAGTTTCCTTTGTATTTCTATTCAGTATCTTAAGACTACTAGATTGTACGACTTATGTATTTCAAGTTGTAAATCGCTTCCGCAGACTTTCGGTTTTGAGTATTGAACACTAGTTGAGGGGGTAAGGACTGACTTTATTGATATGCAGTTCAGTTATTTTAAGCACGTTTGATGAGTGATTCATCGAAGTTTAGTATGTGTTCAATATGTTAAAAGGAAAGTCACTCTGATGTATGCCAGTAGTGCGCTCCGGTAGTTTCTACAAGTTAGAAATTAACGGGGTGTTACAATTGGTATCAGAGTAGTTCGACCTAGTCGGACTTTGAATCATGAGTCTCTTAAGTCCTCTAAGCGTGATTCCTCTTAGTATGCTATTAGACGTTTAGCCTGATCAACTAAACACTTTGTGCATATTTCGCAGAATCATGGCTGGTGGAAGTAGGAGAAGCGTCCCTGTTGATCCAAATACCGAATGGATGCAGAATGTCATCGAGACGCAATTGAAGATGATGAATGACATGATGCAAATGCAGCAGCAGCAGATGGCCCAAATGGCCCAGAAGCATCAAAAGAGGATGGATCAACAACAGCCGAATGTTCAACAACCTCCTCTGGAAGATCCGAATAGGGCTTATTTTCGTTTACAGAAGATGAATCCCCAAAGTTTCAAAGGAGGACCTGAGGTAATGGTATCACATTTCTGGTTGGATTCGATGGAGAAGATTTTTAGGACCCTTCAATGTACCGAAGAAGAAAAGGTTCTTTTTGCCACCCATATGCTCGAGGAAGATGCTCAAACCTGGTGGACCAATGCTCATGAACTAATGGTGAATCAGGGAACTCCGGTTACCTGGGCCAACTTCAAGGAAATGTTTTCTGGTCACTTCTTCCCTCCGGTGATGAAGTTAAGCAAACAAGCCGAGTTTGTCAACTTGAGGCAAGGTGAGATGTCAGTGGGTGAGTTCACCGCCAAGTTCGAAAGGTTGTCGCAGTTTTATCAATTGGCAAAGCATGCTCCTAATGATGAGTGGAAGATGCAGATGTACAAGGCAGGTCTTCATGCGGATGTGGCCCAAGGTCTTAGCTCTTATGCTATGACTAGTTATGCTGGATTGGTGCAACAAGCTTATGTTGCAGAGGCAGATCTCAACAGGATGTATGAGGAAAGGAAAGCGTATCGGAAAGAGAAGAAGAAAGCATTGGAACTGCCAACTCCAAGTGATGAACCGAGGAGTGCCTATAACAGAGGAAAGCAGACTACAGCATCCGAACTACTAAGGTCCGGTAAGTGTCCGAAATGCGGAAGGCCTCACACTGGAGAATGTCGCCTGGGAACAACGATGTGTTATTATTGCCAAGGCGAAGGGCATTATGCTAGTGAATGCCCGTTGAAGAAGAAGAATCGAGAAGGGAACTCTAACTCTGCAAGCGGAAAAGCCTTTGTAATGGACGCTCAGGAAGGCGAAGTTGGCGCCGTCTCGAAGAAAGGTATACTGTGTGTTGTTTGTTTTGATTGGTCCAATTTTGAGGACAAAATTTTTAAAAGTTCGGGTGATTGTAATATCCCCAATTTTCGCTAATTAAATTATTTGGCGTGAATTATTATTTAAGTGATTTATTTACTTGGTAGGAAATAAAATGATTTGATAATTAATTTCCTGATTTAATTACTGTATGAATTGTGTGCTCATTTGGATTAATTAGAGCTGAGGGAGTCATAGGGAATAGATTGAGCAAGTGAGGAGTAAAATCGTATTTACACTTCTCCAATATATATACATAATCACCCAGCTGAAAACAGGAAACATCTCATTTCTTCAAAATCTGAAACAGAACCAAGAGAGGGGAGGGAGTGATCGTGTGAGTGAGAGGAAGGGAAGCAGGGAGGAGAAGCAACAATCCTTGATGCATGTGTGATCTGATGGTAGCTCTGAATTCCTACTGTTCCCCTCTTTCCATTGATGCCTATACTTAGTACTGAGTCAGCCTCCCTCATAAAACACCATTGGTGAACATTCAGCCCTCTAGGCCAAACAGAAAATCCTGAACCATTGCATGTCAATTTGGAGAACTTTAAAATCAAGATCAACAGCTGAATTTCGTATTGAGGCAGCTTAGGAATCATTTGGGTGCTGGGTTGTCGATTGGGTGTGCTTTTTGTAACGCCCCAAAATTAATTAGACTATTTAATCAATTGGATTAATTAAAGTTACAATAATTAATTAAGTTAGTTTGAGTAATTTGGAGGTGTTTAAGTAATTCGGAGGTGTATAAGTAATTTGGAGATATTTAATTAAGTGGGATAATTAAGTTAGAGTTAATTAGTTAAATTGATGTTATTTTATTGGGGAAGTGCATAAATAAATATTGGAGGTGTAAATGGTAGACCCATTGTTCATTAATAAGCCCATAGTCATTAGTGGCCCATTAGTTGTTTTAAAAGGGATAAGGTGCTAGTGTGTGGTCTCATTTTCCAACACAACTCAAAAAAATAGAATAGTGAGGAGAGGAATAGTACCCGCGGTACTGTTCATCAAGGGAGAGGCTTGCATTTTCGATTTTCTTGCTTGGTTGGAAGGATTGGGGCTTGTTTCTTGGTTCTAGCTTGCTAATTGTTGCTTGGGTTCTTCAATTAAAAGGTTAGGGGGCTCTCTTTCATCTATAATAGAGTAAATGATATGTTTTATATATGGTTAGGTTCTAGGGATACTTGTTGATATGTTTGTGTTGTTAATCGTGTATTTGTTGTTGTATTTGAAGTTGAATTGATGAATTGATGATGTTTTAATGTTGAAATGAATTATGAGTATATTGTGCCTACAAGGTGTTTGTTGAAATCATTCTATGAACTTGAAGAGAATTTATGGTGAATATGTGATGTTTGATGAAAGGTGTGAATGTAACACCCCGATAAATTCTAAACATATAGAATCACCGAAATGCACTAGATGGCATACATCAGAGTAACTTCCTGTTATTGAAATATTGAACACAACTAAAACTTTCGATAATACATATTAAATGGTTCTCTGAACCTCATAAACTTTCTGAAAATGCTTAAGTTCCAAAACTTAAGACTTGTACATAGTCCTGGTGTTCAATACTCAAAACATAAAGTAGGGGAAACGATTTTACAACTTAACATCGAAAGTTATACAATCGGAACATAGAAACAATAAATAGGACAATGGTCTAAAACATGAAACTATGTCTCCAATGACTCCAAGAGTCACACCAGCTAACCGTGCTTTATCGCCTTTGCTTTTCCCTGTTTCTCTGTAAAAACCACAAATATGAAGGGTGAGATAAACATTATCTCAGTGAGTCCTATCGAGACCCCTTACTACTTTAGCGGTTCATTATGCCTTGTTTTGAACTCGTGGTCCTAAAAAGCAACCACGTGGAATTACATTTAGTTCCTGTAACCTTCATGCTCATGGCCCTCCTAAGCGACACATGAAGCATGCAATCTTTGTTCCATGTTTTTAGCATAACACCTCAGTCTACCTATTTTATAGGCATCTCTTGACCTTGGTGAACCCTGTAACACCCTAAAATATTTAATTAATTTATTTAATTAAGTATTCGGGAATTTAAATTAATTTATTTGATATAATTTAATTAATTAAAATTTTATTAATTTTGGAGGTATTAGGAGGGAGTGGAGGCGCCACTTGCATGACTTGGGCTTAAGTGAAAGGCCCAAGCCCATCATCCACAAGTATGCGAAGTGGCTAGGTTAGTTGGAGGCTAGGGTTTTGTGGCAATTCGCGAATTGGAGAGCTAGAGAGTGAGGGAAAGGGCGCCGTAAGGAGAAGAGAAGAAGAGGAGAGAAGTCGCAACCAAGGAAGAGCAAGGGACGTGATCTTGTAGCTGAGGTTCTGTTGGTGACTGCATCCTAGGGCATCGAATTCTTCTTCTTAAAAAGGTTAGGGGAGCTCTATCCTTCTATCTAATAGATCATATGATGGGTCCTAGATCTAGGGTTTTGACTAGATCCTTGATGCGTGCCATGATTTCTTGACGTGTTCTTGATATGTTTTTGATGTTGATTTTACATATATATATATATATATATATATATATATATATATATATATATATATATATATGCGAGTTTGATTTATTGTTTGAATATGCCTAATATGTGATCTATGTGTTTGGCTTGATGATGATGGTGCTTGTGTGAGCATGAAATTGTAATTGGGTGTGTTGGTGATGCTTTGGTGTGGGTGTGTGCATAGGCGCCTAGGGCGCCATGGTGATGGTGATGATAGTTGTCCATATGGTTTTGGTGACTTTGAATAAAATTGACTTTTGGGTGAGTGAGGTTTTAGATGTTGGAAAAATATAATTTTGATGTTTTAAAATTGTGAGAAATGGATTTTTAGTGTTCTTGGTTGTTGCTGGAAAAATTCTGGATTTTGTTGTTGCTGTAAGGGCGCCAGGCGCCTGGGTGTTGCCAAATGTTGTGTGGCTGGGCGTTGGGCGCTGGGTGCCAGCGCTGGGCACTGAGCGCCCATGCGCGTGTGTGTGTGTTGCGCCAAGGCGCTGGGCGCTGAGCGCCCGGGTGTGCGCGTGTGCGTGTGTGTTGCGCCAAGGCGCTGGGCGCCAGGCGCTGGGCGCTGAGCGCCCGGGCGTGTGTGTGTGCGTGTGTTGCATTTTGCTAGGCGCTGGGCGCCAGGTGCCTGGGCGCTGGGTGCCCATGGCGCCAGTTTTCAGGATGTTCCAAATTATTTTCGAAAACTGTTTTCGCTATATCTTTTGACTCGAATATCCGTTTTGAACGATTCAAAAAGCGTTGTGAAGCATTTTCCGTTGCCTATCTGCGTGTTCCCTTTTAAAAAATAAGAATTTATAATTTCAGAAGGTTGCTGGGGCGCCCCAAGTGGCTGTTCCCGGTGATCGTTGCTGTGACAATGAAAAGGTATTTTTGGTGTCTTTAAAAACTCTCTTTTGAGTACGATCAGTGATTTTTAACGAAGTGGTGTCAAAAATGATGATTTTGACGATGATGCCCCTAGTGGCTAGTTAAATGACTGTTTTGCCCTTGGTGGCTAATATTGATTATAATGACGTGTAAATGACGATGATGCCCTTGGTGGCTAGTAAATGACATTTTTGCCCTTAGTGGCTATTGTTTGAGCTGATGATATTTATTGTATAAGTGACGATGAAAACCCAGTGACGTTTGAGGCCCGAAAGGCTAAGTGATGTTAAGGTCTAAATGGCCAAGTGACGTTGTGTGTTGATTGTGGATTTGACAGGTGCTGCGCTCCTTGTGAGCAACCGGTAAGTGACGAGTCACATAGTTGACTATGATTTGGGTATTTGTGTAATTGTGTGTTGTGAGTGGTGCATGTCATAGCGTCTCATGCCCATATGCATAAACCCAGTGACGTTTTTGAGGACTGAGTGGCTAAGTGACGATGAGGCCTTAAGGGCTAAGCGACGTTTGGGAAAAGGTACCTCATGCATATGCCCGCGAGTGGGTTGCATTTCATATGCCTACATGACATGAAATGAGTTATTGTAAGTAATGTGAATGATGACTGTGATGTGAATATTTAGTGTTTTGGATGCAGATTGCTCTAGTGCGTAGCCTACGATTAGTGCTTATCATATTTTCTATTATATTGATTGAGATGATGCTCACCCTTTCCTGTTTGAATGTTACCCCTGTGTTGGTAACGTGCAGGTGATTCCCAGTGAAAGTCTTAGCTTCACTTCTTGGGTCGAGTCGTCATGCTCTGATACGTAGCACCTGGGGGGATGTATTTGATGTTTTGCTGATGTACTTAGATTTTTATACCGTTGATGGGTTGATTTATTTTTCCGCTGCGTTGTCGTTGGATTTTATGACGTAGTTTTGGATGTTTTGAGTTTCCCCTATTGTGGAGTGCTATGTATTGCACCTCTGACGACGTACTATTTTATTTGAGACTTGAGGTTTTATTTTGACGTATGTGTGACACCTCGTGGTGAAATCGAAAATGATTTTTGAACTCTGATTTTTCTAAATTAAAATAAAAGGGTAGAAAGGGGGTGTTACATTAGTGGTATCAGAGCAGTTCGGTCTGTCCGGCCAGTGTTGTCCTGTCATAGTGTCTTATGACAATAGATTAGTTCTGAATTTTTGGTTTGTGCTGCAGTGATAGTTCATAATGGCTGGGAGAAACGACGCTGCTCTTGCTGCTGCATTGCAAGCTATGGCTCAGGCTGTGCAGGGTCAGCAGAATGCTGGAGATAATGCTGGTTTTCGGAGTCTGACTACCTTCCAGAGAGAGAATCCGCCCACCTTTAAGGGCAAATATGATCCAGATGGTGCTATGGCTTGGTTGAAGGAGATCGAGAGAATTTTCAGGGTGATGGACTGTACTGTTGAGCAGAAGGTCCGTTTTGGTACCCACATGTTAGCCGAGGAGGCCGACGACTGGTGGTTGGCTACTAGGCACAGGTTAGAGGCTGTGCAGGAAGAGATTACTTGGGAGGTATTCAGCAGAGAATTTCTGAGAAAATATTTTCCTGAAGACGTCCGAGGGAAGAAAGAGATAGAGTTTTTGGAGCTGAAGCAGGGTGGTATGTCTGTGACGGCCTATGCGGTGAAATTTGTGGAGCTAGCAAAATTTTATCCACACTACAGTGAGGCTACAGCTGAATTTTCTAAATGCATCAAATTTGAGAATGGGTTGAGGCCTGATATTAAAAAGGCCATTGGTTATCAGAAGATTCGTGTGTTCGCAGATCTGGTTGACAGTTGCAGAATCTTTGAGGAAGACAGTACCGCTCATTACAAAGCTACTTCTGAGAAAAAGGGTAAGTTTCAGAGTCGAAGCAAGCCGTATGAGGTTCCTGCGGGTAAGAGTTATCAGAGGTCTGCTGGGGGTAAGAATTCTAGTGGGGGAGATGCCCCTGCTAGCATTGTCTGTTATAAGTGTGGCAAGCCTGGCCACAAGAGTACTACATGCAGGTCTGATAAGAGAGTTTGCTACCGTTGTGGTAAAAAGGGTCATATGGCAGCCGAGTGTAAGGTCAAGGATGTGGTGTGTTTCAACTGTGGTGAGTCTGGGCATATCAGTACAAAGTGTACAAAGCCGAAGAAGGAAAGGTCTACTGGGAAGGTATTTGCATTGGCAGGAGAGGAGCCTGATGATAATGATGGTCTTATTAGAGGTACGTGTTTTATTAATGGTACTTCTCTGAAATCTCTTATTGATACTGGTGCTACCCATTGTTTTATATCTGTTGATTGTTGTAAAAGATTGGGTCTTGTTTTATCTGTTATGTGTGGGGATATGGTTGTCGATACTCCTGCGAAGGGGTCGGTGATTAAGTCCCAGGTGTGTTCTCAGTGCCCCATGTCGATCCTCGGCAGGGACTTTATTGTGAATTTTGTCTGCTTGCCGTTGAGAGGTCTGGATGTAATCTTAGGCATGGACTGGTTAGAGAATAATCACGTTCATATCAACTGTCGTAGCAAGTCGGTTAGTTTCGGTGAAGAAAATTCTGTTTTGGTATTTGCCGGTCAGTTGAAGAAGTTGAAGAAAGAAGGAGTTCAGTTATTTGCGTTGATGGCTTCGTTGTCTGCTGAGAGTCAGGCTGTTATTGAAGAGCTGAAAGTGGTACGCGAGTTTCCTGAGGTTTTTCCTGACGAAATTCCGGGTGTGCCACCGGAAAGAGAAGTTGAGTTTTCGATTGATCTTGTACCTGGTACGAGGCCTGTGTCTATGGCACCGTACAGGATGTCGGCGTCGGAATTGTCTGAGTTGAAGACGCAACTTGAAGAATTGCTTGAGAAAAAGTTTGTGAGACCGAGTGTGTCACCATGGGGAGCTCCGGTATTGTTAGTGAAGAAGAAAGATGGGAGCATGAGGTTATGTGTGGACTATCGTCAGTTGAATAAGGTAACTATCAAGAATAAGTATCCGCTTCCGAGGATCGACGATCTGATGGATCAGTTAGTGGGTGCTCGTGTTTTCAGCAAAATTGATTTGAGGTCCGGGTATCATCAAATTAAAGTAAAGGATGAGGATGTTCAGAAGACGGCGTTCAGGACGAGGTATGGGCATTACGAATATTCAGTGATGCCGTTCGGTGTGACCAATGCTCCTGGTTAGTTAAATTAAGTGGGATAATTCGGAGGTGTATAAGTAATTCGGAGGTGTATAAGTAATTTGGAGATATTTAATTAAGTGGGATAATTAAGTTAGAGTTAATTAGTTAAATTGATGTTATTTTATTGGGGAAGTGCATAAATAAATATTGGAGGTGTAAATGGTAGACCCATTGTTCATTAATAAGCCCATAGTCATTAGTGGCCCATTAGTTGTTTTAAAAGGGATAAGGTGCTAGTGTGTGGTCTCATTTTCCAACACAACTCAAAAAAATAGAATAGTGAGGAGAGGAATAGTACCCGCGGTACTGTTCATCAAGGGAGAGGCTTGCATTTTCGATTTTCTTGCTTGGTTGGAAGGATTGGGGCTTGTTTCTTGGTTCTAGCTTGCTAATTGTTGCTTGGGTTCTTCAATTAAAAGGTTAGGGGGCTCTCTTTCATCTATAATAGAGTAAATGATATGTTTTATATATGGTTAGGTTCTAGGGATACTTGTTGATATGTTTGTGTTGTTAATCGTGTATTTGTTGTTGTATTTGAAGTTGAATTGATGAATTGATGATGTTTTAATGTTGAAATGAATTATGAGTATATTGTGCCTACAAGGTGTTTGTTGAAATCATTCTATGAACTTGAAGAGAATTTATGGTGAATATGTGATGTTTGATGAAAGGTGTGAATGTAACACCCCGATAAATTCTAAACATATAGAATCACCGAAATGCACTAGATGGCATACATCAGAGTAACTTCCTGTTATTGAAATATTGAACACAACTAAAACTTTCGATAATACATATTAAATGGTTCTCTGAACCTCATAAACTTTCTGAAAATGCTTAAGTTCCAAAACTTAAGACTTGTACATAGTCCTGGTGTTCAATACTCAAAACATAAAGTAGCGGAAACGATTTTACAACTTAACATCGAAAGTTATACAATCGGAACATAGAAACAATAAATAGGACAAAGGTCTAAAACATGAAACTATGTCTCCAATGACTCCAAGAGTCACACCAGCTAACCGTGCTTTATCGCCTTTGCTTTTCCCTGTTTCTCTGTAAAAACCACAAACATGAAGGGTGAGATAAACATTATCTCAGTGAGTCCGATCGAGACCCCTTACTACTTTAGCGGTTCATTATGCCTTGTTTTGAACTCGTGGTCCTAAAAAGCAACCACGTGGAATTACATTTAGTTCCTGTAACCTTCATGCTCATGGCCCTCCTAAGCGACACATGAAGCATGCAATCTTTGTTCCATGTTTTTAGCATAACACTTCAGTCTACCTATTTTATAGGCATCTCTTGACCTTGGTGAACCCTGTAACACCCTAAAATATTTAATTAATTTATTTAATTAAGTATTCGGGAATTTAAATTAATTTATTTGATATAATTTAATTAATTAAAATTTTATTAATTTTGCTGGTATTAGGAGGGAGTGGAGGCGCCACTTGCATGACTTGGGCTTAAGTGAAAGGCCCAAGCCCATCATCCACAAGTATGCGAAGTGGCTAGGTTAGTTGGAGGCTAGGGTTTTGTGGCAATTCGCGAATTGGAGAGCTAGAGAGTGAGGGAAAGGGCGCCGTAAGGTGAAGAGAAGAAGAGGAGAGAAGTCGCAACCAAGGAAGAGCAAGGGACGTGATCTTGTAGCTGAGGTTCTGTTGGTGACTGCATCCTAGGGCATCGAATTCTTCTTCTTAAAAAGGTTAGGGGAGCTCTATCCTTCTATCTAATAGATCATATGATGGGTCCTAGATCTAGGGTTTAGACTAGATCCTTGATGCGTGCCATGATTTCTTGACGTGTTCTTGATATGTTTTTGATGTTGATTTTACATATATATATATATATATATATATATATATATATATATATATATATATATATATATATATATATGCGAGTTTGATTTATTGTTTGAATATGCCTAATATGTGATCTATGTGTTTGGCTTGATGATGATGGTGCTTGTGTGAGCATGAAATTGTAATTGGGTGTGTTGGTGATGCTTTGGTGTGGGTGTGTGCATAGGCGCCTAGGGCGCCATGGTGATGGTGATGATAGTTGTCCATATGGTTTTGGTGACTTTGAATAAAATTGACTTTTGGGTGAGTGAGGTTTTAGATGTTGGAAAAATATAATTTTGATGTTTTAAAATTGTGAGAAATGGATTTTTAGTGTTCTTGGTTGTTGCTGGAAAAATTCTGGATTTTGTTGTTGCTGTAAGGGCGCCAGGCGCCTGGGTGTTGCCAAATGTTGTGTGGCTGGGCGTTGGGCGCTGGGTGCCAGCGCTGGGCGCTGAGCGCCCATGCGCGTGTGTGTGTGTGTTGCGCCAAGGCGCTGGGCGCCAGGCGCTGGGCGCTGAGCGCCCGGCTGTGCGCGTGTGCGTGTGTGTTGCGCCAAGGCGCTGGGCGCCAGGCGCTGGGCGCTGAGCGCCCGGGCGTGTGTGTGTGCGTGTGTTACATTTTGCTAGGCGCTGGGCGCCAGGTGCCTGGGCGCTGGGTGCCCATGGCGCCAGTTTTCAGGATGTTCCAAATTATTTTCGAAAACTGTTTTCGCTATATCTTTTGACTCGAATATCCGTTTTGAACGATTCAAAAAGCGTTCTGAAGCATTTTCCGTTGCCTATCTGCGTGTTCCCTTTTTAAAAATAAGAATTTATAATTTCAGAAGGTTGCTGGGGCGCCCCAAGTGGCTGTTCCCGGTGATCGTTGCTGTGACAATGAAAAGGTATTTTTGGTGTCTTTAAAAACTCTCTTTTGAGTACGATCAGTGATTTTTAACGAAGTGGTGTCAAAAATGATGATTTTGACGATGATGCCCCTAGTGGCTAGTTAAATGACTGTTTTGCCCTTGGTGGCTAATATTGATTATAATGACGTGTAAATGACGATGATGCCCTTGGTGGCTAGTAAATGACGTTTTTGCCCTTAGTGGCTATTGTTTGAGCTGATGATATTTATTGTATAAGTGACGATGAAAACCCAGTGACGTTTGAGGCCCGAAAGGCTAAGTGATGTTAAGGTCTAAATGGCCAAGTGACGTTGTGTGTTGATTGTGGATTTGACAGGTGCTGCGCTCCTTGTGAGCAACCGGTAAGTGACGAGTCACATAGTTGACTATGATTTGGGTATTTGTGTAATTGTGTGTTGTGAGTGGTGCATGTCATAGCGTCTCATGCCCATATGCATAAACCCAGTGACGTTTTTGAGGCCTGAGTGGCTAAGTGACGATGAGGCCTTAAGGGCTAAGCGACGTTTGTGAAAAGGTACCTCATGCATATTGTAACACCCCGTTAATTTCTATCTTGTAGAAATTACCGAAGCGCACTACTGGCATACATCAGAGTGACTTCCTTTTTAAATACTGAACACATACTAATACTCGATGCTAAAAATCCATCAAGTCCGCTTACATAACTGACATAAAATACATAAAGCGTTCTTACACCACTCAACTAGTGTTCACTACCAAAAACCGAAAGTCTGCAGAATCGATTTACAACTTGAAAGACATAAGTGGTACAATCGAGTAATCTTAAGATACTGAATAGAAATACATAAATACAAAGGAAACTGAAATACAAGACATAAAGAAATAAAGATAGCGGCTGCTCCTCAAGCGTCTCCATAGCCTGTGCCTCACGGTCTTCAACTTTCCCTGCTTAACTGAAAAAAACAACAACAATGGATTGGGTGAGACAACTTGTCTCAGTGAGTCCTATCGCGACCCCTTACTAATCCTCTCTGTTCAATTATGCTTGATTCATTATACTTAACTCATAAGTCATAGTCCTCAAAGTTGACTATGTGGCTAACTAACTAAAAGTTGACCTCGTAACCCTCAAGCCGGTTACAAGATACAACACTAACTAAAGTTATAGCGTGTCACCGGTCACTTGGCATAATAAGCTTCCGGTGAACCCGTCCCCACTAATCGGCTGGGTCCCTAACGAGGCCTAGGTTCATAAGGCTCATGACTTCCTCTCCCCTAGCACACTAAACTAAATAGGGTCGTCACCCCGACTAAAGATATATATGAAGATATACCTGGACTGAACTCAACAATGAACTTAAACATGACAATAACATAACAATGAACTGAACTGAACATAAACTTATTACTAACGTGATCTAATTACTAACTTAGTCTAATTATTAAGTGATCTCTCATGGATTACTAAGGTTCGCTAACTTATCTTATCAATCTTACTAAACCAGTCAGTCCAGCACAATACATCAATCACAAAGTCATAACATGAAATCAATTGTCAATCACGTAAGCATTCACTTAACCTGAACAAAATCCAAGCATAACCAATCATATGGTACTAACATAACTTAGATCCAATCACAGTCAATTACCACTCAATTCAGGGCAGTTCAATTATAGTATCATTGGGGAAGGTGGAAGGAGGGATTAGAAATCAATTGGAATCGTTCGGAATGATTGTAAGCACGTTTTAAAATAGGAAATCAGAGAGCCACACACGACTCGTGCGCCCATACACACGATCCGTGCGTGTCTATCATTTTTCGTATCATTCCGTTCCGATCCCGATTTACTTCCCGATCGACATTACCACTTCAGTCACAGCCAAACATATAGGATTACATATCCAGTTAGGCCTTTTTATTATCTTTCCAACGCATCTGAGAACACTGAAATCGGACCACCGGATCAAAAGATATTGCGAAAACAAGTTCAGGGACTTTTTAGTGAAAACTGTAAACCGTCGCGACGCGAACACCTACTGTCGCGACGCGAAAAGTGACAGAAAGTTTTGCGTTGCAAATTTTAAGGGAGGTCGCGACGCGAAATTACACAGAATTTTACCCTAACTTGTGATGCTCATATCTTGAGCTACACAATTCCAAATTCAACCAAATCAGGACCAATTTGACGAGCATTCAGTCTAGTTTCTAGAACAATTCACCACATAATTTTTGGATACCTATATCATCCCCAGATGCCCAGAAACCGAACCTATGCTCAAACTGTCTCCAGAATTCTACTCTAACTTGTGATGCTCATATCTTGAGCTACACAAGTCCAAATGCAACCATTCCAAAGCCAAAATGACAAGTATTCAATATAGTTTCTAAAAAGGTAAGTTATATAATTTTTTGGATGCCTAAATCATTCCCAGTTACTCAGAAACCGAACCTATTCAGAAAATGTCTACACAGTGAGCTTAGCAACAATTTAAGCATTCAAACAGCAACAAATTCAACCATCAAAGCACAATCAAACCCTGAAAACATGACACATAATTTAACATCAATTCCCTAGTGAGTATAGAACTCACCGAGTCGTAGAAATCCCGTGAGTTGAGTCAAGAGACGAAATCACCGAATCGTAACCCACGAACAATCCCCGCTAGAACTCAAACTGCTCCAATCCAGCAACTCTTTCACTGTTCAACTCGAATTCCAGAATTCAGCAACACTAGTATCCTCAAATGTCTTCTCTAACTAAAATGTAGGCTTCGATTTGTCTTCCTCCTAGTTTCAAATGAACATGCAAGATCATCTACCTCTCAAGACTTCATTTCTTCACATTTGGAGATGCAAGGATTCGAAAATGGCAAGATGGAATTCAATAGTAAGAGGATCACTTACATGCAGGAACTTCCTCTCCTCCTCCTCTCCCTCTTCTTTCTTGCGTTTCCCTTCTCTTTCTCTCCCTTTTCTTTGTTTTGCTTTTCTTATTTTTGTTTTGGCTGAAAGTGAACGTGAGGTGGAATAAGTTCAGCTGGAGCAGGGTGAAATGAGTGGGTTCAGCTGAGTGGAGTGAAATGGGCTGAGGGTATAACTGGTGGTGAAATGACCAAACTGCCCTTGGCCCATTAATTCAAGGTTTTGTGCCTAAGACCCCCAATAATTCTACGGTTATTCATTCGGCATAAAATTTCTCGACTAACCCGGTTCCGAATCGTGATTTATTAATTCTCTCGTCTAGAAATTATTTAAATTCACATAAGCTAAAATTTTAAAAATTAGGGATATTACAATCACCCCAACTTTTAAAATTTTGTCCTCAAAATTGGACCAATCAAAACAAACAACACACAATATACCTTTCTTCGAGACGACACCAAGTTTGCCTTCCTGAGCGTCCATTACAAAGACTCTACCGCTCGCGGAGTTAGCATTCTCTTCTCAATTCCTCTTCTTCACCGGGCACTCGTTAGCATAATGCCCTTCTTCCTTGCAGTAGTAACACACAGTGGATCCCAAACGACACTCTCCAGTGTGAGGCCTTCCGCATTTCGGACACTTACCGGACCTTAGTAGTTCGGATGCTGTAGCCTGCTTTCCTTTGTTATAGATACCCTTCGGCTCATCACTTCGAGTTGGCAGCCCCAATGCTTTCTTCTTCTCTTTTCGATACGCTTTCCTTTCTTCATACATCCTGTTGAGATCCGCTTCTGCAACATATGCTTGTTGCACCAATGCCGGATGACCGGTCATAGCATAGGAACTAAGACCCTGGTTCACATCACCACGGAGACCTTGCTCGAACATAATCATCTTCTGCTGCGCCTCGATGACCTTGTGCATTCATTCGAAGTGTGGATCGACGGGGACGCTTCCCTTACCTCTACCAGCCATGATTCTGCGAAATATGCACAAAGTATTGAGTTGATCAGGCTCAATGTCTAATAGCATATTAAGAGGAATCACACTTAGAAGACGTAAGAGACTCTTGATTTCTAAGTCCGACTAGGTCGAACTGCTCTGATACCAATTGTAACACCCCGTTAATTTCTATCTTGTAGAAATTACCGAAGCGCACTACTGGCATACATCAGAGTGACTTCCTTTTTAAATACTGAACACATACTAATACTCTATGCTAAAAACCCATCAAGTCCGCTTACATAACTAACATAAAATACATAAAGCGTTCTTACACCACTCAACTAGTGTTCAGTACCAAAAACCGAAAGTCTGCGGAAGCGATTTACAACTTGAAAGACATAAGTCGTACAATCGAGTAATCTTAAGATACTGAATAGAAATACATAAATACAAAGGAAACTGAAATACAAGACATAAAGAAATAAAGATAGCGGCTGCTCCTCAAACGTCTCCATAGCCGTGCCTCACGGTCTTCAACTTTCCCTGCTTAACTGAAAAAAACAACAACAATGGATTGGGTGAGACAACTTGTCTCAGTGAGTTCTATCGCGACCCCTTACTAATCCTCTCTGTTCAATTATGCTTGATTCATTATACTTAACTCATAAGTCATAGTCCTCAAAGTTGACTATGTGGCTAACTAACTAAAAGTTGACCTCGTAACCCTCAAGCCGGTTACAAGATACAACACTAACTAAAGTTATAGCGTGTCACCGGTCACTTGGCATAATAAGCTTCCGGTGAACCCGTCCCCACTAATCGGCTGGGTCCCTAACGGGGCCTAGGTTCATAAGGCTCATGACTGCCTCTCCCCTAGCACACTAAACTAAATAGGGTCGTCACCCCGACTAAAGATATATATGAAGATATACCTGGACCGAACTCAACAATGAACTTAAACATGACAATAACATAACAATGAACTGAACTGAACATAAACTTATTACTAACGTGATCTAATTACTAACTTAGTCTAATTATTAAGTGATCTCTCATGGATTACTACGGTTCGCTAACTTATCTTATCAATCTTACTAAACCAGTCAGTCCAGCACAATACATCAATCACAAAGTCATAACATGAAATCAATGGTCAATCACGTAAGCATTCACTTAACCTGAACAAAATCCAAGCATAACCAATCATATGGTACTAACATAACTTAGATCCAATCACAGTCAATTACCACTCAATTCAGGGCAGTTCAATTATAGTATCATTTGGGAAGGTGGAAGGAGGGATTAGAAAGCAATTGGAATCGTTCGGAATGATTGTAAGCACGTTTTAAAATAGGAAATCAGAGAGCCACACACGACTCGTGCGCCCATACACACGATCCGTGCGTGTCTATCATTTTTCGTATCATTCCGTTCCGATCCCGATTTACTTCCCGATCGACATTACCACTTCAGTCATAGCCAAACATATAGGATTACATATCCAGTTAGGCCTTTTTATTATCTTTCCAACGCATCTGAGAACACTGAAATCGGACCACCGGATCAAAAGATATTGCGAAAACAAGTTCAGGGACTTTTTAGTGAAAACAGTAAACCGTCGCGACGCGAACACCTACTGTCGCGACGCGAAAAGTGACAGAAAGTTTTGCGTTGCAAATTTTAAGGGAGGTCGCGACGCGAAATTACACAGAATTTTACCCTAACTTGTGATGCTCATATCTTGAGCTACACAATTCCAAATTCAACCAAATCAGGACCAATTTGACGAGCATTCAGTCTAGTTTCTTGAACAATTCACCACATAATTTTTGGATACCTATATCATCCCCAGATGCCCCAGAAACCGAACCTATGCTCAAACTGTCTCCAGAATTCTACTCTAACTTGTGATGCTCATATCTTGAGCTACACAAGTCCAAATGCAACCATTCCAAAGCCAAAATGACAAGTATTCAATATAGTTTCTAAAAAGGTAAGTTATATAATTTTTTGGGTGCCTAAATCATTCCCAGTTACTCAGAAACCGAACCTATTCAGAAAATGTCTACACTGTGAGCTTAGCAACAATTTAAGCATTCAAACAGCAACAAATTCAACCATCAAAGCACAATGAAACCCTGAAAACGTGACACATAATTTAACATCAATTCCCTAGTGACTATAGAACTCACCGAGTCGTAGAAATCCCGTGAGTTGAGTCGAGAGACGAAATCACCGAATCGTAACCCACGAACAATCCCCGCTAGAACTCAAACTGCTCCAATCCAGCAACTCTTTCACTGTTCAACTCGAATTCCAGAATTCAGCAACACTAGTATCCTCAAATGTCTTCTCTAACTACAATGTAGGCTTCGATTTGTCTTCCTCCTAGTTTCAAATGAACATGCAAGATCATCTACCTCTCAAGACTTCATTTCTTCACACTTGAGGATCACTTACATGCAGGAAGGAAAATAGCTTGGTTCAGCTTGAAAAACTCATACCAGAAGAACAAGGAAGGAAAATGGAATTCAATAGTAAGAGGATCACTTACATGCAGGAACTTCCTCTCCTCCTCCTCTCCCTCTTCTTTCTTGCGTTTCCCTTCTCTTTCTCTCCCTTTTCTTTGTTTTGCTTTTCTTATTTTTGTTTTGGCTGAAAGTGAACGTGAGGTGGAATAAGTTCAGCTGGAGCAGGGTGAAATGAGTGGGTTCAGCTGAGTGGAGTGAAATGGGCTGAGGGTATAACTGGTGGTGAAATGACCAAACTGCCCTTGGCCCATTAATTCAAGGTTTTGTGCCTAAGACCCCCAATAATTCTACGGTTATTCATTCGGCATAAAATTTCTCGACTAACCCGGTTGCGAATCGTGAATTATTAATTCTCTCGTCTAGAAATTATTTAAATTCACATAAGCTAAAATTTTAAAAATTAGGGATATTACACATATGCCCGCGAGTGGGTTGCATTTCATATGCCTACATGACATGAAATGAGTTATTGTAAGTATTGTGAATGATGACTGTGATGTGAATATTTAGTGTTTTGGATGCAGATTGCTCTAGTGCGTAGCCTACGATTAGTGCTTATCATATTCTCTATTATATGGATTGAAATGATGCTCACCCTTTCCTGTTTGAATGTTACCCCTGTGTTGGTAACGTGCAGGTGATTCCCAGTGAAAGTCTTAGCTTCACTTCTTGGGTCGAGTCGTCATGCTCTGATACGTAGCACCTGGGGGGATGTATTTGATGTTTTGCTGATGTACTTAGATTTTTATACAGTTGATGGGTTGATTTATTTTTCCGCTGCGTTGTCGTTGGATTTTATGACGTAGTTTTGGATGTTTTGAGTTTCCCCTATTGTGGAGTGCTATGTATTGCACCTCTGACGACGTACTATTTTATTTGAGACTTGAGGTTTTATTTTGACGTATGTGTGACACCTCGTGGTGAAATCGAAAATGATTTTTGAACTCTGATTTTTCTAAATTAAAATAAAAGGGTAGAAAGGGGGTGTTACAAACCCATCCCGCTATTTCTAGTGGGGGAAACATTCTTGAGTCTAGGTTTTGGGGCTCATGACTTCCCCTCCCCTAGTATGCTAACCTCTTAGGGTCGTCACCCTTTTTCCTCTTGTATTTATTATACATTATCAGTCTGTGTACCCGCAATGGGCTGTTAGTCATTTCAGTCAAGTACCATGTACCATATCAGTCCAATACAGTGTATAATATCAGTCAAATACCGTGTATTATTATCATTCTTGACATGTGCACTCTCGCGTTCTCTAAGTGCGGTTTTCCCTTTTATTCATAACACACAAACTTTCTATCGACATATTCAATCTCATACCGTTATTACCTTTACATTGTTGTGGAACCTTGGGGAATGGATTAGAAGAGGATTGGAATCATTTGGAACGGACAAAAAGTTACTTTGAAATTGAAGGTCAGAAAGTCTCACACGACCCGTGCGTATGGGCGCACGACCCGTGCGGGGTTGAACAGTTTGTTGAAATACTTCCAGAGAGATACGCACGACCCGTGCGACTAAGCGCACGATCCGTGCATTATCCACTAAATTTGAAGAAAATTCCAGAGACATACGCACGACCCGTGCGACTAGGCGCACGATCCGTGCGTGTTTTAAAAATCCATTTCTTGTCGTATCAGATGGAGGCGCACGACCCGTGCTCGTAGGCACACGATCCGTGCGTCTCTATCAGTTTTCCAGAAAACAGACTTTTCATGAGTTTTTCCATTCCGTTCCGATTCCAAAATTCCTTCCGATCGAGACCCAAACTCAAACACACATTGAAATAATATATTATAGCATTCCCAAACAATCAATCAAACAATATATGATTTAAGTCACAATCCTTTTGAGAAAACGGTTTTCGAATAGTTTCCTTTCGTTACCGGAAATGCGTGACAAGAGTTTTCGAAGAGTAAAGACTCAGACACAAACACATTCCCTAAGCGAGTTATAGAACTCACCTATCGTGATGAAAATCACGCAAACACCGAGACTTTGACGGAGGCTACGAACTAAGAACGCACGAACTCTCCTTGAATCCGCTCCAACGACGAACTCAGGTACCTAAGTCTTTGGAAGGCTACCCAATTCGAATCCTAGCTGTTCCAATGAGCTTCAATTTGAATGGTGGCTTGAATATGAACCTTGGTACTGATTGTATGACTACAACAAGGACATGCAAGGTGGGTAACTCAGATTTTTTCTCAAGTTGAGCTGGATTGCTCTCAAATGGTGATTTGATGGAGAAGGGAGTGTGGCTGATGAAGTTTGCATCATTGGATAGAAGAAAGGAAATGGAAAAGATTGGTGGTGTTATCTTTCACATGCATCAAGGAATAATGGAAATCCTACCTCTTCTTCCTCCCCCCTTTCGCGAGCTCTCTCTCCCTCTCTCTCAGCTCCCTCTCTTCTATTCTTTCTACTGATTTTCAGAATGAGGTTGAATGAGAAGTGTGGGGTTGGCTTGGTCAGCTGGGTTCATTTAAGTAGGGAATGACAGAACTGCCCCTCATTTGATTATGTGTAAAGACCACTATACCCTTCAGCAATTGTTCACTTCCCATATTATGACATGGTCTAATCTAATGAGCTTAGCCAAATCCTATTAACTTACCATAATATTTTTAATTACGCATTACTATAGTTTTGTTTACCTCAACATCACATAATCTAAGATGACTTCTTGAGCTAATTATTCGACTTAGCCAATAAATTATCATAACCTCTTCGCTAATTTAATTAAATCAAATTAGCTAATTAGGGGATGTTACAATCACCCCAACTTTTAAAATTTTGTCCTCAAAATTGACAAAACGTACCTCAATCGAAAATATGGGGATATTTCACCTGCATGTTCTCCTCTACTTCCCACGTCGCTTCGTCGGGTGAAGCACCGTCCCAAAGCACCTTGACTATAGGAATTGACCTCGTTCGGAGCGTTTTCTCACCACGTTCGATGATCTTAATTGGAGTAGGCTGATAAGATAAATCCGGTCTGATGTCAATCGCTTCATAACTTAATGGTTGATTCGGATCATGAATATACTTCCTTAACTGAGATACATGAAACACATCATGTAATTTGGACAATTCTGGAGGTAATGCAATGCGATACGCTACTGGCCCAACCCGCTCAATAATCTGGAAGGGTCCGACATACCGAGGACTGAGCTTCTTCGCTCGCAAAGCAATACCGGTCCCGATGGTTGGAGAAAGTTTCAAAAAGACATGATCTCCTTCTTCGAATTCTAACGGCCTTCTTCTTTTATCCGCATAACTCTTTTGTCGACTCTGCGCGGCTTTCATCCTTTCTCTTATCTGATGGATTTTCTCTGTAGTCTCACGGACCAAATCCGGTCCCAACAATCTCTGTTCACCTACATCCCACCAACACAATGGTGTTCTACACTTCCTTCCATACAATGCTTCATATGGAGCCATTCCGATACTAGAATGGTAACTGTTGTTGTATGAAAATTCTACCAATGGAAGGTGATCCTCCCATCTGCCTCCACTATCAAGTACACAAGCCCTCAACATATCCTCCAATGTCTGGATTGTTCTCTCAGTCTGCCCGTCTGTCTGAGGATGGTAAGCGGTGCTAACACACACCTTTGTTCCCAACGCCATATTCAATGCTCTCCAAAATCGAGATGTGAACTTGGGATCTCGATCACAGATAATACTTGTAGGGATTCCATGCAACTTCACAATATTCTTGAGATACTCATCAGCTAACTTAGCAACCTTGTGATTCGAACGCACTGGAATAAAATGAGCGGATTTGGTCAGGCGATCCACCACTACCCAAATAGAATCATTTCCGGCTTGGGACCGTGGCAATCCCATGACAAAATCCATAGATATGCTTTCCCATTTCCATTCAGGTACATTCAACGGTTGTAGCTGGCCACCTGGCTTCTGGTGCTCTATCTTAACCTTTTGACAAGTCAAGCATCGAGATACAAACTCTGCAATATCTACTTTCATACCCGGCCACCAGTACAATTTCTTTAAATCTCGATACATTTTGGTAGACGCAGGATGTATTGAGAACTGGCTCTTATGAGCCTCCTCTAAAACTTGCCTCTTCACATCCTCATCATTCGGCACACAGATTCTGCCATCAAAACAAATTATACCATCACCGTCTTCTGTGTAACTCGGCAATCTCTTCTGCGCTTGCAGGTCTACATCACCTTCTTGGGCTGAGCGAATTAGATCTCTCAAGGGACTTGAAATCCGAATGTGACTCAACACCAACCTGTTCCTTCTTGACTTCACTCTCAAGTTGAGGTCCCTAAACGATTCCAACAAGGACATCTCGTGCATCATCAACTCTGCAGTATGGATAGACATTCTGCTTAACGCATCGGCCACAACATTAGCCTTACCAGGATGGTACTTCAATTCAAAATCGTAATCCTTCAGGAATTCTACCCATCTCCTCTGTCTGTTGTTCAGCTCCTTTTGGTCAAACAAATACTTAAGACTTTTGTGGTCACTAAAGACTTCGAAACGAGACCCGTACAGGTAATGTCTCCAAATCTTTAGGGCAAACACAATCGCCGCCAACTCTAAATCATGGGTAGGGTAATTCTCTTCATGCGGCTTCAGCTGTCTGGAGGCATAAGCAACTACTTGTTGATTCTGCATCAGGACACATCCCAAACCCTTACTAGAGGCGTCACAGTAGATTTGGAATCCTACTGACGGATCTGGAAGAATCAGGATGGGTGCAGAAGTCAAACGACTCTTCAATTCCGTGAAACAATTATCACAGTCTGAGTCCCAAACAAACGGCTGACCTTTGCGAGTTAACCGAGTGAGTGGAAGAACCAGCTGGGAAAATCCTTGAATGAATCTTCGATAATACCCGGCTAATCCCAAGAAACTTCTTACCTCAGTAACTGTAGACGGCTGCTCCCAGTCTACCACAACTTCGATCTTACTGGGATCCACTGCAACACCAGTCCTAGATATCACATGGCCCAGAAACTTAACTTCAGGCATCCAAAAATCACATTTTGACGGCTTAGCATACAACTTCTTCTCTCGGAGTACGTTCAGAACGATTCGGAGATGTTGCACATGCTCCTCAATCGTTTTAGAGAACACCAAGATATCATCAATGAACACTACCACAAACTGATCCAGATAGGGATTAAAAATCCGATTCATATAATCCATGAATACGGCTGGAGCATTGGTCAAACCGAAGGGCATCACTACAAATTCATAGTGTCCATACCTCGTACGGAAAGCGGTCTTCGGAACGTCCAAAGCTCGAACCCTGATTTGGTGATAGCCGGACCTTAAATCAATTTTTGAAAATACAGAAGCTCCCCTCAATTGATCTAGCAAATCATCAATTCTCGGTAGAGGGTACTTGTTCTTGACTGTCACCTTATTCAACTGACGGTAATCGATACACAATCTCATACTTCCGTCCTTCTTCTTGACAAGCAACACTGGAGCACCCCATGGTGAGACACTTGGCCGGATGAACCGTTTGGAAATTAGCTCTTCTAGTTGAACTTTCAATTCTCTCAACTCTAGCGGCGACATTCTATACGGGGCTATAGAAATAGGTCCAGTGCCCGGAACCAACTCTATAGAAAATTCCACCTCACGATCCGGAGGAAATGAAGGAACTTCATCGGGAAATACATCAAGAAATTCATTAACAACTTGCACAGAAGATAAATCCTGACCAGTCTCAGTGGATGCAGACAGCATCATGACATAAGCTTCTGCGCCCTGGAACAGATAATTACTGGCCGAAGTGAAAGAAATAACAGCTTCAGAGTCGGGCGGTTGTAGCTCCACTGACTCGGAGGCGAACCCGATAGTTCGATGGAAACAATCTATTGTCACATGATTGGCCGTCATCCAACTCATTCCTAGGACGACATCCATGCCCTTCATTGGTAAACAAATGAAGTCTACTACAAAATTCCAGTCTCCAATGGATAGAAGACAATTTTCACATATTGCTTGGGTCTGAACACTTCCTTCAGCAGCAGTCTTAATGGAGATTGGTTGAGGCAAAGGAGTTAAAGCCAATCCCAACCGATCGACACAAACTTGAGATATAAAACAATGGGTCGCACCCGAATCATATAAAATACTAACGGAGTTATTAAAAAGAGATCCCATACCCCTTAGTAGATTATCTGACGGTGTGACCTTCTGGGCGTCCAAGGTGTAAACTCTCCCATTAGTTGTAGTAGCAGCAGGGTTACTTCCTTGACTCTTCTCCTTCTCTGGGCAGTCCCGTGCATAATGACCGTCTTTCTTGCAGAAATAACACTGGTTGGATCCCATCTGGCATTTACCCTGATGATACTTTCCACAGTTGGAACATGTACTGAACCTTGAGGAATTCGACGACTAAACCTGCTTCCCTTTGTTGGAGTTGTGCCTGGGACCCGTGTGATGGTTGGATGATCCAACATTCTTCTTATTCTGATGAAATACTTTCCTTCTTGCATATAACCTCTTCAAGTCACTCTCAGCTATGTGTGCTTGTTGAACCATGGCAGCATAGTTAGTATAGGCAAAAGAACTCAAACTTTGAGCAATGTCTTCCCTTAGCCCATACTTGAACCTTTCGGTTTTCCATTTGTCATTGGGAGCATACCCGGCCAGACCGAAGAATTGATATAACTCTTCGAACTTAGCCGCGTACTGACCCACAGTTGAACTTCCTTGAGTGAGAGTTAGAAACTCGTTCTCCTTGTCGAACCTCATGGCTGTTGGAAAGAACTGCTCCAAATATACCTGCTTGAAATTTTCCCAAGTCTGGGGAGTATCCATAGTTACCATCATGGCTTTGGTATTAGACCACCAGTTGTTAGCTTCACCTTTCAGCATATGGGTTGCCAATCTCAGCTTGTCATCATCAGTGACTTGCATAGCTACGAAAATCTTCTCTATATCGTCTAGCCAATGCTGAGCTTCCATGACATCCGGTCCTCCTCTGAACTCGGACGGCTTCATTTTCAGAAATTCAGAGAAAACCCTTCTTGGGTCAACTTGAGGCTCAGGGACTTGCTGGGGCTGAGCTTGAGCATTCTACTGCATCTGCAACATGTCTTCCATCATCTTCTGCTGTCTCTCGATCACGTTCTGCATCCATGCAGAATGCGGATCAATCGGTGGGTTATTCCTCGATCCTCCTGCCATAATTCTGCAAATGATACACCAAGTATTAAGTTGATCAGTCTCAATGTCTCTTAGTATCACAGGAAGCAAGATAGCAGAGTTACTCGAGGGACAAAACCACCCTAACTGTCTAAGCCCGACTAGGTCGAACTGCTCTGATACCATAATGTAACACCCCGATAAATTCTAAACATATAGAATCACCGAAATGCACTAGATGGCATACATCAGAGTAACTTCCTGTTATTGAAATATTGAACACAACTAAAACTTTCGATAATACATATTAAATGGTTCTCTGAACCTCATAAACTTTCTGAAAATGCTTAAGTTCCAAAACTTAAGACTTGTACATAGTCCTGGTGTTCAATACTCAAAACATAAAGTAGCAGAAACGATTTTACAACTTAACATCGAAAGTTATACAATCGGAACATAGAAACAATAAATAGGACAAAGGTCTAAAACATGAAACTATGTCTCCAATGACTCCAAGAGTCACACCAGCTAACCGTGCTTTATCGCCTTTGCTTTTCCCTGTTTCTCTGTAAAAACCACAAATATGAAGGGTGAGATAAACATTATCTCAGTGAGTCCTATCGAGACCCCTTACTACTCTAGCGGTTCATTATGCCTTGTTTTGAACTCGTGGTCCTAAAAAGCAACCACGTGGAATTACATTTAGTTCCTGTAACCTTCATGCTCATGGCCCTCCTAAGCGACACATGAAGCATGCAATCTTTGTTCCATATTTTTAGCATAACACCTCAGTCTACCTATTTTATAGGCATCTCTTGACCTTGGTGAACCCATCCCGCTATTTCTAGTGGGGGAAACATTCTTGAGTCTAGGTTTTGGGGCTCATGACTTCCCCTCCCCTAGTATGCTAACCTCTTAGGGTCGTCACCCTTTTTCCTCTTGTATTTATTATACATTATCAGTCTGTGTACCCGCAATGGGCTGTTAGTCATTTCAGTCAAGTACCATGTACCATATCAGTCCAATACAGTGTATAATATCAGTCAAATACCGTGTATTATTATCATTCTTGACATGTGCACTCTCGCGTTCTCTAAGTGCGGTTTTCCCTTTTATTCATAACACACAAACTTTCTATCGACATATTCAATCTCATACCGTTATTACCTTTACATTGTTGTGGAACCTTGGGGAATGGATTAGAAGAGGATTGGAATCATTTGGAACGGACAAAAAGTTACTTTGAAATTGAAGGTCAGAAAGTCTCACACGACCCGTGCGTATGGGCGCACGACCCGTGCGGGGTTGAACAGTTTGTTGAAATACTTCCAGAGAGATACGCACGACCCGTGCGACTAAGCGCACGATCCGTGCATTATCCACTAAATTTGAAGAAAATTCCAGAGACATACGCACGACCCGTGCGACTAGGCGCACGATCCGTGCGTGTTTTAAAAATCCAGTTCTTGTCGTATCAGATGGAGGCGCACGACCCGTGCTCGTAGGCACACGATCCGTGCGTCTCTATCAGTTTTCCAGAAAACAGACTTTTCATGAGTTTTTCTATTCCGTTCCGATTCCAAAATTCCTTCCGATCGAGACCCAAACTCAAACACACATTGAAATAATATATTATAGCATTCCCAAACAATCAATCAAACAATATATGATTTAAGTCACAATCCTTTTGAGAAAACGGTTTTCGAATAGTTTCCTTTCGTTACCGGAAATGCGTGACAAGAGTTTTCGAAGAGTAAAGACTCAGACACAAACACATTCCCTAAGCGAGTTATAGAACTCACCTATCGTGATGAAAATCACGCAAACACCGAGACTTTGACGGAGGCTACGAACTAAGAACGCACGAACTCTCCTTGAATCCGCTCCAACGACGAACTCAGGTACCTAAGTCTTTGGAAGGCTAGCCAATTCGAATCCTAGCTGTTCCAATGAGCTTCAAATTGAATGGTGGCTTGAATATGAACCTTGGTACTGATTGTATGACTACAACAAGGACATGCAAGGTGGGTAACTCAGATTTTTTCTCAAGTTGAGCTGGATTGCTCTCAAATGGTGATTTGATGGAGAAGGGAGTGTGGCTGATGAAGTTTGCATCATTGGATAGAAGAAAGGAAATGGAAAAGATTGGTGGTGTTATCTTTCACATGCATCAAGGAATAATGGAAATCCTACCTCTTCTTCCTCCCCCCCTTTCGCGAGCTCTCTCTCCCTCTCTCTCAGCTCCCTCTCTTCTATTCTTTCTACTGATTTTCAGAATGAGGTTGAATGAGAAGTGTGGGGTTGGCTTGGTCAGCTGGGTTCATTTAAGTAGGGAATGACAGAACTGCCCCTCATCTGATTATGTGTAAAGACCACTATACCCTTCAGCAATTGTTCACTTCCCATATTATGACA